>CM045764.1:146648675-147248675 GCA_025200525.1 Camellia lanceoleosa | reverse complement strand
TAGACTGACAGAAAATAGAAGTGTTAGAAAAAAAAAATTTCAAAGTATGAAACAAAAAGAAAGGACGAATACTAAACTGGAACACTTACTCGAACTGAGTGTTGGAGCATTAAAGCGTAGTTCTCATATTCACTATTTCCAACATTTCGCTCCAAATCACCAGGCAAAAGCAGTGCAGTACTGAGAGCCACGCCGACATTTATGTCTTCGGCACTCTCACTGGCCAATATTGGCCTGTCTTCCAAAGTAAATTGGGGGGCCCAAGGGACATTTGGTATCTTGGACTTTGAAGTTGTTGTAGAGGAGGACCTCGGCTTCTTTGATTTAGTAGAGTCTGATGGCTGAGCCTCAGCAGACCTTTTTGTAGAAACAGAAGAAGCCTTCTTACTCTCAGCCAACTTGGAGATGGGCAAGGCATCCTCAGCTTCTGCCTCAGTGGTTTTGGTCTTTGGTTGGACTTTCTTGGTTCTTTTTGGTTTTGGCGGAGGCATTATTTGAGCTGGTATAGCATCAACATCGTCTGGGAGGTCGGCTAGGAGATCTTGGGCAATGGGCTTTGGGCGGACCATTTCGGCAGTTTTGACAAGTCTTCGCCGACGTTTTCTTTCTGGTATTAGGACTAAGTATGGGGCTGAACTGGATGGTTGATCGGCTGGATCAGAAGTCGATCCTTGGTCAGCCCGAGATGTTGATACAGTTTGTGCAGTGGTAGTAGAAGGAGGTGATGAACTCTTTTTCTTTCTTTTTGGAACATCGGGTAAGGTGGATTTGTAGGAGGGGATGAAGTTCAACACCAGCGGAGCCTTGCACTTCTGGATCGGGAGGTCCAGGAGCTTCTTTAGGTCTTTTCCAAGGAAATAGGACTGGCGAAAGTCCTTGGGTGGCTTACGAACGTCTGCAAAAAAGAGCACAACATCAGAAACAGATAAAATCTCTTGAAGACTTGGAAAAAAAGAAACAACAGCTAAGTAATTGGCGTTGGGCGCTTACCCTTGCCCTCTTTAACTGTTCGGGGAAGAGGGTAGAGATGGACTTCTTCGTCTGGGCCAAACTCCCAATTTCCAGAAGCAATGAGATAATCGTCTCCAACCCCTTTGTTGGAGTCTGGGAGGTCGGCTACAATTTTAAATTCAGTAGACCTCGGCTTGAGGTAATATACAAAACCCTTTTCTTTCAGGTTAAGAGCGCACATAGTGTAACAATATTGGATATCGGCGAGAGTGATCCTAACATTCTCCTGCCGAGCTAAAGCTATTATACCATTAAGTGTTCTATAGGAGTTGATGGTAAGTTGCATAGGGTTCAAGGTGTAGTAGTGAAGAACTTCACGAAAAAGGGGATTAAGTGGGAGCCGAAGTCCACACTCAACAAAAGCTACAACAGGGAAAGGCATTGTATCGTCTGTAGGCATAATGGAATCATCGTCCCCAGCTAGCCTAAGGTGAACATCTGCAGGGATAGAGAACTCTTGCCTAAAGAATTCGAGTTTGGTTGGGGTATTTACCCTATGTCTCTACATACCCATGGTTTTGGTATAAAAGTACTCGGCTACAGAAACAGTGTGTTCTTAAAGGGTTACTGGTACCTCGGCTTAAACCTAGGTATATGTTGAAAAAGTGGGTTTCAGTTTTTCCTAGAGAATTGAAGGTCCTATGAGCAAATCCCAAACCTAAGAGCTACGAAGACAAAGATCAAAGGCACAGATCTGGAAAAGATACAAAAAAGCAGAAAACAAAAACGAAATTTCAGATTCAAGAACATAAAGGGTGGAAGACCAAGAACAGTGATAAAATAGCACCAGTATTCATGACATGTGTAAAATCATGAAATAAGGCACATTCGGGTGAATGGTTCGCAAAATTAAATACTTAAACTAAAGCAGTAAAAGCAGGAAAATCCAGGGATAATCAAGAATTGAAGAAAAAGGGCCAGTTGCTTACCAGACAAATCGAGGCCGGAATGAAATTCGCCGAGGACAGACGACGGACGAAACAGTAGCGAAAGCTTCAACGGTAGAAGGAAGACTATTGCAGAGTCAAAGCTCGAAGCAATGGCGGACTCAAAGGAGAAAAAGCTTTGAGAGAAAGAGAAAGCAAAGTAATCAAATGCAAAAGTGAAGAAACGAAGGAGAGAGACAACAGTTTTGTCAAAAACGTGAAACGGCGGCAAAACAAAAGCATTTAATGCGCCTGGGTTAACGCATGCGTCAAACAGCGCATACAGGAAAAAACGTATTTTACAAACGCGTCGCAGGCACGAGCCAATAGGAATGAAATGCGTGAATAAAGCGGTTGAAAAGTGATGCATGACAGCTCATGCATATGGGAGAGTTCATTCAAATTCTTGCTCTTGAAAGAAGACATGTCGGCTTAAAGAGAATGATCTCGGCTACAGAATTTTTTGTGCCGACGTACTGAAAAGAACTAAACAGTGTAGGTTCCATCATCTCAGAATGCCGAGATAATAGAACCTAGGGGGCAATTGTGGGGATATATTTCTGAGTACCAGCACGTGGCATGGTGACACCGACGTGTCAGCCAAGGTTCCACGTGTCATGGTAATTACGCCGAGGTGATCTCGGGGTTGCCGAGGTTATCGCCGAGGATATCGGAATCCAGGATAAGCGGATAAAGGAACAAGAGTCCCGAATTGGGAGGAGACTTCAGTTTGAATAATGATAAAACTCTTGGAGAGTTCTTGTCCTAAACCCATTGGGAGTTCCAGGTTAGTAATAATTCTGAGTCCACTAGAGTTAGGCTCCTATTGGGACTAGGATTGTAATGGCTATAAAAGAGAGGCACCCCCATGGGTGAAAGGTACATTTTTAATACTCAAACTTGTGAGTTGAATACTTGATTATCTTTGAGAGATATACTGACTTGATCGTCGGAGTGCCCCCGGGTGGAAGAACCACCGCCGGAGCCTTTTCTTTCTGTGCAGGACAGCAGGTTGTCATCTATTCTGCCTGTGTTCTACAGCTGAATCACTAAGGAGGACAGTGTGATTGGAAAATCACTCACACAATTTCCATTTCCCACTTGGAGGACTAAAGTCTAGACTATTAATCCCTCATTATAACCCTAACTCAATCCAAATATAAAATAACATACACAATCTAAAAAAATTCATAATTCTAAAATTATTAATCATAGGAATACTAATCCTCCTAATTCAGTAGACTTAAACATGGCCCACAAGACAAGAGACTGGTGGACGAGCTCTGAATTATAATGATAGATTTTCTTTTAATTGTTGACAATCATTAGACTATTACACTTTAATCTGGTGGCGGAGATTACATGAACACCATCATCATGGTGTTTTACACGAGGAGCATCTTTTGGAATTTTCTGAATTTATTTTTGATTTTTCGAATATATTAGATATTTAAAAAAAAAAAATTGATGAAAAAAAATAAGCTATATCAAATTAAGCTTTTAATTTAAATTATTAAATAAATTTGATTATTAAAAAAAGGGTGAGAGGTTGAAAATGCTCTTAACAAATTAGTATGGTAATTCACACTTTATCATTTCACTACTACAAAATTATAAGTAGATCATACTTTTTTTTGTTTGATGGATACTATTTAATCATACTTTTTAAATTTTATTAAAGTGTGATATTTGAGAGTGTGATTAAAAATGGTCATTTTTAATAACACCTTTTAAGTGTCATTAAAAAATAATTCCATCACATTTTTTAAGTGTGATTAATAACATTTAGACTACACCTTTTAGGTGTGATTAAAAATAATTCCATCACACCTTTTAAGATTGATTAATAACATTTAAGATGTGATTAAAACTGATTCCATCACACCTTTTAAGTGTGATTAATAACATTTAGATCACACTTTTTAAGTGTGATTAAAAATGATTCCATCACACCTTTTAAGTGCAATTAATAATTAATAAAACATGTAATAATAAACCTTTAAATCACAGATTTTAAGTGTGATTAATATTTGGTTACTTTTTTATTTTGATTCTTAAATATTTTTTCTTCTTATTTTAGCCTATCGTGTTTCATTTTTTTTTAATTTACTTCTAAAAATTAATTTATATTTAAAATTAGATAAATGTCACTTTACATAATATAAAAAAATCTATTATTATGTTAAGGTTAACACATTTTTAACAAATATTTTTGTTTTTTTTTAAACCACAAGTTAGGATTGCAAATGAAGAACTCAACTCATTTAAAACTTATTTGAACCAAGTTGGTTTACTAAATGAATAAACTCGAACTTAATTCTTAGGTTAGTTTATTAGTCGAGCTAAACTAGCTCTGGGTTTGACTTGATAAAACTCGTGAACATAAATAAAATAAATTAATAATTATTTTTAATAATATATCAAATAAATTTTTATTATTTTATTTTATTTTTATTTGTGTAAATTTATATATTTGATTAATAAAATTTATTATTAATATAATATTCTAGTACATTTTACTCAAAATTTTTATTTTTATTTAAAAAAATAAATTTTTTTTTTTTTTTTTTCAAGATCGAGTTCAAACTAGAGTTCAGTTCATGTATATAATTAAATTGGCCCAAGTCGAACTCGAGTCTCTCAAATATTTATCGAGTTGAACTTGAACTCAATCATTTAAGTTTGACTTAATTTTTAGGCCTCATTTGAGAGTAATCTATTTTAATAATTTGGGTAAATTACACCTACACCCCCTGAGGTTTCAAGCTAATACAGATTCCCCCTTTACGCTTTTGAAAATTACACTAACTCCCTTGTCAGAATTTATTTTCCACAAAGTTAACAGAAAATGTAAAAGTACTAAATTACCCTCACCCATTAATGCCAAATACCTTACTACCCTGAATCATCCTTCCAAACCACAAAAATGCTTGGCACCTTAATTAGAGGTGCCACTAGTGATGTGACAGTAGGTCCCACCCACTGCCACTGTCAGTGCTGTTTTTTTTTTCCACCTCATTAAAGGTGTGTTTAGAGCCTCTAATTTAGAGGTCTCTAACATCACTGTTCCAAACCAAACCCAACACATACCAACCTTTCTAATTCCCTCTCACATCTGCCTCAACCATGAATGGAGCCACCAGTCCCTTTTTTTCTCTAACCCTCAGTCCCCTAGCGAAAATGACCATGACCTCACATCCACCTTCGTACGAGCACCATATTAACCTCTATGCGACCACCACCTCTGGACCACCAGAGTTCCAAACTCGTTGCTTTTGTTGAACCCAGTGCAGAGACACCTCTAAATTGGTGGCTGTAATGGGGATTGTGAATAGCAGGATACTGAGGCAAGCGGTAGAGGGAGCACAAGCAAGAGGTAGCAAAGGCAGTGTGCAATTACCATCATCTCTCACACACACACACACACACACACCCTCTCTCTCTCTCTCTCTCTCTCTCTCTCTCTCTTTTCTTCTTCTTCTTCTTCATCAATTTGATTTCAACTTTTGACAAGGATGGTTGAGATTAGTACTGGCGGGATGTGGTGGTGGCATGACTGGGAAGTAAGGTTGGGAGAATGAGTGAGAAAGCTATAGGGATTGGATATAGAGGATTGGGAGCATAGTTCTAAATATCGGCCGATACGTTACTGTTAAGTTTTTATTCTTGGCAATCCTGTTTGACAAAACTCCTTTCAGTTGTACTTATTTTTACACTTTTTATTTTAGTAAGGCTATGAGTTTTTAGATGCGAATCCAACCCGAATTATGCCTTACAAAGAAGTTTTGTGATGTTAATTCTTTCAAGATTGCTACGGCAGCACCTCTTGACGGGTTCGGGGCAGCGCCCAGGCAGGGTCGAGGGGCAACGCCCCTGAAGCAAAATACAAAAATGCATTTGAAGTTGCATGTTCGCTCGAGCGGACATTTCCCTGCTCGAGCAGAGAACGCTAAGTTTTAGAAGTTTAGTTCGCTTGCAAAAATACTGGATGTTGTTTTTTCCAGCTCGAGTGAAACTTTCCGCGCTCAAGCGTAGGTCCGCTCCAGCGGAGATTGCGGGACAGTTTTCTATAAATACGTGTTTCAGTCCAAATCTAGGATTAGTTCTCCAGATCTTCTTTTTGGGTTCTAGGGTTTATATCTGGGGATATTTTGCTAGTTTTATTTGATGTTTTGATTGAGTATTCAACTCATGGTTTAAAGAGTATACATCAAAAGATTATTTGTTTGTTCTACACAAAAGAGAGAGTTGTTCTTCGGTGGATTCTGAAGAATTCGAGCCTCAAGCTTTGGTGGATTCTGGAATGGCTCATCGTCAAGACAATTCCGAGGTGAAGACGGGGTTAGAAGAGGCACATAGGGGTTGGTTCAATTCGGGCGTGGATTCGCTAAGTAATTGAGAGTATACCTGTGTAATTCCTTTATGTCTTTTTAATGGATTGTTTTGTGGTTTTTGTCCGTGGTTTTTTATCACAATTGGAGGTATCCAATTGTGGTTTTTCTACGTAAAACCGTTGTGTCGATTTGTCTTGTTTGTTTGATTGGGATTGTTATATATTGCTTAAAATTGATACATAATCACAAATCTACATCTAAAGGATTTCTAAATTTTTCAATTGGTATCAGAACGGGTCGCTCTATTTTTAAAAAAAACTTTTAGAGTGAGATCTTGTTTGATTTGTGATAATGGATTCAATTTGTGAGGAAAATTCTATGGTTCGACCACCCCTACTTGACGGATCCAATTATTCTTTTTGGAAAGCTCGGATGAGATCGTTCTTAAAATCTATTGATGAAAAAGTTTGGTAATCTGTCATGTATGGGTAGACTGAACCGACGATTACCGTTGATGGAGTAACTTTCTCCAAACCAATTGATAAGTGGGACACAATTGATTACCAAAATAGTAGCTGGAATAGTAAAGCTATCAATTCTCTTTTTTACGCTGTCACACCTGAAGAGTTTAGTCGTATTTGCAATTGTGAAGTTGCAAAAAAGGCTTGGGATATCTTACAAACTATTCACGAGGGCACTCCTTCTGTTAAATGCTCAAAACTTCAAAAGCTCACGTCTAGTTTCGAAAACCATTCAATGAAAGATGGTGAGACCTTTGATGAATTTTATGCAAAGTTGAGTGATATTGTTAATTCCAGCTTCAATTTAGGTGAAAAAATACCAGAATCTAAAGTTGTGGGAAAAATTTTGAGATCCTTGCTGGATCGATTCCAACCAAAAGTTACGGCTATTGAGGAGGCTCAAGATGTTGACAACCTCAAGCTGGATCACTTGGTTGGAAATCTCCAAACTTATGAGGCACATAGGAATTTCAAAAAAAAACAAAAAGATGCTATTGCTTTTAGTAGTGCTCATAGAGTTGGAGAGGATTCTGATGAGGATTGTGAGATAGATTCCAAGATTACGGCTGCTTTTGTTAAACAATTTAAAAAATATTTTTTGAAAAAGAATCCTAATCTTTTGAAATCTACTCATACTCATAAATCTAAAGGCAAAGATAAGCTCAAAATTAATTCTATACCCAAGAAGGAGAAAGGAAAGATACGAGGGAACTCTGAGAGAGTCCAATGCTATGAATGCCAAGAATTTGGCCACTTTGCTTCAGAATGCCCTACTCGTTTAAGGAAGAAGAAAGCCCTCGCCATCACTTGGGATGATGAATCAGAATCTGATAAAGATGAAAGTGACAATGAAGATCAAGGTGAAGAGGTACATAAACAATTCCTTACTTTCATGGCGGCTTCCGAAACTGAAGGACGAACAAAGTATCCGAAGAGGTCGGTTGAGAATGCCACTGATGATGAATCCTCGGAGAGTGATAATGAAGAGCTTGAGCAAGCTTATGAAAAGTTGTATAAGGAATCTCTTAACTTATCCAAATTGAATGAAAAACTCACTATGAAACTCAAAGCATGTGAAAGTGAGAATTTCAAACTAAAGGAGGAGATTTCCGAGACTGGGATTGATGCCATCAAGATAGCTAATGATCTACAAGCTCTTTGTACAAAACTCTTGACTTGTGAGACAGAGAGGAATGAGCTACATCAAATCTATGCAATGTATGAAGAAAAGATTGAAACTCTCGAGATGTCTCAAGTTGCTTTGGAAGAACTAATGATCAAGAAAGAGGAAGAGCTCAAGTGTGCTATGGCTACCATTGGTCTTTGGAACAAAGGATCAAAAACTTTGGACAATATCATTGGGTCTCAACAAATTTGTTCTGACAAGAGAGGCATTGGCTTTGGTGGTAAGAAAGAGCAAAAACAGAGTGCTTCCACATCTCATGATATAAGAACTCAAGGAAACGGAGAACAAAATATTAAACATAAGGATGGACTTCTCAAACTTCCTAGAGTTGGTAAAGTAAAAGAAAAGAAGGTACACTCTGTACACCCTATTTTTATTTGTTATCATTGTGGTATGTATGGTCATATTCGCTCTTATTGTTATAAATTGCATGGGAGGGTGTATTTGCCTAGACCTAAAAATAGGAAGTTGGAAACCAAGTCGAGACGGGTTCCCATTGCAGGGGAAAGGAACCACAACGTCAAGACACTACCCAAGAACCGCAATTCTTACAACTTTGTTCATACTAAAGCAGTTTGAGTGAGAAAACTTAACTTGACTTGTGCTAATTTGTTTATTCTTTTTTAGTTTTTTAGGTTTCTGTGTATTTTTTTTTTTTTTGGTCATGTAATGTCTGCCTATTCGTTTTTTGTCTTGCTTTGTTTAGAAATAAAATAAAATAAAATAAAAAATCCAAAAAGATTTTCCTGTATGGTTTTGCAAGCTTGAAATTTTTGAGTAGTCCTTGGTGCATATTGGAATTGATAAGAATATCCATTACATGTTAATATGTGTGTACTTTCTGTGGTCATTACTCATTTTGGAGTGTATATTTTTTGATTAGTATGTCTCATTCTGCACACACTCTTGGATTAGCAAATGTCGCAGTCCTTCTCCTTAGTGATTATTTTTTCTCTATGGACTTCTGTCATTGATCTTTTGCCTTTCTAGAGGAATTGACCTATACTAGCATATCATGGGTGATGTTGAGTCTCTTAACCATCTTCCATCTTTTTGTATCTCCACGGCTTTCCCCTCTGTTCTTTGTAGTCCAGGCATGAGGAAAAGGCTACCTTAGAGTCGCCAACCAGGCCATCCTTATTATATCCATGCTTCTCTGGTTCGGTTTCCATACTCTTGAGCGTGTCAGCCACCAATGAGTGTGCAAAAGAAAGAAAAAAATTGTGCAAATGAAAGACAAAAAAGATGTACAAAAGAAAGAAAATCAAAAGATGTGAAAAAAAAAAATAAAAAATAAAGGATTCATTGATTGAGGGGGAGCCTCCGCCTTTACTCACCAAATACCCCTTGATTCCTAGTGGTTTGACTTTCCTTAGTTGTGCTTAGATTCTCTTGCCGGAGGTCCAGCTATCAGATCACTACTAGGATTTGAATCTTATGTTTGTCAAACTTCAAGAGTCACACACACACTTTTATCACGGGATCTATGCTTTTCACATAATGCATCACTTTTTTTTTATGAGGAATCTTTTAGAGGCTGTGCACATTGTATTTTCAAGTAATTGTGCTTCTTGGATAATCTTGTGTGTTTCAAGGTCCAAATTTGAATTTCCTTGCTTGCTCCACCATATTATTTTTGTCGTTTTCTTCTTGTTCACTGTTTTTCAGTGTTTGTGGTTGCTTTTAGTGAGGGGGAGTTTGGTTAATTGTTATCATGTCATGGCTTGTGTGTTTTAGGATTTTACTGTAGTTGTTTGAGCTTCATTCGTCAATTTGTGACAAAAAAGGGGAAAAATGTTGTCAGGTGCATGTGTCTTAGTTTTCATGTTTTCATGCTACATGTTGTTAATATCCCCAAGTCACATCTATTCATGTTTTTCATCTCATGCTTCAAAATAATCTTGTCATATGTTTAATTGCTTTTTCATATACTCTTGTGGCACTAATAGTTGTTTTGGAGATTGTGACACTAATAACTGTTTTGCAGATCATGACCTTGAGAAAGAAGCTTGCATTTGTTGGTTGTAATGGGTTAGGGTGTTTAGGATTGTATTTGTTTAGGTGTATTTTGTCACGGCATTGCCAAAAGGGGAGATTGTTAGGTTTTTATTCTTGGCAATCCCATTTGACAAAACTCCTTTCAGTTGTACTTATTTTTGCACTTTTTATTTCAGTAAGGCTATGAGTTTTTAGATGCGAATCCAACCCGAATTGTGCCTTGCAAAGAAGTTTTGTGATGTTAATTCTTTCAAGATTGCCACTTCGCTGATTATGACGGGGATCAAGCAGCCTGTCCGCTCGAGCGGATATTCCCATACTCGAGCGGAGAATGCTGAGTTCCAGAAGTTTAGTTCGCCTACAAAAATACTGGATGTTGTTTTTTCTCGTTCGAACGGAACTTTCCACGCTCGAGCGTAGGTCCGCTCGAGCGGCCAATCTGACGCTCGAGCGGAGATCGCGGGACAGTTTTTTATAAATACGTGTTTCAGTCCAAATTTAGGATTAGTTCTCCAGATCTTCTTCTTGGGTTCTAGGGTTTATATCTAGGGATATTTTGTTAGTTTTCTTTGATGTTTTGATTAAGTATTCAACTCATGGTTTAAAGAGTATACATCAAAGGATTATTTGTTTGTTATACACAAAAGAGAGAGTTGTTCTTCGGTGGATTCTGAAGAATTCGAGCCTCAAGCTTTGGTGGATTCTGGAGTGGCTCATCGTCAAGACAATTCCAAGGTGAAGACGGGGTTGGAAGAGGCACATAGGGGTTGGTTCAATTCGGGCGTGGATTCGCTAGGTAATTGAGAGTATACCTATGTAATTCCTTTATATCTTTTTAGTGGATTGTTTTGTGGCTTTTGCCCGTAGTTTTTTATCACAATTAGAGGTGTCCAATTGTGATTTTTTCACGTAAAATCGCTGTGTCGATTTGTCTTGTTTGTTTGATTGGGATTGTTATATATTGCTTAAAATTGATACATAATTACAAATCTACATCTAGGAGATTTTTAGATTTTTCAGTTACGTATCGGCCGATATGTATCGGAAAAATAAGACACAACCTCAACGGATCTGGTATACCGAGATTGAAAATCGAGCGTATTAGCGAGTCTGCGCGTGTCGATCAGAATCGTTACACAAGCCGTTACACAAGCCGCGACGGGCCGATACTCACTGGTTCGGACCGGTACAGGAAAGAAAAAGCTAAAAATCCTATGAAATGATTTTTAAAATTTCACCGCCGTGACACCCGATTCTCAATATGTACCGATCGATACTATTGATACCGATACTCCGCGATCAATACCGTTACGTTACACGATACCACGATTTAGAACTATAGTTGGGAGTAAAAGGGGTGATGCCAACTGTTGATTTGGTTTTATGGCTGAAGTAGGTGATTAGGAAGTAGGCTAAAATGAAATTGTTTGGGGTGGAAGTAGAGGTGTGGGTGTTAGACGTAGATGTAGAGGTATGTAGACATATGTTTGACAAAAGTACCAAGTGAGCTCACACTAGATCTTCGACATCAATCGCTGGTAAAGAAAGACCGAGGGAAGGTTTTTAGGACATGGTAGTGATTGTGTGACTGTGCTCCTGGGAATGGTCGTGTGCATCGGACATGGTAATGGGTCTTGGTGTGGTCATCTGTTGCCATGGTAGTCTAGTGACATTCAATTTGTGGAGTGTGGTTTGAGTTTCAAAATATTTTTTGAAAGTCTGAGAGATGTATTTGGTTCTGTGGTGGAAGTAGCTGATGGAGGTTGTAAGAGGTGGTGGTGTGGTGTGGTGTTGGTGTGAGTGATGGAGACTGTTGGGATGGGAGATGCTTTATGGCAGAGGTTGGTTGCTATTGGATGAGAGGTGCTCTATGGAGGAGGCACTGATAATGGCTTGGTTGATATGGGGGTGTTTGGCAAGAAAAAAAATAGTCTGGTTTAAGCTAAAATTCATAAAAAAATAAAATAAATTTAAATAATTAATAAGATAAAATATCACATCAAATCAATAGTCATTTTACTTTTTTTCTCACACACATCACATCTAATTATAAAAAAATTCAACCATCTTCCCAAACACAAAATTTTTAACCTATTAAAATAGTAAAAAACTAAAATAACCTACTAATAACTTCTCAAACGAAGCCATTATGATAGCTGTTTACATGCATGTTGTTGTGACAGAGATTGGCCCTGTTTGATAGAGCTGTGGGAAAGTGCTTATAGGTTATGCCTAAACAGCTTATAGCTTATAACTTTCAGCTTAAGCTGATTTCCAACTTATTTTTAAAGCATCTCCTGCTCCACTCAAAGAATAAGCTGATTTCTGACGTCCAAAAAGCTATAAGCTATAAGCTATAAGCTATAAGCTAAACCAAACACATCAAAATAACTTAAATTAAGCTGAAAGCTAAAATAAACTGTAATTAAGATCTGCCAAATAGACACATTGTTATGTAAGGCCAAGTGTTTGAAGGTCAACTGTTTGAAGAAATGATTATAAAACCAAGTGTCTTATTGATGCAGGGTTTATTGAGACAAATGGTGGGCCATAGGAGAAGAATATAACAAGGGTAAATTTGGGTTTTTGAAAAATTAAATGCTGAAATAAGTTGGATCTATTAGTTGACTTTACTGTTAATTAACAGAAGGATTTTTTTGTTATGCACTTGTAAATCTCAAGGAGGGGATTGTAATTTATAGAACTACAAAGGTATTATTGTATTAGTTTGAAACTTTAAGAGGTGTAAGTGTAATTTATCCTAATAATTTTTAATTAAACTATAATGTAAAAAAATTAAGGTTGTGTTTGGTTGTGATTTCAAATCACAATTCTACATCTTAATTCAAGCATTGTGTTTGGTTGTGATTCAGAAATGCTGTTTTGAGAACTCTGCACAGAACATCTGTGTTACTCTGCAACATCAGACGCGTTGTTCCTTTTTTTTTTTGAAATTTATGCTGCGCGGGATGTCCACCCGGATGTCCTCTGAATTTCAGATTTTTTTTTTTTTTTGCAATTGATTTATATAATCGGGAAAAATATTTTCTGAAATTTTTTAAATTTTTTATGTGCTTTAAAATAATTTTGAGTTGTATGTTTAGTTATGAGTTGTAAATTTTTGTATCACATATCAAATGTCACATCAATAATTCTCCACTCAAATCAAACATTTTTTCCAAAACTATTTTCAAAACTCTTTACCAAACAAATTTTTTACACTCAAATCAAAAATTTACAACACACAAATTTAAAATACAACTCATACTCTCAAATCACATTTACAAAACACAGTTAAACACAGGCTAATATATTTAGAAATTATTTTAATTTTTTACTAAAAAGTGTGAAAAAAATAATATAAATAATAAAAAGTGAATAAATTAAAATTTTTATTTCGATCTACATGTTGTTCAACCTGACAAATCACTTGACCTGGTGTCAGGTGAAGCAATGCGACAGACGAGGAAAGCAGCATGAAGTGACTTGCCTGCGGGAAACATGGGGTTGTTGACAAAGTGCAATGGACTCAACGATTGGAATTCACCAAAAAAGCGAAAACAATATATGAGAGGGAAAATGAAAAATTCTCCTAAAAATATTCTTCCTAATCCTCTTAATTTTCAATTTTGGAAATTGTTTTTTTTTTTTTTTTTTTTAACTTAATATGAAATTTCGGGGGATTCGGGAGCCCCCAATTTGGGGGATTCCTCACAGCCCATATGAAAGTAAGATTAGAGATATTAAGATAGCGTTTGATAGAATTTTTTAAATATAATTTAAGAATAAAGTTATATCTTAAGTTTATGAATTTTAAAATTATGATTTGAGTGTAAAAAATTTATTTGATTATGAATTTTGAAAAGAGTTTTGAATTGAGTTTTGAGTTGAGTGTTGAATTGAGTTTTTAATGTTTGATTTGACATGTAAAATGAAAAAATTTGTTCGGCTATGAGTTTTTGAAAGAGTTTTCAAAACTTAATTTAAATTATTATAATTTATAACCAAAAACATTACTCAAAACTCTATCGAAAATTCTGATAAATAAGCAACTTTTTTTAAAATTCAATTAAAAAAATTAATTATTAACAGAAAATAACATTAATCAATTTTTTTAATTGAAAATATTGCAAAGGCAATAATTTTTTTCAAAATAAATATTCAATTATTGATTTAAAATAACTTTTGATTATATATTTAGTTCGAATTTTTTTAAAATATTTTTCAGTTAAAATATTTTTATATTTTTAATAATTACTATCACAAATTATTTGCTATTTATTGTATTGTTATTTTCAAATAAATGGCCAAAAAATTTATCAAGTATTATCTATGTGAGAGTCAAACAAAAATTAGAATATTATTTTGTTAGCATCTACACAGTTTACCATACACAAGTCAATTTTATTCAAATTTTTTTATTTGCTTTCAACAAAAAAATTAGTCTACAATAGCACAAACACATGTATTTAAAAAAAAAAAAAAAAAAAAAAAAAAAAAAAAAAAAAACAAACCACTGTAGTGCTCAACTGGCCGAACATCCGGAGGGATGTCCGAGGGGATGTCCTGGGGGATGTCCCATAGACTCAAAAAATTTAAAAACTGTATGAAAATGTGAGAGTTTTGCATTGGAAGTTTGTTTTGGAATGAGCTCTGCCAAACATGAAACAGAAATGTATTTTGAAATGTGTGGTAGAATTAATTTTTGAAAACCCCATCCAAACACTTTGTTCACGTGAAGATGTGAAATTGTAATTAGAAAACTGTACTAAACACAGCCTAAAATTTTTATCAAATATTTTATTAAATATTTTATATGAGGTAGGTTTCATATAAGTGTAGGATTTACATTTATGTGAGATATTTAATAAAATATTTGATAGAAATTTTAAGATCTCTAACATTCTCCATATATATATATATATATAAGAAAAATGTAAAAGTTTGTAGTACCTGTAATAAAATGTAAAAGTTGGTAAGACCTGTAATTTGGAAAAAATACTGATAAATAAAAAAAAAAAAACTTTTACAAGTCTTTTACTAAAATGTGATGTTGTATTTGTGGAATAATGTTGTTACCATTTAAAAAAAAAAAAAAGTGTTTTCAAAACACATAATTAAATTATTTACACAACTTGATTACAAAGTGTAAATGTTTTTAAACTGTTTTCAAATCTCCATTCCAAAGTCATTAAGGAATTATAATCAAACTCTATGCAAAATACTATTTTTGTAGAAATATATGTAACAATATATGTACATATTGGACGTTACCAATTTATTATTCCCCAAAAATTGTTGTCAATAAAAACATTCCAATTTGATTGACATATATATTATGTTGTAATTTGTAAAATCTAATAATTTTGTTATACTAAATTTTAAGCCGCAAAATTTAAACAAAATACAGTGAATAATTTTGTTAATCTTTTGTTTATAGTGTTCTCAAAATTGACAACCAAAAAATGTGTAGAACTTCATTCAAAATTATTTTCTAAACTGCACATAAAAAAAAAAAACAAAACAAAACAAAAACAAAACCAAACATAACCAAACTCCTTTATAAAACTCTATTTTTCGAAACAAATAAATAAATAGGAAATTTAATATGGGACTTTGCGCTCAAATTTGTTTCCCCAAAAATATGCATAAATAAGTATTGTTACGTCCTTCATTGACAAATTTTTGTTGTAATTTGTGGAATGTATTCATGTTGACAAATAATTTTTTTTTTAAAAAGTCTTTTCAGATTTCATAACCAAACTTGACCAACTTATTGTTCCCAACTAATAGTAATAAATAAAATCAGTTACATTCATCATTGATGAAAATGTTTACTTGTAATTCATGTAATGTAATAATTTCGTTTAATTTTTTACTAAAAACTGTCTTCTTATTTTTCGAAATATGTAAAAATAAACAAAATATTGGATTGCACCAAAAGTTTTTTTTCGGAATAATTACTTATCAATACAATTTTGTTACATCCTTTGTTGACGAGAACGTTTAGTTGTAATTTGTCGAATGTAATAATTTCATAAATTTTTGTTTCAAGCAAGTTTTCTCCAAATTTGCAACCAAACTGTGTTAAGAACTTCATTTAAAAGAAACATTTCTAAACTTTTTTCAAAACTTCATATTACACTCATCAACAAACTCTACACAAACTGCAAACTGTCTGCAAAACTATATTTTCCAAGAAAAGAAAAATAGAAAAATCATTTTTATAGTATATGTGTGTGGTTTTGCGTAACAAGATTACAACAAAGCAAAATTGTTTGCGTAATAACAATACGTTTGGTTGGAAAAAATTATTTTCATCTTTTAAATTTAAAATTTGTTATGAATTCTATATTGGCCAACCCAACACCTTCATAAAAATTTTGAAATTTGCCCAATTATGAAAACACATATATTTTTTGTATTTCTAAAAAATATAACTATAATCGGCAGTAATGTGTAAAAAGATATTCCGTTTTTTTCTTTTAACAATTTCAACATGAATACTTCGGAAAAGGTAAGCCAACATATAGATGATGAAAAATAAATAAATGTCACCAAAGGTAGCATACACTGTCTGTCACCAACAACTTGCGGAAAATAAAACATAATTAATTTTCCATACAAATTTTGTCTTTTCCAATTACATGAAACATAAAACAGTGCTCACATGCATCACATAACATTTCTATCTACTGAGCATTTTGTCTAATTTGCACCAACACTGGCCTGATCTGAGCCTGCACCTGCGCCATCATCGCATCGTCATCCCCAGGCATCATCGCATCGTCAAGGGCAACCAAATCATCCTAGTCAAGCATATCTGGATAAGTGTACTCAGCCGCATTGGTGACAGAAACAACTATCTCATCGTCTTGACTATTTCAGCATATAAAATTATGTAAAGCCATAGGTGCTGCAACCAATGGCACCTGCACTTTACGGAAGTCAAACCGAGGCATGTCTTTAAGAAATCTCCACCGCGCCTTCCAAGCGCCAAAGGTCTGTTCAATCACACTCCGTAAAGAAGAGTGCACGCAGTTGACCAACTCATCACGGTTCCTTAGATTGTTCTTTTGAAATTTCAGTTGGTGGTATTGGCAGCCCTTGTATGGTGCCAGGAAGCCCTTCTTATTGTTGTATCCACTATCCACAAGATAATATCGGCCTATCAAAGTCCACATGTTAATAACATTTATATTGTTTCACATATAGGCAAACAAATAGAACCTATTACAGTAAAAAAATGGAAATATTTTTTCACTTTCTATGAAAGAAATATACACGGTATTTATTAATGTTACAGTGTTTTGATATTTTTTACGTTGCAAGATTTGGTCATATCTTTTATATGCTTCCAACAGAACTCGTGTTCACAAATTTGATCATTTCAAATGTAAATTATAAAACTGGATTGGTGTTAGTTTATTTTCGAAAAAAATGGGATACACATTACTCGTGAACTATCTTCAATTTTTCATACAAGATAAATTTTAATTCACTATAACAACATAAATTAAAGTTGAACAATTGTATCTCAACAAATCACAAGTTATTCACAAAATTTGTGGGTTGGGCGTACGTTCCATCGAATAGAGTTAGAAAATTGTATTGTGAATCCTCGGTGACATTGCTTAAAATCCAGCTGTCATGCATGCTACCTTTCCAACCGCACAATACAAAAGCATATGTTGAAATCACACACCGCCAAAATATTCTGAGTGTGGCACCTATTTCGGCTAAAATACAGGGCTACTTCTGACTCCTTTATGGCACATGTGTCCCGTCCAAAGCACCTAAGCAATCCTACATCTCACGTAAACGACAGTGACACATTAATATCATTAAATAAATTCAACGTGTAATTGCATTTTTAAACCCACTTCTTTATACCGAACATTATCCAAAAATTTAAAGGATAGTTTTGTGCTCTTTGAACGGCAAATATTGTGGTTACAACTACAAATGGGGATCTATCAAGGTCTGGAAATTAGCGAGAAGCCTACAGTGAGCGACGGTGAACTTTTTCATTGCTTTTAATACGTTATGAAAATGCTGTGAAATTGTTTCACTGGAGTATTGGAATCTTTCTTGTAGCTCCCAGTTTGAAAAGTTTTTTAGCACATGAATGAAAATTACAACACTCTCCTTAATGTGCAAGCCGTGCTCACGCTCGGGTAGACGCAACTGGAAGTCGTTTACCAATGTCGCACATAACCGAGTGAACACATGTTTGGGCATGCACGATTCTTATCGGAATTGGCCACTGTGACCATTATATAATTCTGCTATTCATGCCCTCTCCATCAAGATGGAAGTGCAACATGGGACTTTAAGCACATGGGCTTTGTAGTAGTCATTGGCAATTCAATACACTTCAACATAAGCACAATTCATTTGAATCTGCCACTGTATTGCGAGTGTAGCGACATTATCTAAAATTTGGTTCATGCGTTGTGACGACCCAGGCTTGCTAATCATGAATTTAATTAATTAATTATGTGTTAAATTCTAAATGAGATATGTGTCATGTGATTTAATTGGTTCATACCTGTCCCAATTGAGAAACTATTTGTTGTGAGCTCGACTTTGAAACTGAAATTGACAGCCTTAATAGATTTAGAAACCGAAATTGAGTATATGTAATGGAAATTTTTAGAGTCATTTGGGAAGTTTAATTGAAAATTTATTTTTTCTGATTCGTTAAGGTGTGTTTGGGTGGTTTAATTGTAACTTTACACTGCAAATTGAAGGCCGTAAAGGCTTCAGAAATTAAAATGGAATACATAATCAGCATGATTTTTAGGACTTAATACGAAGTTTTATAAAAATTTGATTCAGAATGAACTGATTTGATTATATTAATTTAATTATGTGTTTAAAATTTAATTGTGATATTGTGAACATATGTGTATAGATATGAAAATTGAAAGTCTTAACGGCATCCGAAATCAGAATTGGTTACGTGAATAAATTATTTGGAATTTGTAGAACACTATGATAAGTTTAATTGAAATTGATTCAATTTACTGAAACTATCTGTGATCGGATTAAGCCTTAATTGAACCTATTCTGAGTAAACTGAGTTTTATGATAACTTTAATTAATTGTATTTGCCCATGATGTTGCATGATTAGTATCTAATTCAGCTCTATTCATGATTTAAAATTTGATTAAGTGTAGTAAGTGTTTGGGTATTTTGTGATTGTGAGTGTAGGAGATTAAATTCTGGTGGGTGTACTGAGATCTAGGTGTGTGTGTACAGAGAAATCAGTGTGGGTGTGTGTATGTGACTACACGTATTGGGCAATTCAAATGTGAGGGTGTGTATATAATCTGATGCTTAGAATGAATGTGTTTATTCCTTTGGTTCATTGTGTTGAGAATATATATATATATATAGAGAGAGAGAGAGAGAGAGAGAGAGAGAGAGAGAAAGAGCTCAAGATTGTGAAGAGGAAGAAAAAGAGAGCTAGGAAAAGACCCACCTACAATCTGAAATCAAGCTCTAGGTAAGTGTTTATTTATGAATTAGACTTATCTCATCTTTGGATTTAAGGAAATTATGGAGTTAATGTAAGAGAGAGCTCATAGATGATGAATATGGGAGATTAGCTCTCATGCATGAACATTTATGTGTAGAATCACCATTTTGAGCATGAATGTGTAAGAATTTGAGAGTTATTTGTCCCATGCATCCATGATTTTAGGAGCCATGAAGTCTAATCTCATGTTTTGAAAGCCATGGTTAAGAATTTGAAATAAATGTTACATACATGGCATGAATTCATGATATTCTTATTATATCATATAAATTCTTGCATGAACTTCATGGATTCTAAAGATTCCAAAAGGATTTCTTGAGCTATGAGATTGAAAAGCATCATTTCTTGTATGGTTTTATAAGAAATCTTCATAGTGTTGGACTTAGAACTTATATATGTATGATTTCATAATTTTCTACTTTAAACCCAAAAGTTTGATCATTTCATGGCATAGTTGTCATGAAATTCTTGATCATACATTGTTGTCTTGCATAAATTTTTAAACTTAAAGGGAAATTCCAAGGGAATTGAGCCTTTGGAGCTCAAGATTGCAAGTTTTATACCTTTACATTTCATTTCAAAATTTGATTTGTTTAAATGGAAAATTGAGTTTCATTCAAAACCATGATTTGTCTTTGATGTTTAAGGCTCAAATTCTAGCATGTTTATATGAGTTTTTAGGCTGTGAAATGCTTGGAAATGAAGTTGAATTGGTACAATTTGAGCTACAAAAACAAGAGCAGATTTCGGACTATTTTTTGAACAGCACCGCACATACGGCCTGGGGTCCCGCACGTGCGGAAAATAGGGCAGTCCCAATTTTGTTTGTGCTCTAGTTTTCTACCTCCCGGGCCTCCGTTTGCATGGTTTTAAAGTGTTTTCATGATCATTGCATCTCATGAGTACATTAGATTGAATAAATGAAAAATTAGAACCGAACTAGTAAAGACGATTAGTTATTGAATAAGTAATAACCGAATCAGATAGAATTGGCTATTGATGCGAATGTAATTGAGTTGTTATGCTTGACTTTATTTGTTTAGGTCGGACGCCGAACCAATAGTACATGTATCAAGAAGCCCATTGTGAGTAACACTGTTGTAAAAATATATTCAAATTGTATTTATTTTCTGATTGATAAATTACATTGGTTTCTGAACTGATACATTTTATTGTCTGAATGATGATCCTATTTTCTGAACTGTATTCGTGGTATCCATAGCATATTGCTATTGTTATCACTATTGTTACAGAGATCTCTGTCAGTTCCAATATTGTCTATTGTTTGATGGCCATCAGTTGATTGTACGATCTTTAAGACCAATTGTATTGTTATTATTGGATGTACCACGTATGACCTATATGAATATGATTGATTGAATTGAACGATTGAATGATTGATTAACAAAAAGATATTGATTGAAAATATTCTATTGATACTCGATTGTTTCAAATTCTGTAAGGATATCACTCTTAACCTCTTTACACATCTGTTATTCATTAGGCTTTAGCTCACAGTTTATTATATATATGTAGGTGGCCAGACATTGAATCAAAGCTAGTGGCATCGAACCGAACCCTTGTTTTGTCAAGCTAGCTATTGTGTCTCATTGCGAGGTTCCGAACCAACGTGCGTCAAGGTTTTTTGGGTGATTCAAATTCACCTTTTGATTGTGCTAAGTGAAAGAATGTTTTAAAACTTTTGTTAATATTGTTTTTGATAATAGGATTAATTACCTAACTTGTATTTTGTCTTGTATATATATGTGTTTTTGGGCATAAGTGGTTATGGATATGACTATGTATATGAAAGTTTATTTCCATTCAGGTCCTCACAACTTATTGGACATTATCTTATTATTGATTGGCTTCCGCTAGCCCATTTATATTGTATTATTGTCATTATTATTACACAGGCCTTTGGTTATCACGGATTACTAGCTAGTTACGACGCTAAACCTATAGGGACGGGTTTGGATCCTGAAATGCGTGCATCATCGTCATTGTCGTGATTCATGCCTAGTAATAATACGAACAAGGGTTGGCACAAAACATTGGTTGTAGAGATGTCATGATATAAAAATTTCTATAAAAACCTATTTTATTCATAACAAAAATGGGTTAGCACATAATTTTGAAAATAAGAAAATGTTATGTTTAAACCCCTAACACACATGCTATACACAAAAATTGTCACAAACAGAACATTACAAACTTGTCATTGTATACACAAAAACACATGGCAATTTCAGAATTTCATAACCTGTTGATAATGGGTCTTCGGGAAAAAAATTTGGCAACCACAATTAAAAAAACAATAACACCTAAGCATGAGGAAAAAAAAAGTTAATAAACACATAATCATTCAAGTAAAAAGAAACCGAGTCGTTAGAGTTGTTGCTTCAGCGGATTTAAAAGTGAAGGCCTTTATTGCGTAGCAAATTCACAAGACTCAGACCCCCACTTCAGTTTTTGTCTGCTTTCTTCACCTGCAGCCACCCGATAATGCCTTGGTCCATGGGAATACTCATAAACAAGCATCTCCCGATTATCAAAACCTCTATAAGCATGACGTCGAAATGGTGAAGTGGATTGGCAGGGTCAAACCCTTGTATTTCATTAAGGCGTGTAACAACTTGGGCCATAGTGTAATTGTGTGCTCCGACAACATGGTTAACAGTTAGTTCATTGCTTTGTGTCTTCATGAAATTTACCAAGTCATCCACGTTACTTGCCAACACTGCTACCCCAATTATGCTCTTATTTTGCATTGTTTTTCCCAACGAATGCTTTCGTTTGCTTCCACTACCAAAGGCATTAATATTGGGGGAGTTCATCATGTCAGCCATTTTCAATGCTCCCAATTCATTGTTATCACTGGAAAATTCAAGACTGTCAGACTCCCCTTCAAGCTCCAACTAGCTACGAGTCTCGCCGGCCGTCCATACATTTTTACTCATTGTTACAGCCCCATTGAAGACGCGAACCATCAACTCCAAATGCTCCAAGATTTTGGTTCTGAACTTGCAACATTCTTTTTCAATTTCTAAATGGAGACAATGAAAATATTATTTTTAGATTGACATGGCTGAAATGGTTGAAAAATAAAGGATAAAATAAATGAAGAAGACATGGCTGGAAAATAAGGCTAAAATATGGCTGAAACAATTGAAGAACACATGCCTGAAATGGCTGAAAAATAACTGCAAAGGACATGGCTGGTTGAAAAATAAAAACCAGACATCAAACAGTCGAGTCGAGAGATCCTGAGGCAAGGCGCGTAGCCAAGACCTCCGGGAACTCAGGACAAACACAAACATGGATGATCACCGAGTGTTCAAACGGTGACGTCCAAGTCTTGAGGACGTTCAAAAATGGGGTGTCTACAAGACTATAGGAACAAAAATAGAAAATTTGATATGGACTGTATCACAGAAGAATTGTAGATCAGAAACAACCAAAAAATTCAAACTTTGCAACTCAAAACAGAAATAGAGAACAGCATGAACCAAGAAGATTAAGCCTAAAAGGTGCAGCAAAATATTTGCAGATCTTACTATGGATGTATAACAAAAGATTTCAAGGTTACAAAATTAAAACAATACAGATAAATGATATAGGATAGCCCCAAAACAAATCACAACAATCTTTATTCATAATTTCATGTCCATTTCAATGGTTAAGAAGAGGTTATATTGGATTAGGAGTCCTGTGGCCATGAAAAGTTGCACAATCTTCAACAATAATTAAAAAAAAAAAAATTCAAACTTGTCATTGAATGTGGAACAATGGGTAAATGAACACAAAAGCGTTTGGTACTGTGATACCCCAAATCTACACTAAGGGTTATAGTCAAGGAAAAATCACTAATGAGTCATATAACCAAGTAAGATCCCAAATCGCCGGAGGAGTCAAATTAGCCTCCCTTCTAAGTCCAGCTTTCTTAGGTAGTGCACTACCCTTTTAATAGATCTTAAGAGGCATTGACACAAGGTTTCATAAGCAACGCGGAGATAGTCATAGAATTACAAAGATATATAAGCAAATAATATGTTTCAAAACGAATTCCATTACTATTACATTCAAAAAAAAAAAAGCACGAATAGACTCATAAGCAAAGTGGCTTCTAATTTTCTCTAAGACAAACATAAGTCTTCAAATGTCTCTGGCTCTTCGTCGACCTTGTATGTTTCTTCGATACCTGGCATGAAATGCCATGAGCTTTGAATGCCCAGTAAACACACACACACCCCATCCTTTTTTTTCCAATTCAATACACAACAGCATTTACAAAAAACAAAGGAAAGGATCATTGCATTTAAGTTCATAGCACAGATTATATGGCTAGTTGTTAGTAGTCTAGAAATCCCCCAAAGAGATTTCGTTCTTCCAACTCCAAGAATTGGACGCAAATTATTCTGTAGGCCTTCTCTTTTGCTGCTTTGTTGTAGACCCTACCTCGGATGCCTACCAATGGTTATACACCACGTAGCGCCAATCGCAGGGCCTCAAAAGAGACGGTAATGATAGGCCTTGCCCAAATCCCTGCTTGCACCAAACTACCTAGGATCCGAATACAACCACTCCATTCAAGGGTTCCAAAACAACCACTTGCGCAAGATTTAACTTACCAAAGGGAACGCATCCCACTAACCAATAACTTATTATCATAATAATAATCGGATGATCAAAACCCCATTAGCCACTGTAGACACTCCATTTTTGACCGTCCTCAAGACTTGGTTGTGATTGCAGGTACATCCAACCACAAGTTTGATTGCTCGTCGAGTGCTTGACTTTTGCGGCGGAACGTCACAGGTTTGAGCTTTCCAAACCCTGTATCCTTTCTGCCCCACTTTTGGACCATGTATTGGCCCTTCTAGCTTTATTCTCATAGTGTACTGTTGACCACTACCTGTCACTGTCGACCATGCCTTTGTCACTGCCAGCCATTGATGAAGCTTGCCAGCCATCAATGAGCCACTGCTGGCCACCATTGATGGCCGGTAGAACCCTTGTCTCAGCAAGTTTCACGCCAAATCTTTTGAGCTAGCTGGTTTTCACTCCTTTCCCCTCCATACACGTGTATGGAGGGATGAAGCTCTTGCCAAGCTTGTTCAACAAGCTTTGCATTGCCCCCTTCTATGTAAGAAGAGGCTCTCCCTCTCTATCAGAGGTTGAGCCATTTTTAGAGAAGTTGTATCTCTCTCTATATATTTCTCATTCTCTCTCTCTATATTGTGTGTATTTGTGCTCTAAAGTCCATTTTTCTTGTACTTTTACACTACAACACATAGAGATACACCACCATCTTTGAGCTGAGATTCTTGGGAGTGTTACTTGAGCTCTGAAACTTGGTTTTTGGCCCCTGAGGTTGCTGGTTTCGAAGTTGATCTTCAAGGGTGAGTATATTCCCCATTTTAGCATTTATTTGTACCTCATTTTGGCCATCCTTGAATATTGTTTTAGGCCTTGCTTTCAACTGAAAAAAATTATGTTTTTAAGTGCTTTAGATCTTTGTTTAAGGTCATTTTTTTGTTGGGGGTTGTTTACCCCCTCTTAGGCCTTGTTAGGCCTTATTTTGAGCCATATCTTTAGGCTCTTGTTGAAGCCTTTGTATGACCTTTCTACCACTAAAATCTAGAGGATTTTCAGTGGTGAAAAGGTGGTTTTGGTGTCCTAAATAGGAGAGGGTCATCCCCTCTCCTTTGTGTCTTGTTTACTTGCTTTGAATGCCTCATGTGTGAGCATCTTTGGTAAGTTTATGTTGGCCATATCTTAGCTTGTATTTGGGATTATTTTAGCCTGGCATGCCACTGTTTTTACTTGGTTTGGTCACTCCATGCATGCCTAATACACTTGTAGTGTAAATCTCTTAAACTAGCTTTATATGCTTCATGATTTGACATGTCATTTTAGCTTGTTTTGGCTCCATTTTAGTAGGTTTTTGGTGATGTTTTACCATACCTTAGATCTGTTTTGGGTTGATTTTATCACTCCATGCATGCATAACACACTTGTAGTGTAAATCACACAAACTAGCTTTGTATGCCTCATAAAGTAGCATGCCATTCTAGCTTGTTTTCTTTCCATTTTAGCATGTTTTTGGTGATATTTTGCCATGTCATGACTCTATTTTGGTTTGGTTTGGTTGGCCCTTGCATGCCTGATGCACTTGTAGTGTAATCCTCTCCATTGCCTTAACATGCATCATGCTTCAACATGTCATTTTAGCATGCTTCTGGCTTAGCTTTGAGAAGATTTTGTTCATGTTTTACCATGTTTAAGGTTTGATTTTGGTTGTTTTGGCCATGCATGACTTGCTTTGTATAGCCATGGTTCAATCTAGCTTGTTAGCTTTTGTGCACCAAGTCCATTAGCATGTGTTACTTGGCCTATTTCAACAATTCAGCATCACTTGTTATGTTATTTCAGTCCATGTAATGTGGTCATACACTTACTTTTGCCATGCTTTTAATGCTTTGATGAGTTAGTGTTTTATGCTTTATGAATGGATCATTGTGCATGCCTCTATGCTTAGGTCTTTGGGATGCCATCTCAGTAGGTTTTTGGGCTTATCTTGACATGATAAAACTTTGTTTTATGTTGTTCAAGTCATGCCATGTTTGGTTTTAATAAGTGTAGTATAACACCCCTTTTGTAGTCTTGCATATTTCATGTTTTGGCCCTTTGTTCTAGCTTGTAATGGATAGGTTCAAGCATGTTTTTAGACTCACCTTGACCTGCCTTGGGACTGTTTTTGATGCCCTTGCCCCTTTAGGGCTTGCTTTGTATAGCCATCGCTTAAGTCCCTTTGCTAATTTCAAGATTTGAGCTTTCTCGCATGCTTTGTTTGTCTTGTTAGGGTGGTTTGGCACCATTCCATGCATGTTTTCAGAACTTGTGGTGCTGTCATATATCCATGCTTGTCACTCTTTAAGTGTGCTTAAGAGTTGTATCTTTGTGCTTTGATCCTTGAGCCAATTGGCATGCATGTTTGCCTTGCCTTTTCATGCTTCTCATACCATCTTTTCATCACTAATGGCCACTGATTTGGAGCATGACTGAGGTCTACTCTTTTGGTTTAAGTCCATTGTGCATGTTATGTATATTGCATTAAGTATTCCACCATTGCATTGAGCATGCTAATTGACGTTCGCATTGAGTATGCTAGTTGTTGTAAACATTAGCATTGTACATGCCATTAGCTTTGTTAAGTTAATCATATTACCTTGCATTGAGTATGCCATGTAGTTGCATGTTTGCATGCTTAGGACATATTGCATGTTTGCCATGCTTGTGTTGCATTGTTGTTTGGATTAAGTATTAATCCGAGCACGAGAAACGAGAGACGTTTCATACTTCAAGTGATGAAACATGTCTCAATTCTTGGTCGCCGACGCTCTTGACGATACATGATAGAGTTTTAGGCTTTGTGTGTTTATTCGTGCATTCATTTCACATTGATTTGCACAAGTTGGATCTTTAACCATCATGCATCGAGATGCGTGATTGATAGTCATGGATCCGATTATGCCTCCCCCTTGATATTTTGAGGTGATATGGGGTGGCATAGTGCATACATATCCTTGGAAGACCCTCCCTTTCCTCTGTTTTGTGCTCTACTGCAGCTTAGTGTCCTAGCACATCAGTGGCCGGCACCCTCTTGTTGATGGCCGGCAGTGTGTATTATTGACCGGCAGGATGGTCAGCAGTGGCTCCCCATGGCCGACAGGCCACCGGTGTATTCCCCAAACTGGTTTTGGTAAGGTTCAGCAGGAATTCCTTGAGGACATCCTGCAGACAGAGCCTCTTGAAAGCAACCGGAGAGCTTTTCGGGACGAGAATCACGAGCATGCATCTCCAACTTCTTCAAGGCAGAGCTGAGGCAACCTAGTTTACACGTTTTAATGCTTACTTGTTAGTTAGCTTTTAATTTGTAATTTAATTAGTTAATTGTTGTAATAATTAGTAAGTAGTTCGCTTATTAATTCGGTTATGTAATAAT
Organism: Camellia lanceoleosa; assembly: GCA_025200525.1. Classification (NCBI taxonomy): domain Eukaryota; kingdom Viridiplantae; phylum Streptophyta; class Magnoliopsida; order Ericales; family Theaceae; genus Camellia; species Camellia lanceoleosa. The sequence goes on along the minus strand of CM045764.1, from coordinate 147,221,146 downwards.
TAATTAGCTTGTTAGTTGGTTAGTTAGTTGGTTTATATTATTTATTTGGACCCTCCGTCGAGAGGGCATATGTTGTAATCAGTGTGCGTAAGTGTGTGCATGTCTTCCAACCCCACGTCTTTCTCCCTTTTACTTAACCGCTTTCAATGGTTAGTTTTAGGGCATGTTTCAGTTAGCATCCTTATGCTATGCATGTTTGCATCATTCATCTGTATTGCATGCACCAGACTTGGCGCATCATACTAACCGCATTGTACTTCAAATTCCCATTTGAATACATGTTATCAAATGTCACATTTCTTACGTCATTTTAGGATAGCCGAGCCTATCTAGTTGCATTTTGCATGTGCTGTATTAGTCATCTCACCATGAACTAGAATCATGCATTGATTTCTAACTAGTTCTTTATTTTGGCTCGGAGTACACTGTGAGTGTTTATACTTTAGCATACTGCATGTGTGTTAATGTTGCCATGAAAGCATGCTTGTCATGAGGCTAACTGCTTATTTGTTATAACTGCCTAAATGCCTGTGGGTGAAGGTTGGATTACTTGAGTTGGAACAATTCATCAAAATCCTCGATTTAGCCTACTTGCGAGTAGCAAACTTCAAACTATTTTCAAACAAACGGATACGCAATGTTTTGTTCCAAATTAGGCGATCTAGTCTATACTTGTATGCTGTGCGCATCACGTAGTAAGATTAGTTAATTAACCGGAATAAGAGCACATGTGTTTTCAAAAACAAGATATCATGCTTAGTACAGGTCGATCTTTGATCAAGCAAGCGGGGGTGCTCATAGATGACCTTCCCCAATCGTACCCAAGTTCCCGAGCTGAGGCAACTTTGGTGATGACGGACACGTGGCCTTAGGCACGAGTCAGGGTTTCGTAAATTTCTCCAAAACAAAATATTTAGGTAGCGACTCTGTATCTGGCAAAGCAGTCCATGTTTGGCACTTCTTTATAAAAATCAGTTTCCCAAAACGATTTGCCAGATTTGGACTCTTTGGTGATTTATCGGTCTTGCATTACATTTTGCGATATTAGATTCAGAACCGTGACATTTGAGTCCAAACTATAGCAGCAAAGCCTGATTCCCGGGCGCGTCTACAGCCACCCCATTAAGTTTTCTGTTAGATTAATCGTTGAAATTGGTTAGTACAAGCGAGACGGAAGATAAATTTGCATAAGTGTAAGCATCATCAAGGACAAAAAAATACATAACCATGACATGTATAATATCACACCAAGACATGATTATATAGAAATAAGCACATTCATAAAGTCAAGAGCACAAAACATCAATGTAAAAATAATTCCCAGATTTAGAGTCACTTAAAGATCAAGATTAAAAGAACTATTTCAAATTTTTCCCAAATCAGGCCTTCCTATGGTTTCTAAAGAATTTCATCTAGTTTTCAGAACATTTTTCAGAAATAGAATAGCTTTTCCAGATTGTTAGTTATTTCAGAAATACTCCAGCTTTGTCCAGATTTGTCGACTATTACAAAAATTGAATGTTCTCACAAACCGCTCACTCTTTTTTAATGAAACCAATTTTCCTTAAAAGCTAACTCATTAAAGAAGATTTTGTCATGACCCGCTCCCCGTACCCAAGGGTTAAGCATCGTGATGGCCAGTAACTGAGATTACCTCCGGCCAATTCTTAAACAGATCAATAAACGCAAGCGGAAGTAATATTTAAGTGAGGGTACCAAAATAATTATTGGAGCTTCTATTTTTATTACAAAATTATACTGACCAAAAAAGCCGATATTTACATATAAAAATATCATAAAAGTGTTGTGTGTGTCTATTCCGCAGCCCCGCGTCTTAAGACCTTTCAAAAGCTATTTCTGAACTGCATTGTTTCCTGAAAATTGGTAAACAACTATAAACACATGGCAGAGTGATAAATATTATAGCAAGAGTATAAGGGACACGAAATAACCATGGATAGTTAATTAGGCCAAAACATTTAAGATAACTTAGTCGGAACAAATAATCTTTTAAATAGCAAAACTGAGATTATGTAAATAAATAACCATAACCACAGTACAAAACAGAACAGAACAAAGGTCACAGAAGTGACAGTCAGAATAGAGGTACAGATTCAAGAGGTGGCTCGTACAGATTCTAGAGATGGCTCCCACAATAGTGTAGCACTTAGCTCCTTACAGAACAGAGGTACGGATTCAAGAGGTGGCTCCCACAATAGTGTAGCACTTAGGTTCGCACAGAACAGAGGTCAATGGATCTATGACAGACGGAAGACCACAAAGTGGTCAAACAGAGACCAATGGTTATTTAAGTCCCCCAAGGCATGGGACTCCCGTGGTGGTACTTACAAAACATAATTGTATATAAGGTCGTAGTCAAATATTCTTTAAAATATAAATAGACAAATCTATGGGTTTCACTTTAGCAAATAAGGTTCAGAAATAAAACCACGTAACTGAAATAATAATATAACTTAATATAATTTATAAAACATAACTTGTATAAAATAAGTATGGTAAGTCAAAACATAAGTAAAATACATTTTGGTAACTCAAGATATAATATAACTCACTTTAACTTTAATACCTCACTCTTTCTTTTCACTATCAAAAACCCTCTCGGCTTCTACTACTTTTTCTTCATTCTCTCTTTTCTTTCTTTCCTTTCTCTCTTTCTTTTCTTCTTTCTTTCTTTCCTTCTTTTTCCTTCTTTCTTTCCTACAGACTGATCCCTTCCTCACTATTTATAGGAAGGTAACGCCACTAGCAAGCCAACACGTGGCCAATCCGTATTATTTGATAGATTATTTCATAATTCTCCTGATTCACTCATAGATCCATAGTTATCTCAAGTAATAATTAAGATAATTACATGTTGACCCACTTTTTTAACATAATTATATAAATAAATTAATTCTTAATTAAATTACACTTTATCATATATAACCAGAAAATTAATTATTTATTTTACTACCACATCTATTATTATTATTATTTATATTTTGACCCCTAAATTTTTAATAATTATATTGTTTTACAAAATTACACATAATAATATATAATAAATTATATATTTTCTGAACGAAGATTAAATAATATTAGTATAAATTCTACAGAATAATTAAAAATCTGGGTTACAGATTTTGACATGAAATTTAGGTCTAGAAGATTGTTCTACATTTTTTCTAGAATTTTTGAAAGTTGCTTGTAAAACATATTTTCCTAGCACAGTTCTTGAAATAAGAAAGTTGGTGAAAAAAGATATCAACTAGGAGAAATTTTCCACTTCTTTTGTGATTAAAACATGCTAAATAATATGTATTAAACTCAAATATTTAAGGTGAAGGTGTGCCTTCTGAAATTTTGAGAGATTGATATGGGAAAATGTAGTCTTATACCGATTAAGAAAAATACAAGAAGGGTAGAATTAATGCTCAACTTCTTTCATTTTTAACACAAGAATACCATCAAAACACATCTGAAATGAATTTTTAAAACTTCTAAGAGCATGTATTTGAAAGGAAAAATAAGAGAGAGTTGTGTCGTGACTTACTTGAGGCTTGTTGAAATTGCTAGCAAACTTCTCTTGCTCTCCTATCTTCCACCAAGCTCACCCTCCTTCCTCTCTTTCTCTCAGCTGAATATAGTGTGTGTGTGTGTGTGTGTGTGTGTGTGTGTGTGTATTCTTGTATGTAAAATGCTAAGGGAGGGGTTGCTTTTTATAGAAAAATTGGTATGAAATGTCCAAAATGCACTTTGGTTGAAATTGGGTGGAATGTTTTGGATTTAGTTTGAATCCAATGGAATAGTGGAAGTTTAGATGCCTTAATTAGGTTCATAAACATGATCTAGTTAGGGTTTTCCTCCTAATCAAACCAACCTAGTTATATATATATATATATATATAAGTTTGTACCAAGTTAAAAGATATTTTCCATAATTCATGCAAACTTGTCTCAAAAAACACACTACAAAGGGTTCCTCTTGGGTGGTTGGCCACATGATGATGATTTAAGGGAATTGATTTTTTTTTTTTTTTTTTTTTTGTGTACAAATGTTAAAAATTGCAAAATATGGTGTATAAAAATAGATTTTTAGGGTACAAGTGTGTATATATATAATTGGTACTTATTTAGGGTCAATTTGTGATTTAATAAAAATGTAAGGGATTTGGGTTTAATTTATGAATTGAAACATTTATTTTATGTAGAATTAAATAAAACTAGGGTTAGAGAGTCTAATTCGGTTTGGAATTCTTATTTCGAATAAAAAGGCGATCAACCGACGAACGTGATAAAGACCGGAAAAACCTAAGGTTTTCAAGTGGTAATTTCATATTAAGGGAGTCAATTAATCAGTATTAGGGTATTAAAATTAATTCCTAAGTTACCGAAATCAATTAGGGTTTGCGAGTTTTCAATTGGCGCAAGTACTTGATCCTAGGGTTAAAATTGAGATTAAAAAACTGAGGAACTTCAAGGAAATAATTTAAAAGTAAGGAAATTTTTAAAAAGTAAAATTTTTAGGGGTCTCACAGGTACACTACCAAGGCAAAATTGATGCCAAAAAATCAAAAATGAGATAAGCATCCTACAACCACAGATTTGTATAACACTATTGCATGAAGAAAAAAAAAACACTATTTTCTTGAACAAATTGTTGGAAAAAATGGTTTTTTGGGGACTTTTATTTCATATTAAAGTGTGGTGACTTTAATTAAATATTAAAGTGGGTCCTAACCAATTTTTTGTGTTGGGTCCGAGTGAGCCAAAAACAATTGGGTTTTGAATAAGAAATTGCCAAGAAATTGCTTCATGATGTTAAATTCATGAATAGGATTTTAAAGAGTATTTAAATCTTTTTTCTTGGCTAAAGGGTGTGAATCCTTTGGGCATCCATACTTTTCATTTTGTGGAAAGGAGTTATGGATGCTTGGTGTTTTAATGACTAGCCTTAAAGGCTGGAGGCTTTTCCTCTCTCCCCTATACATGTATAAATTGAGACCCTCCTGTCAAGTTTTAATATAGAAATTTTTGCTTCCATTTTACAAGTCAGTTTGCTAGATAGTTCCTATTGTGAGAGAGTGCTGCCATTGTTTTGTTCGCTAAGTTAGACAGATAGTGCTTCTGCCGTAGCTGGTTTTGACCGTCAGATCTCGGGAGACAGACGCCGGTTTCCTCAAGCGCTCAATTCGAGGTGAGGCGAAATCTGTTTTAAGGAAACTACTTCCGTGCAGGCTTCGGTTTCATCTCTTTACCCTTTTATTGTTTGGTATATTTCTGTTGAAATTTAATTGTAATTATTAGCATATGTTCTTGGTATATAATTTGATTTCTTCATAAATCTATTTATTTAATTTCACAATTTTGAACAACAAGCTTAAAATAGATTTTATATATCTTTTCTATGAAATTGATCGAATAGATTTATTTAGACTATTAGGTTAGCTTTGTATAATGTTACTAGGAATTGTTGCGGAATTGCTCACTATTTCAATAATTGTAAATTATGCAATGGTGCTCTCTAATTGCTTAGTTTAATAGAATGCTCTTTTATAATTTGCATACTTAATTGTATTAGTGTGATCTTGTTTTATGCGTATGGTTCATCATTTCCCTACCATGATTTGCATGAATTTTAAGGTTATAAAATATAATTTATGGATGTTGCAATTTTGACATGCTTATTACTTTCTATGCTAGATTACATAATTTAATGTATTTGGAGTTATAAAGTTTTATGAATTGTGTATATGATTAATCTAAATTATCTAATTGGGTGCATTAATCTGAATTATTTAATTAGGTGTATTAATCTGAATTATTTAATTAGGTGCATTAACTTTGAATTTAACTTATTTATTTGGAGTTAATAGTTTAAATGTTTATTATGAATTAATTTCATTCATAACCATGAATATAGAACTTTATTTTAAAGTTTTAATTTAATTGACATTTTAATTCATTGGTTAATTTTATAAATAGTTGGCTAGATGGTTTCAATTATTTATTATAATTAAATTTTTTAGATTATTTGTTTGTATTTTGTTGTGGTTTGCTACTAACCTTCTTTGTAGGGATACCAATGCGAAAAACAAATATAAAACAAAATGAATAGTATTTGGGATGTAAAAACAAAAATGTTTGAACTACTAACTTTTGTGTTGAATAGGAATACCTAAGCGTGGAAAAGCTTTTGGAGTAAATAGAATCCTTATGGATTGGCTATTTTATTTAAATGTTTGAAGCATGTTTTGCTTGAGATTTAGTTGGTTTGTTTACCAATTTGTAGTAGCAACTTTTATTCGTTTGTTTTGTCAGAAGCATTTTATATGCGTGTAATTGTTATAGCAATTTTTTAAATTGTTTGTAAGTTTGAAACTTGGTTTGGTTTTCTATGATAGAAACCAAAGTTTTAGCTTTGGCTAAAGAGTAGTTCTTATTTGTTCAGAAATGACAACTAAGACGGATTTGGTTTCAAACTTTTAGAGTTTGAGGAAGTCTTTGGGTTTAATCATTTTATTCCCAAAGTGTTGGAAAACCAAGTTTGGAGAAAGTCTTTGGTTATAATCTGATTATGTCTAAAGTGTTTTGGTTTTGAGAAAGGAAACCAAATTTTAGCATTAGCTAAAATATTTCTAATTTTATTCAGAAATAATGGGCGTAGTTCTGGGAGTACCGGTTAATTTTTATGAGTGGTGTAATTCTAGTAGCAAATTTTATTTGCTTGGGAATCGGTTTGTTATGACCTGGTTTATCCCCTGGAAATCTTAATTTTAAAATTGTTTCTTATGGACTAGGAGTCAACATGCTCTTGAATGTTTTGTCAAAAGGTTAACTGGGTTTTAAGTGGGACCGATGTGACCCCTCCAGTCTTCCTGGGAACATTCCTAACCATGTTCGATTCTAGGTTAAATGGTGAGACTAATTTTGAATTAAATTTCCATCTGAGGGATTTTCTAAGGGTTAAGTTTAATTTCTGGAATCACAGAAGTGAAATTCTATTGTGATGTTTCAGAAATGGCTTCAAAATTCTTAAAGGAAATCATAAGATTGCATTAAAATATCTCTGAATTGATCAGAGACAAATAGTATGGTATCCTTGTGTTATTTATAGCATTTATGATTGCTATGTGACTTTGCTTGAAAGCAAAGTTGAGACAACCTGTTATAGTGGGTGAATATTTTTTGGATTTTTAAATTCCAAATATATTCTTAAATTGATGGCTCCTAGTGAGTACAAGATCACTGATCACAGAGATAGAAAACTGGTGGTTCCTAGGAGGTGTTAGACCATTGGCTACACAGTTGAGACATTGTGGTTCCTAGTAGTGAACAGATTACTGATCACATGGCAAGACATTATGGTTCTTAGTAGTGGAGAGGCTACTGGTCATATGTCAAGACATGATGATTTCTAATAATGAAAGAGTCTATTGATCCTATGTCAGGACGTTGTGATTCCTAGTAGTAAAGTGATTACTGATCACAGGTTAAGACATTGTGATTCCTAGTAGTAGAAAGTCTACTGACCACATACTGAGAAATTAGTGATTTCTAGTGATAAGACTACTGGCCATGTTATGAAGTTCCGAATAGTAGACTGTTAAACACTGGATTTGTGTTTCCTAATAGTAAGACTATTGGCTTCAGAGTGATAGGTTGGACCAAATATATTTGGGTGCCTAATTCGGTTGATGACATTATGGGAATGTATTTACTGTGATATGATTTTGAGAGTTTCATAATCATTGTGACACAAGGATTTGTTTAAAACACTGTATGAATTTTTGAAAAAGGCCAAAAGGCTTTGTATAAATTCTACAAAGAAGACTTAATTATCCGACTCTGAGTTGAGGAAGATAATAGAAAGAAATGAGGGAGCACCTCCTTAGTAAAGGCCAATGTCATTGAGCATGGCAAATCTTCTGGGGTAAGGAAGAAGCCCCTCGTGAACCAGGGCTCTATGCTGGGGCCAAGGGGTGGTGTTGCAAAGAAGCTGGCATACAAACCGTGGGAACCTTGTTATCGGTTCTTTGGGAAGTGCTACAACTGTGGTAGCGAGGGGTTTTAGCTTTACTAGGGCTACACACCACATCTACTCCGAGAATGAGCTGTTTACAACTTTCGAACCTGTTACAAACGGTGAGAAGTTGTTTCTGGGAAACTCTACTACCTCATTTGTTGAGGGAAAGGTGGTCCTGAAGTTAACCTCAGGGAAAGAGCTAACCTTGAACGAAGTCCTGCACGTTCCGGACTTTCGTAAGAATCTTGTCTCAAGGACTCTTCTCAGTAAACATGTTTTCGCATGGTTTTTGAGTCCGACAAGGTCGTTCTGACGAAACACAAGTGTGAAACTTGTGTTGAAGTGAAGTGGACAAGATCCCGTATGAGTTATGGAAAGGCGTTAAGCCTTCTTGTAAATTCTTACAAAAGTGGGGGTGTCTTGCTATTATGGCGTTTCCTACACCCTAACGGGTTAGGATAGGCCTGAAATCCGTGGATTATATATTCATTGGTTATGCACATAATAGTAGTGCATATCGGTTTCTTGTACATAAGTCTGAAACTTCAGACATTCACAAGAATACCATCATGGAGTCAAGGAATGCATGTTTTTGAAGACATTTTTCCTTGCCGAACCTAAGAAGGGGTTCTAAGGTTTTGGAGCAATTTGATGAGCTTGCTAGTGATGATGATCATTTTGATGATTAAGTTGAGAATCAAGGTGATGATCAGCCTAGAAGGAGTAAAAGGGCTAAGATGTCCAAGTCTTTTGGTCTAGACTTCTTGACTTATATGGTTGAGAAGGAACCTCAAACTTTCCACGAAGCTATGACTTCTCCTAAGAGTCCTTTATGGAAAGAAACGATCAAAAGTGAGATTGACTCCATCTTACAGAACCACACCTGGGAGTTGGTAGATTTACCTCTAGGTTATAACCCTTTAGGCTGCAAATGGATTTTTAAAAAGAAAGATGAAGGCCGATGGGTCAATTGACAAGTATAAGGCGAGGCTCGTTATCAAAGGGTACAGGCAACGAAAAGGCCTGAATTACTTTGATATGTACTCACCTATAACTAGGATAACATCCATTTCGCATAGTGATTGCGATAGCAGCTTTGCGCAATCTTGAGATACACCAGATGGATGTAAAGACAGCTTTCTTAAATGGGGATTTGAATGAAGAAATCTACATGGAGCAACCTGAAGGGTTTTCAGCTCCAGGACAAAGCAAGAAAGTCTATAAACTTGTCAAATCTTTGTATGGTTTGAAGCAAGCGCCTAAACAATGGCATGAGAAGTTTGACAATGTAATGTTGTCAAATGGGTTTCAAATTAACGAATGTGACAAGTGTATTTATGTCAAAGACACTGACAGAGGTTATGTCATTTTGTGTCTATATGTTGATGATATGCTCATTATAGGTAGTAACGATGAAATGATCAAAACTACCAAGAAGTTGTTAAACTCTAAATTTGACATGAAGGATATGGACATTGCAGATGTTATTCTGGGAATTAAGATTACCAGAATCTCTGGCGGAATTGTACTTTCTCAGTCTCATTATGTTGATAAGATACTTGAGAAGTTTAGTGGATCAGATACGAGTGTGTCATCGACACCTGTAGACTTAAGTCTACACTTTACCAAGAATAATAAAGAGAGTGTCTCTCAGTTAGAATATTCTCGGGTAATTGGAAGTTTAATGTATCTGATGAGTTGTACTAGGCCTGATATAGCTTACTCGGTTAGCAGGCTTAGTAGATACACAAGTAATCTTGATGCTTCTCATTGGAAGGGCATTGTGCGGGTGTCAAGGTATTTACGCTACACTCAAGATTATGGGCTACATTATACTCGATATCCAGCGGTGCTTGAAGGATATAGTGACGCGAATTGGGTATCATATATAAAGGACTCAAAGTCCACTAGTGGATATGTGTTCACTCTTGGTGGGGCAGCCGTGTCTTGAAAATCTTCCAAGCAAACGTGTATATCTAGATCAACGATGGAATCAGAGTTTATTACTTTGGATAAAGCAACGGAAGAAGCAGAATGGCTTCGCCATTTCATTGAAGATATTCCACGTTGGTCTAAACCTGTGCCAGCTATTTGTATTCATTGTGATTGTCAATCTGTAATTGGTAGGGCACAGAGTAATATGTATAATGGAAAGTCTAGACATATCCGTCGTAGACATAATTCCATACGACAACTACTCTCGAATGGAGTTGTCTCTTTAGACTATGTAAAGTCTAAGGACAACATTGCGGATCCGCTAACCAAAGGGTTAAGTCGAGTGTTAGTCAAAACGTCGTCAAAAGGAATAAGGTTAAGGCCTTTGGCAGTTACCGGAATGGAAACCCAACCTAGTTGACTGGAGATCCCAAGATTTAGGTTCAATGGGACAACCTAATTGCGTGTAACGGTGGTATGTCACTGAGGAGGTTAAACCTCCAGCCATTCCTTCTATCAGTGATACCTGCAAGTGTAGAGGATAAGCTGAGCTTTTAATGACTCTTATGTGTTAAGCTGTTGAGCTAAGTATTGCAGGATACTTTAGTAGAGTCACCTATGTGAGTTTGAAGTGGGGCCGCTTCTAGAAGAATTGGGCAGGCCAAGATTCTTTGAAACCACTCGCTGAACCAGGCTAGTGTCCAGGGCCACACAGGGCACACCAGTGAGAACATAATGGTGGTAGGAGTAATTCCCGTGTGAGATCTATTGTCTCAGTTTACATAAACGGTAGAGCAGTTCAAGATGTCTTATTCACTGATCTGCCAGTAAACTCGATAGGTTTTCACTGGGAGAGGTTCAAAGCCAAAAGCTACCTTCTCTGATGTCGGGGTTAGTCTGTTGTACTCTCTCTCAGAGTCTTTATTGTTGAACGATGTTCGTTTGTTAAGTCATTCGGTCAATTTTTATTCATGTGGGGGATTGTTGGAAAAAATAGTTTTTTGGGAACTTTCATTTAATATTAAAGTGTGGTGACTTTAATTAAATATTAAAGTGGGTCCTAACCAATTTTTTGTGTTAGGTTCAACTGAGCCAAAAACCATTGGGTTTTGAATAAGAAATTGCCAAGAAATTGCTTCATGATGTTAGATTCATGAATAGGATTTTAAAGAGTATTTAAATCTTTTTTCTTGGCTAAAGGGTGTGAATCCTTTGGGCATCCATACTTTTCATTTTGTGGAAAGGGGCTATGGATGCTTGGTGTTTTAATGACTAGCCTTAAAGGCTGGAGGCTTTTCCTCTCTCCCCTATACATGTATAAATTGAGACCCTCCTGTCAAGTTTCAATATAGAAAATTTTGCTTCCATTTTACAAGTCAGTTTGCTAGATAGTTCCTATTGTGAGAGAGTGCTGCCATTGTTTTATTCGCTAAGTTAGACAGATAGTGCTTCTGCCGTAGTTGGTTTTGACCATCGTATCCTGGGAGACAAACGCCGGGTTTCCTCAAGCACTTGACCCGTGAGACGGCGAAATCTGTTTTAAGGAAACTGCTTCCGTGCAGGCTTCGGTTTCATCTCTTTACCATTTTATTGTTTTGTGTATTTCTGTTGAAATTTAATTGTAATTATTAGTATATGTTCTTGGTATATAATTTGATTTCTTCATAAATCTATTTATTTAATTTCACAATTTTGAACAACACAAATCACCCCAAAATGAACCCTAGATCCGCCATTAAAAAGTCTTTTACAATATATATGACTTCACCATATCAAAAAAAAGCACATTTGCAAGACAACCAACAAACTGCAAGTGCAGATTGAAGACAAAACTAAAATGAAATCAAATAAATGCCCAAAACACAAACACAGTGGGTAACATTTAACCCACGCATCTGGGAAAAACATATGCACAGGCATGACCATGTTTGCAACCTCACCAACAGTGACAAAATGACCTTTCGACAAGTGTATTTTTGCAATTTTAGAAAGATTTTAAAAAAATCAAACAGAACCTTCTAACCATCGATCGGAAAACCTCTGGGTACATCAGAGGGAAGGAGGGCATTCCTCGGAGGATGGAGTACATTTCCGTTGGCCTTCACTGGCTATTTTCGTCGGTTGCTTGTGGTTTTTTTCAAAGCTTCTGTGCTATTATTGCCTTGAAGTTGAACAAAGCCCAGGCCTCTCTTTATTTATCTTCTTCAATGTGACTAGTCTTCATCCATAGTTTGTGATAGCAGTCCATCATTTACAGGTTTTTACATAAAAAGAGGGGTTTGGTCAGAAATATTAAAAAAAAAAAAGGGGTAAAAATGTCATTTGACCTCTGATGTGCCACAGATCACGTGATTTCAACTATGCATAGGTGTGAAGGATAAAATGGTAGGCTTTTTTATTTTTTTTAGTAACTTTTTGACTTTTAAGCTAAAAGTGTTGCATGCCAAACGAGACCTTAGCAAACAAACTTAGACACTCAAAAGCTCGATTCGACTAGCTTTCAATCCAAATGAAGTGTAATTTTGGGCTCTTTTGGGGAAATATAAAAACGCAGCTTTTTGGCGTTTAGATAAAAACGTGGGTTGCTTTTTTTTCACCATTTGGGAAGTGGCAGATGTTGGTTGATCAATTACGAAAATGCCCTTAAAGTTGGTTTGAGTGAAATGCAATTTTTTTAGTTGGGTGAGGGTATTTTAGTCATTTTGGTGTGATGTGACATCATAAACAAATATTAATCTAAACAAAAAAGCAACTTTTTACCAACTTCCCAAATCACTCTAAAAAATCTTGGTTAAAAGCAAAAAAGCTAATTTTTACCAACTTTCCAAAATAGCACTTTATTTGAGCAGGCTCCTCGCCAGTTAAATTTTTTAATTAGAAGGTGTTGTTGGGCCTCTGTGAGCCCACTATGGAGCCCGTATCAATGATTCGAACCTTTCACTATGTAGAACTCGTCAAATATTTTATTCTTGTAAAAAATCACGTTGATCAAATATTGATAAACACTCGATCAGATCACATTTGAGTCAATAATTTATTTTAAAAAACATACTTACCATTAAGACAAATATGTTTGATTAAATGATAATCGATATTTAATTAACGTAATTTCTTACAAAAATAAAATATTTGATGAACGCTACATATTGAACCATTTGAATTATCCTAGTGGACTCACCAAAACCAAATGATCCCTTCAATCTTATTTGGACTAAAGAAGAGCCTGCTCCAAATTTATTTATTTATTTTTATGTGACCAGTGTCCACCCACGCAATAATTGATCCGCAATGGTAGACCTGGCGGAGATTTTTAACTTGAATACCTACCCAAAAAAAACAGCCAAATTTCTAATATAAACCCTTCCCATGTATTGATTCCTCTTCCTTCTTCACGTCTGTCGCTTGTCGAACACACGCACAGAAAACAGAGATGGCTAGTCTTCCTTTCGAAATCATCGAGCTCATACTCTCAAGACTCCCCATCGAATCCCTGATTCGATTCAGGTGCGTTTCCAAATCTTTTCTTGCTTTAACCCACAAACCTTCATCAAATTGCATTTCAATCGATCCTATCAAGAAAACCCAAGTCTCGTCCTCTCCGCAAAAACCATCACAGACACCACCACCACCAGCCACTTCCGCACCTAATTTTACTTAACCGATCCGCAACTTATTTCTTGCAACAAGATTCACTCCTCAATACTCAATTTCCATGAGTTTCGCATCATGGGTTCATGTAATGGCTTGCTCTGTTTGGTCCATCGCCTCGACGCAAGTTCTATTTTTATCTGCAACCCATGTATTGGTGATCTTATCAAGATTCCCGAGTTTATCACTGTGTTTGAGAGGACCCATTTAGCCAATGTGGTGTTTGGGGGATTTGGTTTTAGCCCCGAGACCAATGAATATAAAGTGGAAAGCTATTGTATGGTGATCATATTGTGAAAAAGTTTTCTGGGGCTTTTGTGTATACTTTGGGTGGTGGGTCTTGGAGATATGTGGGCATTCCTCCTCTTGGGATTACGGCTGATTCAAGATTAAGAGCATTTCTTAACGGATTTCTTCATTGGACAACTGAGTCTATTTTCAACACCATTATTCTTTTCAATGTCGCAGATCAGGTGTTTCGAAGAAATTCCCAGTCCCGCAATTGGACTCCAAGAGGATGATCATTCTTTGGTGGTATTGGGTGCCTTTCTTGTGGTGATCGAATTTTCTGCTTACAATGGCATTGTTGTATGGATTATGACGGATCACAATGTGACTGATTCTTGGGAAAGGAGTTTCGCCATAAATTTCGATGGGGTTAGGTGGAATTTCAGATTTGTTCAAGTTCTGTGTTCAGAAAGATGGCGAAATTCTAATGCTGTATGATAATCACACTCTACTTTCTTATAATCGATACCATGAGCTTTAGGAGGCTTATCATAGCTGGGCTTCCTTCTTTGTTTGAAGCAGATTGTTATGTGGGGAGTCTTGTTTCACCTTTGGGATGTTTAAGAAGCAATACAAAATTAAGGCTCTGTTTGGTTGTGCTTTGTAATCAGTTTTCTACTTGTGTGTTGAAGCATGATGTTTGGTTACGTTTTCAAATCAATTTTCTACACTCTTTGCAGAGAACTCTGATGCATCAGGTGCGTTTTCTGTCAAAAGGAAGTCCACCGGGTAGACCACCCGGATGTCCACCCAGTTGACCACCCGGATGTCCACCTGGATGTCCGGCTAAATTCCAGTTTTTTTTTTTTTTTTTTTTTGCAATTGATTTACATAATCAGGAAAAATATTTTCTGAAATTTCTTAAATTTTTTATGTGCTTTAAAATAATTTTAAGTTGTATGTTTAGTTATGAGTTGTAAGTTTTTGTATCACATATCAAATGTCACATCGTGCCTATTTGGCAGAGCTTAATTACAGCTTATTTCAACTTTCAGCTTAATTTAAGCTATTTTGATGTGTTTGGTTTAGCTTATAGCTTATAGCTTATAGCTTATAGCTTTTTGGAAGTCAGAAATCAGTTTATTCTTTGAGTGGGGTAGGAGATGCTTTAAGAATAAGCTGGAAATCAGCTTAAGCTGAAAGTTATAAGGTATAAGCTGTTTAGGCATAAGCTGTTTAGACATAAGCTATAAGCACTTTCCCACAGCTCTACCAAATAGGGCCATCAACAATTTCTCACTCAAATCAAATCTCTTTTTCAAAACTTTTTACCAAACAAATTTTCTACACTCAAATCATAATTCTACAACATACAAACTCAAAATACAACTCATACTCTCAAATCACATTTACAAAACTCTACTAAACGCTACCTAAGTTTTTCTAATTGAATTGGGAGATTAAGGGAGCTGGTGTTGGAAAAATAGTTTTATATAGGCATATTTTTAGCCTAAAATTGAGTGGGTCCCAAACGTTTTTTGGAGTGGGTCTGGAGAGGTGAAGTGTTCCGTGCCGCGTGACAAGTCACACGGTGAAGACGGTACGTCAAAACCATTTATGAGTGAATGGGAAGTTAACGTCGTTTTCGGGTCTAACATTAATTTTTTAGATAAAATTCATTTGAATTTTTACAAAAAAAATTATTGTGGGAATTTAATTTAATTCTAAATTCAAATTTTGGGTTCCTAAATGGTTTCCTAAAATTTGTAATTGTAAGAATTTAATTTAATTCTAAATTCAAATTTTAGGTTCTTAAGTGATTTCTTAAAACTTGTACATCTTCCTTTATTTATTAAACTATTCAAATTGTTTTATATATATATATATATATTCATTTAGTTTAATATATATATATATAATAGTTTAAATAAATAAGGTCCAACAGGTTTGACTTTAGTCCAACGGCTACTTTTCAATTAATCTGGAAAGAATTTGGTTCCACGTGCAACGGTCAAAAATCTGTTTAAAACAGATTGCATCAGTTCATTTGGCTTTGGAACCTGTTCGGTCGAAATTTTGTGCCTATTGATACCCATCATTCCGGCAGTCTTGGGAGGACATTTTTTATCTGAAAAATCAATCTGATTATTGTCTTTGGCTGTCCTAAATTCTGCATTTTTGCATTATTCTTCATATTAGTATAAATTTCAGAGAGTTAGAACACAAGTATGGTTCGCCGAACAAATTGTTTAGAGTGCTACTACAATTTGTGAAGATCATTGTATCCTGAGAAATAGACGTCACTCAACCGTAAGCACCGTAGCGGGGTGAATCTATCTTAAGGACAGAGTGTCACACACTCGACTTGGTCTTTAATTATTGATTCGGTTCAACAAAATAATTTCTGTAAGTTTATTTTATTTTGTTTGAATTATTTTCAGTTTTTTTTATTTTCATAGAAGATTGTTCCAACAATTTTAAGACAGATTTGAATTGTTCTGTTGATAGAATTTTTCGTTTGTTTCCTTTTCTCTTTCTTCTTTTTTAAAAATTATTTTCTGTGAATTTATAAAATAATATTCTGGTTGGAAAAACAAATAGTGATTATATGCTATTTGACAGATAGTAGTAATATACTGTCTCTTTTCTTTGACAACTAGTAGTACGATACTGGTGTCATTAACAATTCAAAATATATTTTTGTGGAATTTTGTCAGAAAATTAATTTTGATTTTTAGAATTTATTTTTTGAGTTTTCGTTAATTAAAATTCTGTTTCAGTATTTTAATTATTGGAGTGTAACAAGAGATTTAAATTTCTGTATGAAATTAATTTGGTTAAATAAAATTTTATTTTATTTCCAAATTAATTGAAAAATAAAAGTTATATTTTTATTTCTTTTATTTTACAGAATTTATCTTCTTGTGTAGAATTAATTTGGTTAAATAAAATTTTATTTTATTTCCAAATTAATTGAAAAATAAAAGTTATATTCTTATTTCTTTTATTTTACAGAATTTTATTTTCTGTGTGGAATTATTTTGGTTAAATAAAATTTTATTTTATTTCCAAATTAATTGAAAAATAAAAGTTATAGTTTTTATTTCTTTTATTTTCTGTGTAGAATTAATTTGTTTAAATAAATTTTATTTTATTTTCAAATTAATTGGAAAATAAAAGTTACATTCTTGTTTCTTTTATTTTTACAGAATTTAATTATGTGAATTTGGTTTGATTTTCTGTGTAGTGTAAATTCTAATTATAATTTTTTTTTATATATTAGAATTGATGGCTACTGAAACTAATGCACAAACAAGTACTACTGTGGTGGCTGCGATTGCACCAACCCTCTCTCCTGTGATGACAATACCAATAAATCATGGAGAGAAGCCAGAAAAGTTCTTAGGAACTTACTTTAAAAGATGGCAACAGAAAATGTTGTTCTATCTTACAACTCTGAACCTGGCTAGTTTTCTCCGTGAAGATGCTCCTATTCTGAAAGAGGATGAAACTAACCGGCAAGTGGTTGCTGCGGTTGATGCTTGTAAACATGCCGATTTCCTTTGCCGGAATTACGTCTTGAACGAACTTGACAACACTTTATACAACGTCTACAGTCCAATCAAGACAGCAAAAGAACTTTGGGAATTGTTGGAGAAAAAGTACAAAACGGAAGATGCTGACTCAAAGAAATTTGTGATTGGCAGATTCTTGGATTTTGTAATGGTTGATTCAAAAACTGTGATCAACCAAGCTCAAGATTTCCAACTCATTCTGTATGACATTCATGTAGAAGGTATGTCTCTCAATGAATCATTTCAAGTTGCAGCCTTAATTGAAAAATTACCAAAAGGCTGGAAGGAATTCAAGAACTACCTCAAACACAAGCGCAAAGAAATTTCTATGGACGAGTTAATTGTGCGTTTAAGGATTGAGGAGGACAACCGCAATTCTAAAAAGTGGGCTGGTAAGAATCCTATGGAGTCTAAGGCAAATGTGGTGGAACATGCTTCAAAAACCAAGAAACGAAAGTCTTCTAGAAAAAGTTCCTCACAAGGCTCTAAAGGGGGGGATAATAAAAAGTACAAGTTTAATGGCAAATGTTACATTTGTGACAAAGAGGAACATCGGGCCAAAGATTGTCGTAGCAAAAGCAAAAGCAAAAAAAGAACAAGCAAGAAGCCTGCTCAAGCCCATATGACCGAAATGGACAAAATTTCCAATGGTGTAGATGACATCAATCTTTTTGCTGTTGTTTCCGAGGCAAATCTTGTCGGAAATCCTAAAAAATGGTGGGTGGACACTGGTGCTACTCGCCATATTTGTGCCGACAAAAAGATGTTCACGTCTTACTCTTCAGTGGACAATGGTGAACAACTCTTTATGGGCAACTCCTCAACTTCCAAAGTTGAAAGACAAGAAAAAATTGTACTCAAGATGACATCTGGAAAGGAACTCACTCTTAACAATGTGCTGCATGTACCGGACATTCACAAGAATCTTGTTTCCGGATCTTTGTTGAGTAAGAATGGGTTTAGGCTAGTATTTGAGAGTGATAAATTTGTACTTACTAAGAATGGGATGTATGTAGGAAATGGTTACATGTCTGATGGCCTTTTTAAGTTAAATGTAATGACCATTGTACCCTCAGTTATTAATAATACTACATCTTCTTCTTACTTGCTTGAGTCTTTAAATTTATAGCATAGTAGACTAGGACATGTTAATTATGGATCTTTGCGTAGATTAATTAATATGGAATGTTTACCTAAATTTGACATTCATTCAAATCATAAATGTGAAATTTGTGTTGAGGCAAAATTATCTAAAACTCCTTTTCATTCAATTGAAAGAAGTACGGAACCACTTGAATTAATTCATAGTGACATTTGTGATTTTAAATCAATTCAAACCAGATGTGGGAAAAAGTATGTTATCACTTTTATAGATGACTATACTAGATATAGTTATGTTTATTTAATTCGAACCAAGGATGAAGCTTTGGAAACTTTCATTCAATATAAGAATGAAGTTGAAAATCAACTTGGTAAGAAATTCAAGACACTTAGAAGTGATAGAGGTGGTGAATATGAATCACCTTTTGGTGAATTTTGTAAAGAACATGGAATAATTCATCAAACCACCGCACCTTACTCACCTCAGCAAAATGGAATTGTTGACAGGAAAAATAAAACTTTAAAAGAAATGATGAATGCCATGTTAATCAGTTCTGGATTACCTCAGAACTTGTGGGGGGAAGCAATACTTTCTGCTAATTATATTTTAAATAAAATACCCCGAAAGAAAGTGAATCAAACACCTTATGAATTGTGACATGGAAGAGTACCATCCTACAAATACTTAAAAATGTGGGGGTGTTTGGCTAAAGTGGCTATTCCTAGTCCTGAAAAGACTAAGATAGGTCCTAAGACCATTGATTGCATTTTCATTGGTTATGCCAAAAATAGTAGTGCATATCAGTTTTTGATTCATAAATCAGAACATTCCGAAATGTATGTAAATACTATTATTGAGTCTCGGAATGCATCATTCTTTGAACATGTATTTCCAAATAAAACTGGACAAGAGACTAGTAATAATAAGAGATCTTTTGATGCTATTACTAGTAATGATCAAGAACATGATCAAGAGCAAGAGTTAGACCAAAATAAGGAAGAAGAACCTAAGCGTAGTAAACGTGCTAGAACCTCAAAATCTTTTGGTCCAGATTTTCTAACATTTTTGTTAGAAAATGAGCCTTTAACTTTTAAAGAGGCTATGTCCAGTCCTGAAGCTCCTTTATGGAAAGAAGCTGTCAACAGTGAAGTTGAATCCATCTTGCAAAATCACCCTTGGGAATTGATGGATTTGCCACCAGGTTGTAAACCTCTTGGGTACAAGTGGATTTTCAAAAGGAAAATGAAAGCGGATGGATCAATTGACAAATACAAGGCAAGACTTGTAGTCAAAGGTTTTAGACAGAAAGAAGGTCTAGATTACTTTGATACATACTCACCGGTTACTAGAATAACATCCATTAGAATGCTAATTGCCATTGCATCTCTATATAATCTAGAAATTCATCAAATGGATGTTAAAACTGCTTTCTTAAATGGTGAGTCAAATGAAGAAATTTATATGGAACAACCAGAAGGGTTTTCTGTTCCAGGGAAAGAAAAGATGGTGTGTAAATTGGTTAAATCATTATATGGTTTAAAACAAGCGCCAAAGCAATAGCATGAGAAATTTGACAAGGCAATAATGTCAAATGGATTTAAAATTAATGAGTGTGACAAATGTGTTTATATTAAAAACACAAATAAAGGTTATGTCATTGTATGTCTTTATGTAAATGATATGCTCATCATTGGTAGTAATAATGACATGATTAAAACTACCAAGAAAATGTTGAATAAACATTTTGACATGAAGGACATGGGCATTGCTAATGTAATTCTTGGTATGAAAATTACCAAAACATCAGAAGGATATACTTTGTCACAATCTCATTACATTGAGAAAATACTTGACAAATTCAGCAAAGATGATGATCATCTTGCTAGAACACCTGTAGATGTTAATTTGTATCTTTCTAAGAATGTACAGAAAAGTATTTCTCAATTAGAGTATGCCCAAATTATTGGAAGCTTAATGTACTTGATGAACTGCACTCGCCCAGATATAGCTTATGCAGTAAGTAAATTAAGTAGATATACGAGTAATCCGAGAGTAGAACACTGGAAAGCAATTATAAGAGTTCTAAGATATCTTCGATTTACTCGTAACATTGGGCTGAATTATACTAGATATCTAGCAGTACTTGAAGGTTACTGTGATGCAAATTGGATATCAGATACTAGAGACTCGAAGTCCACTAGTGGGTCTGTCTTTACTCTTGGTGGGGCGGCTGTATCTTGGAAATCTTCCAAACAGACTTGTATTGCTAGGTCTACTATGGAATCTGAATTCATAGCTTTAGACAAAGTAGGGAAAGAAGCAAAATGGCTTTGCCACTTCCTTGAAGATATTCCAATATGGCCAAAACCGGTGCCTGCTATATGCATACGTTGTGATAGTCAATCAGCTATAGGTAGAGCACAGAGTCATATGTATAACGGTAAGTCACGATACATTCGTCGTTGACATAACACCGTGAGACAATTACTCTCTAATGGATTTATTTCCATAGAATATGTTAAGTCTAAAGATAACATAGCGGATCCACTAACCAAAGGGTTAGCAAGAGAGTTAGTTGAGAATTCATCGAGGGGAATGGGACTAAAGCCTATTAAATAAGAGTTACCACAACAGAAACCCAACCTAGTTGACTGGAGATCCCAAGATCTAGGTTCAAAGGGACAACCGAGTTGTGAATAACTCAGAAGGATCACTGGGGAGTCTAACTCCTACCCATTTCTATGAAATAGTGATGTCTGCAGCATTTTAGGTTAAGTAATACTTTTAATGATTCTTATATCTAGGTTAACCTAGTGGAGTATAGTAGGATACTCTTCATAAGAATCACCTATGTGAGTGTGAACTAGGCCGGTTCTATGAGATTTGTAAAGGGCTACAATTCTCTAGAGCAGTCATGAAAGACCAGGTTGTTCAGGGCCAAAATGAACACAATAGTGAGAACTAAATTGTGTCTAAGAATATACTGTGTGAGTTATATTGTCTTGGTTTACACAAACAGCTGAACAGTTCAAGACATCATGTTCACTGGTTAGATAGTAAATCCAATAGTGTCTCACAAGGAAAGGTTCAAAGCCAAAAGCCACCTATCCTTTGCAGAATATTTCCAATTTTTGTACTCTCTGATTAGATCATGTTGCTGCATTTTCTCTCCGTCAAATTCCATTCATGTAAGGGATTGTTGGAAAAATGGTTTTATATAGACATATTTTTAGCCCAAAATTGAGTGGGCCTCAAATGTTTTTTGGAGTGGGTCCGAAGAGGTGAACTGTTCCGTGTCACGTGGCAAGTCACACGGTGAAGACGGTACGTCAAAACCATTTATGAGTGAATGGGAAGTTAACGTCGTTTTCGGGTCTAACATTAATTTTTTAGATAAAATTCATTTGAATTTTTACAATAAAAATTATTTTGGGAATTTAATTTAATTCTAAATTCAAATTTTGGGTTCCTAAGTGGTTTCCTAAAGTTTATAATTGTGAGAATTTAATTTAATTCTAAATTCAAATTTTGAGTTCTTAAGTGATTTCCTAAAATTTGTACCTCTTCCTTTATTTATTAAACTATTCAAATTGTTTTATATATATTCATTTAGTTTAATATATATATATATATATAATAGTTTAAATAAATAAGGTCCAACAGGTTTGACTTTTGTCCAACGGCTACTTTTCAATTAATCTGGAAAGAATTTGGTTCCACGTGCAACGGTCAAAAATCTGTTTAAAACAATTGCATCAGTTCATTTGGCTTTGGAACCTGTTCAGTCAAAATTTTGTGCCTATTTATACCCATCATTCCGGCAATCTTGGGGGGATATTTTTTATCTGAAAAATCAATATAATTATTGTCTTTGGCTGTCCTAAATTCTACATTTTTGCATTATTCTTCATATTAGTATAAATTTCAGAGAGTTAGAACACAGATTTGGTTCGCCGAACAAATTGTTTGGAGTGCTACGACAATTTGTGAAGATCATTGTATCCTGAGAGATAGACGCCACTCAACCGTAAGCACCGTAACGGGGCGAATCTGTCTTAAGGACAGAGTGTCACACACTCGACTTGGTCTTTAATTATTGATTCGGTTCAACAAAATAATTTCTTCAAGTTTATTTTATTTTGTTTGAATTATTTTCAGTTTTTTTTATTTTCACAGAAGATTGTTCCAACAGCTAGAATTGGAATTAAAGATGTAGCAGAATAACAAAACAAGTAGGAATTGCGAGAAGATATCTTTCCTAAAAGACATGATTTAGAAAAAATTATAGTCTTGTTAGGAGTTTTAAGTTTATTATTTGGGTTTTTTTTGTTAATGCTTTCAGGTTTAGCTCTTGTAGTCAGTTGACAGTTGCTTTTAATATTGTGGGGTAGCAACCCAAATTTATTCTTTGTAGCTTTTAGTCTGATCACACGACCTTTATCATTTTTACTTATTTTCATGGTTCTAAAACTCAAGGTTGGTGTGGTTACCTCTTCCAAGAGGATCTCAGTTGTTGCCAATAATCCCTTTTCTACTAAAGTTTGTTGGTACAAACAAGTTTTGAAACTACTAAATTTGTGGAATCATAGGAAGGATGCCCTGCACATTTTGGTGCATTTGCAAGTTGCAACTATGATGGTTTAGTTTTGGTAGTGTAAACATAAAAACTGTAACAACAAACCTTTTTTCTTCATTGTGTTTGAAGTTTTATTCCGCACTTTTCTTTTCCTTTTTTGATACTAATTCCTGTTGGGTTATAAGGCTAACCCACTTGACCTATCAAAAATCAAACACACAATAATGGACACAAGATTTACGTGGTTTGGCCTCAATGCTTATGTCCACGGAGAGAACCAGAGATTTTCATTAAAACAAATAGAGATTACACAGGGAAGAAGACACTTTCACTTAACTCAAACACTCTTTATTGCCTTACACTCTCTGGTTTTTCTCTCACTCTCACAGAGATATGCACTCTCTTGTAAATCACTTGTGTTCTTCCTTTCTTGTATATTTTTTCCTCTTGCAAGTTACCTCAAATATATAGAGGGAGTTGAAGACAACAACCCATACCTCTCCCATGTGAAGGTATGGCTTGCCACTGACAGATTATTGAAAACCTCACACCTTAATTATTGATTGATCAGTCATATAAATACACAAGGAAATAACAAGAAATCCTACAACCTAGGAAGTTGTTACAAACTGAAACTATATATATGGAAGACAGCTAAGTACATTTAAATAATACAATCTACTAAGAAGGAATAAGTCAAGCAAAGCAGTTAAGAACTACGAATTTTGTGCTATTATGCCCCCGCAAGATAGAGCGCAGGAGAGCAATCCAATCTTGTGCTTGAGTTGAAGAAAACGGTAGCAGGGAAGAGGCTTGGTAAGCACATCAGCAAGTTGATCTTCAGAAGAGACATGAGCGACACGGAGAGCACCAGTTTGAACCTGATCCCGGATAAAATGAAAATCGATTGCAACATGCTTCATGCGGGAATGAAAAAGCGAATTGGAACTGAGCTGAGTTGCCCCAACATTATCACAGTAAATGACAGGGCAGCAGGGCAGCGAAATGCCGAGATCAGTCAAGAGAGAACAAATGAAAGTAAGTTCAGCAGCTGTATTGGCAACTGAGCGATATTCTACCTCAGTAGAGGATCTAGCAACAGTGCATTGCTTTTTAGAGCTCCAGGAGATCGGATTTTTACCAAGATAAACAACATAAGCACCTGTGGAGCAAAAGGTGTCCTTGTCCCCAGCCCAATCAGCATCAAAGAAGGCTTGTAGGCTAAGAGAAAAGTCAGAGAAAGCATGCAAACTGGGAGGGGAGTCATGGTAGATTTGTAAGCCATCATCAATGGTGCCAACCAGATAACGCAGGAGGCGTTTGACAAAGGACCAATGCGCAGTGGTTGGGCAGTTCATAAATTGAGACAGTTTGTTCACAGCGAAGGCAATGTCTGGGCGGGTTATTAGCAAATATTGTAGGCTCCCGATGACCTGGCGATACTCAGTTGGATCCGATAGAGAAGAGCCCGAGGTTAACATGAGAGAAGGACTGGTTGGCATGGGAGTGAGAACAGGTTTGGCGTCTTGCATCTTGGTTTGAATGAGGAGATCCTGAATATAACGCCTCTGTGAGAGTAACAAGCCATGGTTGTTTGGGACAACTTCAACACCCAGAAAGTAAGTCAATAGCCCAAGATCTTTGAGGGAAAATCGCTGAGCAAGAATATCAATAAATTGATTGACTTTGGTAGCATTGTCGCCCGTGAGAATTAAATCATCAACATAAACAAGGAGATACATGGTGTGGCCATCAGCATGAAAGACAAAGAGAGAGGTATCAGCATATGAATTCTACCAAATTGTAGGAGAAAGGTGCGGAGCTCATGGTACCACGCCCGAGGGGCTTGTTTTAAGCCATAGATTGCTTTTCGAAGCTTGCAGACATATGAGGGGTTGTCTTAATCAACAAAGCCAGGTGGCTGGGACATGTAGATAGTCTCGAAGAGGTGACCCTGAAGAAAGGCATTGTTGACATCAAGCTGCCTTAAGGACCAGCCACGACTTACAGCGAGACTAAGAACAATCCGAACAGTGGTTGGTTTGACAACTGGACTAAAGGTGTCGTGGTAGTCGATGCCAGGGTGTTGGTGGAAGCCCTTTGCAACCAAGCGGGCCTTGAACCTGTCAACAGAACCATCAGATTTGCGTTTAGTTCTAAAAATCCATTTACATCCAATTAG
The DNA here is from genome assembly GCA_025200525.1 of Camellia lanceoleosa. Taxonomy (NCBI): domain Eukaryota; kingdom Viridiplantae; phylum Streptophyta; class Magnoliopsida; order Ericales; family Theaceae; genus Camellia; species Camellia lanceoleosa. The sequence continues at coordinate 147,195,875 of CM045764.1, read as the reverse complement.
ATTGTGAGTGGTATTCGGAGAAACCAGTTCCCAGGTGCCATTCGTGACTAAAGCATCATACTCTTCAGACATAGCTCGACACCATTTATGATCTTTGAGAGCTTGGGTCAAGGTGGATGGTTCAAGGTCAGCACCATTGGTTAATTGGGTGTGAAGATTCAAAGTTGGTGATGGGTTTGCGAATATTGTTTTTGGCACGAGTAGTCATGGTGTGGATAGGTTGAGGCGCAGGTGGGTCTAGTGGTGGTGGCGGTGGTGGGGAATTGTGGGTGGTTGATGGGTCAGGGAGTGGAGGTAAAATAGATGTATTGGGCAGGGCTAGTGATGGTGAAGCTTCACTGGAGGAAGGCGGCGGAGCGTCCACTGCAGATGACGGAGTGAGTGGTGGTACCAAAGACAAGGAGGGAATTTGAAGTGGTGGAGGGATCCAAGTGGCAATAGAATCGGACAAAGGACGCGAGGAATGAGCAGAGAGACTAGTGAAAGGAAACACAAACTCAACAAATCTGACATGCCGAGAGACATATAGTTTGGAGATGGATGGATCAAGGCAGTAGTAGGCACTTTGACTTAAAGAGTAGCCAAGGAATACACAAGGTTTGGAACGAGAGTCGAGTTTGTTGAGTGCATATGGTCGAAGCCAAGGATAGCATAAACAGCCAAAGATTTTGAGTTTAGAGTAATTGGGAGCTGTTGCAAAAAAAATTTCATATGGAGAGAGGAGGTTTAGGGTGGGTGTGGGCATGCGATTGATTAAATAAACGGCGGTGGCGAAAGCATAAGTCCAATATCTTAGAGGAAGAGATGCATGAGTTAGTGGTGCTAATCCAATTTCGACAATGTGAAGATGTCTTCATTCAGAAAAACCATTGTGTTCAGGTGTGTGAGGTGGGGAGGTGAGATGGGAAATGCCATTTGTCAAAAGAAACTGGGCAAGCGCAATATATTCACCACCATTGTCAGGGTAAATTGTTTTGATGGGTTTGTCAAAGTGTTTTTCCACAAGTGCTTTAAATCTAATAAAAACATCTTTCAGATTTTTGTTTAAGAGGATAGAACCAAATATATCTGGTGAAATGATCCACGAAAATGACATAATATTTAAACCCATCAGGTGATATAACTGGGGAAGTCCACACATCAGAAAAAATTGTTTCCAAAGGTTGTGAAGAGACAATTGTGGAATGAGAGAAGGATAATTTGTGGCTTTTATTACATAAGCAAGCATTACAGGAAAAATCAGTGGATAAGGAAGAGGAGAGATCGAGTTTATTGTTAGACACAATCTGTTTCAGAATGGGAAAAGCTGGGTGTCCTAATCGATGATGCCACTCAAATGCACTTGTTTTGATGCTGGAAAAAGCAAGCAGTGGTGGAGATACCGGCCACTCATAAACGCCATCTTTAGTTTGGCCCTGCAGAAGTGTTGCCCCCGTGTAAATGTCCTTGACAAGAAAAGTAGTTGGTAAGAATTCAATTGAAACATTATTTGAGGTGCAAAATTGAGAGATTGAAATGAGATTTTTTTTCATGGCAGGAACACAGAGGACATTATTCAATTGAAAGGTGTGAAGAGGTGTTGGAAGAGAGGAAGAACCGGTATAAGTGATGGAGAGACCCGAGCCATCGCCGATCATAATGTCATCTGAGCCATTGTATGGAGCATGCATGGAGAGGTTGTTTAGATCATCTGTAACATGGTGAGAGGCACCGTTGTCCAAGAGCCAGGATGTAGGACTGGGATTATTGGTAGCATAATGAGCTCGCGGTTGCCATGGAGTAGCAGAGTGATTGTTCGAAGCAGGGCGAGTATTGTTGAATGTGTTAACTGGGACTAGCTGATAGGAAGGGCACCGTTTGGCTGTATGACCTTGAATTCTGCAGATTTGGCAATAACCCAGATATGGCCGAGATGGATGAGTTCCTGGAGTTGTGGGTTGTCCGCTGTTTTGAGTAGTAGGATACCTGGGTGGATGGCTATTGGAGGGATGCCATGAATTATTGTTGCGGCCTGAAGATGCAGAGGAGTGCCATGTTGGTGGAGGTTTGCTAGTGGGATTAGCAGTGGCAGGAAACGGAAAAGGGTCTTGTTTGGGAGTGATCACCGAAGCTTCAAAATTAAGCAATTTTTCATATAGTTCCTCAAATGTGATAGGTGTGTCTCGAGCTTGGACGGCACGTGTGAGTTCTTTGTATCCATCACCAAGGCCATCAAGTATGTGGTCTGTGAGGTCTTCGGCATGAAATGGTGCGCCAAGAAGAGCAAGCTCATCACCTTTGGCTTTTATGGCTTGCAGGAATGATGTGACACTGTCAGAGCCTTTGGTGATCATCTTGAGTTGGCTCTTGGCCTGTTTGATGCGGCCACGAAAAGGCATGGCATAGGTGGTGGCCAAAATGGTCCATGCTTCGCAAGCTGTCTTGACTTGAGCAATAAATGGTATGATAGTGGGGGAAATTGAGCCAATGATGGCATTTAAGATTAACTGGTCCTACCGTAGCTAGAGGATGTGATCAGGGTTGGACTGAGTTGTGCCATTTTAGGTGAGAGTAGTTGAAAGACATGGCTTAGAGCCATCAATATAGCCTAAGAGATCATAGCCAAAGAGAAGGGTGTGAAATTGTAGTTTCCATGAGAGGTAGTTGCTGGAAGTGAGTTTTAGAGGTGTTTGGGCAGCAACATTAATGCTGATAAGGGTGTTATGGGATGCATTGGTGTTTAGAATGAATGGTGAAGGGTTGGCCATGGCGGCGCAAGATAACAAACAGAAGGGAAAAGGAGAGAGAAAAACAAATTTTTGGAATTTGTTATCTCTATTTTTGCTCTGATACCATGACAGATTATTGAAAACCTCACACCTTAATTATTGATTGATCAGTCATATAAATACACAAGGAAATAACAAGAAATCCTACAACCTAGGAAGTTGTTACAGATTGAAACTATATCTATGGAAGACAGCTAAGTACATTTAAATAATACAATCTACTAAGAAGGAATAAGTCAAGCAAAGCAGTTAAGAACTACTGATTTTGTACTATTAGCCACCTCCCTATGACGGCTTGTCTCCCTAGCTCCTCTCTCACCATTATCAACAATCGGTGGCTTCTCTACATTTGTGCTAACCAATGTCAACAATGGTGGCTACCTCTATCCACATGGGTGAACTCAACAATTCCAAGTTCTATACAAAGCCTGAGAATGGTGGTACGCAATTATCTCAACAATGTTGTTCCTTTTGTTGTGAATCCATTACCTTTTAGGAAGCATGTATATATGGGGCAACCAAGATTCCCAGTAGGGTGCATTTCAGGGTTTAGTTAATTGTAAGAATGGTCCCTTGCATACTTTGGATTTTGGTGTGGCATTGAACACTAGGTATCTAGAAACATGAAGCAATGGGGCTTGAGAAAGTAAGCCCTATATGGTAAAGTGAAAACGGGAATTGGAATTAGGAAACAGATCCAATCGCTTGAATCAGGCAGCTCCATTCACTAAACAGTCCGTTTACCTTCCCTGTCACATGGAGCTGCTGGCACTAGCTTGTTTGAGTTGAAGGCTGATCTTGCTCTCAAGAAACACAGGTTCAGCCATTGCTATTAGGCACCTAAAGAGAAACTTACATTGCTTGCTGTGTGTTTTTGGAGCTGCTTTTATTAATTTGAGAATGCAGGTTATCACTTGAATATCATAACCAAACACTCAAAACATAGAAGATCAACTTATTGTGTGTTTCATGGAACTTTTATGTTTTGTTCCCCTCTAGATGTTTGATAAGCCCATGAATAACAATGATGCATCTATTTGACTGTCAGTCTGTTGTTCACTGGTTTGTATGGATTGCAAACCAACCAAGAAAGCAACAAGCTCTTTAGGTATATGAGCTAGCTATTGTTGTTAAGGACACGGGGTTGATTGCGAGAGGATTTATGCCGAAGGGTAGTCCTTGTGTTTCGAGTAAGCTCAGGATTGTTGAGCGATTCGAGGGGAAAAATATGATGGTATCTGTAATATGTCAATATCAATAATAAGGTCAATTAGGAGCCAAACACAAAACACTTGAAGTGAAAACATGATTACGAATGACTATGCTTCAAAGATAAGGGTGCACATCAACTTGATTCGTTTTAAGGTGTCAAAATTTTGGGATAGACTTAGGATGTTCAGGTTGAACCTGCCCAAATTACAGCCCTTACAGACAATACCCTTTCCAATCTTTTGCTTTCTAATCATCTTTCAAAGTTAGGTACAACTACTGCCCTTTTCACCTTTAGTTGCTTATATGATGTAGAAGAAGAGTGCATTTCCAAGAAGTGGTTTTTGCTTTATTTGTTTCTTTCATTTTTTGTTATCCCCCCCTATAGTGAAGTTGATGCAAGTTACTTTTAAAACAATGATCAAATAAATTAATTTGTTTTGCTGAAAAGGGAATTTATTAATTAAGGTTTGCGGCTTGATGTCTTTATTGCAATGCAACATTGTACATTCTATTAATATTTAGCACTCCACTATTACAAAGTTTTCATTTTGACATTTCTACTTTTAATTTGTAACAACAATCAACCCTTTAAACTTAAGTCGAGTTACAATGTTAATATATCACCTTTCATATTTTTCAACCCTTCTTAAAAATGATTGATTGAATTTGAAAATACACTTATCTCATTGAATAAGTAACAGTTGAATTGGACCCAATTGATTTAACTGATCAAAATGTGAGATATTTATGTTGAATTGGATCCAATTGATTTAACTGATCACAATGTGAGATATTTATGTTGAATTGGATCCAATGGATTTACCTGATCTAATACACTTCTCTCGTTGAATAAGTTCCAATTGCATTGGATCCAATTGATTTAACTGATCAAAATGTGAGATATTTATGTTGAATTGGATCCAATTGATTTAACTTATCAAAAGAAAAATCGTATTTTACTTTATTTATTATGATGAGAATCAATTGTTTTCTAGGTGCCCTCCACTTCAATTGATCACACCCACAAGTCAATTCACTTGGGCAAAAAGAGATGCCCCTAGGGGACCCCCAACTGGCTCAAAACCAAATATCAAACTATGGACCAATGGCTTGATGAATTCTAGCATGTTTCGTGTGTGGGATTTTCTATTATAAATCATAGTTAAATTGTGCTCTCATTGAATTTTCTTAATACACATTGTTAATAAGGCCTGGTTAGGTTCAGACCTTTTGTCAAAAAAAAACATAAAAATCCAAATAACACGAAAATAAACCTATTTATCCAAGGCTAGCTAAAAAGTGTGATTCAAACCAGGCCTAAATCATTATGATTATTCTTTTATATATATAAAAAAAAAAAATACATTTCTCATCCTTTATACCTATTAAAAGGAGCAGTCTTTTCTATAGTAGGACCCTATTGTTTTTGTTGGGATTCTATGCTTATGCATGTATTTGTCAATTCAAATGCTACATACAACAAAAATGGAATAGTTCTTTTGTTGCAATCATTGAATTTCACTTCTATGGCTTGATTTGAGTCTTTAATTTATATGCTAAGTTAGGGACATGATTTAGATAAATTATAGTTTTGTTAGAAGTTTTAAATTCACTACTATTTGGGTTTTTGTTAATGCTTTCAGTTTTGTCTCATCTCCTGCTTTTAATTTTCTGGTAGCTATCTTGGTGCTCGATTGGTACTTTTCCTGAATTTAACATCCATATGCTGATTAATTTAGACGACTTCCTTGTAGAAATTGGTAATGGCACAATTTTATTCTTTTAAACTGGCAAGCTTTTTGTCTGGTCCCATGAACTTCATCATTTTACTTATTTTCCTGGTACCAAAATTCAATGCTAGTGTGGTTGAGGATCTCTCAGCTACTGTCAATAATTCCTTTGCCACCCAAGTTTGTTGGTCCAAGCACGTTATGAAACTACTAAATTAGTGGACTCAGATGAAGGATGCCCTGCACATTTTGGCACATTTGCAAGTTGCAACAATGATGGTTTAGTTTTGTTGCTGTAAACATAAAAACTGTAAAATAACCTTTTATCTGCATTGTGTTTGAAGTTTTCATTTGCATTTGCATTTTCCTTTTTTTTTTTCTTTTTTTTTTTCTTTTATCTATTAGTTCCAAGTTTCATACAAAGCCTTGGAATGGAGGTACTCGATTATTTCAACAATTTTTTTTCTTTTGTTAGGGATTCATAACTTGTAATTGGGTGCATTTCGGGGTTGAGTTAATTGCAAGAATGGTTCCTTGCCTAGTTTGTATTTTAGTGTCATTGAGTACAAAGGCAGTGATAGAACATGAAGCAATGGTGCTTCTCCAAACAAGCCCTCTAGAGTCCCTACTCTGTTTGAAGAAGCTGCTGGTGGTACTAGCTTGTTTGAGTTGAAGACACAGATCATAATCTTAAGAAACAAAGTCAGCCATTGCCATTGGGATGGGAAACTCAAGCCAGCGATATGGTGTAAGAGACTCATGGCATAAAGGTTGATGAGTTGCATTGGGATTTCACTACCTCTGTATCATGTTGGTAAATACAAACTATTTTCATGTTCTTTTTTAACAAATCCCATTTTAGTTTTCCTGGTTGATAATTGGACACTTTTCATGGATTTTTCATGGATTAAAAGGAAAAGTACATATTAAATTTTTTTTTTTTTTATTGTTTAAAACAAAAAATTAGCATAAGGTCTACCAAAACAGTTTAATGCTAAGTCCAATCTTTCTATTAGTTGTTTGATACTATAGATTTTAATGTGGTTGGGAACTAAAATCGAAAGATTGCACTTTGGCGGTAATTCTTTTTTGAGATAGATTTAAAAATAAATGGACAAATATAATTTAAAAAATAAATCATTTATTTTTTTCAAAATAAATATAATAAAATTGTATACTTATTATTATGGGAGACTTATGTTAAGTTTTATGTAATGAACAGTTTAAATCACGAAAGTAAAATCGTGTAGTGGACCCAACAAGCCAATCCAAGACTCTTTGAATCCTCTTCCTTTTGATAATTCTCTGTGTAAAAGGTGTGTCGTGATGGCTTATCCTCTCTCACATAAAATGAGAATTCTACATAACGAAAATTTGAGAAATGTCATAAAAAATATTAATTATGAAGTAATAGTCGAATATTTTAGGAAAAATTACAAATCAGTTGAAAGATTAAAGAAAAATACAAAATCATCAATAGGTTTATCACTTCAATTATTAAAGTTGATAAGCTTTTATCATTAAATTGCAAATTATTTTTTATTATTATTATCTTTCAATTGAATTACAATTTTCCTAGTACTTTAAACCGATAAACCATTTATTAATAGACACTTTCTCAGATTGTTTTTTTAAAAAAAAAGTCTTCCTAATAGTTGTCCCTAGGATAAGAAAACAATAAAATAAAAAAAATAATGTCTATGATGTAAGAGTATCCCCATTAAACTATTTAAAATTTTATTATATTTTAGCTCAAAAGTTAATTTTTTTATTTTGGCTATACACTTTTTTAATATACTTTTCAACAAACTCTCTATTCTTTACTTGTGTTATTCAAATATTATTTTTATTTTAAATTATCTTTTATAAACTCAATACAAATAACTCTAAAACAATAAAAATATAGTTTTTCTAAAGTTTGATTAGTTAAAACTACTAGTTATATTTGTTGAGCTAAAATCACCAAAAATTAAAATAAAATAACCAACTTGATAATTAGTTTGATGGAGTTAAAATTTAGTAATTTATTCACTATTTTAATTAAAAAATAAAAATAACTAATTTGATGAAAATGCTCCAACAGATTTCTAGTAATTTTTTAGCCAAAAAAATTTATTGCCATACCATAATTGTACATTATGGCGCTGTTTGGGAAAAAAGGGTTGAGGCTATTATAGCCTCAAATTACAAATAAACCAAAAAGTCTTACTGTTTAAAGTTTTTCAAAAAAAATAGGTTGCCGCTGCCATTAGTGTAGGTACAGCCTACACTGTCAATTGACAAATTGCTACATCAACTGGTAAATTACGATTTTGCCCTTTTATATCAATTTAAAAAATTGTAATCTTAAGGATAAATTTGTCATTTTAACTTCAAACATCATTTCAACACATTTTTCAATACAACAATTCAAATAAAAATCCATCTCATCTTTCCAAACACAAAAACTAAAATAGCCTACTAAAAAAGCCAAAAAGCCAAAAAGCTTCTAAAATAACCACTTCCCAAACGAGGCCTATATATGGACCCACTTGATTTTTTTATGTAACTTGGCGGGAGATTTTTAACTTGAATACCTACCTACCCAGAAAAACAGCCTTTATTTATATATTCATTCATTCATTCTTCTTCTTCTTCTTCTTTCTCTTCTCGAATACACGCATACACACAGAAAACAGAAATGGCTAATCTTTGTTGAATTCACCCATGGGAAGGCAACCAACCAAGTCAAGCTTGGCGGCCACCAACCATGTCAAGGAAGGCGGCTACCAACCGGCAAGCCGCAAAGGAGGACAGGTTGGCAGCCAGTTCACATGGAAGACTCCCTCTCTTCCAATGTGTATAAATGAAGGTTGAGAGGAGAGGTGAAAGTGTGAGAACTGAAACCGAGCAAACCGTGAGAACAAACCAAAGAGTGCGAGAGATATGAGGCGGAGAGACCGTCTCTCTCAGTGTGAGCGAGGGAGACGGGAGAGTGGCTGAGTGAGGAGAGTGTGAGCTCCTCCTCTATTGTAATCTTTCTGTAACCTCTCCAATGGTATAGTGATAACCGGTTACTCTCCCATAGACGTAGGCATTAATGCCGAACCACATTAAATATGGTGTCTCCTTCTGTATGGGTGTGTTTTTTCTGCTTGCTACGATTTCTATAAGGTCTTGGGCGGGATCCCAGATCCCAACAATTGGTATCAGAGCCTCGTCGGTGGCGTTTCGGAACAAAAACAGCGTGTTTTTCGAAACTGCCCAGAAATCAAGTTGTTCGAAATCAGGTTTTAAGCATACCAGGAGAAAGGCCTCGACGAGAGGAGTCCAGAAATGTAAAGAAGACACCAAAAAGACGGACGGGCCTCGCCCTCGCGCCTCCTAAAAGCGGCGAGGCCTAGTCTCGCGCGCGCCGCCACGCTGCAGCTGGCTCGGCGCCAGCCCGGCTCGGCCAACCGCCGCGCCACACGCACGACAGAGGAGGAAGACGAGACGCGTGGCGCCCAGTCAGTGACATGTCGTTGCTGTGTCAGCAGCCACGTCAGCAACGTGGCCACGTGGCCTCCGCGTCAGCAGTCCACGTTAGTAGCCACGTGGCATCCAGGTTAGCGTCACGTGGCAAACCCCGTCACGCCACGTCAGCAATGATTGCCATGTAGTTAACACGTCAACGGTCCAGTCATCGCCACGTGGCAGGTCGGTCAAAGTCCAGTCAGCACCACGTCAGCACTCCGAGAAGGATCCAGTGCTTCGCGGCTAAGGTGCATCCGTAGATCTGAGGCGTACAAAATGTTTTGGCTAGATCTAAGCCATTCAAAGTCCGTTTCTGATGATCCAATAGTGCTTTTCGACTATTTGGAGTATTCCGGACACATCCGTACGGTCAGATTTTGAAATCAGAGTTTTTGCAAAAAGAAGGCAGATTAAAGGGACAGACGGCATCAGGTGCAATGGACGGAATATTCTGTTGGTACAGGGAATATTCCCTGAACTTCAAAAAATTACAATTTGGCCCAGAATTTTTAGAAAATTGTGGTGTGGCCCAACTTTTGGGAAAATTTTTCAATGAGGTCCCCGGAAGTGCAGCGAAGGTTGGTCCTAGCTAAACGGACTGTTCCGGACGCAACCACGAGGTCAAAATAGTGAAATTCTGAACGGTTTGGAAATATTGTCAAAACATGGGAGTTTGTCATCTTCAATACTCGAAGAAAAGTTTTCAGATATTGTGGAACACTGCAGATTCACTAAAGAGGTTAAAATGGGCAGATTCTGACCAGATTGGACAACCAGATACAGATCAAGATAGATCATTGAAAACCAAAAGAGATCAGGCTTGATCAAATGAAAAATCAATGGAGATCAGGAGAATTGCACATGATTATCTCAAGATCAACAATGTCTAGGAAAGTTCTGTCAAAAAGACACTATCTAAGGAGACTGGTTCTTAAGTGGGATCGGTTGTGACCCTACCAGTCTTTCTTGGGAACTTTCCCGGTTGTTGATGTGATCGGAAGATCTGGTTCAATTAAAAGTCCACTTCATCATATAGATGATTGACAACTAATGCAGGCTCAGAGGAATGTTGTGGCAATTGGAGCTACTGTCAAACATAATACAAGAAGTACTGGTAGTATGTGAACGTAGAAGGGCAACAGCTGCAGCAGTGCACACATAAGGTGTAGGAGCACGTAGTCACAATAGCACAGATGAGTACACAGGAATGGCATACAAGGTGCAGGTATACAACAGTTCAAGAGTACGCAGCAGAATTGTACAAAGGTGCAGTGTGTCGGATTTTGGCCTAGCAGCATCAACTAGTTCACAGAGAAAGCTCCAGACAAAGAAATTGAAAGGGATAAGACGCTGTAGTGTGCACCCAGGGAGAGGCAAATCTCTTTCTTTGTCCTGAATCTGGTTCGTGGCAGTGAAGTCGCGACGGGCACCCAGAGAGTTTGGGTGGAGTCACCTCAACAAGGAAACGGTGAGCATTTTATTAAAGGATACAAGTACCTGGTGATAGAGGTGCGAGCCATGCAAGATGATGTGTGGCGGTTGAAGACATTCCAAGTAGGAGGTGCAGATTCACTCTGGATACTCGGTGGAATGGAGGCATATTTGTACAACGGTGTTTTATCATCCATGTGGATGATGGGGGTGACAAATTTTGTTCACCCGGTTGAAGCCAATTGGAAGCCAATTGAAGACCTTTCAGAGTTAGTTGCAAAAGTTATCAGTTCATTTGGAGACTCTTGGGTTAGTTACAAAACTTCAGAGTTCATTGGATTTTTCTCTAGGGGATAGAGAGAACCAGCATTGACAGAGTGTACTACGGAGATTTGGCATATGTAATAAGTCCAAATAGTAGTACTTTATTGACATTGGCCTCTGTGGAGGCGTTAGAGATCCTTCATGGATCGTTGTTGGAAGACTCGCATCTGGTGAAGCCTTAGTTTCCGCATTTGTCAATTTGAAGAAGGTGTGACAATCTACTTCAGATTTTGGTGGAGCTTTGGTGTTTTTGTTCAATGTCTATTGGAGGCATTGTTGTTGGCGGTCTTTCATGGATTACTGGCGATTTTCAGAGTCGTGGTTTATTGAGATTCATCATCACAGTTGGGATCTATGATCGTGTCTGATTAGATCCAGGGGTGTCTCCGGTTTGTGAGACTTGATTGTTTCTTCTTCTTGTGGATTTTCATTTTTGCAATCTGTTCCATATTCGAAGACATCAACTATTGGTAGTCTGGGTGACGATTCAGACTCCAGGTGCTTGCTTCTCTGGAAGTGGTTTGACCATTGGTGTTCATTAAAGATTGGAGGAGATTGTTGCGGAGAAACGTGAAGATGGTGATTTTGTGAATCTCGTGTGTTAGAATCCATCCCTTAATCTACCGTTGGATTTAGAGGGGATAGATCATTTGCAGACTCGGTGGAGTCAGCGGGAACTGTTGGAGTTGTGCATTTATGGTGCACGCACCTTTGGGCGGTTTTTGGCAGATGTGAAGATGGTGCATCATCTTGTGTTTGCCGGTTGGAATGGCAGTTGGAGGAATCTGGAGTTTGATCGAAACTTCAGAATTTTTGGCTCTTGGTATTTTGTAAGTTCATTTGAAGTTTGTTCCGATACTTCTGAACTGTTAGAGCCTAACTGCGTCCACAGTCCAGTTTTGTTTGGTGGAGAACTTGCCTCAGTTCTCGGAGAATTTGTTTGGCTCTCTTGATTAATTCGAGCTTGAAGAGAGTAGTATTATGTTCGATGGTTGATCGGACATGATGTTTTTGGTACCGCTTTCGAAGTTGCTTTGACGGAGAATTTTATGCTTCTTTTGTTTAGTCTCCTCAGCATTGGCTCAAGCGGGTTGCTCACCATGTTTTCTTTGGAGTTGTCAATGACAACTTGTTTGGCGCCTATGGAAATCGAAACTTGGCACTATGGTGGAGCTTGAGTTGCAAAAAATCGAAGAGCTAGCTCGATTGGTTCTGCATGTTCTTTGCATTGCGTCAATGTGATTTTAAGCAATGGAATCTGCTGTGTTTTTTGGAAAAGCGCTTGTGTTTTGTACAGTAGATGACATTCAGTTTTGACTGAATGGTTGGATACCTGGGTTATGGTATCGGTTTTTGATTCTGTGGCAGCGAACGCACCTCTTAATGAAACAGAGTTGTTGCGGATCTCTTAGGCAAGCTTGAGCGCAGGAGGAGAGATGGAGCCACGATGAGCACTCAAGAATTATGGGTGCAGGTACTATGCTAGGTGTTGCATAGTTGGTGACTTGTACAGATCTATTGAAGTTGCTTTGGAAGAAAGAGCTACTGTCAACCATCATCTGGTAGTACAAGTGATAGATACGCAGGTAACGTGTATCGCTGAACTGGAGATCAAGGATTGCAAAGGCACAGACAACAAGCGCATGTGGAAACGTTAAGAGGTTGTTCAGAAGTGCAGAGGGCAAAGGCTGATAGTTCAGAGAAAAAGCTCCGAGCAAAGAAAACCGAGGACGTTGATGGGATAAACAACGAGTTTTTCTATTGCTCCAATGACTTGTCCTGTGAGATAAGGCATGACAGTCAAGGACATCCCAGCAGGGGGTGCTGGACATCTAATCAGGGGGTGTCGAATATCTTGGTTGCGCAAGTTCAAGCATAGTAGGTGTAGGCATTTGAGACAAGAAGCGTGGAAGAGATCTGTGGGAGATAGGAGCAGAGGCTCTCTCCAAATCAGAGAGTAGTGTGAGTTGAGTTGAGGATGTAGGATTCCCTCCTCCTCTTGTGTCTCTAGTGTATTATCTCTAGCTTCAGGGGGTGCAAGCATCTCAGTGAGGAGATGCAGACTATGCTGAAGACATACGAGACAGGAAGCGTGGAAGAGATCTGTGGGTGATAGGAGCAGAGGCTCTCTCCAAATCATGGAGTGGTGTGAGTTGAGTTGAGGATGTAGGATTCCCTCCTCCTCTTGTATCTCTGGTGTATTATCTCTAGCTTTCAGGGGATGCAGCGTCTCAGTGAGAAGATGCAGACTATGCTAAAATTTGGGCGTAACAAGATTAGCAGCAGTATGTGCTGTGGATCACCTTACATGGGTGAAGGGGGTGATTTGTTGAATTCACCCATGGGAAGGCAACCAACCAAGTCAAGCTTGGCGGCCACCAACCATGTCAAGGAAGGCGGCTACCAACCGGCAAGCCGCAAAGGTGGATGGGGTTGGCAGCCAGTTCACATAGAAGACTCCCTCTCCTCCAATGTGTATAAATGGAGGTTAAGATGAGAGGTGAAAGTGTGATAACCGAAACCGAGCAAACCGTGAGAATAAACCAAAGAGTGCGAGAGATGTAAGGCGGAGAGACCGTCTCTCTTGGTGTAAGCGAGGGAGACGGGAGAGTGGCTGAGCTCGGAGAGTGTGAGCTCCTCCTCTATTGTAATCTTTCTATAACCTCTCCAATGGTATAGTGATAACTAGTTACTCTCCCGTGGACGTAGGCTTTAATGCCGAACAACGTTAAATATAGTGTTTCCTTCTGTGTAGGTGTGTTTTTTTTGCTTGCTACGATTTCTATAAGGTCTTGGGCGAGATCCCAGATCCCAACAATCTTCCTAACGAAATCATGGAGGACATACTCTCAAGACTCCTCATCAAATCCTTGATTCGATTCAGGTGTGTTTCCAAATCTTGGCTTTCTTTAACCCACAACCCTTACTTGATCAAATTGCATTTCAATCGATCCTCTCAAGAAAACCCAAGTCTCATCCTCACCACAACAATCATCACCACCCACTTCCGCACCCAACTGTACTTGACCGATTCCCAGCGCATTTCTTGCAACAATATTCGCTTCTCACAACCCAATTTCAACGAGTTTCGCATCATGGGTTCATTTAATGGCTTGCTCTGTTTGGTCCATCGCCTGAATTTAAAGTCTATTTTTATCTGCAACCCATGTACTGGTGATCTTATCAAGATTCCCGAGTTTATCACTGTGTTTGAGACCAAGTATTTAGTCAATGTGGTGTTTGGGGGATTTGGTTTTAGCCCCAAGACCAGTCAATATAAAGTGGTAGTGATTCTCTATGACCGTGAAAAGCTATTGAATGGTGATCATATTGTGAAAAAGATTTCTGGGGTTTTTGCATATAATTTGGGTGGTGGGCCTTGGAGATATGTAGGCATTCCTCCTCTTGGGATTACGGGTGATTCAAGATTAAGAGCATTTCTTAATGGTGTTCTTCATTGGACAATTGAGTATTTTTTCCACACCATTATTTGTTTTGATGTCACAGATGAAGTGTTCCAAGAAATTCCCAGCCCGCAATTGGGCTCAAAGAGGGTGATCATTCTTTGGTGGTGTTGAGTGGCTTTCTTGCTGTAATCGAATTTTCTGCTTACAATTGTATTGTTGTATGGATTATGCTGGATCACAATGTGACAGATTCTTGGGAAAGGGTTTTCATCATAAATTTCAATGGGGTTGGGTTGAATTTGAGATAAATTCAAGTTCTGTGTGTTCAGAAAGATGGCGAAATTATAATGCTGTATAATAATCACACTCTACTTTCTTATAATCGGCATACCATGCACTTTAGGAGGCTTAGCATAGCTGGGCTTCCTTCTTGGTTTGAAGCAGTTTGTCATGTGGAGAGTCTTGTTTGGCCTTTGGGATGTTTAAGAAGCAATACAAAATGAAGTTTTTCTAATTGAATTGGGAGATTAATGGAGCTGGAGTTGGATTTAAAGATGTAGCAGAACAACAAAACTAGTAGGAATTGCGAGAAAGATGTGGCCAATCACAAGGATTGTAAGGTAGAAGATATCTCACCCAAAAAAACTCTTATGAAAATCAAGTAGCGTGTCTATATTGTAAATGAAAGCATAATGTGATCCAATGAATACATTACTATGCAATGGTTATGGTTGTAGTTTTGCTTTGTATGTTTATACTGTGGTAAGCTGTCTGTTACAAAGTTCCATCTATATGATATAAAGACATTCTTTGGCCAGAAAACAAATTGATTTAGTGCATGATTTAGAAAAATTGTAGTTTTGTTAGGAGTTTTAAGTTTGTTGTTTGGGTTTTTGTTAATGCTTTCTGTTTTAGCTCTTGCAGTCAGTTGGCACTTGCTTTTAATATTCTGGGTAGCATAGCGGCACAAATTTATTCTTTTAAATTCATAGCTTTTAGTTTGATCACATGACCTTTATCATTTTTACTGGTACTAAAACTCAAGATTGGTGTGGTTTCCTCTTCCGAGAGGATCTCAGTTGCTGTCAATAATCCCTTTTCGCCCAAGTTTGTTGGTACAAACAGGTTATGAAACTACTAAATTTGTGGACTCATATAAAGGATGCCCTGCACATTTTGGTGCTTTTGCAATTTTTAACTATGATGGTTTAGTTTTGGTAGTGTAAACATAAAAACCGTAAGAATAAACCCTTTTTTTTCTTCATTATGTCCGAAGTTTTATTTCGCATTTTTCTTTTCCTTTTGTACTACTAATTCCAGGTTCCATAATGCTGTTCCTTCTGTTGAGAATCTATTACTTTTTAGGATTAGGAAGCATATATATGGGGCACCCAAGATTCCCAGTAGGGTGCATTTTGGGTTTGAGTTAATTGCAAGAATGATCCCTTGCCTAGTTTGGATTTTTGTGTGACAGTGAACACTAGGCATGGCAATGGGGCTTGAGAAAGGTAGCCTTCAATAGCAAAGTGAAAGACAGGAATTGCAATTAGGAAACAGATCCAATCGCTTGGATGGGTACCCTCACTCTTCTATCCTATCAAATTAACTGATTAAATTGCTAGATATTTATTTTGATTTCGATAACTTTTTGCAAAAAAAGAAAACAAAAAAGAGGGTCATATTTTACTTTATTTATTATGATGAGAATCAATTGTTTTCTAGAGGTGCCCTGAACTTCAATGATCACACCCACAAGAAGTCAATTCACTTGGGGGAAAAGAGATGCCCCCAGGGGACCCCAACTGGCTCAAAACTAAATATCAAACTATGAACCAGTGACTTGATGACTTCTAGCATGTTTCGTATGTGGGATTTTCTATTATAGATCATAGTTAAATTGTGTTCTCACTGAATTTTCTTAATGCATTGTTAATAAGGTCTGGTTTGGTTCATACTTCTTTCAACTAAAGGAAAAAAAAAAAAAATTCAATCAGTCAACTTTTAATTTAAAAAGAAGAAGAAGAAGAAGATCCAGATAACCCGATAATAAACCTATTTCTTCCAAGCTAGTTAAAAAGTTTGAACCAAACCAAGCCTAAATCACTATGATTATTCTTTTATAAATATATATATATATATATATTTCTTCACATTATACTTTATACCTAGTAGTAGGAGCAATCTTTTCTTTAGTAGGACCCTATTGTTTTTGTTGAGATTCTATGCTTATGTATTTATTTGTCACTTCAAATGCTACATACGACAAAAATGAAATGATTCTTTTGCTGCAATCATTTTACCAAGTTAAAACTGTAAATTCGTCTATTACTTATTAACTATCAAATTTTATATTAAATTCACTCATCATATTTTTTTATGTCATATAATATAGATATGAGATTCACTCCACCAATGCAATAATAATATGTTATTAAACGCTAAGCTAATTAATCATTACAAAAAATAGCCATCATAGCATTTGTGCCCCATTTGTACCATTTTTTATGTGCGCGTCGTTACGTATATATAAACTCATACTTTTGGACTCAACCATTAAGTATTGAGTTGCATAATTTAATAAAAAAAACCCAATAGTTGAATGTTATTAATATCTGTAATTCGATTCCATTACAGAAAGTAAAAAAGAGGACAACAATGTTGAAGGCACCCAACCCATCACTACAAAAAAATAAGTTTTTAGTGACGAAAATTTAGGAATAATTATTTTTTAGGGACTAAATAATTTTGTTGTGAAAAATGTCGTTATTATATTTTTAGCAACAAAAATTAGACGTTAGTGATAAATTATTATGCTTTTGAGACCAAATTTTTTGTTTCAAAAAATAAACTATTTTGAGACCAAATTATTTTGTCCCTAAAATCTATTTATTAGTGACATTTTTAAAATTTTGTCGCTAAAAACTTTATTTTTAACTTTTCGGAACGACATTTTAGTAACTATCCTCGTGACAATGGAAATTGGTCCCTAAATATCTTTTGTAACAAAATTTTCACTTTTAGAAACCAAAACATTTAATTTCTAAAACTCTTTTATGTTGTAGTGCACCCAACTAAACCTAGTCTACTCTTAAATTACAGAAATTTTATATATTGACAACATTTTATACTCACTGTATAGTTATACTACTAGTAGTTTACGATCCACATGTACAGTAGTTGATGCAGTAGGTCTTGCATGAATTCTATTAATATTTAACAATTATGAATGTGTTATGTAAAATAGTAACTGAACGTCATATAAAAAGATGATAAGTGTTGCAGTAATTATTGATATATATATATATTAATCTATGGACATATGTATTTTCTACTGTTTCACATAACCATCAAATACAAAATGGTAGTACATGATCAGAGGCTGCTATTCTCGATGAATCAACTAGCCTCCTTTCTTCTCTCTCAGAATCTCAAAAACAACACATGATCAGAGACTACTGATGCGAATTCATACTACTTACATCAAGATAGCATAGCGCATGCTATCGTTAACCATGAGATGATTTATCTCCGACATACGAGCCAACTCATGAGTACCTGACACCCACACTCCATCACCGCCATTGATACCAGGTTGAGAAAGGCACGAGAAGAGGGAGAACGGAGCTCCAACAACGCTTAAAATGACAGAAAACCCATTCCATCCTGATCGGCGTGCAAAGATTGGTAATTCAGTTCTGTTTCCATCCCCAAACATGTTCTCATCAGCTACTCGGGGACTCTTCTTCATGTTCTGGAGGCTCCGCCTCATCGCTGCCACCAGCGTATGCCACATCACTCTGGTGGTGGTGGGCTGGTAGATGAAAGCTTATCTTGCCTGAAATTTTCGAGGAGGGCTAGGTAGTTGAAGATGGTTAGTTGTGTTGAAGAGATAGATGGTTTGGGGGGATAATCTTCCTATGTGGCTTTTAGATAGTGCAATGTTGGTGGTGGTGTTGCTAGTGGTGTTGCTAGTGCTTGTACTTATCACAAAGGTTTATGGGTGCTTTTAAAGACTCACTTGTGTGTGTGTTTGTGTTTTTTTTAATAATGCTATACATAAAAGAAAATTTATGTTTAATTTTAAGAATAAAATAGTTTATTCAAAACGGATTGAGTCATTTAAAATTGTATAAGCTAACTCCTCAATCGCTATAAGGAAAGTAAATTGACCATTTTTCTCCTTGTTTTCAATTCAATTAGACTAATCAGCAAAATGTAGAAAAAAAAATTAAGGATAAAATTGATGCAATTAAAATTATAATGACCAAATTGATATAAGAAAGCATAATTTGTCTTAATTTTTATCTAGAATGATATTTTACTCTTGGCGTCCTATCATTCAAAATAAAAGTTCATTGATATGATTTATATTTTTTTTAAAAAGATTTGTTTACCAAAAAAAAATATTTTAAAACAACTAAAAAAATGTCACATAATTCTGATATGAAGTTCTGTATAAAATTTTCATTGGTAGATAATTTTTTTAATTATTTTTCTATTTTATAATTGTCTGGTCTTTCAAAATCAATTTTATAACGGTTAAATTGTTGTCATTTAAAAACTTAAATTATTAGATATTGGTGTAACTTTATTAGAAAAACAAAAATACAACTTTATTATTTATATGGTAATTTTATTAATTATACCGACAAAGCTGCCTAAATATACCTAGAGCTTTGTTTATTGAGATATTAGAGACAATTCGCAAGATTTTAGCATAATAAAAGGAGAAATTCGTACGATTTTAAATCCATGTGAACACTAAATCAAAAGGGTCCTAAAGTAAGATCTTGAAAAACAAAAAGTTAGTGCGAAGATCATAATTATGCTGAAGTGACCAATTAATGAACAAATTAATTTTGATCCTGCGATCCAAACCGTTTGATAAAGTAATCTTTTTACAAACATGTTTTGCTATCGAAGACAGATGGAATCAATTTCATGTGTGATATATACTGATCAACAAATTAATTATTGAGTCCAGTTAATAACAGTTTAAGAATTGTTTTTAAAAACTATAAAATGATTAAAAAAATTTAATTTTAATAGCATTAGAGGATTTCGATCTCATAGTGGACCATCACCTAGACATAGGAATTGAAAGAAGAATCAATACCTGTTTGTGACAGATCTCTCAAGAATTCCTCCACTGTCTCCTAATGTTCTCTATTGTATGTACATATCTTGGATCGTGATGCACTCCATTTACATGAATAGAATTGACAGTTGATGGTTGTGAAAGAGACCTATCAACTGACCTGTGCTTAAATTTAAAAATAGTAAAGAAAAATTTTAATGACGCATAATAATTTCATGCATTAAAATGGATAACTCTCGGTATGCTCTTCACTTAGTATATATATGTTTAGTATATGCATATGTTTTCAAAACAAAAATTAAGATGACGTAATTGATATTGTTTGTACCAAAAATGACTATTTGGCATCAAAAAGAAATGCCATTTGGAGGTTGAACTTTGAGAAATTGTCTCGTATATTTAGAAATTACGACCTTCTAGTCATAGAGAAGTCCAATCAACAGTCACTAAATATTCTTGCAAGTTTGAGAGGCCTATTGGCAAGTCTGCCAAGCCTTATAGAAATTTGGAAGATCCTGCAAATTACAAGAATTGACAGTCGGCCTTCAACATGGTGCAGAAACTGCCTGATATTCCTAAATCATGGTGTAGGAATTTACATTCGATCTGGATTATGGTACAGGAATGTTTACATTCGGCCTAGATCATGACGCAGGAATTTACAAATCTTCCTGGATATGGCACAAAACTTCATGGATAGGTGGCAGGAATACTGGACAAGGTTCTGACGATGCGACCTATCTAGTTGCAACTCATCATTTTTATACATATAATACTATTTAAATAATTCAACTAGATAAGTCGCAAAATGAATATAGGTGTTGAGTCACAACCCGATCCAAACCGAGTCTAAAACATATGCATAAAACAAGTGATGGGTCGTTTCACACACTAAAAATAAACACTAAACTATATCAAATTCTTTTAGAATAATGGCAAGTCCAGGTATCAATCCACAGGGATAAACAAGAAATTAAACTAATTTAATTGTTAAATTCCTAAATTAATTTTGATAAAAAGATCGAGGGATTCATAAACTGATAATAATTAAATTAAACAAAGTGAATAAACTAGCAATTATAAATAAAGATGAATTTACTGATTTGGAAAAAAACCTAGGGTAATGAATTCACCGCTAGTTACGTAAATAAGGTTTCAATTTGAAATCAATTATGCTACGATTCGAACTAAATAATATTTCGCAACTACAAGTTCGAAACATTTATCAAGAGAGTTATCACGTTCAATGTATAAATACGAACCATCTCACGTAGTACGAGTCGTTTACTCTAAACTAGGGTAGCAAAACGACTCATCCCTTATAGTGTGGCTCATCTCATACCTTGAATATGAAAGAAAAAAAAAAAATCATTGTATGGAAAGCATTCAACAATCATAGAAAGCCGAATACTCGAAGAAATAGTGGAAAAAATATATTTGAAACTTCTAAAATACCATACAATTGTTCAAACCTTTACATAATCAAAAACTAAAAAGAAAACCTAATTACAAAGCTAGGGTTTCATCAAAACCCTAGAAAAGAAGAGTCTAGCCACTCATGGAAGAGTAGGAAGAGGTGGAGGAGATGCAACTCTCCATGGGAATTTGCTTTGAAGATTGAGAATCACCTTTTTTCCAAACCCTAGTCTCCTCTTTCTCCTCTAATTTTTCAAAACCCTATTCCAACCTATTTTCTGTCTTTTTATACCTTTGTTGTCTTTCAAACAGGTTCAAAATAGCGGCACAAAATCCGAGGTACGACCGCACGTGCGGGAAGGGGTGCTGCACATGCCGAAAAAACCCTCTGCATGTGCGAGAAGCTAAGACTCTGTTTGGCTGCGAGGTAAAGGCCGCACATGCAGGAATAGGCCTCCACATGTGTAAGAAAGGATTTTTTGCTCATTTTATGCTCCCACTGTGTACAAACCTGATTGACATTAAACAGGCATAAAATGTATAGTTTGTCAAGCAAGTAAAGTTAAGTTAACAGCTTCAATGTTGCATAATTTGGCCTTAATCATATCCCTCAACTTACAACTTGTCAGTCCTCAAGCAAGGAAAAACAAAGAAAGAAAAATAAACTTAAAGAAAATCTAACTATTTCCTCTTTCGTGGGAAGAACGGTTGCATTTAGTATATGCAACAAGCCTTTAAACCACAAAGTTACCCCAAGTGGACAAGTAAAGTCTCGTGAGGATTTCCAGAAATGATACCCACAAACATTAACATATTCACATCTATCCAGCAACAATCAATCACACTACATCACTCAAGAATTAACTTATGTGCCACTACAGTGCAATATTAAGACAAGATGAGTCATTGAAGACACAATAGACAAGCATGAAGGAATTTATTGAGTAAAGACCGCAATTCAGTATTACACAAATCAAATTCTATGTACTTGTGCATGTTAGTAGAACACATCATCAGTAATCTCGGTGTAACGTGCAATCTCCATAACTAGTTAACTGATCACTATAATAGCCTAGTGTAACTCATAATAACCTACAACATATACAGACAAGATTAAACTTTTGTAACTAGGATTCTCAAAATATTTTTTTTTTTTTTTTGAAAGACTGTGCAATGTCCTGATCCATTAAAATTTCTAATCAACCCTTGTAGTAAGCATTGGGCCAATGACTCCCAAACCAAACGGTTTTAGGTCACTAGGTGTGAAGACACCCCTATGGCCTTAATAACTTGAGTTGAAAAGGTTACGAATCCGAACAAGATTTTTTCGTTATTTTCCTTAACTGTGCAATGTCTAGGTTCCTTAAGCTTTCTAATTAAACCATGTACCAAGTATTGGGCCAATGACTTCCAAACCAGACGGTTTTAGAGCACCAAGTGTAATGATACCCCTACAAGCTTAATAACTCAAGTTAAAAAGGTTACAAATCCAAACGAGTCAAGTTTTTTTATTTTTTTTAGTTTGAGAATCAAGGCTAGTTATTTATTCTTTCCTGCAACACTAGCAATTAGGGATTATAATAGAGAGGTCACCGTTATAATAGTGTGTTCATGTGAGTCAAGGCATACTCATGATAAGTGTATTAATATCATGTGAGTCAAGGCATACTCATGATAAGTGTACTAATATCACAACTACAAACAACTATCCTAGTGCAAACATCACAAGCGAGTGTTTACCCAATAAACCATTTTCATACAACTCTACTATGCTCCCCAATTAACATATGCAAATATCATCACCCTATTAATAACCAATCAACATCAAGTGAACTAGTGCAATCAAATGAAGCAGGTATAAGCATGAATTATGAGCCAAATAGAAATGCACAAAAGAAAATACCCTCATCCCCTGACTTGAATATGACATTGTCCTTAATGGAAACAAATGCAAAGTAAATAGGAAAGAAAGAATATTACCAGATATTGTAGGTGCACATCCAGGTAGATAAATAACAACATACGTACACACATAATTTTTTTTTTTTTTTTTTGGAAAAGAGAGAGAAACAAAGAAAAGTAAATACATAAATAAAAGAGACAAAGAAAAAGATAATCTAGTACTACTGAGAATCTGATGGTGGCGATGGAGGGAAATGTTGTGCAAACAAGACGTTTATCAATGACCATGTTTCAAATGCTTCGTCTTGAACCCGAGCTCCGAGCTAATCAAAACGCTGTTTGCTGGACTCTCGATATGTATAAAAGTCAGTTTCCAGTGATGCAACTGACTGCTGAATGTCGAGCTGGCGAGCGTTGAGCTGGTCGAAAGCTGCTTGAGCATAGTCTTGATGTGCCTAAAAATTTGTGCCAACCCCATGAGGATCTGGTGGTGATCGTGAAGAGTATTATGAACCTGATCCACAGAGTGCTGAAGTTGTAAGTACTCTTCGCGAGTCATATATAATGGGTCCCCTTAAGGAGGCACAGAGGGGGTAGAATGAGGTGGTTCGTCGTGGACGGGGTCATGTTCCTCATCAACCGGGGTACCAACTTGTTATGAAATACGAGATAACCTATGATGCCATTCCCGTTGCCCGAAATTCGAATAAGCAGTGTCAATCTCCTCGGTTGAATCAATTAGGAGGCCGTTCAGTTCGAAGATAAATGTGAGCAAGTTGGCAAATAGCAGGGGTCAAGTCCGGTCCTACACAAGTTGAGGCTGAACGGCTTCCTAGGGAAATTTTCACATATGCATCCAGATCACGTACGCAAACGGGACTTCATAACCATGTTGGTAAGTATATAGGACCCGGACAAACTCCATGCGGCGCTTAGCTTTATGCCCAAGTGGAAGGGGATTCATATATATCACTGAGTCAATAAATAACAAGCGGCCAGGCAGCTTGCTCCGACGCAAGCATGTGTAACTTGCATCACCGTGGGCCCCCAAGAAGTACTCTTGGATGAGGCTGTGTATTGGTTGTCAGCCCTTAACTTTCGGGAAGGGCTGGTGGTCCGTCTTGGAAAAGAACCCTAACAGTTGGGCAATTATGGATTCTGTGATACTGCTAAGGTGGCCATCAATAGTGGACAACAGTCCTACCTCAGTGAGTGACTCGTACATGTTCTGGTAGAAAAGTCGTACCAGACGAGAATAAGTAGGCACTATAACAGTACAAAGGCCCAACTGTTGCTGGAGGCGGAGCTGCTCAACGACCCAAGAGGTGACTAGGTCATTTTGAAAATAGTTGAGGGTGAACTGTGTGAGCTTGTGAACGGGCGTGAAGCCCACTCCAGGCGTGGCAACTCAACTGGTGGTGGTGGCGAGGATGGTGGTGACGGTGGCGGCGATGGTGGTGGCGAGGATAGTGGTGACGATGGCGGCAGTGGTGGTGCCAAGGAGGATGAACCTCTGGCCTTTTTGGAGGACCGGGTGGATAGCCGTCTACTCATATCCTGCACACACCAAAAGCAATACACACATACCCATAGAACCAGCATGAGAATAAGGATATCAAACCACAAGGTTGCTCGCTTGTTTCACCACATGCAATTCTCATCATTTTTCTTGTTCTTGGTCTCTCTCTTTTTTTTTTTGGTTAATAAATGAAACCTAAATTAAAATAAGATAAAATAAACTAGACACATTAACATTTTATATAAAAACTAATGATTAAACAAATAAAAACGAACTACAATAACAAGTAATAAAATAGATAAAATAAACAATAATATTTTAGAGCTCTAAATTGGGAGCACTAGAGCATCACTAATGATGTGGCACAGGGGCCCCACCAAAGTGATGTGATGTTTTGGCTTGAGCTTTTTTTTTTTTTTAGCTCATTAGTGCTATTAGTGGTCCAAAAATTAGTGGGATGAATCACCACTCTAAAATAAATAATAATAAAAATAAATAAATAAACAATTGAATAAATAAGCTTTTTGTGTGTGTCTGTGTGTGTGTGTCTGTGTGTGTAATAAATGAAACCTAGAATAAAATAAAATAAACTAGATACATTAAAATTTTATTTAAATAACGAATGATTAAGCAAATAAAAACGAACCACACTAACAAGTAATGAATTAAACTAACAAATAATAATGAGATAATATAAAACTAAACAACTAAATAAATAAATAGGCAACCTAGGAACTAAAATGAATTAGAAAATAAATAAACAACACATTAGCATTTTATTTTTATTTTTTTTTATTTTTTGGGTTTGACACACGTGCGCCAGAGATGGCTGCACGTGCGGTGGCCGTTTTCTAAGCTACCAAGAATTTTTTTATTTATTTATTTTTATTATTATTATTATTATTATTATTATTATTATTATTATTATTATTATTATTATTATTATTAGTAAGGATGAACAATAGATCCCTATTAAATTATCCCTAAATCTCACTACAAGGGAAGATTGAAAGAAGAAATATAAAGTTTAAACCAAAAAAAAAAAAGAGAAGGATTTACCTTTAAATAGTGAAGAAAGAGAGAGTAAGAAGAGAGATTCGCCGAAAAAACTGGTGGTCACCGGAGATTCAACGGACGAAGAGAAACAAGCCGCAGGCGGTGAGGTAAGGGTGAGGAAGAGTTTGGGTGAAGGTTGGTGATAGTGGGAAAAAGAATGAAGAAAGTTGATGGTGGTGGTGGGGTTTGAGTGAGAGAAAAGAAGGAAGAAAATAATAACAGGAGAGAGAGAGAGAGAGAGAGAGAGAGAGAGAGAGAGCATCTGTGAGAGTGATGGGAGTGGGCTAGGTTTTTGATGAAATTTATTTATTTATTTTTAAGAAAGAAGAAAATAAATAATTAAAAATAAATTAAAAATAAATAAACAAATAAAAAGAAATAAATTAATAAAATAAAACTACATAATTTTTTATTTTTATTTTTTTTAAACGTTGTGTTGCATGTGCGAATGTGCACACACCAGGAACCGCACTTGCATATAAAGCAAGCATTGCATTTCACCCACCAAATTTCCCACACGTGTGGGACCCAGGCCGCATGGGTCCCATATGTGTGGTGACTGTTCCGCATCACCTCACGCACCTGCATTTAAAGCATAAATGAATTTGGGGAATGGGATTTTCGCCGCACGTGCGGTGGATTGTGAAACACGTGCGAAATATTTTTTTTTTAAATTTGAAGAGATTGAACATTACTTACCCAAGTACCACCCAAAACATTTCAAACCATTTCTATCTCCCTTTTACATCCGAAATAAATATAGCATTTCAAAAATAACTAAATGCTCAACAAAGGTATAATCTTTTCGCAAAAACCATAGGTACTACTTTTATCCCTAACAGTGTTTGTAACTTTCCCTCTTCTCCAATAGGATAACAGACTAAGTTGATTCGACATCCAGAATTGAGGCGCATAAAGCTAACTCGACCTATGGGGCTGCCATACAGAGTTCAAGCCAAGGTGATTTTGAAGCAATCTTCACACCCTTGGGTATTTAAACTAGACTCTAATCTCAAAAATTCCAAACCTTTGCGTTCTAGGCTTTGCCATTCGAACTCTAGTTTCCACCGTCTAAGTTGGGCTCCTAGGAACTCACTGTAAACACAATTAGGTGGCTATACCAAACCGTTAGATGCCGTTCGAGCATGGCTAACACTAAAAGAATTACACCTTTAGATGATTTAAAGTCTCCTAAACGTCACATAAAGCACAACAAGGATAAATAGAATAAAATAGAAAAGAAGGAAAAGAGAACAAGGCATCAATCTCTCAATCATGGTAAAAAGGGTCCATTACAGACTCAATCATATCCTCATTCCCAATCCCTTCTATATATGGCTTCAGTCTTTGGCCATTTACTTTGAAAGTGTGGCCATTTCTTGGATCTTGCACCTCAACGGTGCCATGAATAAATGCCTCTATAACCACAAAGAGATCATCCCATCTTGATCTAAACTTACTCAGAAAGAGTTTCAATTTTGAGTTAAAAAGTCATACTTTTTGGCTGAGTTCAAAAGATTTTCTATTAATGTGCTTATCATGGAATTCCTTAGTCCGAGCTTTAAAAATTTTTAAACTCTCATATGCATCATTTCGAATTTCCTCTAACTCATTGAGTTATAATTCCTGGTTGAGCCCAGCGGCGGCCATATCGAAGTTAAACTTCTTTATGGCCCACAATGCTCAGTGCTCAAGTTCAACGGGGAGGTGACAAGTTTTGCCAAACACCGCCCTATATGGAGACAACCCTATGGGTGTCTTACAAGCAGTGCGGTAGGCCCATAATGCATCAATCAAACGTTTTGACCAATCTTTCCTATCTGTCCTCACCATTTTCTCTATTATGTGATTCACCTCCCTATTAGAGACTTCCACTTGGCCACTAGTTTAAGGGTGGTATAGAGTTCCAACTTTATGAGTGATAGGGTATTTCTTAACTATCGAATCAAAGAACTGGTAACAAAAATGCGTATCCTGATCACTTATTATGTTGCTAGGAAACCTAAAATGACTAAAGATGTTTTCATGCAAGAATTTGATTACTACTTTATGATCGTTTGTTCGGGTAGCTATCGCCTCCACCCACGTAGAAACGTAATCTACTGCCAAGAGAACATACTCAAACCCAAATGACGATAGGAAAGGGCCTATATAATCAATCCCCCAAACATCAAAGATCTTTACCACAAGAATAGGGGACATTGGCATCATATCACGATGAGATATCGAACCAATTTGCTGACAGCGTAAACAAGTTCTACAAAATTGATGGACATCTTTGAAAATAGTAGGCCAATAAAACCCCCTTTGTAAAACCTTGGCGGCCATTTTATGCCCACTAAAATGACCGCCACATGCAGAAGAATGACAAAATAGAAGAATGCTATGCGTCTCACTCTCTGGCACACACTGTCGGATCACTTGGTTAGAGCAATATTTAAACAACTCTGGATCCTCCCAAAAATAATACCTAATCTACGAAAAGAATCGGTCTTTGTCTTGCTTAGACCAATTTTGAGAAATTTGCCCAATGGCCAAGTAATTCACAATATGTGCAAACCACAGGGACCCCACAAGAAGTTGTTCATCCGGAAACGAATCACACAAAATTAAATAGTCATTATTATACTCAACAAGGACTCGGGAGAGGTGATCCACCACCACATTCTCAAATCCGTTCTTATCTCGGATCTCTAACTCAAATTCCTGAAGCAACAATATCCATCTAATTAACATAGGTTTGGTCTCTTTCTTTGATAGTAAATACCACAAAGCAGCATGCTCAATGAAGACTATGACCTTAGAACCTAGGAGATAGGATTGGAATTTATTTAAGGCAAAGACCACAACTAGCAACTCTTTCTCAATGGTAGTGTAATTCAATTGTGCATCCGAGAGAGTGCAACTAGCATAATATATAGCATATGGTGCCCTATTGACCCTTTGGCCCAACATAGCCCCAACAACATAATCTGAGGCATCACACATGATTTCAAAGGGAAGCAACCAATCTGGTGATTTCATGATTGGGGCGGTAGTAAGGGCCACTCTCAATATTTCAAAGGCTTTCAAACATGCCTCATCAAAGATAAGAGGTGCATCTTTAGCAAGTAAACTACACAAAAGACATGATATTTTACTAAAGTCTTTGATAAACCCACGGTAAAAACCAGCATGCCCTAGGGAAGACCAAATTTGACGCACAGAATTGGGTAAAGAAAGGCCTGCAATGAGGTCAACCTTAGCTTTGTCAACCTCTATGCCTCGAGTAGGGGTGTGCATAATACCGCCGAAACCGCCGTAACCGCCAAAACCGCACCGAGCCGCACCGCCAAGGCAAATTCGTTATTATTTGCCAATCAAACCGCCGGTTTTTGGTAAGAAAAATGAAAAATTCTAGTGACACTTTTATCAATCCGCCAGTTTCTATTTTTCTTCCAAACCGCACCGACCTGCACCACTATTAAATCATGTTTTATAAAATTCTAAAAATTCTTTTTTACTTAAGTTTGCTTGTTGTTCTATACCTTAGAATATAGTATTACATTACTGCTCGAGGGGAATTCAAGATGTCAGTAATCCAAAATAAAGTTGGATTCCAATTCACTTTTCAATCTTTTTTTTTTTCTGGCCATGTTGCAAACTTGCATCAGCTCACTTTTCAATCTAAATACTTTTCAACAGTAAACATTTTCAATATATTGTAAACCCTAAATAATATTAATTTTATGTATTGTATTTGATTATTGTAACTTCCACAGATGCTTGTAATGAACTGATGGCATAGTCGTTGATATTATCATGTTGTTGCTACACTTGCTGCATCAGAAGAAAGCTTCGCAAGATGCTTAACATCACGGTATTTCTCGTCTTTTTTTTACTCTTTGATTTAAGTTTTGTAATTTGAATTATATTTTTTATAAACCACCAATCCGTCCGAACCGCCAAGGCAAATCCGCCATTATTTGCCAACCGAACCGCCGGCTTTTGATAAGGAAAATGGCAAATTCTAGTGACACTTTTATCAATCCGCCACCCGCCATACGGTTTCTATTTTTCTCTCAAACCGCACCGACCCACACCGCGCACACCCCTGGCCTCGAGGGGACATAATTTGTCCCTACACTATACCCTCACGAACCACAAAATGGCTCTTTTGCCAACTCAAAATCAGGTTTGTCTCCACACAACGAATAAAGACTTTGGTTAAGTTCTAGAGACATTCCTCAAAAGACAGCCTAAACACGAAGAAGTCATCCATGAAAACCTCTAAAAATTTCTTCACCATGTCAGAGAAAATGGCCATCACACACCATTAAAAAGTCGCCGGTGTATTACATAACCCAAAGGGCATACCCTTGTAAGCAAAAGTGCCAAAAGGGCAAGTGAATATGGTCTTTTCTTAGTCAATGGGGTACACCAGGACTTGATTATGCCCCGAGTAGCCATCAAGAAAATAATAAAAACCCTACCCCGCTAACCTGTCAAGAATTTGATCACTAAATGGCAAAGAAAAATAAACCTTCCTAGTCATGGAATTCAATCTTCTATGATCAATACACACTCGCCACCCAGTAGTGGTTCGTGTGGGGACCAACTCTTCTTGCTCATTCTCTACAATAGTGATACCTGATTTCTTGGCCACCACTTGCATAGGACTCACCCACTTGCTATCCGAGATAGGGTATATAATACCCGCATCCAACAATTTTAACACCTCCTTTTTCACAATCTCCTTCATGTTGGGATTAAGTCTCCGTTGTATTTCACGATAAGGTTTGGCATCCTCCTCTAGATGTATATAATGCATGCACACGGAGGGATCTATCCCTTTCAAATCGGCCACCGACCACCCTATAGCACTTCGATGTGCTACAAGAACACTCATTAATTGACTTTCCTGCTCTGCAGTTAAGTCGGATGCAATGATGATAGGTAAAATATCCTTTGGCCCTAAAAAAGCATACTTGAGTGTGGCCGGAAGTGGCTTCAACTCAAGTGTAGGTGGTGTGACTAGAGAGGGTATGGCAGGCTCTCTAGACAGAGGATAAGGGGCTCAAACTGGGCTTTTCACGGAGGAAAATCTGGTGTAGAAGAAGAATTAAGGAAGGTGTAACAAGCCCGCGAGGGACCTCGTTACAGTTCGGACTCGATTTTGTCGCGGTTCCAAATCTTGAACCAAAGAGTCCAAATCCGGCAAATCGTTTTTGAGAAAAACAGATTTTTTTGAAAGAAGTGCCAAACATGGACTGCTTTGCCAGATAACAGAGTCGCCACCTAAATATTTTAAAATGGGAAATTTAGGAAACCCTGACTCGGTACCAAAAGGCCACGTATCCGTCATCACCAAAGTTGGCTCGGGAACTTGGGTACGATTAGGGAAGGTCACATCGTGAGCACCCCCTCTCGCCTGGTCAAAGACCGGCCTCTACTAACCATGATATCTGTTTTTGAAAACTTTGTGCGTTCTTATTCTGGTTATTAGCCTAGGTTACTATGTGATCATGACATACAAGTATAAATGAATCTTTGAATTGGAACAAAACACTTCATGTTTGTTTGTTTGAAAATGGTTTGATGGTGCTACTCGCAAGTAGGCTAAGACGCGGATTTGCCACCCTCGGGTGGGCTTAGAAAAACATGATTTTGCCACTATCTAGTGGGCTTAAAACAAACATTTGATGAATTGTCCCAATCCAAATAACTCAACCTCCACCCACAGGCATTCAAGGCAGTTATATCACATAAGCATATAGCCTCATGGTAAGCATGCTATTCATGGCAACACTCACACGCGTGCAAGGATGCTAAAGCATAAAACTCACCGAGTACTCCAAGCCAAAACAAAAACTGATTAGAAATCATGCATGATCCTAAATGTGCTGAAATGCCTAATGCAACACATGCAAAAATGCAAACTATAGCAGGCTCGGCTATTCTAAACATGGTATATGAGATGCTACAACTAACACGTATTCAATTTGGAATTGAAATACAAATGCAGTTTGTATGATCGTAGGAGCAGTGCGTGCAAAACAGATGAATGATGCAAACATGCTGTCATACTGTATGCTAATTGAAATATGCCCTATATCTAACCATCATAAGCAGGTAAATAAAAGGGAAGAAAAAAGTGGGGGTTGGAAGACATACATCACACTCACCCACACTTATTACAATTTTGCCCTCACGCAGAGGGTCCGAATAAATAATAATACAGTCCGAAAATGAAAGAATAATACAGTCCGAAATATTACAGTCCGAATAATATACAAATTCCTAATTAATTAACAAATTAAGTAAGAGAAACTGTAAACTGGCATGCAAGCCAGGGGCTGCCTTGACTCCGCTCTGGATGATGAGATGATGCATGCCGGGCTGCTTTGGCGTAGAAATCCATTGGGATGCCCCAATTAGCCTCTGTTTGCAATGTTTCTCGAAATGCGTGCCAGACTCCGAAAAGTTGCTGATTCTCCATTTTGCTGCAACAGAGAGCAGGAAAAGGGCATAGCAATGTATTTCACAAATATATGCATGCCTCGATCCTCGTGCCACCAATCGCGCATCTCGATGCATGATGGCCGAGGAGTCGGATTGCACAACTCAATAGCAATGCAGATGAATGCTACAACAAAACCTAACTCCATCATGGGTAATCCGGAGTGTCGGTGACTTGGGAATTGAGACCCATTCCGTCACTCGGAGTACGAAACGTGTCTCGTTTCCCGTGCTCGGGTTAACTCTTATCCCGAACACAATGCAATATGCATGATGTGCATGGATGCAACTAAAATACAATCCTAGCATGCACAATGCTCTGAAAATGAGATGCCTCGAAATGCGTGTACGCGGGCACGCAAATCGAGGTGATGACATAAGAGCATGAAATGACATGAAAAATGATATGCAATGAGACTAAAATGAAATGCCTCGAAATGTGTGCCCACAAGCACGCAAACAGAAGAAATGGCATACGGAATGCAACAGATCTAAAATGGCATACACGATGCAAGATGGGCGTATACTAACATGAGAGAGCCTCAGCCGCACTCACATAAGAGGCCAAGAGATGAAAATGAAGTGCCTCGAAATGCGTGCACACGGGCACGCAAACCGAGGCGGTGGCCCTAAGGCATGAAATGATACTCCAAATGCAGATTGGACTTACACTAACATGAGGGAGCCTCAGCTACACTCACGTAAGAGGCCGTCGGATAAAAATGAAGTGCCTCGAAATGCGTGCACGCGGGCACGCAAACCGAGGCAAAGCCCTAAGGCACAAAAATGGCATGCAAATGAGATGTGGCATATGGCATATGGACAATGCAAATTTCAGCAGCCAAAATGATGCGCAAACAGACCCCAAATTATAACAAAATTACACCCGATGCCCGAAATGCTATGCTAAGCGCCCGAAATGGCCTACAGCTATGCCAAACATGCGCAATATGGACATGACATGTAAAGACAGATGCTAGGAAGCCCCTAAAATAGCATTTTTTCAGTATAAAGGATGGCCAAACAACAATCACAAGTATGGCAAAAATAGCATGCAAAAATGGAGGAAAAGAGGGGAATAATAAAGAAAGTGGTATATACAATGCTCAAACTGAAAAACACAGTTCTACAACATTAAAGAAGGGTCAAAAATATGCACATTTACAAGAGATGACATTCCCCAATTCAGTATGTAGATATGCTCAAAATAGCATGCAAAATATGAGCCAACAAAGTCTATAACATGAGGTATCAAAAGGATGCACCAAACAGCCTTGGACCCTTAACAAAACATGAATAATGGGTCATTTTAAGACTCTTTCCAAGCCTGATGAAGGCTCAAAAACAGAAGCATGATGAGCTAGCAAGGCATGCAAAAATAAGGAACCAAAGAGGGTATAACATGAAGTACCAAAAGACATCACCAAACCACCTAAGACCCTCAACAAAACATGACAATAAGGCCAAAATAAGGCTCTTTTCAGGCCTGATGAAGGCCGAAATCAGAAGCCAAATAAGCTTAAAGAGGCATGCAAAATGGGGCCAAAGAGAGGTATAAAGAGAGGTCATGCATGGAAGCACCAAACAAGGGTGAGCCCTTCTACAATGTTGTAGAGGGGTCCGAAATAAGCCTAATCACAGTTTATGGAATGCTCCAAAACAGACTTCAAGTAGGCCAAACAAATCATGCAATTTTACGGTAAATATGAAAAATTACAAAGCAAGTGCATGATATAGAGGCCAAACATGGTTGAGCCCTTCTTCAATGTTGAAGAGGGGCTCAAAATAAGCACATTTACAGTTTATATTAGGCCCAAACAGAAATCACACATAGGCCAAATATTCAATGCAAAATAATGGCATATAAGAGGATATTGAAGGAAGTGTAAGATAGAGGGCTCAAACAGGGTTGGGCCCTTAAACAAACATCAAGAATAGCTCAAAAGAGGACCACTTTCAGTATTGGTCGGAGCTCAAAACAGTGAGAAAGTAGGGTTAAGAAAAGAGGCAAGAAAATGGTGTAAAAGAGAGGGATTGAGACTTACCCTTGAAGACTTTTCTTTCCTTGCTTCTTGACTTGAGAAATGTTGCTTCTAAGCCTCTAAGAACCTCTTCTTGTTGCTGGAAATGGAGTAGTGATGGTAGTGCTTGATGATGATGAACAAAAGGCACCAAAACTTGAAGTTTTTTGAGGTTTTTGGAGAGATAGAGATAGATATGCTTGTATACCCTTGAGAGATATTTTCCAACCCTTAAAAAAGAGCTGGGAGGCCAGCTATATAGGCAAGAAAATCGAAGAAAAGGTGGGCAAAAAGTGCTTTAAGTGCAAGTGGCCGGCCAGCTAGTTTCCAAAAGCTGTCGGGAATAACACTGGCCGGTGGGTGCTAGGGAAGTCCAAATGTGGCCATTCAAGTGTCCAAATTGAAGCCCCGGAAGTTATCTTTCCAATGGCGCAAACCTTGCATCAAAATTCCTCCTGTGGAAAAAGTTATGCCCGTTTCCGTAAAGCCGCGCAGATTCAGTCCAACCGAAGTGATGCCCTACTTCAATCAACCATATCTCCCCCATCCGGAATTGAACTTAGGAGATTCTTGAGTGAAAAATGAAGCCCCGGGAGTAAGCTTTCCAACGATGGTGGCCTCATACTTTAATTCCTCTCGTGCAAAGAGTTACGCCCGTTTCGGTGAAGCCGCGCAGACTTTTCTCCTTCCCGGATCCACTAAACCACCTTTGACCAAGCAGAAAGCTGGTTGCTGAGACAATTGCTAGGATCCCACCCTCCAGTGATCTTCCTGGTGATAAAACAGAGGTACCTGCCAAAAATGAACAAAAATCGATGCAAAACGAATGCTCGGGGGCCAAAACACGCAGTTCGGGGTCCCGAAAACCGGCCGTTAAGTACCGAAAGTGGCATTTGGCTGCGAAGTGGGTATCTAAGACCCCAGTGTCCCTCGAAAGGGAGTAAATGAGACGTATTCCAGAAACCGGAGGAATCGGAGATGGTTGGGTGGTCCCGAACCGAGGCATACGGCCTGACGGCTCCGAAAACCGGGAACCGGGCTCCGAAATGGGCAAAATGGCCTATGGCCACGAAACGTAGCCCACGGCCACCGAGAGATAGCCTACAGGACCACTCCCTTCCCTCAGGAAAGAAAACAGAGAAAACCGAGTCTGGTTCGCAAACCGAGGCAAGGCACAGAAGAGAGTTCGGAAGTCCGGAGGCAGGGCGCACGGCCGCGACTCTGAGACTTCTGAACGAGCACAGTATGCAACATCACCGAGTGCTCAATCGGTGACGTCTGAGTCTTAAGGTCGGTCAAAAATGGGGTGTCTACAGAAGTCATTCACCTCCTCAACTGACCCGTCAATATCAAAATCCTCGAACCCAAAATGAGCTAGACAAGCCTCTAGAAAGTCCTCTACAAGAATAGAGGGTAAAGCCTCCTCCATAAATAAACACTCTTCTCTTTCATGGGGTTGTTAGGATGCTTGGAAAATGTTGAGTTTCACTCGCATATTCCCAAATGAAACTTTCATAACCCCGGTACGACAATTAATACATGCATTGGCCGTAGCCAAGAAAGGTCGACCTAAGATCATCGGGATTTGTTTCCTAGAGCTAGCTACCGGTTCCATATCTAAAACCAAAAAGTCAACAGGAAAATAAAACCTATCAACCTTTACTAGCACATCCTCAATCATGCCACGTGGCACTTTGAGGGACCGGTCAGCCAACTAGAGAGTAACAGTAGTGGGTTTCAACTCATCAAGTTCGAATTCCTCGTATATAGAGTACGACAACAAATTGACACTGGCCTCTAAATCTAACAAGGCCCTATCAATGAAATGATCCGCTATAATGCATGCAATGGTTGGGGCACCCGGGTCTTTAAGTTTAGGGGGTGTGTCACTCAATAAAATGGAGCTTACTTGCTCCGTGAGTATAACCTTTTGGGATACGTGTGTCCTAGATTTATGCTTTTGCATGCAAAGGTCCTTTAGAAATTTAGCATAGAAGGGTACTTGTTTAATCGCCTCCAATAGGGAGAGATTGATTTTTACGTGTTTAAAGACCTCAATCATCACTTCCATGGATGCCGCCTTCTTATTAAAAGGGGGCGGTGTATCAAGGCATTAGAGAAATGGTGCCTTAGGTACATATGGTGCATTAGGCTCATGTGAAGTGCTAAGGACTAAGTCATCCCCTTTAGGTGTCTCCCCCTCACCCTTGCTCTCTTTGGGTTGACCACCGTGATCACCTTTCTTAGCCTTAGTTGCATTAGACGCAACTGGCCGAGGCTCTAACCCCTTTAGGTGTCTCTCCCTCACCCTTGCACCTGCTCATGGTGTTTTCCATCCCCACCTGACCCTCTGCCCCATATTGACCCTTAGGCTTGGCCACAGCCTGACTCAGTAATTTTCCCTCTTCTCTCCCATTCATGTTATTAGCCATTTGACCTAATTAGGCCTCTAGCTTGGCAATGGAGTAAGTATAGGAGTGAACTACTGCTGCTAACCCCTTAAGTTCTGAGAGAACTTCTAACACCTGAGTCTCAAAGGCCAAATTTCCTTAAGGAATAGGCGGGGGTTGTGGTTGCTAGTAAGATTGTGGTGGTCGGTAAGGTTATGGTGGTCGGTAAGAAGATTGGTTGGCAAAATTATTAAAATTCTACCTTGGTGGTGGAGGATTGTAAGAAGTGCCTTATGAAGGAGGTCTCCATGAAAAATTAGAGTGATTTCTCCATCCCGGATTATATGTATTGGAATATGGGTCATTACCCGTGTTAGAGAATCTTTAAGCCGCATTCACATGCTTTTGGACTAATTTCGAAAATTGTGATGCTGAAGGGCATTCACTCAAGTCATAAGCAAGGCTCACACAAATAGCACATGCCTAGTGAAATTGAGGTTGATCTTGCTGTATAGGGCCATGTCCCGAAGCTAATAATTGGCCCATCTTGTGGGACAATGCCTCTACCTATTGGGTTAACTCTAGGTTTTGCCCTACCTTATAAATGCCCCCTCTTTTCGAGGCTCAAATTATCGGTTGCCGGACTTGCGGGCTGCGGAGGCATGATAAAGGGAATTATCACTTAAGTTTTCAAATAATTGTCATGCCTCGACGTCATTTTTGGACATAAATGTCCCACCACAAGAAGAATCCACCATTTGGCGGTGATGCTCAGTTAAGCCATAGTAAAAGGTTTGAACAAGTTGCCAATCAGGCACTTGGTGGTGGGGACACTGTTGGAGGAGGTCACGAAGTCTTTTTTATGTCTCATGATATTTCTTGCCATCAATTTGAGCAAAATTGGTGATGGCTCGCCTAAGTTGGTTGGTCTTACCAATGGGAAAGTACTTCTCCAAAAACTTCTGCTGTAATTGGTCTCAAGTTGTGATTGAATTAGTACGTAAGGAGTTCAGCCAGTGTTTGGCTTTGTTCTTTAATGAAAATGGAAACAACCGCAACATTAAGGCCTCATTAGTGAAGTTTTGGATCCTCACTGTAGAGCAAATTTTCAGAAATTCATGCAGATGTTTGTAAAGGTCATCATGAGCTAGTCCATAGAATGATTGGAGCATTTGGATGGTGCTGGACTTAATCTCATAATGAGCAGTAATGGTGTCAGGTAACTAGATGCATAATGGTGATGTATATGCAGTGGGTGTGAAATAATCCTTAAGGGTCCGATTAGGCCCATTTAGGCCATTCGGATTCGCCATCTCTAATGGCTCAAAGTATGGATATGAATATTCAAGCCTAGGAACACGGGCAGAGGCTCTAAGTTTCCTAAGAATCCTTTCTAGTTCAAGGTCCAAACTTCACAATTCAGGGCGACAAAAATGACGCCCATGCATACACTACTCACACACACACACTAAATTCCAACTTTGTGAAAGCAAAATACCAAAAGGAGAAATACCCGCAGCAATTTAACGACAACGCTTTACTCGTCTTGCGGGTGCTTGATGTTTAGACGTTGTCCCAACCTCCAATTAAGCTCTGTCTTTCTTTTTAGCACTTTGGTGCTTTGCTTGCAAGTGTTTGCTCTCTTTTTTTTATAGCACTTTAGTGATGCGGTTTGTTTTTAAAGCTTGGTTGAGTTCCGCTTGCACTTTGGTGATAGCTCCACTTTCAAACACTTCGCACACTTAGCAACACACAAAAAAAATTATAAAATCCTAAACTAAAAATTAAAATAAGAATGTAACTTTAAATTAATTAATTTCGCTAGAAGTCCTCGGCAACAACGCCAAAATTTGATGGGTCGTTTCACACACCAAAAATAAACACTAAACTATACCGAATTCTTTTACAATAATGACAAGTCCAGGTATCAATCCACAGGGACAAACAATAAATTAAACTAATTTAATTGTTAAATTCCTAAATTAATTTTGATAAAAAGATTGAGGGATTCATAAACTAATAATAATTAAATTAAACAAAGCGAATAAACTAGCAATTATAAATAAAGATGAATTTACTGATTTGGGGAAAAACCTAGGGCAATAAATTTACCACTAGTTACGTAAATAAGATTTCAATTTGAAATCAATTATGCTACAGTTCGAACTAAATAATACTTTGCAACTACATGTTTGAGGCATTTATCAAGAAAGCTATCATATTCAATGTATAAGCACGAACCATCTCCAGTAGTACGAGTCGTTCGCTCTAAACTAGGGTAGCAAAACGACTTATCCCTTGTTGTCACGACCCAAACCTGCCCCTATAGGTTTAGCGTCGTAACCGGCTAGTAATCCGTAGATTACCTATGGCCTCAAGGATAAAATTGCAAAATATTTAATTTTATCGGAGCCTGAACCGAAAGCAAAACAAAAATGATGATGTCCATCGAGCTGTGCATACATGATCAACTGCAATAATTAAAACATTCTTAACACACTCTTATATATACATGTACAAAGACATATTTTATATCATATCTCACACACTACGTGAAGGACTTCTAACCAAGTACAAAGATTATCCCAAGCTTGACAAAACAAAACAGAACAAAGCCTCTACATAGAGGCACTCTTGGATGGCTTGACAAAGAGGCGGACTCCTGGACAAACTCTAATGTTGATCCTTCAATTGCTTACCTACACCTACATATATATAAATAAAGAGTGAGCTAACGTCCAGTGAATAATACCAAAGTAAAGACGTTATATGAATGAGATTCTTAATTAAGTAATTCATATTTATGCATAATACATGTGAATCCAAGTCAGAATGACTTCAAGTTCAATCCATCATGTTCAAGGTGTATCAGAGGGGCAAAACGACCTCGGGTCCAAGTTCTCATTCATATAGAATGACCTCAGATCCAAAATACTCATTCATACGTAACGACCTTGAGTCCAAAATACTTGTCCAATGATATTACAAAATGGCCTTGGGCCAAATCATAATACAGAACGACCTCAGGTCCATCATTTCCATATTCATATCTATACACATATTTATACTCGTGATCATGACCGCATTCGTATTAAGATGGCCTTAAGGCCCATTTCATGTCCTTGACACACATATTAGATAGCCTTGGGCCCATTTCTTATCAAACTTATCCTTTGTCAAACATACAGAACGACCTTTAGGCCTATTTCATATTCATTCAGAACGACCTTTGGTCCATGTAATCAAATATACAAAACGGCCTTTAGGCCCATGTCATATTCATTCAGAACAACTTCTGGTCCATTCAGGTGAATTCATACTTATCAATTTCATTATAGTCTTGCACAATCAGACAAATAGAATGAACATTCATAATTCAAATTCACAAGTCCAGAACACTTATACATAAGCAGTATTTAAAAATAGTATATATGAACATATCTTTACTAAAGTATTATTCACAATGTTCAGATGTCTGGTTTGCCCTTGTAGTTGACCCTACACAATTCATAATACACATAGAAATTGGGTCACAATACAATTTATTATGTTCTTAACTTGTTAATTCTCTTAGGCTTCTTTCCTACTCTTTTAATCCATTTATAATGCTCAATATATGCCTAAGAGTGCTTAGAAATAAAAGAGAACAGAAATCAAAACATGAAACGGCTTTTCAAAATTTTCTGAAACAGGGCTCTTCGCTCAAGCGCAACATTGGCCGCTCGAGCGGACCTCTTGGTCTGCAAAAAAATACTGGTTGGTTGCATTCTACACTCGAGTGGCAACTTCTTCGCTCAAGTGACGAAGTCAATTTATAGGTTTTCCAGAATGTTGTTTGAGCTTCAAAACATAACTTTAAATGATACAACTTACATGTTTTGTCGTATATGTCAACCATACAACTTCTAACATGATATAATGCCAATTCTACAAGATTTGAAGCTCAAATCTCCAAGGATTCATCATACAAGTCCAAATTATTTCAAATTCATTTCCATAACTTCAAAGCTCATGCACATAAATTTTATATTTTCATGGATTGTGCACGCATGTGAAATGTAGACTCTAATTTCATCTCAAATGGTAGAAATGACACTCAAATTCATGAGATTCAACAAAATTACGTATGCATGTGTGATTTGGTGTCAAATTCTCCATGTTTCAAAAATCATCTTTCTTTATTTTATAAAACATAAATTGAAACTATAAAGCCCTTTCAAAAATATTCGCATGTATGAAATTTAATTCAAAATCAAACTAATTTTTAATTCTCAAATATAAATTATAATTTATTTCCATATATGCCTAAATTTAAATTTAATTCATGTTCTTCATATCAAGCCCAATTCCAAACTCACAAATTCTAAAACATAAATTGAACTTTCAAAATAATTTCAAGACTTGGGTTCATACATGGCTTGTCTAAAAACATACAAACTCTTAAATAATCAAGAAAATATGATCAATTTAAAAACATTCACATCAAAACTCCTTTAATTTAAAAATTGAACTCATTTGTTCATAAACTCATAATTTTCCAAACCTTAGTTCTTATTTCATCAAAACATGAAATCAATTCTAAGAAATCTATGATGCATGTACAATTAGAGTATTAAGATTTGTAGGATTTGTCCATGCATGTAGAAATTAGACTCAATTCATGCATGATATTCCAAAATCAAACCCCAAAATAATTAATTTCTAAATTAATTTCCATAATCATGAATCTAATTTAATTTCATCATCTTCTTGCTAATTTCCTTTTAATTACATGAAATATAATTCCAAACCCTTCTCAATCTCAAGTATAATAAGGAGATTCTACATAAATCAAGCATAAGTCTTATATCTTAAACTTTAATTTCAGCAAATTGGGTTGCTTTTCCTTTGATTCCCCTTGTTCTTCCTTCAACTTCTATCACAAAGTGGGTTTCTCTCTCTACACCCTTGAGCTCTCAACCTCACTCTCTTTTTAAGCTTCTTCCAGCAGAAATGAGGGACTCGAGAATGAGCTCCCTCTCTTCGTCTTGACTCACATATAACACACTTCACTTCATATTCATGTCCCATGTGTGCACACACTTGCACCTCTTCTTTGAGCTCCAGTACAACAATGACATATGCACACGCACACATACACAGAATTTCTCTGCACATTCAGATTCTCAGCACACACACACACATACACCCTCAAATTTTAGACCACTCAATTTATGATTAAAATTAACTTAATTAGGCAACACTTGATCTTAATACATCTTGATCAAAACATAACTTAATTAATCATAACTAATCACAAATCCCGCATAATTTAATCAGTCTAATTTGACTTTCATTATAGCCCAATTAATTATATTTAAATTTATCACTCTGAATCAAATTTTTAATCAAACTCCCAAAAGGCTCCAAATATTAAATTAAACTTATTTTCAATCTCAATTTTGGTTTCTTAAATCATTAAGGCCTTCAATTTCAGATTAAGCTTCAAAATTTTCACCAATAAATTACATATTTAAATTGGGCACTTCATAAGTAAATTTAATTCCGAATAATTACAATTCCACATCCTCATGATTTAATTCACTTAATTAACTCCAATTCGGACCTAATTAATCAAATCTCAATTTTACTAAACTGAATCAAATATTTAATTAAACTCCTATATAGTCCGATACTTGAAATTAAACTGAATCAACTCATCAATTTTACCTCCTTAAGGCATTTAGACATTCAATTTCTAATTTCAAACTAAATCCTTATTAAAATCAAATACAAATCAGACTCCAAAAATTTCCATAAATCCCAAATTACCTTAGAGTAACAACCAATTAGTATCCAAATTTCCTTAATCAATTAAACATAAAATCACATACATAATAAGGTTGGCTTAATCTAATGTTTATGCTAATTAAGCTCAATTAATTCATTACGAATCGTAATTTTGCCAAATTTCACTGTAGACTCCAAAAATCATGTTAAACACAAATATGAAATCGATCTTGGTTTCTGGCGCCTCTAAGGCTATAAATTTTTAGTTCAAGATTCCAATTGCGACAGATTTTTCTACACCCAATATATATAAATTCATAATCACATAAGAACTCACATAATTTAACATACAAATTCATATCAAACACATAATCACATGCGTAATTAAGTTTATTACACGTTGGGTTCTCACACTTGTAGTATGGCTTATCTCATACCTTGAATATGAAAGGAAAAAAAACCATTGTATAGAAATTATTCAACATTTATAGAAAGCCAAATACCGAAGAAATAGTGAAAAAAATATATTTGAAACTTCTAAAACACCATACAATTGTTAAAACTTTGAAATAATCAAAAACTAAAAAGAAAAGCTAATTACGTAGCTAGGGCTTCATCAAAACCCTACAAAAGAAGAGCCTAACCACTCATGGAGGAGTGCGAAGAGGTGGAAGAGATGGAACCCTCCATGGCAATTTGCTTTGAAGATTGAGAATCACCTTTTTCCAAACCCTAGCCTCCTCTTTCTCCTTCAATTTTTCAGAACCGTATTCCAACCTATTTTCTATCTTTTTATACATTTGCTGTCTTTCAAACAGGTTCAAAATAGTGGCACAAAATTTGAGGTACAACCGCACGTGCGGGAAGGGATACTGCACATGCGGGAAAAACCCTCCACATGTACGAGAAGCTAAGGCTTTGTTTGACTGTGAGATAAAAGCCGTACATGCAGAAATGGGCCTCCGCACATATGGGAAAGGATTTTTTTGCTCATTTTATGCTCCCACTGTGTATAAACCTGATTGACATTAAACAGGCATAAAATGTATAGTTTGTCAAGCAAGTAAAGTTAAGAGATCTTAATTAACGGCCTCAATGTTGCACAATTCGGCCTTAATCAACAAGCCTAGTCCAACATAGCACAATCCAGCCTATGCCCAAGACTAAGTCCAACACATGCGCATACACAAGTCTAGGCTAATCCAAACCAAGACTAAAACTAAGTCCAAGTCCAAGTCCAAGCCCAAGCCTAAGCCCAAGCCCAACTTCTATTGATGCCCACTTTATAAGACAATTCTCATTCACAATTCAATGG
Source organism: Camellia lanceoleosa (assembly GCA_025200525.1). Lineage (NCBI taxonomy): Eukaryota > Viridiplantae > Streptophyta > Magnoliopsida > Ericales > Theaceae > Camellia > Camellia lanceoleosa. The sequence continues at coordinate 147,152,524 of CM045764.1, read as the reverse complement.
TTTTGGCCCATCATTTTTATATTGTAATCTTTTCACCTAAGAGAATACAAAACAACTCAGACCCACTTCAACCGGCGGTTGGATCCCACTTTAATTTCGAATTAAATTTGCCGAAAAATCATTATTTTTCAACAATCCCCCACATGAATAAAATTGGCCGAATAAAGAAAAACGAACAACGCTTAACAATAAAGACTTAGAGAGAGAGTACACAAAAAAACCCTGCATCAGAAAAGGTAGTTGTTGGCCTTGAACCTTTTGTAGTAAAAGCCTATCGAATTTATTGGCTAACCAATGACCGTGATGTCTTAAACTATTTTGCCATTTGTATAAATCGAGACAATAGACCTCACATAGGAGTTACTCCAACCATTGTTCTTGTTCTCACTAGTGTGTCCGGTTTGGCCCTAGAACACTCTTAGTTCAGTGAGTGTTTTTAAAGAATTCGGCTTTGCCAATTCTTAAAGAAGCAGCCCCACTTTGAACTCACATAGGTGACCTACATAAGGTATCTCGTTATACCACAATTGACTATTCTTGTAGACGCGCTCCCGGGAACTCTCTGACATCCGCGCTCGCGAGGGCGGCGCGAATCTCATCTCATTCTCTGAGCTACTACAGTTCGGACTCAAATGTTACAGTTCTGAATCTAATCTCACAATGTGCGATGTGAGACTGATAAATCACCAAAGAGTCCAAATCCGGCAAATCGTTTTGGAAAACTGATTTTTATAAAGAAGTGTCAAACATGGACTGCTTTGACAGATACAGAGTCGTCACCTAAATATTTTATTTTAAGGGAATTTAAGAAACCCTGACTCGTGCCTAAGGCCATGTGTCCGTCATCACCAAAGTTGCCTCGGCTCAGGAACTTGGGTACGAGAGGGGAAGGTCATGCAATGAGCACCCCCGCTCGCCCGATCAAAGATCGGCCTATACTAAGCATGATATTTTGTTTTTGAAAACACATGTGCTCTTATTCCGGTTAATTAGCTAATCTTACTATGTGATGCGCACAGCATACAAGTATAGATTAGATTGCCTAATTTAGAACAAAACATTACATATTCGTTTGAAAATGGTTTGGAGTTTGCTATTCGCAAGTAGGCTAAATTCGGGATTTAATGAATTGTTCCAATTCAAGTAATCCAACATTCACCCACAGGCATTCAGGCAGTTATATCAAATAAGCAGTTAGCCTCATGGCAAGCATGCTTTCATGGCAATCAATAACACACATGCAGTATGCTAAAACGTAAACACTCACAGTGTACTCCGAGCCAAAACAAAGAACTAGTTAGAAATCATGCATGATCCTAGTTCATGTTAAGATGGCTAATGCAACACATGCGAAAATGTACCTAAGATAGGCTCGGCTACCTAGAATGTCATGTGAAATGCAACTCGATAACATGTTGTTGAACAAGTATTCAAGTAAATGTATTGAAAATACAATGCAATTAGTATGATACGCCGAGTCCGGTGCATGCAAAACAGATGAATAGATGCACGCATGCAAGCATAAGATATGCTAATCGAAATATGCCCTAAAACTAACCATCGTAAGTGGTTAAGTAAAAGAGAGAAAGAAATGGGGGTTGGAATACATGCATCACACACACACACGCTTATTACAACATTACACCCTCTCGACGGAGGGACCGAATAAGAAACTAACTAGCTAATCTAAGCTAATTAAATTAATTATTACAAAACAAATTAATTAACTAATCCTAGTTAACTAATTATTATAAAATAATTAAGCAACTAAACGCATTAACTACTTAAGTTACAAAACAAAGCATAAGCTAGCTATCTAAGCATGGCAGCTAAGGAAAGCAATAAAGCAAGAGCCTCAGGGCGAGGAGTTTATGCATGCTTGGTCGCTTCGTTCAAAAATCCAACGCGATGCCCCAATTTGCCTCTGTTTGCAATTGTTTCCAGAACACTGCACAAAGCTCCAAAAAGCTAAAACTTTATCATGGGAACCTGTGGGAGGGCTGCCGACCAGTTGTTGAGGAAAGAGACCACCTGCCGACCACTTTCTGTGCTGAAAATCAGAAAAAGTGGTCGGCCAGCTAGTAATACTGGTCGGCCGACCAATTGTTACTGCCAGACTCCACTTTGCTGCAACAGAGAGCAAGAAAGGGCATGGCAATGTATTTGCAAGGTATGTGTGCACAACCACCCTCCCTATCATGTCATGAGCTCAAGGGAGTGTGGTTCTCAACCCTCGGTCCACCAATATCGCATTTCAATGCATGATGGCCGAGAGGCGAAGTTGCACAATTCAATGTAAAATGAATGCACAAGTAAACACATAAGGCCTAAAACTCTCTCATGTATGATCAAGAGCGTCGATCGGAATTGAGGCACGTTTCATCACTTCAAGTATGAAACGTCCCTCGTTTCCCGTGTTTGGACTAACACCTATTCCAAACACAATGCAAGCAACTAACATGGCAAACATGTAATGCAACTACATGGCATACACAATGCAAGGGACAATCATGCAACAACATGCAATACAACATGATCAAACTACCAATGCAAATGGCATGCAAACAATGCTAACACGTGCATACACAATGCAATGCTACAAGGGCAACTTAGAAATGTTATGGACATGCATACTCAATGCAAAGAAACTACTTGGCATACACAATGCAAATAACCACATGGCATGCACAATGCAATGTAAGATGGCATACTTAATGCAATGAACAATAAGCATGCAAACAACATGTAAATAAACATGCTAAATGGACTTAAACCAAAAGGGGCATGCCCAAATCAGTGGCCAATGGTGATAAATTAAGGCACATGAAGCACATACAAGCATGCACAATGCAATGGCCTATCAAAGAGGCCTAAGAGCACAACTCTCGAGAGTGCTCAAGGAGTGACAAAAGTGGAAGTGTAGCAACACTAAGTGCACTGAAATGAGGTAAGAAATGATGCCAAATCATTTAATCAACACAAGTAAAGCATGCAATGGTCCTTAAGCATTAAAGCTAGCAAAGAGGATTACAAAGGAGATATGCAATACATGGCACAAATGCATGAACCAATCATGGATAGAGCTAAAATAGGCCAAAACAATGACCAAAACATGCTGAGATGAGGGCCCAAAGACCTAGGCATGCAAGCATACAAGCTAAGCCATAAACTAGGCAATAATGCGCAACACTCAAAGGCACTTAAAGAGTGAATGAAGTGGGAACATGGCAATGCTAAATGCTCTGAAATGTCATGAGAAATTATGCCAAATCAAATACATGATGCAAATGAAGCATGCTATGGTGCTCAAGGCTTGAAGCTAGCAAGAGCACTTGTACTACAATTATGCAAAACATGAAGCATATGGCTAAGGCAACCCAAAATGGTCCTAGAACATGTCAAAATGAGTCTAAAATATGCATGGAAGGAAGCCAAAACAAGCTAGCATGAGGGGCATAAGGCATGATGAATGCAAGGCAAATAAGGTGGATTACACTACACCTATTAAGACCAAGCATGAGATAACTTAACCAACAAAAATCAAAGTTATATCATGGCAAGATAACCCCCAAAACACATTGAAATGATGGCTCGCAAGCTAAGGCATGAAGGCATACGCAATGATTCATGTTAAAGCATAAAGGGGCAAACCCTCCAATGCATTGAATGAGTGATAAATGCAAGTGCATGAGCATGAAACATGAGCTGAAATCACATAACAAATGATGTCAAATCATTCAAATAGTCCAAGTAAAGCATGCTAGTGGACTTGATACACAAAGCTAACAAGCTAGAATGCATTATAGCTATACAAAGCGTGGCATGCATGACCAAAACAATACAAATCAGAGCATCCAAGTAAAGCATGCTAGTGGACTTGATACACAAAGCTAACAAGCTAGAATGCATTATAGCTATACAAAGCATGGCATGCATGACCAAAACAATACAAATTAGAGCTAAATCATGTTGAAACATGGACAAAAGCTTCTTGAAGTTAAGCCTAGAGCATGCTAGAATGACATGTCAAAGCATGATGCATGTTAGGCTATTTCATGGAATTGCACTACAAGTGCATGGAGCATGCAAGGGCCAACCAAACCAAACCAAAACAGAGTCATGACATGGCAAAACATCACCAAAAACATGCTGAAATGGAAATAAAACAAGTTAGAATGACATGCTACTTCATGAAGCATACAAAGCTAGTTTATGAAATTTACACTACAAGTGTATAAGGCATGCAAGAGCCAACTAAACCAACCCAAAAAAGATCTAAGGCATGTTAAAACAACACCAAAAACCTACTGAGATGGCCCCAAAACAAGCTAGGAAGACATGCTCAAACATGAGGCACACAAAGCTAGTTTGTAAGATTTACACTACAAGTGTATAAGGCATGCACGGAATGACCAAACCAAGTCAAAACAGATCTGAGGCATGCTGAAATAACCCCAAATACATGCTAAGAACAAGCTAACACAAGCTTAGTAAACATGCTCAAACATGAGGCTAATGAAGCAAGTATTGAAGACACAAGGAGAAAGGATGACCCTCTCCTATTTGGGACCTCAAAACCTCCTCTCCACCATTGAAAATCCTCTAGATTTTAGTGGTAGAAAGGTCATGCAAAGGTGATCCCAAAGCTTAAAAAGAAGGCACAAAAGCAAGGCCAAACAAGGCCTAAGAGGGGGTAAACAACCCCAAACACAAAAGTGACCTTAAACAAAGATCTTAAGGACCAAAAAACAGAACTTTTTATAGTTAAGAGCTAGTCCTAAAAAAGCATGCAAATAGGTCAAAAGCTTAAGCAAAAATGGGGGATTTAAGTGTTAGAAACTCACCCTTGAAGACCACCTTTAAAGTTGGAACTCCAGCAGCTTCTTCAAGCTCAAACCAACCCAAGAACACCAAAAACAACTCCTAAGCACCTCAGCAACTAAGGGATGGTGTTTGAGTGTGTGTTTGTGTGTTAAAGTAAGACAAAACTACACTTTTGAAGCACAAAAATGAAGTAAAGGGCAAGATAGATACAAGGGTGTATCTATAACTCACAAGGCAGTTTTTCTGAACCTAGAGAAGGAAGGAGGAGCCTTCCTCTTATAGAGAACAAAAGCTAAAGCTTCTAGGAGAAGCTAAGGCTCAAGGCCATCCCTCTATATATCTCCAAAAAGGTGACAAAAAGCAGCCGACCACTTAAAGTGGTCGGCCAGCTACTTAAAGTGGTCGGTCGACCACTTTAAGTGGTCTTCCAGAACAACAGCTGGTCATCCATGGTGGGAGAGAGTCCAGAGGATAAAAACAAGCAAATGGTGTGGTGGCCAACCACTTTTGATGGTCCAAAGATCAGGGAGACCAGTTGTGAGACCAGAAAACTAGCTGGCAGGAGGAAAAGTGGTCTCTAAGGGAAAATACTGGTCTCCCACCCTTGTACCACCTTCCAAACAAGGAAAACAAGGTTTGTACCAAAAACAAACCAAATCGGACACAAGACGAAAGTTCGGGAGGCAAGACGCGCAGCCGGGAGCCTCGAAAACTACCTATCGAGCACCAAAAGTGGTTTACAACCACAAAAGTGGTCTCCCAAACCATAGTGGCCCTCTAGGCCAAGGAAACAAGGTGTGGTTCAAAAATCACGCCAAACGGAGAACGTTAAGCAGTCTCGAGACAAGGCGCGCGGCCGAAGGCTCCGAAAATCAAAAACTAGTCTCCAACGAGAATAGTGGCCTACGACCACAAAAAGTGGTCTACGACCACAAAAAGATGGTCTACCAGACCACTCCCTCCCTTCAGGAAAGAGAAATAAGGCCTGGTCTGCAAACCGAGCCGAAGCACAAAGAGTTAAGAGGCCCGGGAGCAAGGCACTCAGCCAAAACTCCGGAAACTCGAAACGAGCACAACATGCACTATCACCGAGCGCTCAATCGATGACGTCTGAGTCTTAAGGTCGGTCAAAATGGGGTGTCTACAACAGCACTTAGGTCATTAAAAGCATCAGCTTAACCTTTCACCCCATAGGGTATCACTATATAAAAGAATAGGCAGAAGGATTTACCTCCACAGTGATTTATCTGTTACACGCAATTAGGTTGTTCCTTTAAACCTAGATCTTGGAATCTCCAGTCAACTAGGTTGGGTTTTCCATTCCGGTAACATTCATTAAAGGCCTTAACCCCATTCCTCTTGACGACTTCTTACTAACTCTCTATTCAACACTTAGGTTAATGAATACGTAATGTCGTCCTTAGACTGTATATAGTCTATAGTGACAACACACGAGAGTAGTCATCGTATGAAATTATGTCATCGGCGAAAATGTCTAGTGTAATAACTCCAACCTGTGATTAGCCTTTAATCAATGATTAATTATGCCTAAGAAGAATTAAGATGACATTTTGAATTTATTTGCATGTGTATACGACATTATTTATGTTTCTATCTATCCATCGTAGAAATATCTATTTGTCGTTCTATTCTGTTCTGTTTTGGGAATTAAAGGCCTTATTGGCATCCGATCGCGGAATTGACTTGAATTATGTATCAGTTAGAATTTTTAGAATTTTATGGTAGGTTTAATTAAAATTCAATTCGAAATGAATTAAATTAGAATAGTTAATAGTAATTGATTAGCCACTAATGATATTCTCTAACCAAGCCTATATAAGGCCAAGAAATGACTCAAGAATATTATATACACACTTATTTCCTCATCTCTTGAGCCTACAAACGTGAGAGAGAGAGAGAGAGAGAGAGAAAGAGAGAGAGAGAGAGAGAGAGAGAGGGAAGTGATCAATAAGGGACTTACTAGAGAACTTGGAGGTTTTGGCTTGGGACTTCAAACAATTAACCATTTAGAGTGTAATTGATCATCTAAGGTAAGAATTCAACCTTCTATTTTTGGGATTGAGTCACTTAGCACATGAATTCAAAGAATTAAGTTGTGTAGTGTTAGAATTGAGCTAAAATGAAATAATATAGATCGTACCATATATGCATGTCTATATCATGGCATCTTGAGGAAGTTTTCAAAGAATTCTCCCATGCATGTTATCATTCTACCTTAATTTTGAGAATTCATCTTGTTTTCCATCAATTTGTCTCATTTGATCATGTTTTGAAAGCTTTAAACTTGCATCTTTACATGCATGATGTGTAATGTTATGATTTTCACCATTTCAAGTTTGGTTTAATTCAATTAGCAAAGCTTTTGGGCTTGATTTTGCGAAATGCTTTTGAATTCACCATGTTTTATAAATTTGTACAAGTTCACTTCAGTTTTTGGCCCAAAAGATCATGAATTTCAACTTTGAATTCGAGTCTTGAGCTAGAGAATGCAATATGGAAATTCCAAATTTTGTTTCTCTGCTCGAGCGACCGCTCTATGGTCTTACACTTCTGCTCGAGCGACTTGAATCTCGCTTGAGCGTGAAATGCATGCTCCCAAAAGTTTCACGTTTTTGCAGACTGCTCGAGCGACAAGAGTTGCGCTCAAGCGAGGACCTGAGTCTCACGCTCGAGCGATTGCCGAGCGTCCGTCGAGCATGAAAATCACATAACCAGTACTTTTTCAAAGTTTGCAGACCGCTCGAGCGAAGGAAGTTGCGCTCGAGCAGCCCCTCACATGTTTACATGTCCGCTTAAGCGAAGGAAGTTGAACTCAAGCGGGGCCCCTGTTTCCAGCATTTTTGACCAAGTATTTTCAAATACATTTTTGCATCCTCATTGCATCCTAGGCATTCCTAGGCTAAGATTAAGACTCAATAATGAGGATAAAGGCTGATAACACACTAAGAATAGAACGTAATGAGTAAATCATATCTTAAGCGTATGTTTCAAATGTATATCTGTTATGTGCTGTGTAGGTCACGCGCCATAGGCTATTTGATTATCTATTCTGTCCATCTGCTTTGGAGCCATCTGTGAGTAATAACTTTGTAAAACTATGTTCAATTTATACACATTTTCTGAATGATATAAGATGATCTGTTTTCTGAAATATTATTTTCAGTATGACTGAATGGTTGTCCAATGTTTCTGAAATGTACTCGTGGCATCATTAACCTCAAATGACATCTGTTATCTGTTCTGTTACATCCCAATTATGGGCCAACTGTACGTCTCATGAGCCAACTGTTATGGATCCTTCTGTATACGTCCCTTTATGGGTCAACTGTACGTCTCATAAGCCAACTGTACCGTCTTCGTGCATGTGAGTCAATTGTATGCCTTTATGGTCATCCCTTTATGGGTTTACTATTTTTGCTAGTGCTAATGAATGTACCATGTATGATTAACTGCAAATTCTGATTATGAATATGATTCTGATTTTGTATCTATTATGAAATACAATTTCTGAACAAAATAATGAATCCATTTCTGATAACTACTAAATTCTGTTTTCTGTAATTATTATGGGCAACATTCATTTAAACTCTTTATTATTATTCACTGGGCTTCCGCTCACTATTTATATTATGTATGTAGGTGATCAAGCGCATGACCAAACTCAAAGTTGAGGACTTGGTGTCTCAGTTTTGTCAACCAGCCGTTCCTTTTGTGAGCGAGTCAAGTCTAAATGGCATATGTTTAAGACCTTGTCTTCTTTGAATTATGAGCAAGTTTTCTGTTATGTGTATATTGGGCTAAGTCCTTTTTTGGCTACATCTGTATTAAATATGACGTAAGACCTACATTATGACATCACATATATGTGTAATAGGTTTAAAATTTATGTCCCATATATGTCTCCACAGCTCAATGGACTATGTATGTTTCTATATTTGCTTCCTCAGCCCCTATTTATAAGTTATTTTGTTCAGAGGCCTTTGGTAATCTAAGGATTACTGGCCGGTTATGACACTAAACCTATAGGGGCGGGTTTGGGTCGTGACAGAGTGGTATCAGAGCACATGCTATACTGTACACACGAGTCCATATAAGCTATAGGATGTCCTAGAAAGGAATTAGGGACATTTCATCTACATGTGTGAGTGTGTGCTAATCTTTATAAATGTCAAAAATGAATTTGGACCTAAACAAATGAAATTGAAAGAAATGAACAAGATTATTCCTATGTTTATTATTACCTTGTCTCTTTATAGTATCATGAAAAATGCAAGAAGTAATGATACAAGTGAATCCTCGGAGGCTCGCATAAGTCGTATAGAACAAATGCTTGCAGCTCTAACTAAGACACTGACACAACAATAGAGGCAACAACCCTTGTCTCTTCTGCCTCCGCCAGCACAACATGAGCCAGATAACAGTGATATAATCAACCTGACTCAGAAGTTCATGAAGATAAAACTGCCAACTTTCCTGGGAGGTGTTGAACCATTAAATGCTAAAACATGGTTATTGGAAATGGGGAAATTATTTGAAATGTTTCCTTGTTCTGAGATTCAGAAAGTCCTTTTGGCCACCTACACCCTGAAAGACGAAGCCCAGAGATGGTGGTTATTGGTCCGCAATAATAATGGGAATATGACATGGGCTCAATTTAATATGATCTTCTATGACAAGTACTTTCCTCAGTGCTTACGGACCGAAAGGTTTCAGAATTTCAAGAACTCAAGCAAGGCAACATGTCCGTAGTCGAGTATGAGGCTAAATTCACTGAACTAGCTCGGTTTGCGCCTCATATGGTAAACACGGACTACAAGAAAGCTAGGAAATTTGAGGGTGGATTGGATTTAGATATATTTGATCGGATAGGAGTCCTCAAACTACCTACATATGTGAATGTGCTTGATAGGGCATTGATGGCAGAAGCCATTTTGGCAGCAAAGAAACAAGCTCCTGCCCCAACAACTGAATGGAAGGGGAAAAGATCTAGAATCAATTTCAAAAAGGGCCGTTCATTTGCCATGAAGAAGAAACAAAATACGGGATCTTCTAGCAACTCAAGTCAAAGCAGTGGGTCTGCGCCTGTTTGTACTCAATGTGAGAGAAGACATAGAGGACTTTGCCATCGGGTATCTGGTGCTTGTTTCTGGTGTGGCAAGACAAGCCACATGATAAGAGATTGTCCAATCGGGTTTGAGAATGCCAATCGTCCTGTAGCAAGTTCAACAGGATCTACTTCTGGATCAAGAACAAATGTTAGAACTAATACGGGAAGAGAACCCTTGAGACACGGTAGAGTTTTTGCACTTGTGCTTGGCGACGTGCAGAATAATGAATCAGTGGTGTCAGGTATAATTTCTATCTGTGCTCAAAATGCCTATGTATTGATAGATTCTGGTTCTATGCATTCATTTGTGTCGCATGTTTTTCTCGAAAATTAACTAGACCATTAGAATCCATGAATTATTTATTGTCTGTATCTACGCCATCTGGAGGTTCTATGGTATGTGCATATGTGTACCCGGCATGTGATGTTGTGATTGGTGATGTGATATTGTATGTTGATTTATTACCTTTGGGAATTGACCATTTTGACTGCATATTGGGTATGGACTGGTTAACAAAGTACTGTGCAAATATTAACTGTGTGAATAAGTCTGTTATATTTCATCCACCAAGGTTACCTGAGTTTGTGTTCACCGAGAATAGGGTGGTCCCTCCCCCATACTTGATTTCTACCATGAAAGTTGTTAAATTGCTTAAGAAGGGATGTAGAGGGTATATGTGTTGTGTTTTGACTGTGACTTCTGATAATCCCACTGTAGAGAACATCCCTGTAGTAAACGAATTTCCTGATGTATTTCCAACTGACTTGCCAGGAGACTTAAATGATAGGGAAATTGAGTTTACTATTGATGTTGTACTCGGAACACAACCGATTTCCAAAACCCCATATAGAATGTCAACTTCTAAACTAAAAGAGTTGAAAGTTCAGCTCTAAGAACTCTTGGACAAGAAATTTATCCATCCAAGCACGTCACCTTAGGGTGCTCCAGTGTTGTTTGTCAAAAAGAAAGACAGGTCCTTGAGGCTGTGTATTGACTACCGTGAGTTAAACAAAGTAACTGTGAAGAACAAATATCCATTGCCCTGAATAGATGATCTATTTGACCAGCTTCAGGGAGCACAAGTGTTCTCCAAGATAGATCTTAGATCCGGGTATCACCAGTTAAAAGTTAAGGCAGAAGATGTAGAGAAACTGCATTCAGAACTAGATACGGACACTATGAATTTTTGGTAATACCGTCTGGGGTGACTAATGCACTTGCTGCCTTCATAGACCTTATGAACAAGGTGTTTAAATCATATCTGGATGAATTTCTTATTGTATTTATTGACAATATTTTGATTTACTCCAAAAGCAGGGAGAATAATGAGAATCACTTGAGGACCATGTTATAGACTCTAAGAGAAAAGAAGCTATATGCAAAATTTTCCAAATGTGAATTTTGGCTTGTCAGTGTGACATTTCTGGGACATGTAATCAACAAGGATGGTATCTTCGTTGACCCACAGAAAATCGAAGCCATTGTAGATTGGCCTAGACCAACCAACATGTCATATGTTAGAAGTTTTCTGGGGCTTGCAGGGTATTATCGTCGGTTTGTGAAAGACTTTTCAAAAATTGTTATGCCATTGACACAATTGACACAGAAAAATGTACCCTTTGATTGGACCGATCAGCGGGAATCAGCTTTCCAAGAACTGAAGACTAGACTGATAACTGCACCAATCCTGACATTGCCTAGCGGAACCGATGGGTTTTAGATTTACAATGATGCTTCCTACAAGGGTTTAGGGTGTGTGTTAATGCAAAATGGGAAAGTGATTGCTTATGCCTCTCGACAACTCCATCCTCATGAAAAGAACTACCCGACTCATGATCTTGAATTTGCAGTCGTGGTATTTGCTTTGAAATCTGGCGTCATTATCTGTATGGAGTAACTTTTGAATATATACAGATCATAAAATCTTAAAATATTTCTTCACCTAAAATGAGCTGAACATGAGGCAGAGAAGATGGTTGGAATTAATCAAAGACTATGACTTGCAAATTCTATACCATCCAGGGAAGGCAAAAACATTGCAGATGCATTGAGTAGAAAATCTATGGGGAATTTATCATGTTTGCTCACTAGTTAGAAAGAATTGTTGTGTGAATTGGAACAAAATGAAATTGAAGTGATTTTGCATGAATATGGTGGAATTCTAACTACTATTTCTATCCAACCCGCAATTATTGAAGAAATAAGAGACAGGCAACTGCAAGATGCATTTCTGAAAAAGATTGTGGATGAAATTGACTCAAAACCGAGACCGAGATTTGTCCTTGACAATAATATGTTGAAATTTTATAATAGACTTTGTGTACAAGATTCCTCTGATTTAAGAAAGCGTCTTAAGACTAAAGCCTACAATTCTAAGTTTGCTATGCATCCAGAGAATAAAAAAATGTACCATGATGTGAAACCAAATTTCTGGTGGCCAAGAATGAAGAAAAGCATTGCTAACTTTGTGGCTAGATGCTTACATTGCCAACAAGTTAAAACTAAACATCAACGACCCGCCGAATTACTTCAGCCGCTTCCAATAGCAGAATGGAAATGGGAACATATTACTATGGATTTCATTGTTGGACTGCCTCGCTCTTCTTGAGGTATGGACTCTATTTGGGTCATTGTTCATCGTTTAACTAAATCTGCTCACTTTTTACGTGTTAAATCTTTGTATAATGCGGTTAAGTTGGCTAAATTGTATGTCAATAAGATTGTGAAATTACATGGAATTCCAGTGTCCATAGTATCTGACAGAGATCCCAAGTTTACTTCGAGATTCTGGCAAAGTTTGCAACAAGCTTTGGGAACTGAACTAAGATTAAGTAGTGCTTGTCATCCACAGACAAATAGCCAATCTGAACGGACCATTCAAACATTAGAGGACATGTTACGGATGTATGTGTTAGACTTTCAAGGCAATTGGGAGACTTACCTTCCTCTGCCTGAATTTGTGTATAACAATAGCTATCATTCAAGCATTGGAATGGCTCCTTATGAAGCCTTGTACGGTAGGAAATGTCGTTCTCTGATTTGTTAGGCCGAAGTAGGTGACAGACCTTTGTTGGGACCGGAACTTGTGCAAGAAACAACGGAAAATGTGAAATTGATTCAACAAAGATTGAAAACTGCACAAAAGAGTTATGCAAATGTCTGAAGACGAGACAGAGAATACGAAGTTAGAGATCACGTGTTTATCAAAGTGACTCCTATGAAAGGGAAAATGCGGTTTGGAGTGAAAGGAAAATTGGCACCAAGATATGTTAGGCCATATGAGATTCTGGAGAAGATCAACCCGGTGACGTATCAGGTAGCCTTACCGCCGGTCATAGAACATATGCACAATGTTTTTCATGTTTCTATGCTTTGGGATTATTTGAGAGACCCATTACATGTAATTGAGCTGACCTATGTGCTTCTGAAAGACAATTTTACGTACGAAAAGAGGCCAATTTAGATTGTGAACTGCCAGATCAAAAGATTGAAGAACAAAGAAATACCGTTCATAAGAGTTGATTGGCAAAACCACGGAGGAACTTATGCTACATGAGAAACAGAAGAAGATATGATGAAGAGATATCTAAATTTGTTTCCGTTGAACCCAACATTCTTCCAAAATAAAGGTAATCCGAGTTTGAAGGACCAAACTCTTTAAGGGGGGAAGACTGTAATAACTTCGACCTGTGATTAGCCTCTAATCCATGATTAATTTGCCTAATAAGAATTAAGATGACATTCTGAATTTATTTGCATGTGTACGACATTATTTGTGTTTCTATCTGTCCATCGTAGAAATATTTGTTTGTCATTCTATTCTGTTTTGGAAATTGAAGGCCTTATTGGCATCCAATCGCGAAATTGACTTGAATTACGTGCTAGTTAGAATTTTTAGAATTTTATGGTATGTTTAATTAAGATTCAATTCGGAACGAATTAAATTAGAATAACTAATAACAATTAATTAGCCACTAATGATATTCTCTAATCAAGCTTCTATAAGGCCAAGAAATGCCTCAAGAATATTATATACACACTCATTTCCTCATCTCTTGAGCCTACAAACGTGAGAGAGAGAGAGAGAGAGAGAGAGAGAGAGAGAGAGAGAGAGAAGTGATCAACAAGGGGCTTGCTAGAGAACTTGGAGGTTTTGGCTTGGAACTTCAAACAATTAACCATTTAAAGTGTAATTGATGATCTAAGGTACGAATTCAACCTTCTAGTTTTGGGATTGAGTCACTTAGCACATGAATTCAAAGAATTAAGTTGTGTAATGTTAGAATTGAGCTAAAATGAAATAATATAGATAATACCATGCATACATGTCTATATCATGGCATCTTGAGGAAGTTTTCAAAGAATTCTCCCATGCATGTTATCATTCCACCTTAGTTTCGAGAATTCATCTTGTTTTCCATCAATTTGTCTCATTTGATCATGTTTTGAAAGCTTTAAACTTGCATCTTTACATGTATGATGTGTAATGTTAAGATTTTCACCATTTCAAGTTTGGTTTAATTTCATTGGCAAAGCTTTTGGGCTTGACTTTGCGAAATGCTTTTGAATTCACCATGTTTTATAAGTTTGTACAAGTTCCCTTCAGTTTTTAGCCTAAAAGATCATGAATTTCAGCTTTGAATTCAAGTCTTGAGCTAAGGAGTGCAATTTGAAAATTCTAGATTTTGTTTCTCCACTCGAGCGACGAATTCTCCGCTCAAGCGACCATTTTGTAGTCTTACACTTCTCGCTCGAGCGATCTAAATCTCGCTCGAGTATGAAATGCATGCTCCCAGAAGTTTTACATTTTTGCAGACCGCTCTAAAATATTCTCTAATCAAGAGTTGTGCTCGAGTGAGGACCTGAGTCTCATGCTCGAGCAATTGTCGAGCGTCCGTCGAGCGTGAAATCACATAACCAGTACTTTTTCAATGTTTGCAGACCACTCGAGCGAAAGAAGTTTCACTCAAGCGGCCCCTCACATGTTTACATGTCCACTTGAGCGAAGGAAATTGCGCTCGAGCTGGGCCCCTGTTTCCAACATTTTTGACCAAGTATTTTCAAATACATTTTTGCATCCTCATTGCATCCTAGGCATTCCTAAGCCAAGATTAAGGCTCAATAATGAGGATAAAGGCTGATAACACGCTAAGAATGGAATGTAATGAGTAAAGTATATCTTGAGCATATATTTCAAATGTATGGCTGTTATATGTTGTGTAGGTCACGCGCTGTAGGCTATTCAGTTATCTGCTCTGTCCATCTGCTTTGGAGCTATCTGTGAGTAATAACTTTGTAAAGTTATGTTCAATTTATAAACATTTTTTGAATGATATAAGATGATCTATTTTCTGAAATATTATTTTCTGTATGACTGAATGGTTGTCCAATGTTTTTGAAATGTACTTGTGGCATCATTAACCTCAGATGACATCTATTATTTGTTCTGTTACGTCCCAATTATGGGCCAACTGTACGTCTCATGAGCCAACTGTAATGGATCCTTCTGCATACGTCCCTTTATGGGTCAACTGTACATCTCATGAGCCAACTGTACCGTCTCCGTACACGTGAGTCAATTGTATGCCTTTATGGTCGTCCCTTTATGGGTCAATTTTTTTTACTAGTGCTAATGAATGTACCACATATAATTAACTGCAAATTCTGATTATGAATATGATTTTGATTCTGTATCTGTTATGAACTACAATTTCTAAACATGATTATGAATCCATTTCTGATAACTACTGTTTTTTTTTTTCTGTAATTGTTATGGACAACATTCATTTAAACCCTTTACTTTATTATTATTCACTGGGCTTCCGCTCACTATTTACATTATGTATGTAGGTGATCAGGCGCATGACTAGACTCAGAGTTGAGGACCTAATGTCTTAGTTTTGTCAGCCAACAGTTGTGCCTCTGAGGAGGTTCCCTTTTGTGAGCGAGTCAAGTCTAAATGGCATATGTTTAAGACCTTGTCTTCTTTGAATTATGAGCAAGTTTTCTGTTATATGTATATTGGGCTAAGTCCCTTTTTGGCTACATCTATATTAAATGTGACGTAAGACCTACATTATGACATCACGCATATGTGTAATAGGTTTAAAATTTATGTCCCATATATGTCTCCATAGCTCAGTGGACTATGTATGCTTCTATATTTGCTTCTGCAGGCCCTATTTATAAGTTATTATGTTCAGAGGCCTTTGGTAATCCGAGGATTACTGGCCGATGTAGACCGCCCGAACTTCCTCCGTGTAACCCCCCTTTCAGAGAGGGCGCAAATTGGGTTTTTAGCTACTACAGTTTGAACTCCTGTCACAGTTCTGAATCTAATCTCATAAAGTGCAATGTAAGACTAATAAATCATCAAAGAGTCCAAATTCGGCAATTGGTTTTGAAAAATCAATTTTGAATCAAAAAGCACCAAACATAGACTGCTTTGCCAAATTTCAGAGTCGCCACCTAGATATTTTGTTTTTGGGAAATTTAGGAAACCCTGACTCGTGCCTAAGGCCACGTGTCTGTCATCACCAAAGTTGTCTCGGCTTGGGAACTTGGGTATGAGAGGGGAAGGTCCTGAAATGAGCACCCCCGCTCTCCCGATCAAAGGATCGGCCTCTACTAACATGATATGTTGTTTTTTAAAACACATGTGTTCTTATTCCGATTATTAATCTATCATTATTATGTGATGTGCACAGCATACAAATATAGACTCAATCACGCGGATTGGAACAAAACATCTCATGTTTGTTTTTGGAAAATGGTTTAGAAATTGCTACTCGCAAGTAGGCTAAGTCGCAGATTTGTCACCCTTAAGTGGGCTTAAAACATGATTTTGCCACTCCGCAGAATGGGCTTAAAACGCACATTTTGATGAATTGTTCCAATTCAAGCAATGAAACCTTCATCCACAGGCATTCATGCAGTTAAACACATAAGCACATAGCTTCATGGCAAGCATGCTATCAGGGCAGTCACTTACACACATGCAAAGATGCTAAAGCGTAAATACTCACAAAGGTACTCGAGCCAAAAAAAGTTAGTTAGTAATCAATGCATGATCCTAGCTATGTTAAGATGCCTAATGCAACGCATGCAAAATGTAACTAAGATAGGCTCGGCTATTCTAAGATGTCATGTGAATGCAACTAGATAACATGTATTCAAATTGGTATTGAAATACAATGCAGTTTGTATGATGCGCCGAGCCCGGTGCATGCAAGACGAATGAATGGATGCACGCATGCAAACATAAGTATGCTAATTGAAATATGCCCTAAACTAACCATCGAAAGCTGATAAGTAAAAGGGAGAAAGAAATAGGGTTGGAAAACATACATCACACACACACACACTTATTATAACATTTGCCCTCTCGACGGAGGGTCTGAAAGAATAAGCTAAGCTAGCTACACTAAGCTAAGCTATCTAACTAATCTAATTAATCTAATTAAACTAGTTATTACACAACAAATTGAATAACTAGCTGCAACTAATTATTACATCACTTTAACTAATTAACAAATTAATTAAATTACATAAACATGCTAATTATCAAGTAAGCATTAAACTACACTAATCAACTCTACTATGGAAAGTTGAACAATGCATGCACTTGGTTTCTCACTCGGAAATCCATTGCGATGCCTAGACTTGTCTCTATTTGCATTTGATCTTAGAACACTGTACAAACCTCCGGATAGCTTCTACTCTAACATAGAGACCTCCAGGAGGGCTGCCAACCAGAAAAGGGTGGTGTAGACCAAAGTAGACTGAGAAAAATTTTGTCAGAGACTAAAAAGTGCTCGGCCTACTTTTTATCTGGTCAAATTCTGCCACACTCCAGTTTTGCTACAACAGAGAACAAGAAGGGACACAGCAGTGTATTTGCAAGGTATGTGTACACAACCACCCTCCCTATCATTTCTCAAGCTCAAGGGAGTGCGGTTCTCAACTCTCGGGCCATCAACCGAGTATCGCAATGCACAATGGCCAAGAAGCCAAGTTTGCACAATTCAATGTCAATGAATGCACAAATAACAAATAAAGGCCTCCACCTCTATCATGCTTGATCAAGAGGGTCGGCGACAGAGAAATGAGGCACGTTTCATCACTACAAATATGAAATGTCCCTCGTTTCTTGTGTTTGGATTAATTTTCAGTCCAAATGCAATGCAATGCAACAACATTCCAAACAACATGCAAACAACATGAGCATGTCAAGTTAGAGTCCTTAAGCATGAAAGCTAGTGAAGGATACAACACAATGGCTATGTAATGCAATGCTCAATGGACCAAACCAACCCCAAACTGGAAAAACATGAGTAAAGCTTGTTGGAGTGGAGCCAAAAACATGCTAGAATGATGGTCCAAAGCATGATGCATGTTAGGCTAGTGAATGGAGTTGCACTACAAGTACAAAGAGCATGCAAGAGATAACCAAACCAACCCAAAACAGTGTTCTGCCATGCTAAAATAAGGCCTAAGACATGCTAATATGGGGCCTCAAGGAGGTCGAAAAACATGCTAACTTGGTGAGCCATCAACACAAGCACACAAAAGAAGAGGGGAGGACAACCCCCACCCATTTAGGGCCTTAAAACACACTTAAAGGGATATGTATAGCCCTAATGCAAAATTCTCAGCCTGAGACAAGAGGGAGGAGGCTCCCTTATATAGAATTCCAAGCTTCAAGCTTGTTGAACAAGCTAGAAGCTTAGTGCAATCCCTCCATACACGTGTATGGAGGATGCTTTCTGTGCCCAACAGCTGGCACAGCTGGCGAGAAAAATATCTGTAGAAAGTGCAAGAAAGCTGCCGACCAGTTGTAGTGGTCGACTGACCACTCCCACTGGTCGATCAACCAGAAAAAGTGGTCTGCAAGGACAAAAAGTGGTCGGCAACGGGGGAAAGGTGGTCTTCACAAAGAGAGGAAGGTAGTGGCATGGCTACCGACCACTTTAGGTGGTCCACAGACCACCCACCCTAGCTGGTCGACCAGAAAACTGGCTGGCAGGGAAAAAAAGTGGTCTACAGGGGGAGAAACTGGTCTACACCCCTGTTCCACTCTCCAGGCAAGGGATAAGAAGGTTTGGTTCAAAACCAAACCAAAAAGGAAGTACAACAAGAGTCCGTAAGGCGAGGCACTCAGCCAAAAGCCCCGAAAACTAGTCTACGGGCACAAAAAGTAGCTTACGAGAGGGAAAGGTAGTCTACGACTACAAAAAGTGGTCTACAGACCTCTGTTTCCTTCTAGGCAAAGGCAACAAGGCATGGTCCAAAAACCAGGCCAAGAGGAGAACGTTAAGAGGTTCCAAGACAAGGCGCTCGGCAGAAGGCTCCGGAAACCAGAAACTAACCTACAAGAGTGAAAAGTAGTCTACGACTACGAAAAGTGGCCTACAGGCCTCTCTCTCCCTCCAGGCAAGGTCAACAAGGCATGGTCCACAAACCAAGCCAAAACACAAAGAGTTCAGAGGCCTGGAGGCAAGGCACTCAGCCGAAAACTCCAGAAACTCGAAACGAGCACAAACATGCGCGATCATCAAGCGCTCAATCAATGACGTCTGAGTCTTAAGGTTGGTTAAAAATGGGGTGTCTACAGCCGGTTATGACACTAAACCTATAGGGGCGGGTTTGGGTCGTGGCATCTAGACCTTCCATCTGTGCCCTACTAATACTTGATTGGTTGTCACAAAATATATAAAATTGCTAGCACAAGTTTTGATCAACATGAAATATCCTCAAGAAAATGGCAAAACCATTCAGTTACTTTAGTAGCTTTATCTAAAACACTGAATTCCAATTCCATCATTGATCTCATGATACACATTTGCTTGAAAGATCTCCAAGACACAATTGCAACTCTAATTCAGAGAAAAAATATCCACTAATGGATTCATAGTCTTTGTATCAGATATCCAAAAGGTGCCTTCGTACCTTTCTAGTACAGCTAGATATCAAGCGTTATGCAATCCAAAATCCCGGGCACAGTGTAAATACCTTAGTACCCGCACAAACGCCCTCTAAAGATAGGCGTTGGGATTACTCGTGTATCTACTTAGCACGTTTACTGAGTAGGCTATACATGGCCTTGTACACCTTATTAGATACTTTAAACTTCTAATGACCCGAAAATATTCTAGTTGAAATACACTCTCACCATTATTCTCGGCCAAAATGTAAACTCAAGTCTACCGGTATCCTCGACACACTTGTATCTAATTTACTAAATTTCTCAAGTATCTTATCAACATAATGAGACTGAGAAAGTACATTACTACCAGATGTTCTAGTAATCACATCTATAAGGCTCATATCTGTCATGTCAAACTTAGAATTTAACAACTTCTTAGTAATTTTGAACATCTTCTCATAATTACCAATCATACAGACACAAATTAACATAACCTCTGTTAGTATCTTTAACATATACACATTTGTCAATACCCACTTGACAACATAGTGTAGTCAAATTTCTCATGCCATTATTTCAGTGCTTATTTCAAATCATAAAATAATTCTCAAGCTTACAGTGTTTTCTCGTCATAGAAGCGACAAACCCTTTGGGTTGTTCTATAAAGATTTATTCAACTAAATCTTCATATATGAAAGCTATCTAAACATCCATCTTGTTGTATGTTCAGACTTCATACAATTGCGATCACACTCACCATAACTAATGATCACGTATCAAAGTAATCCAAGTCTTCTCTTCGCCGGCATCCTTTGATAACAAGCCAATTTCATTCACTTGCATCCCAAGGCTTACTACCTTTGCAAGATAAAGCTAAATTAATATAAAAAAAATTAAAAAGAGAAATCACAACTTCAAAGAAGCTTTTAGCCTCACTAGCCACCATATAGGTTTAAGAAGATTAGATAAAAGACCTTTAAAGTCCTAGCCTTTTAACATCTTCTAGGCTCATCTTTTTTTCTCAAAAAAATCGTTTCTTCAATTCCATGATGGTATTCTTGCATAAATTTGAATATCATATTTGTCCACAAGAAAACCAATATGCACTACTATATTGTGCATAATAGTTGACAATAAAGTCAACGGATTTTTAAGGCTATCCTACCCGCTTGGGTTTAGGTATTACCACCTTTTGCATGACACTTCCATATTTTTAGAATTTATACAAAGGCTTTCAGCCTTTCTAAAAATTTATGTAGGGTCTTTAAACAATTTCTTGTGTCACAATGATTATGAGACTCTCATAATCATATCACAAAAAACACATTCCTAGACCATCATCAACCAAATTAAGTCTTTTTCGAATTCAAGGAACTAAACAAATTTGGTCCAACCTGTCACTCTAAAGCCAATAGCCTTACTATTAAGAAACACAGATCTAATGTTTAATAGTCTACTATTCAGAACTTCATAACATGGCCAGTAGCCTTATCACTAGGAATCACTAATTTCTTAGCATGTGGTCAGTAGACTTTCCACTATGTGGTTAGTAGACTTTCCACTACTAAGAATCACAATATTTTGACATGTGATCAGTAGTCACTCTACTACTAGGAATCACAACGTCTTAACATAGGATCAATAGACCATTTCATTATTAGGAATCATCATGTCTTGACATATGATCAGTAAACTCTTTTACTACTAGGAATCATCATGTCTTGACATGTGATCAGTAGACTCTTTTACTACTAGGAATCATCATGTCTTAACATATGGTCAGTAATCTATTTACTACTAGGAACCACAATCTCATAACTGTGTAGCCAGCGGTCTAACACCTCCAAGGAACCACCAGTTTTCTATCTCTGTGATTAGTGATCTTGCACTCACTAGAAGCCACCAATTCAAGAATATATTCAAAATTATAAAAATTCAGTAGACTTTTTTACTACTAGGAATCATCATGTCTTAACATATGATTAGTAATCTATTCACTACTAGGAACCACAATCTCATAACTGTGTAGCCAGCGGTCTAACACCTCCAAGGAACCACCAGTTTTCTATCTCTCTGATTAGTGATCTTGCACTCACTAGGAGCCACCAATTCAAGAATATATTCAAAATTATAAAAATTCAAAAAATATATTCACCCACCCTAACGGGTTGTCTCATCTTTGTTCTTAAACAAAGCCACATAGCAATCATACGTGCTATAACTGATACAATGATTACATACTAATTGTCTCTTGATAAATTCAGAGATATCATCATGTAATCTTGTGATTTTCTTTAATCACATTTGATCTCTCTACATCTTCCATTAAGAACCTCGCAAGGTTTAAGGTTGTCAGGTGGAACAACATTTCCTGTTGTCACCTCTTGAAGCCATTTCTGAAAAATCACAATAAAATTTCACTATTCTGTTTTTCCTGAAACTAAACTTAACACTAGAAAATTCCAAAGTGTGAAATTTAATTCAAAACTGATCTCACCACTTACCCAAGAATCGAACATGGTCAGGAAAGTTTCCAGGAAAACTTGAGGGGTCACACTGGTCCCACTTAAAACCCAGTTAATCTTAAACAAAACTTTCAATGGCATGTTGACTCCTGGTTCATGAGAAACAAATTTAGAATTAAGTTTTTCTGGGGATAAACTAGGTTAAAACAAACCAAGCTTACAAAACTAATAAACAATTAAAAATTACTATTAGAATTACACCACTCATAAAAGTTAACTAGTACTCCCAAAACTGAGCCCATTATTTCTGAAGAAAAATCAAAAATATTTTAGCTAATGCTAAAAAAAAAAAAAAATTCTTTCCCCAAAACAAAACACTTTGGAAATAATCAAATTATAGCCAAAGACTTTCTCAAAACTTGGTTTCTTACCACTTTGGGAACAAAAAGATTGTACTCAAAGACTTTCTTTAATCACAAAGGTTTGAATCCAAATCCATCTTAGTTTCCATTTCTGAACAAATTAGAAATACTCTTTAGCCAAGGCTAAACTTCGGTTTCTATTACAGAAAACCAAAACACTTTGGAAATAATAAAATTAATCCCAAAGACTTTCTTTAAAAGCGAAGGTTTATAATTTCTTTCCTTCTCTTTTTCCTTTCACTATGGTGAAACTATTATAAATTAGAAATTAAAAACCACTACAAATGGAAATGGAAATGCAACTGTTACAATACAAATTGTATAAATCTGCAAGACGGAGTTCATGGTTGCATCCGAAATCGTCTGTTTAGCCAAAACCACACTTCTTCACTTGTAATGCTTTTCTTTGTATAAAACACATTACAAAACTCCATCCTCATTGCCATTAAATTTCCATGCTCACTATTCATATACATACTTGGATACAAGATTAGTTAATGAACCAATAAAGTGAATATTACACAAGTAATTTCAGTTATAACTCATAATGTGTAATTCAAAGGCTATATATGCATTGCAGTTACAAGAATGTCATGAGTTCCATGGCTATGAAATAACTACATATATAAGACTATTATGGTCATAACATGGGCATTCCAACCATCTAACTATGAGCAAATAATCTTATAAACAATAGAGTTAAACTCCAACAATACACAATAATGTTTAGAGTAAGTCACTTGATTATATACATCAAGACATGAAAAAACTCACAACCGAAACAACGATTAATTAATAGAATTATAATGCAAAATTATTCCACCATGCACTAGTTCTCTCTTAGGACCCATCCACCTATAATACAACATAATCATAAGCAAACTCATAAATAAGACCATTATCTAGAAAAAATCGAAACTATTTTACTAAATTTTCTCCTAAAACAAACCTGTTTGGAGATTATACGTTGAAAACCTCTCGACTAGCAGAACCTCTTAACATTCTCAAAATCCAGCTATTAGTTTTTCCCATAATTTAATTAATCAAATTAAATCAAAATTGTTGCCAAACTTTCAAAACAACAAACGGAATAAACCCAAAATAAAACTCAACTATAAAGTGAATAATTAGATTCACTAAAATTCTGAAGGTCCAATATTATTCCTTATTCCACAAAAAGGTAATCATGTTCAAATCAAAAATTAGTAGTCCAATTTACTAATTCCAATTTATTATATTTGTTCGTATCATATATCCTGCTTTCGTGTTTAGGTAAACCTGTAGAGAAAGTTAACTACAACAGAAAACAAATAACAAACTAATCAAATAAATTAGTAAAAATCTTAAGAAATAAAATTCTTATTTTGTTTTTATAAACTCCTAGCAACTTAAGCACTAACCATCAAATAACTTATTCATGCAATTTATTTTATGTTAAGATTGTTTGTATTTTTTCATAATAATATAAGAAATATATATAAAATAAATTAAATAGAAATGACAAAACAAATGTTTTTTATATTAAAGGATGAAATACAGAATAAACAACACAACTACATATAGAAATGAATTAGATTACATTACTAATAAAATAAATTATTAACATGGATAACTAAAGATTAGAACTCATCTTTGTAAACTAAATATTGAAAAATTTAAGAACAAATTATAAGAAAAGAAACAAACTGCAACCTGCACTAAACAGTTTCCTTAAAATAGATTCACCGTCTCCCGATGGATGCTGGAAGTATGCCTACGTCTGTCTTTCAGGATACGACGGTCGAAACCAGCTAACGTAGAAACACCTTCTGAATAACTTTGACGAACTTGACAATTGATGCACTATTTCTATCAAGAACCAAAGAAGGGGCTAACAAAAGAAGATAGGAAAATTTTTCTTTAGTGTAAAAAATCATCTCCTACTTTTTTATCTCAAAACACCATCTCTATTTTCCATCAAAAATCTCTCAAAAACTCTTCTTCTAAGTTGGAGTGGAAATGCCCTTTTTATACTTGTAGGGAATGGGTCTTAGGCAGGAAGGCTACCATAAAACCTAGCATCAATGGCCATCAACTCTAACTATTAGGACTAAAGTTATAAAGGTGCAAAACTCCCATGTGCATAATATGATCATCAACTTTATCATCAAAAGATGAGAGTTACAAAGGTTGAATAAATAAATATATATATATATATAATGCTATTTAAATAATCCAGCTAGATGTGTCGCAAAATGGATACGGGGGTTGGTCACAACCCGATCCGAACCCAGTCTAAAATATATACACAAGACAAGCCCAGTCCAGCATAGCACAATCTAGCCCATGCCCAAGACTAAATCCAACATATGCACATACACAAGCCTAGGTCAGTCCAGACCAAGACTAAAACTAAGTCCAAGTCCAAGCCTAGGCCCAAACCCAACTTCTATTGATACCCACTTTATGAGACAATTCTCATTCACAACTCAATGATTTTGGCCCATCATTTTTATATTATAATCTTCTCACTTGAGAGAATACAAAATCACTCAGACCAACCTCAACCGGCGGTTGAGTCCCACTTTAATTTCAAATTAAAGTTGCCAAAAAATCATTATTTTTCAACACAGACATGTGGCATGACAATAGCACTGCAGAAAGCGTCCGGATCCTCTAGAGTGAAAACCCTCAAGTGATCTCTAGAGTGATTCATCCAACGGTGGAAATTAAATCTCACCAAAACGACGTCGTTTTGGTGAGTAATTTGAAAAACAAAAAAAAAAAAGAGAGAGGAAGAAGAAGAAGGCAGGCATTGTTCCAATCCGATCTCTTTGTTGGTTGTTTCGTTCCTCTTCCTCCTCCTCCGCTGCTGCCTAGTGAGAAGAAGCCCGCCATTGTTCTACCTTTAAATCTATCCCAAACCTCAGTTGTGACTGACAATCCATAGCAGAAGCCAAACTACTACCTAGATTCCAACCCAGTGGTGAAATGGGTGTTCTTCAATTTTGATTTTTTTTTTTTTTAATTCTCTCTCCCTCTCTCTCTCTGAAGAGATTGCTAATTGTTGATGATGGTGGTGGGGATTATTGCAGCTTTTTCTCGGAGATTTTTGGGACAGGAAAACCCTCAAGTGATCTCTTGATATACAGTTCCTTCAAAAGTGAGGATTGCTAGCTAAGTTGGAGGCGAGAAGAGGAGCGGCGGCCGGCCGGCGGCATGAGAAGGAAAGAAGAAGGAAGAGGAAGAAAAGAGGGAGGTGGAAAGGGGCCAGATTAATTGCTTTTCATTTTATGTTTCAAACAAAAATAAATTGAGTCATCAATTTGTTTGACATCAAATCCAGATTTGAAAAATTGAAATCAAATCCACAGAAAAATGAAAAACTTGGTGGCAAACTCTTGGTTTCTTGCTCAACCCCTCCTCTCTCTCTTCCTCCTCCTCCTCCTCCCTCTCTCACTTACAGTTTCGTTCTGAAACTGAAACTGAAGGAAGATTTTTTTTTTTTGAATTTCATTAAGAGAAATTGATCTCAGCCCTTGGTTACTCAAGTGGGACAGGTGTCGCACCATATTGAACCACTCTAGAGATCACTTCAGGAAAAACAACTCTAGAGGATCCGGACACCTGCAGAAATAATGGGATCAAGCGATGATGTGGCAGTCATAAATCCATTTAATTAATTCAATTAAATAGATAATGGAAGATACTATGTCAATCCAACTATCCTAAAAGGTTGGAAGTGGTTGAAACTCATGTCCTACAATGGTGCTGGAAGTTATCCCATGTTCTTAAAAAGATGCTAAGCCAAAACACAAATGGAGATTACATTGAGATTTAGTAGGACACATAGCAACCATCTAATGAGATATTGTTAGTGGTCAAAGTTGTTAAAATTGGGTTTCAAGGCATAAATCATGGGACACTTGGCAGCTAGTGGTCAAAGTGGTTGCTAAAATTGGACTTCAAGGCATAAATCATGGGACACTTGGCAGTTAGTGGTCAGAGTGGTTGCTAAACTTGGGCTTAAAAGTAGGAATCATGGGACACATGGCAAATTTCAAGCTACCATGTTCCTGGCAGTTAGAACAGAAATGGGAGGTCAAATTGCACTATAAATAGACTCCAAAGCCAAAATTTGAAGAGGTCCAGCACCAAACACTCAACCAGGAGTTATTTCATACATTATCTTAGCTATTTTCAACTTTTATCTTCAATTTCTACAATTAGTTGTTTAGCCAAATTAGCCTTAGTTAGATTAGCTAATTGTACTTTATTCTCATTAATGAAAGTTTAATTCTAGTTTCTTTTGTTCTAATTGTTCTTCATTGTAGTCAATGTAGGCCCTCCCAATCTGAAGTATCAACACTCCGCGCCAAAAGTCGTGTTTTTCATTTTTAAGGGTAAACAGATATATAAGTTGCTAATGGGGGGAGAACGGTTTACGAAGGGAAAAGAAAAAGTGGCTAAGGACTATCGAAGCAAGAACGGGGAATGATCAGAAGAGGTTGATAGAAGAAGAGTTTTTTCACGAGGTAGGATGTTTGAAAGGGATTGTGTGAATAATAGGAGAGGTGTCGGAGTGGGAGAAGAGTTGTTAAAACAAGACAAAGGAAAAGGTTAAAATTTTATTTTCCAAGCACAATTTGTTTTCACGTACCATTTTTGTAATTCAGGTGTCCCTTACGTGTTAATGTTGTCATTGTCTTTTTGTCATTCCTATATGCAATACCACTTATTGGAAACAAAATCATGGTTCATTGTACAAGTGCAATTTTCCTTTTATTTTAGTTTTAGAAGGATTATAAAAGGCACAAGTGGTTGACCCTATAGTAATTATTCAATTTAAAATAAATTCCTGTGGATATTGATTCAAGATAGTTTGTGTACTTGCATAATTAATTCTTCTTAACAAACTAATTTATCAGGAAAAAAAATCAATTATCAGCCAATTATCCCCCGTTTTAAAATATAATAAAAATGTAATTTGTTTCTAGTTCTCACCCTTTGTTTTTTTTTTTTTTTTTTTTTTTTTTGGTTAAAAAAATCAATTTGATTTGTCTATATTATCTTCATTTTTTTTTTTTCTAAATTACAATGAATAAATTAAAAAAAAAAATTAGGTTCAAAGGAAGACACTGTAATAGTTAGTGCACCACCAGACTGCATAATTAGAGATCAAATTGGAAATATTTATTATTTTATCTCTCTCACTATCATTTTATATGTTAACCACACCAAACATGCTACAGTCAAATGTCTTCCAAAGCAAATCAATAACAATTGATCAGTAGGGCCCGTTTGTGCAAAAAGAATATTAAAACATGTGATTGAGATTTACCAAATTTAAATACATGCATGTATGTGGAATTGCTCAACCCACAATCATTTAAGATAACACTAGCGGTAACCCGTGCGATGCACGGAAAAATACACTATATATATTTTGTGTGATAAATAAATCATTTTAATCTTAAATTATATTTTAATAGCGACAAGCCATAATATTAAGCCATCTAGGTAGATGTTAGCAATAATTAACCCACAAAATTTTACAATAAAATTTGATATGCATAAGAAATTATTAATTATGAAAATTGTTGAGAATAATAGTATTACAATCACTTGATAACATAAATAAGTTATATCAAACTAAACAAAACATTAAAAGAGAGAAATTCTATAAGCTCAGAAAAGTTATCATAAATTTACTTGGACTTTTAAATCAGTAGTGTATATTATTATTGTAGGATCAAATTATGAATAAATATCAACTTTTAATTATAATTTATAAGTAGTTTTTAAAAAAATTTAATCTAAGTTTGTTGCATTGCTTATAAAAAGAACTTATCAAACAAATCATTAATTGATTATATTAGCAACTCTCTATCTTTGATTTCCTCTATCAATGAAACACTCATATCATATCAAAGTATAAATTATTTTCCATAGTTTGAATAATACTTGCATAGTTCCTACGTCATTTTAAAAAAATTAATCAAGATAAGAATGTCATAGTATTATAAAAATTATATAAGAGAATAGTTTTAATCCATTTTATTTATAAAAAAATGATAAAAAATTATTTGAATTGTTCTTGAAAAAATATAACAGATGATAGCTTTAATCATTATATACCCAAAAAAAAAATCATATCGGTTACTCAACGAAAAAATGGTCAAATACAAATAGAGTCATGAAAATTAAATTAAATCATATGGGCTCTAAATTGATAGTATAATCTAGCAAATCAACTAATAATAACATAGAGATATTGACAAATATGTAGTACTTCCTTATCATCTTTGTATTATATTCATTAATTTCATTTATTATACAAAAGTTTTATTCATCTCGATCCTTCAATAAAATAAGGATCAAGAAAACAAATTTGATAAGAAATTGATTCTAAACTTAATTATTGAAAAAACAAAAACTTCAAATAGAGAATTTAGAGATGGAATTGAAGAAATACTATAACGAATGACAGCCTTATAAAAAAATTAAAAAAAAAAAACATAACAATGATCTAATGCAAATTATTTTTAATAACTAATAGAAAGAATCTCAAATTATTACCTTTTATAAATATAGTGAAGAAAATTAATTTTGTGAGATTTTTGTGCTACCTTCTCCCACGCAGCCTTTATTATTTCATTATTAATACTATTCTCATTCAAAGCGATAATTATTTATTTTTTTTTTGTAATCTTTAGTATTTGGTAGATAATAACGAATAATAAAAATTATCAAGAGAATGTTAAGAATTTAATAGGAGATAAGAAGTTATAGGTAAGAGCATTTCATAAGATAAAAAATTTAAAATAAAAAAAGATAATATGTGATAGGAGAAAAAAATGAGTAAATCAAAATAAAGATTTAGATATATATGTTTTTGATAGATATATAGATTAACAAATCATATCTTTATCTAAATTTTATTATTTTAATTTTTTGAAAATCAATTATTTAATCTTTATCTTTATCTGTAGGCCACGAAATTAATCTTTATAAATTATTTATCCAATTTTTATATGTTTATTTATCTATAAGTCATGAAATTATTATTTTTAAATAATTTTTAAAATTTTTATCTTTATCTATAGGTCATGAAATAAATTTTCATAAATTATTTATGAATTTTTATATGTTTATCTATAATGAAATTAATTAAAGTACGAAATGAGAGGGGGGAAAGAGAGTAATTTTGTTTTTTTTTTTTATAAAAAAAAACAATTATTTAATCTTTACCTTTATTTGTAGGCCATGAAATTAATTTTTATAAGTTATTTATCAACTTTTATTTTTTTATTTATGGGAAGAAATTTTAAATTATCTATAAGTTATGAAATTAATTTTTTAAAATTAATTTTCAGTTTTTATATGTTTATCTATATGGAGGAATTTTGAAATTCAAATCTTTATCCATAAGTAATGAAATTAATTTTAATTTTAATTAATCAAACAAATAAAAAATGAAGAAAAATAGAAAACATGAAAGGCAATCAAAGAAGGTTGGGAAGGAGAGTGTTTTAAAATTATGAGAATTTAGGAATAAATATTTGGAGGCTTTTGACAAAACAATTTTTAGTTTTTATATGTTTATCTATATGGAGGAATTTTGAAATTCAAATCTTTATCCATAAGTAATGAAATTAATCTTAATTTTAATTAATCAAACAAACAAAAAGTGAAGAAAAATAGAAAATATGAAAGACAATCAAAGAAGGTTGCCACATAGGAAAGAGAGTATTTTAAAATTATGAGAATTTAGGAATAAATATTAGGAATAAATATTTGGAGGCTTTTGACAAAACAATTTTCAGTTTTTATATGTTTATCTATATGGAGGAATTTTGAAATTCAAATCTTTATCCATAAATAATGAAATTAATTTTAATTTTAATTAATTAAACAAATAAAAAATGAAAAAAAAATAGAAAATATGAAAGGCAATCAAAGAAGGTTGCCACGTAGGAAAGAGAGTATTTTAAAATTATGAGAATTTAGGAATAAATATTTGGAGGCTTTTGACAAAACATTTATCTATAGGTCATGAAATAAATTTTCATAAATTATTTATGAATTTTTATATGTTTATCTATAATGAAATTAATTAAAGTACGAAATGAGAGGGGGGAAAGAGAGTAATTTTGTTTTTTTTTTTATAAAAAAAAACAATTATTTAATCTTTACCTTTATTTGTAGGCCATGAAATTAATTTTTATAAGTTATTTATCAACTTTTATTTTTTTATTTATGGGAAGAAATTTTAAATTATCTATAAGTTATGAAATTAATTTTTTTAAATTAATTTTCAGTTTTTATATGTTTATCTATATGGAGGAATTTTGAAATTCAAATCTTTATCCATAAGTAATGAAATTAATTTTAATTTTAATTAATCAAACAAATAAAAAATGAAGAAAAATAGAAAACATGAAAGGCAATCAAAGAAGGTTGGGAAAGAGAGTGTTTTAAAATTATGAGAATTTAGGAATAAATATTTGGAGGCTTTTGACAAAACAATTTTCAGTTTTTATATGTTTATCTATATGGAGGAATTTTGAAATTCAAATCTTTATCCATAAGTAATGAAATTAATTTTAATTTTAATTAATCAAACAAACAAAAAGTGAAGAAAAATAGAAAATATGAAAGACAATCAAAGAAGGTTGCCACGTAAGAAAGAGAGTATTTTAAAATTATGAGAATTTAGGAATAAATATTAGGAATAAATATTTGGAGGCTTTTGACAAAACAATTTTCAGTTTTTATATGTTTATCTATATGGAGGAATTTTGAAATTCAAATCTTTATCCATAAGTAATGAAATTAATTTTAATTTTAATTAATCAAACAAATAAAAAATGAAAAAAAATAGAAAATATGAAAGGCAATCAAAGAAGGTTGCCACGTAGGAAAGAGAGTATTTTAAAATTATGAGAATTTAGGAATAAATATTTGGAGGCTTTTGACAAAACAACTACATTTGGTTATATATATAGTATAGATAGATAGATAGATAGATTAACGTTTAGGATGTATTTGTATTTGGATTTAGAAAGAGAATGAAGAAATACAATAGGTCCTATGAGAAAAATTTATCATAAAAAAATGTCACTAATTGTAAGTTTTAGCAATAGGTCCTAATAGTTAGATTTAATTCTCATCAAGTTCTACTGAAAATAAATCTTGGTAAAATTATCATTAAAAATAATTTTTGTGTGACAATTTTTTATATATGTCGCTAAAAATTGACAATTAGTAACTTTTTTTATCATGATTTTTATAAATTGTAACTAAAATTTACAATTAATGACTTTTTTTATGATAAATTTTTTTCATAGGACCTATTAGACAATAAGTCCACTTATTAAAATCTATATGTAAACACCCCTAAAATTAAAAGTTAAATTTTTTTCTCCGTTTCTCTTTATCTTTTTAAATTTCTACCTAAATTCATAATTTAAATACATATGATTAGAAATGGTTAGTATAGACAAGGAAAAAAAATATTATGACCTCATATTAATTTTGTGATTCATCTAATAAGTTTAAGTCGACGGTAATTGGTCTGGGACACACGTAGACTATGCCGCACTTTGAAGCTACTCAATAATTACTCATCATATTCAATTATTATATAGTAATATCTTTTTGGTGTTATTGTCTAACATTTAGTCCAAGCCATATCTGTTCTTTCTTTATTTTTGACATATTTATTAATAGAAAAATATTTGAGACACTTAATTTATCATTTTTAAAAAATATCTTAATGATATGTCTGATAAATGTTAAATTTTGATTTGTTAAACATTTCATCATGTGAGGTCTAGTCTTAATGCCACATCATTAGGAGTTATTTAGATATGATAAATTAAGGAGATGTAACATTGTTATTATTAGTAATATTTAAAGCTTTAGTTATGATATATACTTCCTTTTCTTCAAACAAAATGTGTGATAAAGAATTCAAAGATTTTCTTATTCCTACATGTTATTATGAGTCTTGCTAACAAGTGCCTCTAGTGCATAAGTAAAAGAAAAAAAATTTAAAGAACCCAAGATAATTTTTACTAAATTCAATACATTTTTAATGAAATCAATACACTTTTTAATAATTTTATATATTTTTAAATTACTTTATACACACTTTTCAACATTAAATAATACATATAGCATCGACCTATTATTATTAGCATCTTCGAGGAAGGTACCTCATTACGTGTACTTCAAAAAAACAAAAGCAAAAAAACAAACCTCAATACTATGTTTGATAATTATCATTTTTTTTTTTTTTTTTTTTTTTTTTGGGTAATAAGCTGATGAAACAAAACAATGGCATGTTTGGTGCAACTATTAAAACAACTTAATATATTACAGATTTTAACTTTGAATAAAAAAAATTTAGATTTATATCAATGTCGCAGTACTTATGAATTCAAGATTTTTACTTTATATGCTCATCAGATTCATAAAATATACACTATGATTCTAATTTTTTCCATAGTACATTGATATAGCGGGTGGGAGTTGAAACCCCACTTGATGAAGCCCAACTACAGAGCTAGCTCATCGTATCACTATATTATTTCCCTACTGTTTTACAACAATAATTCACCTAGCAATCAAGCATGAATAATATATGAGGCCTACTAGAAATTTTCAAGAAGATTGAGCAGAGTTCACACATGTAGGTGGATTCTGTTTTCCTGAGAAAGTTGGCTTAATGTTGGCACATTGTGAGGTAGCCGGGCCTCCTGCTCCGCTGTATGACAGGTCTATGTCACCGATCTCCACATTTTCACAAGGGTTTCCCTTACTACAAACAAGCTTCACCGCCACCCGGGTTGATGAAGTTCCCCTAATGTTCTTGAAGCTCACATTGCTGATCTTAACAAGTGATGGCTCCTAAAAAAAGAACCATTTTATTCTATTTAGTTTGTAAAAATAACGAAAAAGCAGTGTCCAAATAAGTTACCTTTGATGTGCACTGGTTATAAGGGCAGTACTCTTGATCGATGACGACTGGATTGCCGACATTGTTCATTATAATGTCCTCGAAATGCATGTCAGCCGCAGTCCCAGCAGCAGGGGAAGCGGGCCACGTTTTGACCCTGACGCCGTTCGACGTGTTGATTAGGGTGCAGTTCTTGACTGTGACACCGCTGACGGGTTGTTCATTTTTGTACCGGCCGAGGCTTCCCACGCTGATGCCGTGGCCAGGCCCACAGGTCACTCTCTCGACGGTTATCTGTTGGCTGCCATGGCCAACTGAGACACAATCATCTCCGGTCTTTATGTTTGAGTCTATTATGTTGATCCCACTCGAGCGCCCGATGTGGATTCCATCCGTGTTGACACTGTTTTCAGGCGCTGTGATGGTAAAGTGATCAAAAGTCATGTTCTTGCAGCCCAAAAGATTAACATGGAAGTTCTTGCTGTCCAGGGAAGTTATGTTGCGGACCACCGAATTGGTGACAGAGTTAAACCTCATGTTCTGTTTTCAAGCCATGACCACAACATCAGATTTCAAACAAACTCACAAAATGAATTATAGAATAGAAATTAGAGGTGCATACACCACACAATAGAGGCGAATCCCAAATGTGAGTCCCACATGTGGGTCTTGCGCTCTACAATTGGATTTTGTGCAATAAGAACCATATATATTTATACAATGTTAGTTTACCATGGCAAATTGTTTGCACTCGGGATTTTTGTCACAGTGATTTTGGGTCCAAGCAGTGGGACCTTGGCCGTCAAGGGTTCCAGTGCCGGAAAGTGTGAACTGATCAACGCGTTCGACAGTAAGCCAGCCGGCTTGCTTGAATTGGCTTGGATCATCCGGGGCCTTGAGGGTCCCTTGGATCTGAAGCTCCAGAGGACCCTTGCAAGGCCCTTGAAGGGTCATTTCATTCATCAAATATGTCCCTGCAGGTACCACAATTTTGCTTGCACTTGTTGAGGCACATGCTTCTTTCCAAGCACTCAATATGGCCTATAAAGAATTAAAAATTAAAAATTCCAGGAAAACAAACAGTTCAAGGAAAAATTAAGATAATCGTATGCTAATTAATCGTCTTAAATTTGCAGTGTAAATTCTTACCTGGCTAATATCGGTGTTGCCCGCCTTGGCACCATATTTTGTTACATCAAAAACACCAGACTGGGCTTCTGTTGTTTGTGCTAACAATAACAACAAAGAAATTGCCGTAATAGTACTAAACTCCTTAGCCATATCCTTAATTTTATGTATCTTCGTTTTGTCTTACTTTTGTTCTTGTTTTTGATAGAATGATGATATATAATCTTTGTTTGAAGCTATATATATACATACACACAATAAAAGAGAATTTGAGACCACAAAAGTTCTAAACGAACTTTTAACTAATTTATTTTTTGAGGTCATAATGTTTCGATTCCAACTTTCTATTATTAGTCAATTTCATGTATACTAAAGATGTCAATAAATGAGCATGATTTTAATTAGTATTAACCACTTAATAGTCCTAGATTGGTTGTGATATGTTCCTTTTTTCCTTGGTTAGGAAAATAGGGAATAAAAATTAAGATTACCAACGATTTGATGATATTCAATATGTGGATATTAAGACGTCATATATTATACGAAATTAAACTAAAATGTACACTTTGATCCTTTCTATTCCATCAGAAGTAGGATGCAGAATATGCTAGAATGAGGAGGCACTTGTTTATTCGATGTAATACCTGAGTTTGAGTTTTATTGTTCTTCTGCACTATAACATTTAAAAATAAATCAGTAATGATTCATACCACTAATTTTGGTGCTCTAATGGAGCACTAATGACATGGCAATGAATAAAAAAAATAAAATAAAAACAAACCAAGACCAAAACATCACATGACTGTGGGTGGAGCCCACTGCCAACTCATTAGAGCTTCCTTTAGAGCTCAAAAATTAGAGCTCCAAAGCATTTTTCAAAATAAATAATTTTAAAAGAATTACAATTATTTACAATGTAGACTTTCCGAATTTATATGCGACTACCCACTAGCCTCAAATGTGTTTGGTAATAAAAGCTTGTGTTTGGTAATAATGGAAATAATGGAAATAATGTGTTTGGAAATAATGGAAATAATGGAAATAATGCCTCGAAGTAGAATATAGAGACATGATCAAAGCTTGTGTTTGGTAATAATGGAAATAAGTCACAAATGTGCTTGGCATTGGCAAAGGACTGGCATTTCAAGTAAACTAAGGGTTGGTTTGGGGTGTCTTAAAAAAGTGCATTTTTTGTCTTTTTACGAAAAGATGTGCAGAAAAGTAAAGAGGTGATGTGATGGAAAAAAGATAAAAAGATGGATTATATAGTTCATGCTAAACTAGGCCTAAATTCTTGTGTCCGACCTACCCAAAAAAAGCAAGGAAAAAAGAAATAAATGGTCAATTACATTTTTCACTCTTAAATTTTATTACAATAATTAAGTTCATAAATTTTAACTCATATTTGAATAGGTATCCTCCCGTCACTTATCTTGTAAATTTTGGATGAAAAATGACACATCTTAGGGACATTAAGAAAAAATATCATATGTTAAATTACAGTTTTCACCTTATAACTTTTACTCAAATTTCATTTTAGTTCTTCATGTTTAAACTTCCAATAAAATTTTAAATAATGGGGTGCCGAAATGGCCACATTAAAATAAGAGTTGAAATCTAAAGACTTGTTTATTATAAACTAGTAATGAAGGATTAAAGTAAAATTTAGTTGAAAATTTAAGAGTAAAAAGTGTAATTTACCCAAAAATAAAACATATCTACTAGGACATTATTTTTAGAGTCACAGCCAAACACAGCATAAAAATAAAAATAAATAAATTGCAGAAGATATTTTCTTTAAAATGATTTTTGCGAAACTAGAACTAGAACTAGAACTAGAACTAGAACTAGAACGAGGCTATATATTGGACACAAGTGGGTAATATGTGCCATTTTGGCAACTAAACAAAAAGCTGCGTTTTTCCAACTTAAACAAAACGCCAAACCTTCCCAAAACGCTGAAGATCCCATTTGGGAAGACCCAAAAAAGTCACTTAAAAATTTACCAAACTACCCTCTGGAACATTGTAATTAATTAATTCAAAAAAAGTGTTTTTAATTAAAAAGTAAGGATATTTTGGTCATTTTAGAGTGATGTGACACTTTTAAAAAATATTAAACCAAAAATCAAAAAAGTCAACTTTTTACCAACTTCTCAAATCACTTCCAAAAAAACTAAAAAGCTTGGTAAAAAGTTAAAATTTTACTTTTTACCAACTTTTCAAAACATCCCTATATATTCGACACAAATTGGTTCAATATTTATTAGTCATTTAAAACTAGAAGAACTTGGCTACTAGCTCCTTTTCAAGATTGAATAAAAAATCTGGTGGTGCTGGAGCTACTACACCTCCCTCGGAAAACCCAATGATCATCGTGGGATGTTTTGAGTAAAATATAAACCATAAAAGTTGCTTAACAAATCTTGTAATTTTCCTGATTGGACACTTGACAATCGGTACCGAAAATGCCTTTAAGTGTAACTCATGTCACAAGGAAAATCTCGAACAACCTTCTATTGAAGGATACTTTTGTCAAAAACTGATATAAGTAGGGTAGTTACAGAATATTTAGGAGCACAAGATAACTTTCTAAAACTTTCAAAAATAGTGCCCTGCTACTTTGAGAGAAGGGGTGCCTCCTCACAAAGGGGTTGCTATCAGTTCATACAAGCAACTGTTTCAATAATAAATAAATAAAAGTATTTGCAAAACTGTTAGACCATGTATAAGGGTTGATGCTTGCCCACTGCTCAACCAACCATATCACAAATCCAACAATACTTTTATGAAAATTCTAGTACTGTGACAAAACAAGCTTGCCCCAACAAAAAACTCCAGCCTAATTTTAGGTAAGATTGTCTGTGAGGCCTTCATGAATCCCAATTACTTGGTTAATTAGGAGATCAGATTATCCTTCTCTATATTTAGGGCTTAAAGTCAACTTATTTAAAAAAATACATGGTCTCAGTCCGCGGGGACTTGTTTTGGGAAGTAACTGTGCACATGTACCAGCTAAAAATCCATTTGGCTTCAAGGAGTCTACAAATGGTACATAATATGTGCCACATATCCACAATCATTTTAGACAACATTTGGAATCCATCACAAAATCGAACATAACCATTTCACATGAGATAAATTTCACTTTTTTGTGAGAAGGTTGTATTTGATTATGTGATTAATTTCTAAATAACCAAAAGAAATGTTTGAAAAAGGTACTGATAAATAATGAAATGAATTATGGTTTGTGCTATGGTTTCAGAAAAGTAAAATTTAAATCAAACTACAAGGATAAAAAAGTGTAGTTTACCCATTTCTACATCAGCACTGCTTCTAAATCACAAGTATAAAAGATAGTTAACAGACCTATAAAATGCCTTCCAATTACAACGCCAAAAATTACACAAACTCACTGCAACTTGCTACTCATGCCTGAGCACATTTATGAACAATGTAATTAGTCTCTGCACAACTCAATATTTCCTTTTCACTGACTAAAATCTTTCTCATAAATAATTCACCTCATTACAGCACCCTCATTCGGAAAAAAAAAATTTCACAATTCAAGAGATATATGGTATATCTGTTTTATTATCTTTGATCTACGTGTACACTAAATAATTGTCATCATAGCCCGTTTGAGTTGCAAGGACTGCCAAGAATTGCCAACTACAAGCGTGTCAAAACGATGTTCTGTATTCGGTGGCATACCTGCTTCTGCTAACAACATCATCAATTGTCATGGTCCCAAGCTCCCCACCAAACCTAGATCTAACTGTAACTGTTTGTGTTTCAACCTCCTGCAGCCCCACGACGGCCATCAATGGGATTTTCTGTTTCTCTGCATTTCAAATGAGCTTGCAAACTTCTGCCCTAATACCACTTGCTTTCAGTTTTCTGGTCAGTTCATTGCAGTACTGGAGCTGTAAAAGAACACAATTTTTCACCCACTACAAACATATTATCCAAAAATCATAGATCAAATCTGAGAATAGTATGTATCATATTACATGTAACATAATGTCTACAAACTTGAAACGTCAATCAGTTTTTTTTTTTTTTTTTTTTTTGGCATATACTTTGAATAACTATGTATAAATGCATATATAAATATATCAATAGTCAATGGTGCAAAGTTTCTACTATCATGCCTCACAAAAGTGGTAGTGCAAAAGCATAGCAGAAATCAAAACACTGATAAAACTCGATTAGGAATTTTTTCAGTGTCGGTAAGAGGAATTTTTTACTAGATTAGGTTTTCTTTCATATCAAAAATTTAAAGCTTAAGGAATGGAAATTAAACTGCAAAAAAACCAGTTAAGTTGTACATACTCTGTGACTGGTAAAACTCGAGCTTGGGTGTTGGACAAAGCCAAAATGGAAAATCTCCAGCATAATATGCTCTATGAGGACTCCAAAGAACAGCTCCAAGGATCCAAGAACTGCGCTGTGAATCATGATGGGCCGCTTCTTCTCCGAGTCTGAATCAATATACGTAGTGTCAAAACGCTGTGGTAAATTAAAATCAACCTGTACACATGGAAAAAGAAAATTATAACTGTCTGTTAGAGGATTGCATCACATTTTACACTATAAAATCCTTCAGGCTTACAACCTACATGACTTATATCCAATTCATCACAATCTCAAATTTTTTTCAAGTTTCATCAAATGTGGTTGTGGTCATGCATTCAAGCTGTAAAACAACGTGGCCATGGTAATGCATTCAAGCTGTAAATAAATCAAATAAAACTATAAGCCGTTTCTAAGTTCAGGACTTGCCTGTATGGTTGAGCATTGTCACTTCCTTCCAAGAGCATTCTCTATCTTGAGATCAATCTTTGGACCATAAAAGGCGCCACCCCCTTCATCAACCTGATAGCTCCACCCTTTATCAGCTAATGCATCTTTAAGGGTTGCTTTTTCCCACATATCATCACCTCCCACAGCTTTTTCAGGCCTCGTTAAAAGGTTCACTTCGTACTTGCTAAAACCAAATTGCAGTAATATTTCCTCCGTGAGATCTAGGACACCCCTGATCTCATCTTTAATTTGATCATCTAAACAACATATGTGTGCATCATCCTACAATATCAATAGAAAGTGAACGTGTATATTATTTGAAACACCATGATGTAAAATGTGTTTGATGACACCATATTATGAAAATATACAATCTTCCCCCAATGAAGAGTACATATAACGCATGCCAAGGCCTGTAGGTCACCAATTTACATGTTCATGAGCGATGCAGTACCACATTCAACAATAATAACACCTTTTACATACCCCACACTCCACAAGCCCCTGTGAGGCACAAACAGGGGAGGATCGGTCTTGAAAGAGATATGTCAGACATATGATTTAAAAAATAAAAAACAAAAAATTTTGCCAATTTGAGAAGACTTGTTGCCAGAACTTTGCAAAAGATGGGTGTTATCCTAAGTAAAAATATACAGTCAGCAGTTGGTATAATACCCTTCTAAAATCTACTCAACAGGCAACCTAGATGTCTGATATTGATCATATGAAATATTGGAGAATAGAGATCTAATCATCTAAAGCTAAGCATTTGATTTGAGATGTCCATGAAACACGTAATAATGTGATGCCACAAATCAACTTTGACAACTACCAGAACATCCAAAAAGGATACGAACTAACAGTTTCCAAGTAAATCACAGGAAAATGTACCTGTGTGAAACCTCTTACACGGAAAAGGCCATGTAAGCTTCCAGATAATTCATATCTATATACAGTTCCCAGCACTGCAACCTTGATTAGAAAATCCCTATAAGAGTGCAGCTTCCATTTATAAACCAGAATATGGTAAGGACAGTTCATTGGTCGAAGCTGGTAAAGTTCTTCCTCAATCTTCATCTGATTCTCTTTGTAGAAATCGAGATGACCACCGATCTTCCAAAGATCTGCCTTTGCTACGTGGGGAATATACAACAGATCTAACCATGTTCCATGTGAATTTTTTTCCAGGCATCTTCTATTATGTATCTTACAATGGCCCCCTTTGGATGCCAGAACACCAAACCTCCACCAGCTTCGTCCTGCAGGTATTTCACAGAAACATGAGTTTCAATCTGTAAATTAATATTTGCAGATGAATTTACAAGGAGTACTTTTAATATGAGTAATAGAAAATTAGCAACGTAAATCCATTAATCCCCATAAGAAGTTGCAAAACACAGTTTCACTGCAATTGCAGATGAAATCTACCTGTATGGAGAACAGATCAAGATCTTGGGCAAGCACCTGTGATCCCAGCATTTAGCCTCTTTAAAATGAAGGTATGCTTTCAATTGTTTTTCATCCTCCCATGCTGTGCCATAAATCCTTTGGAGCATCAGTTTGTTTGTGTCTCCTCTCCAGTAAGCACCAGCAACAGATTCAAGTTCAACAGCTTTCCTATCAATATTTCCAGTAGACTGGGGCCCACCACAAAGGTCCCACCATTCATTACCTTAAAAGGATATAGAATAAAATAGTGAGTGGAGCAAGAATGACAAACAATTGCAGAAGGTTGAATGAACCCTACTGCATGAGATTTCTCATTATTCACACTAACAAAAAGCAAGCTTACCCTATTGAAGGTGAAAACAACATTCTTAACTTCATTTATCAAGCTTCTCACTTTAGCCTTGGTTGTGTGTTTTTCCTAGGTCAGTCATTTACTTGATTTTTCCCCTTGGAATAGAGTTACTTGATTTAACAAGCAATTAAACCCAACTACTTGGAAATTCTCAACAGATGTAGCAACCACATCACTAGAAATACAATCTCACAGTGAAAAAAATCTAAAAGTGGTTTTTTTTTTTTAAATAGAAACAACTGAAGAGAGGTTTTCCAACCTAATGAAATACGAAGGGTTTGATTTCAAAAAGAGGTGGACACAAAAAAACCATGCAAGACATGCATTCAAAAACCTTACCAATGTGATAGATTGTGATGGGAACCTCCTTGATACTTTCCAATATTTCCATATTGTAAGGTTCACTGATAGCCTTTATTTGTCTCTGAGCTTCATCTCTGGTAACTTCTTCTCTAACCAGTGGCAAATTTCGACCAATGATGTGGTCCTACAGATGATTTAAGAAATAAATTCTGTACCCTGAAACCATAGGCTAATGAATATTCTCCCAACTTCATGATCTTCCACTTAATTAAAGATGTAATGATAGTAATCATGAACTGAGTCGGTTCACCATCTCCTTCTTAATGCTTTTCAGGTCTTTATCAGTCAAAGGCTCCATATCAAAGTCATAATAAACCCCATTTTCTATCCATGGACCGATGGTCACTTCTGCATCTCGGAAGAGCTTTTGAACAGCCATGGCCATCACATGAGCAGACTGCATCCATGCATAAGATTGTTTAGTCAAAAAAATGTGCAGTAATTAACCAAGTATTTTGTCTGCTTGTCTTCGGTTGGCATATGTAGGTGCATATGTATTTACTTGTGTTAATATATACATAGAGAGGGAAAATTATATATTAGGATCAAATACTCTAAAAGCACGTAAACATGCCAAATGACATAACATAACATGAGCCAATATTGAGCTGTGGCAGTGCTTGAATCAACTTCAAGCAACCATTAGAAAGTTGTGGGCCGTTTGGGAATTTTAAAAAATGGACCAGGCCACTTCCACTATCTGTTTTTTTCTTTTTTTTAAACCAGGCTTTAGGTACTTATCTCAAACAAGAGTGGGCTCCACATACTTTCAAATTGCATTTACCAAACTCTTAAAATGATCTTGAATTTGTGAAGAGAAAATAAAAGAGAACGAAAATTAAAAATGAAAAAATAGCTTCTACCGCAATGGCTTTTCTCTTTCCTTTTCTTTTCCCTTCACAAATCTCTCAACAAATCCAAGATCCAATCACAGACTTACGGGTTTAAAACCAGTTAAGTTGTCTCTGCAAGAACCACTTTTGGTGTTTGGTAATTGATTGCAATATACGCCATTTCATGTCCAAGTAGCACACAACAGTTTCATAGAAACAACAATAACAATGTTTTCTCTAATTCATAATAGTTGAGATATATGGAGAGCCGAAATTTAGCTTAGGTTCAATAATCTTTCTCTTAAATGGGCTTGGAAAATAAAAATAAAAATAAAAATTCTATGCTAGTTTGTAAATTGTAAATTTCCTTTAATACCCTTACCAATCAAGCAAGGCATAACAATAATTATAATCAAATAACTAGCAGTATAATAATTAGAAAAATGTATGGGACCCCCAAACCGCCACACCGAAAGTGATTTTGGCACTCTATGTATGTGTGAGGCCACTC
Organism: Camellia lanceoleosa; assembly: GCA_025200525.1. Taxonomy (NCBI): domain Eukaryota; kingdom Viridiplantae; phylum Streptophyta; class Magnoliopsida; order Ericales; family Theaceae; genus Camellia; species Camellia lanceoleosa. Next base: position 147,109,376 of record CM045764.1, on the reverse strand, counting down.
ATATATGTGTATGTGTGGGGTTGACATTCAAATTTATAGGAGTTTTGTGGGAGTGGAGTCTCAATCATTGCTCTAATAATTACATATAAAAAAGGGCGCATTTTGAGTTCATCATAAATTATAACGAAAATCAAGAACAACAAACAAAAGACGAATGTAGGAACACTAATTGCCATATTTTTCTCGGCATCCAAACGGGACAAGAAAAAAAAGACAAATCAACAAGGGGAAAAGTAAGGAAATACCGTGTGACGAATTCACAGAAGACTCCATTCCTGTTGGTATCAAGAGCGAAAACCCTAATTTCTTTCGAGACGGAGAAGAAGTTTTGGGGGGAGAGTAGAGAGAGAATGAAGTAGGGTTCGTGGATAGTCCAAGGAGAGAGGAAGTGAAGAGAAAGTGAGACGACAAAGCCATTCTGTTCTGTGATGAGCTGAATTATTATTGTGCGGGTTTGGTTTGAATTTTTTGGGTTAAGTTTTTCAAAATATGATTTTCTTTTCTTTTCTTTTGTGATTTTTTTTTTATTTTTAATGAATATTTTTAAAATTTTAAATATTTTTTTTAGATACATATTATTTAAATGTATTTAAAAAATAAAAAATATATAAAAAAATACTTTAAAAATTAATAAATATATAAAAATATGAAAAATATATTGAACTCTTGTATTTTTTGTGTGTTTTTGGTATTTCATGAATTTTTTAAAAAAAAATCACAAAAATTATATTTTTTATGTATATTTATGTTAAGTGTGTCTAAAAATTTTAAAAAAAAATGTTTACAATTTTCAAAAAAATCAATAAAAACAAAAAAAATACAGAAAACAAAAAAGTAAAATTTTCTGAAAAGTATTTTTGAAAAACTAAAAACAAGCAAGCTAATTATTTTTTTTTTTGGTTCTTAATCTATACAGTTTTGAAAATTTGAACTGAGACATTTAAAATTTAATTTAATAATTTTACGTTCCATTTGTTTAGGTAAAAAATATTTTTAATTTTTTGATATTTAAGCTTTGTTTATCTCAATTGAAAATATTTTTTATGATCAATGAAAAATAAATTTATTTTTAAAAATTAAAAAAAAAATTGAATTAAAATTTTGTTAATATTACCACACTACCACCAACACACCACGGCCACTCTCATCATCATTGTCGCCATCACCTCCATCTCCATCTCCACCTCCAATATTTTTTATGATCAATAAAAAAATAAACTTGTTTTTAAAAGATAAAAAATATTTTCTAAAGTATTTTATCACTATCATCACACTACCACTACCACTAACACATTAACATCACCACAATCACTACCACATTTATTATTGCTATTACTTCCACCTCCAACTTTGTCCCACTACCCACCACCACTGTCAAATATAAAAAAAGATATTTTTAAAAAAAAATATTTTCTATTCAAATAAACAAAAGGTGAAATTTGATTATGTAATTTCTATTTTAGGACTTGATGATGTGCCAAAATGTAGTTATCAAGTTCCTTTTCAGTAATGTAGTGATGATATCTCAGTGCATCTTTTTTCTTGTTCAAAAAAAAAAAAAGATTACCTTTTCTGTCAAAAAAAAATTTATTAGTCTTCTTATTTTGATTGTTGATTGAGCCTTCTTTTGGGATATGAGTTGATGTTTTAATTTTTTAACTTTTTGACTTTTATGAGAAAAAAATAAAATAATTATGATTTATGTGACATGTTATGTTATTAACTTTTTAACATGTTTTATCTTTTTTAATTAAAATAACTAAAAACATCCATGCCAAACATAACTTGAACGTGTCCATAGAACTTATGTAGGCTGCTTGTTCGGTGATTTTTGTTTTAGTGAATTTTTTTTTTTTTTTTTTTTTTTTTTTTTTGGTCCAACATTCAATTTTTACTGCTTTAAAAAAAATATTTGAATGCTTATTGAAAAAATGTAACAAATGACAAAAAATATATATATAATAATTTAATTGAATAAAATAGGCCTTTTGTCTTTAATGACATTTTTCAATAAACATTCAATTTTTCTTAATTACTTTTCATTCCAAAATCCCTCGAAAATTTAAAAAATGTTAACCAAAATAATTATATTAAAAATTTAGTCCAAATTTGGTTTTTTTGGCAAATGTACTAGCACCCTCAATCTCAAAATCCCAACCGATGAATAGCAGTTCAAGTGCCCAACCACAGAACTATTTTTGCTTTGCATTGATCTGTCTTTAAATCAATGGCATCTACAAAACACCCAAAATACAAGTAGGCTTTTCTTGAAAACCAAAAAAATGGAGTCTTTAACCATTTTAATGAATTAACAACCTGATTTCTTCATTGGACCACCTACTAATCTTCCTACATATTCTTCAGTATGCAACTCCATGTCAATCCTATTTTTGTCACTAGGAAACCTTGTACAAGCTTTTCCTCCCTATTTTTGAGTGGAATTTTTCTATGGTGCCCAAGTAGTAGTTTTGGGGCACGGTGCCCTAATCAATCCCATCCATTCAATTCAAATGAGGAAAAAAAATCCCACCTTGATTGAGAATGAGTAAAACCGAATGCAAAAAAAGCAAGGTTGATATCTGGTGTTTTCGAGAAAAAAATAATAATAATAATAAGGCCCGTTTGTCATTGAAATTGATCCTACATACTAATCACACAACGTGATCAAACTTACTAGAGAATGTGACCGAACTTCCACTAAAAAAAGAAATCTAGTTACAACAAGAATTGATCCTAGTAATCACACAATGTGATCTTACTTATCAAAATTTTCTAGGGCACCCCATATTCAAGTTCAGAGGAAAAATAAAAGCACACTTTGGACTTCATCCATAAGTTCCTCCACTAATATGCAGTAGGTTTATCAGGCAGGACTTGTTCTCAGACCACACTTTGCTGCTGAATCAGTGTTAGGTTGAAATAGCAAAAGCAAAGCAAGGAAAGGAACCATGCAAGAAACACTAAATGAAAAGCATGAACAAGGAAGCAAAGTTTCATGACTACTCCAGATTTAGAATCTCTCTATAACTTAAAATGCAGTAATAATCCATAAAGAAAACTAACCTGCAACAACCTCTAAACTTCCTCCACACTTCGATCATCAGTTTCTCCTCCTAAAGCCTGAACCTCCTTACCTGCTTTCCTCACAACCCTGAAAATTGAGCTTTTCAATCAGCGATAACGCTTTGTTTACACTGACAGCGATCAGGTATTTCAGTAAACAAACCATGGATATAACCTCAAGACCCACCACGGTATTTTGTGTTCTTGTTTCTTTCTTCCTTGTTTCCTCTGCTCAGACATGCATAAACGACACTTTCACATCAAACAGAGTCTTTGATTCTTGCAATGACCTTCCATATCTACAGGCCCATCTCCACTGGAACTACAATCAATCCAGTGGAGAAGTTGAGATTGCATACAGAGCCCATCAAATTTCTGAAGGATGGATTGCGTGGGCAATCAACCCAACTGAGACAGGCATGGTTGGATCGCAAGCACTAGTTGCTTTTCGTGATGCTAATGGAAGTATGACTGCTTTTCCAACATCAATAACCAGTTACAACCCTTCGATGCTACCGGTAAATCTCAGTTTTCAGGTTTCAAATATCTCTGCGGAATATTCAGCCAATGTGATGACCATCTTTGCTGTTATCGGACCACTGGATGATGGCACTATTGTTAATCATGTCTGGCAGGCAGGAAGTTCAATTTCTGACAATATTCCTCAGATTCATTCTACATCTACTGCAAATCTTCAATCAATGGGGACACTAGATTTTCTGTCAGGTTAGAAAAAAAAAAATCGAGGAAGTACAGCATGTCAGATGTCAAGTTTGAAGATATTCCACTAGTTCATTTATCTTTGTTTCAATGTGGACCCTTTTCAAATCATCAGTAGGATTATGTTTTAGTCGGTACCAATGTTATACAAGTCACATTCTTGAGCACATTAGAAAATGTTACATTCACATAATTGGCTGTCATTTTAGTTGTTTGGCCGTGGTCCAAATTTCACAATCAACTACTTGCGTCGTGCCTCTTACCATGGAGAGAATATGTCAGTTTAAAGAAAATAAAAAATAAACAAACAAATACAATATCTTTGTTGAGGACTTGAATTTAAATTGTAAACTTTACATATCAAGTCTTGGGCAAAGGAAATTCCTTGAGAAGGAATGACCTAGCAAGATGGACAATTCGAACATTGCCACAGTTTAATACAATTAACTTCGTAGATTCTCGCTACAAATGGGTACTGCAGGAACGAGTCTTTAGAAAATATATTAAAAAATGAGTCAATCAGCCAGGGTTAAGAGGGCTATGCATGTGTAACCATGTTACCGGTCAATTGCTGCAACTCCTCATGCTTTGGCTTTGTTATTGGTAACTCCAATGTTACCTGTTCAATATTTCAGACAAAAGTAAGTAATAAAATAAATGAGAATCTAAGAGGTTAATTGTATTAATCTAAGAGGTTAAATAATACTATGTATATTTACAGAGTGTAGATGAGCTATTCATCAACCAACCACATAACATCGACATCAACAATTTATGGAAAGCCCTTACTTCTAAAATACCCCCCACCCCCAAACCAAGCTTTCACTTTTTCATTTTTCATTTGTACTTCTCTTCATTTCAGCATGCAGTTCATAGATTTGAGTCCAATTAATCAAATGCTTAAGACCATTTCAAGATTAATTTTGAAGAGAGGATGATTCATAGGTTTGGTATGATGAATTTGGAGTCTAGAAGCTCCCACTTTTTCATGGAACATGCACAAAGACCTGATTAATAATATCACTCTAGTGTTCTAGTGCATGTAAAGATAAATTAAGCTCACCTCTTTAAATATTTCGCTACAAGAAACCTCCTGAAAGCCCTACACCAAGCACGTGAAGCATTTAGTCCACCAAATAGGTGGTCAGATTATATAAGTCTACATAAAGTCTACATGCATATGAATGTGTGTGCATGGGAGAGAGAGAGAGAGAGAGAGAGAGAGAGAGAGAGACCAGTTTTTTAAACAGAATAAGAGAAGATTCATTTGATTCTCCAATTTTGGCACAAAAGATGCGGATGGCAAGATTCTCAACTGCAAATGCCATCATCATCAAAACTGACTCCTTCCCAAGTCCTTTGCCACGACTGTCCTAGCCAAAGTGACATGAAATTCAACTTAAGAATTGTGTACGAAGTGGCATCCAGAAGATAAAATGTAATCAATAATGGAGTGCAGCAAAAAAATTACTGCATTAATTAAGGATGTATGCACTCATACTCCAGAAGACATGGTATAGATGTTTATGCTTCAAAACACATGTAATGAAATGATAGAACTTTAAAGAAATGATATATGGATTAATATGATAAATGGTGTTAATCCATCAAAGAGGTTTTGAAGGTTAGTTTAAGCCAATAATTTTGGTAGCATTTGGTAAAGTTTTAGAATTATGATTTGATAATAGAATTGTATTTTGAGTTTGTGAGTTTTGGAATTATGAGTTGAGTGTGGAAAATTTGTTTTGTTATGAGTTTTGAAAAGAGTTTTGAATTGAGTTTGAAATTTTTGATGTGACATATGATATTTGATTCAAAAACTTACAACTCATAACCAAACACACAACCCAAAATGACCGGCCGGACGTCGGATGACTGGGTAGACGAGTTTTCAAATGCAGGTGTGGAATTAATTTTTGAAAGTTGTATCCAAACAAAGGATTCACATGAAAGGGTAGAATTATAGTTAGAACACTACACCAAACACAGCCTTTATTTTTCTTCTTAAAAGAAGGATAACTACTTCTTAATCCTTTTGTACTTTCAGAAAACAATTCAGCATTTGGGCATAAGCATTCATAAGAAGACATTCAAAAGTAATTTCCATTATAAAGCTATGATGCTATGATCAGTGATCATGGATGTTAGTATCACACTCCAAAACAAACACAAGGTACTGGACATGAAAATACCTTAAAATCATGACAGTGGGGGAGTAGCTATATATTTTCATTTTTTGTGAATTGCTAAACTTGTGTGTAAAATCTTTTTTGTACACGGAAGGACAACATTGACACTGGGGGAGTAGCTATATATTTTCATTTTTGTGAATTGCTAAACATGTGTGTAAAATCTTTTTTGTACATGGAAGGACCACATTGAATAAAGTAGTAGACAAAGTAATAACTTTATAATATTTTTTTAATTAGAAAATATAATTCATTCATGCTTTTTGTAATTTGATGGTACTAAAATTCTTTTACCAAAATGCAATCATATGCTAGAGTTCTATAGAGAGTGATAGATCTAATAATATTTCCAACTCTTCCATGAAGTAATGCACCACAAGAAAAGGACCTTACTTGGAGTAGGCACATCTAACGAAGATGATCATTACTAACATGGTAACATGATTATCTAAATTTCAAAATTCATAAGCAGTAAATGAAGCTAATATCTTAAGATCATAAACTATGCTTCACTTGTTGAAGTAAAATCATGTAATATAATTAGTATCAATGTTAATATACATACAAAACATATACATATAGAGACAGAGAGTTTAATACTTAGGGGTTGTTTGGGATGATCTAAGGCCAAGTTTGGCATCCTCCAAAAAATTCAAAAAGTCAAAAAGTCACTATCCTATTTAAGTCACATCATCTTATTTAAGTCACATCACCTCTCTAACACATCACTTCAAACTCAACCCAAATCTAACCCATATTTCATAAAAAGTCAAAAAGTACATTTATTTAGTCTTCCCAAACTTGGCCTAAATAAGTGTACTTTTTGATTTTTTACGAAAAAACGTAAAATATGGGTTGTGTTTGAAGTGATGTGGTAGAGAGATGATGTGATTTAAATGAGATGATTCGATTAATAAGATAATGACTTTTTGACTTTTTTGTATTATGCCAAACTAGGCCTTAATTTGTTGCTTTTAAAAAAATCATCAACCAGGGAAAAAAACATTGTTGTAGCATCCACATCTTTAACAACTTCAGAGCAAAGTAAAATAGTAACCAAAACAAAAGAAATATAACGGTCAGAAGGAAAATATGGATGTACATGGACACATATACTATGGACTTATTATAAATGAAAATAAGAAGAGATGAGCAATAAGTGACAATGAAATAATCTGCAACTCCCAGTCATCATTAGCACTATCATAAGAAGAAAATGAAAGGCATGTACCTTTTGGGCTCAGCTATCATTATTTCAATCTCTGCCATTTGGGAATCATCCAAGTCATTCATGTATATATTCACATCACCAACCATGGCTGGAAAAAAGGGCATATCGTTTATAGACATGAATTTAGCACATACAGATAAGCAACATAAAGAAGTCAAGTGGGGTATTTTATACGCATATAAAAATTAAATGAAAAATCCATACGCAGATAAAAATTAATTTCCCTCAATTATGATTCAATTCTGACTTCTTCCTTCTCACAGTAGGGTTAGTGCCTTTAAATGCAATCAACTAGTGGACAAGGTATTTCATATATTGAGAATAGCATTGGGAAACTTGTAAATGGTAGGCATTAATCCAATGATGAACATGGAAATAATAGAAATTTAAAGTTTATATGCATACATCAGCCATCACAAGTAGAAGTTTTCATCACTGAATTATATATTTAATATTTTAAAAGGATAATAAACCCAATCAAAAATTTACTACCCCTCAAAAATACTGCAGGAATAGAAAGTGAAGAATTAAATTCTCTTTAGCAATTTTACGCATTCATAAAATCCATGCATATGTGATCAATTATAATCTCAACCATTCAAGAGATGTCCCCCACTGAAAAGCAACTACAAATTACAATCATTTTAGGTTATGTCTGATTCAAAGATTTCAGAGGGGAAAGGAAAAGAGAAGGGAGAAGTGAAAAAATATAAGCTAAATTTTTGCCACTTTTCCCTCCGTATTTCCTTTCCCTCTACAAATCTCTACTTAAATCCATAAATCCAAAACAACCTTAGGGAGCAACTTCAGTTCCCAACACAAGGAAACATCTACAATGCACAAGCCAAGACATTCCAATTAACAGTATAATCAATAACAAACAAATATCTATATCTACATTAGTACGAAGTGACTTCATCATCTATATTTGTCATTCTTTTTTAAATTAATCAAAAATATTTGAGCACTTAGAGAAAATTAACGGTGCTTTAGCAAAGAGGATAAAAATTAGAGATTGTCATTTTTAGCACAACTCTGTCCTTGACATCCAAAACTCTAACCTTTCTTATATGTGCCAATCACAAAACTCAATTCCATAAAAAAGAACAATCAAAGTTATCCAACAAATTCAAGGGAAGTTCACAGACCCAATTATACACGAGAATCGAGCCTTCACAAAAAAAATAAAAACAAAACAAAACAAAAACAAAGAAGAAGAGGGTAGCAAGCCATATATTTTATACCAAAAAATTAGATATTAAAATGAAGTTCATTACATGCCTAAAAGGCAACACGACCTTCAAAAATGGAAAACACTCCTAGCTACAAACACACAATGGAACTGTTTGGGACTTGAGATTTTAGCCTAATTTAGGCTAAAATTCATAAAAAGACAAAATAAGTTAAAATAGCCAATAAGACAAAATGTCACATCAAATCCATAATCATTTCACTTTTTCTCTCATAAACATCACATCTGACTACAAAAAAATCCAATTATCTTCCGAAACACAAAAATTTTAGCCTATTAAAATAGCCAAAAACTAAAATAACCTACTAAAATAACAACTTCCCAAACACTCACAATATAATCTACTAAATAGATTTAAATAAGCTCAAAGCGAGGCTAAAGCAATACAACACATTGGACAAATAAATTTTAAATAAAGTTCAATCCAATCAACACTCTTTGGTCAAGAAAACCCACCAAGGCTTCCAAACCAGCCCATGGTCTTAAACAAAACCACCCATGGTTTGGAAACAAACCCAACATGGATTTGAACAAACCAGCAGCAAACACTGCAGCAGCTCCTCAGCAGCAGCAACAGCAGGCACACATGGAGATCGTTCGGCCAAAACTCCGGCTGTGCTGGAACAAAATACCATCTCCAACAAATATAAAAATCTCATGGGAGCCCACAAACTCAAGCCTTTTTTATATCACTCTTAATGGCAAATCAAAGATTTCCAGAAAACCACACAGAAATTTACCCATCAACAAGAACCACCACAAGATCTTGCATACACAAACAAGAATCTAGAAAGGAAAGGGAAAATTTCATAGCAAATCTGGATAACCAAAGTGGGTTCTTAGTTCTCACCATGAAAGCTAGCACACAAAAAATGGAGAACACCAAAAAACACCCCATCCGCCATGTAGAAGCAAGAGAAGCGATAACCCAAGAGATTAGACTCAATAGCATAGAGGAGATATCTCAAAAACACATATCTCCCCGCAAAAAAAAAAAAAAAAAATAGTGTAGCCCAGGGGGAGGTATTATAAGCACATATGGGTATGAAATTATCAATACAATAAAGAAATTTCATTAATATGAAGTTATCAACAATACTCCACACTGACTATACATGACAACCAAAATTCAATTGCAATTGCAAACAAGAGTATCAAAAGAAAAGTAATAAAATAAAAAATAAAAATCATTCAGTAAATAAAAGAGGGAGTGTGCAAGTCCAACTGACCTTCAACATGGGCATCTCCATGGATGAAGTCTCCAACAACCAATTCTTTATCCAAGACTATGAAAGTCTGCTCTGCAGAACAAACCCAATTTCAATAAGGAAATAATTGATCAAAACAAAGAGAACCCAGTTGAGATATTGAAAGGAAGCGCGGGGGGGGGGGGTTACTGTGGGGGTCTTGGGTCCAGGAGAGCTGCATCTGGTACTCCTCATCGAGGGTGAGGGGTTCGGACCCGGTGGCTTGGAGGAGGGCAGGGTCTTGCATCCATTGATGGTACTTAGGGACGTGCTCTTTCATGTACGGTACTAGTATCACCTTCTCTCCTTCCACACTTGCTCTCATTCTCTCTCTCTCTCTCTCTCGCCCGGGCTGTGCTGGTTCTGGAACTCGAAGAGTAAGAGGTCATTCCCTTTTCTATAACTTAACAACTAGCCTATCACCCGTGCTATGCACGGGATAATTATAGATATTTATATTTGTTTTTATTTTTTGTAATATATAAATTAAATACATAGGGTTTGACCGAGTAGTTTGAAAGAATTTAATAAGTGTTTATTTATTTATTTAAGAGGCATTTACACAATAATTACATAATCTATAAATTAAATACATGGGGTTTGACCGAGGAGTTTGAAAGAATTTAATAAGTGTTTATTTATTTATTTAAGAGGCATTTACACAATAATTACATGGGTCTCTTGGGGATGCAAAAAGTAAGGAAATTAGGATTTCATTTATTGCGTTATTCATTTAATAAGTGTAATTATTATAAATTAAGTGTTTATTGTAATCAATAGTGTAATTGTTACAATCTTTGAACCAATCACCAATCACCAAGTTAATTTTTTTTAAAAAAAATATTAAAAAATCAAGAAATTAAGATTGACATGTTGGAGGTTCCACAAGCCTTGAGTTTTAAAAGACCCTTTTCCTTAATATATAGATGGCCGGGCCCGGGCTCGTCAGCCCAAGCGGATCTCACGGGTTTCTGTTTTTAGCGGGTCGGGCCAGATCATACATAAAAAGTGAGGCCAAGATCACTCGTAATAAGGCCTAAGTCTGGGCTTGGGTCTTAGGCTGCAGCCGAGTTTAGTCGGGTGTTCTTTTATATTGGGGATAAAAATTTTAAAAAAGTTAAACTAGAATTTTTCAGTTAAAATTAAGGAATTTTTATTGATAAGTCCAATTTATAAGTGTTTTAATCCAAGAACTCCATGAAGAAATTTTTTAACCCATTTAGTCCCATGTATGTATAGTTTTATTCCATAAAGTCTATTTTCTTGATTTACACTATTTTCTTGGACACTTATGCCCTTATATTTAAGGGCAAATTACAATCACCCCCTCGAGGTTTGGTGAAAATACAGATTCCCCCCTGAGATTTGAGAAATTGCATCCCGCCCCCTGAGGTTTATATTTCCATAACAAATTACCCCCTGAGGTTTTTATTTTCATACAGATTCCCCCCTAATTTTTCCTAATTTATTATGAAAATTTGACTCTCAAGGGGTAATTTGTAATTTCTCAAACCTCAGGGGGGAATTTGTATTTTTACTAAATCTCGAGGGGGTGTTTGTAATTTGCCCTATATTTAATTTTGACACCTTTATAAATATTTTTTGAATGATTAGCAATTTAATGATGTGAACATTTATATTTTAAAATTCACATTGGTAGGAATATAAAATTGGCTCGGCTTTGGCGTGGATTGACAATGTGAATATTCACATTGACATATTAACATTCACATTAATAGAGTGTAAAATTGGTCCGTGTCCCATGGCGGCGCGAAAACCGCGGCCGTCGGATTGTTGACAATGTGAATATTCACATTGACATGTTAACATTCACATTGATAAGAGTATAAAATTGGGTGTAAAAAATTAGCCGCACCTCATCAGCTCGAAACCCGCCCACGCCTATGGGCGCCGGCGGCTCGTTGTTGACAATGTCAACGTTCACATTGACATGTTAACATTCACATTGATAAGAGTATAAAATTGACCAACAGCCCAGGACGGGCCCGACCCGGCTCGGCCCGTCCCGGCTCGGCCCGTTGACAATGTGAATATTCACATTGACATGTTAACATTCAAATTAATAGGAGTGTAAAATTGGTGCCCGTCCCGTGGCGGCGCAAAACCCGCCCGCGGCCCGGGGCGGGCCCAGTTCGGCCCGTTGACAATGTGAATATTCACATTGACATGTTAACATTCACATTGATAAGAGTATAAAATTGACCCGTGGCCCATGGACGGCCAAAAGCCCGCCCGCGGCCTGAGGCGGGCCTGGCCTTGCCCGGCCCGTTAACAATGTGAATATTCACATTGACATGTTAACATTCACATTGATAAGAGTATAATATTGGCCCACAACCCGGCGGCTAAACTCCGTGACAATGTGAATATTCACATTGATATGTTAACAGTCACATTGATAGTAGTGTAAAATTAGCCCGCGTCTCCGCGATCGCCGAAACCGCGGCGGCGTGGCGGCGGGCGGCGTCTTGTTTACAATGTGAATATTCACATTGACATGTTAACATTCACATTGATAAGAGTGTACAATTGGCCCGTGACCCGTGGGCAGCCCGAAGCCCGACCTCGGGCTGGGGCGGGCTTGGCCCGACCCGTGACAATGTGAATATTCACATTGACATGTTAACATTAACATTGATAGGAGTGTAAAATTTGCACGTGACCCATGGACGGCCAAAAGCCCGCCCGTGGCGCTCGGCCCCTCGCCTTTATTGACAATATGAATATTCACATTGACATGTTAACATTCACATCGATAAGATTGTAATATTGGCCCATAGCCCGTGGGCGGCCCGAAGCCCGACCGCAGCCCGAGGCGGGCTTGGCCTGACCCGTAACAATGTGAATATTTACATTGACATGTTAACACTCACATTGATAGGAGTGTAAAATTAGCCCGTGCCCCGTGGTTGTCCGAAACCCATCCACGGCCCGTGGGCGGCCCTGGCCCGGCCTGTTGACAATGTAAATATTTACATTGACATGTTAACATTCACATTGATAAGAGTGTACAATTGCGATGCGTGACGGCTCGAAGCCCGACTCGGGCGGGCTGCTTACGACTTCGTGACAATGTGAATATTCACATTGACATGTTAACATTAACATTGATAAGAGTGTAAAATTTGTCCGCTGCCCGAAGCTCGCCCGCGGCCCGAGGTAGGCCCGGATCCAAACCCAGGCCGCCCCAGGCCGCCCATAGGACGCGAGTCAATTTTACACTCTTATCAATGTGAATGTTAACATATCAATGTGAATATTCACATTGTCAATGCCGTGCCGGCTTAGCAGCCGCCACGAGCCGCGGGTTTTGCGACCATGGACACGGGCTATTGTTACACTCTTATCAATGTGAATGCTAACATGTCAATGTGAATATTCACGTTGTCAACGGCCAGTTCGCTAGGCTGGCCGCCTACCGTCACGGCCAATTTTACACTCTTATCAACGCACGTTAATATGTCAATGTGAATATTCACATTGTCAACGGGCGTCGCCCGCCATAAGCCGGCCACAGGCCAATTTTGCACTCCTATCAATGTGAATATTAATATGTCAATGAGAATATTCACATTGTCAACGGGCCGGGCCGGGCTGGGCTCTCCCCAGGCCGGCCACGGGCTTCGGGCCACCTATAGGACACGAGTCAATTTTACACTCTTATCAATGTGAATGTTAACATGCTAATGTGAATATTCACATTGTCAACAGGCCGGCCCGGCCCACGGGCCGTGGGCTAGTTTCGGGCAGCCACGAGGCGCGGGCTAATTTTATACTCTTATCAATGTGAATATTAACATGTCAATGTGAATATTCACATTATCAACGGGGCCAATAAACCGCCAGGCGACTCATTAGTCATGGTGGGTTTCGGACCGACCACAGGCCGTGGGCTAATTTTACACTCCTATCAATGTGAATATTCACATTGACATGTGAATATTCACATTGTCAACGGGTCGGGCCGGGCCAGGCCCACCCCGACCCGGGCCCAGGTCCGCCTCGACCTGGGCCCGGGCTTCGGGCTGCCCACAGGTCACGGGCCAATTTTACAGTCTTGTCAATGTTAATGTTAATGTTAATATGTCAATGTGAATATTCACATTGTGAACGGGCCGACCCGGGCCCGTCCCGGGCGGCGGGCTGGTTTCGGGCCGTCCACAGTCTACAGGCCAATTTTATACTCCTATCAATGTGAATGTTAACTTTGTCAATGTGAATATTCATATTATCAACGGTCCGGGCCGGGCCTATTTTTTTGACCTGTGGGCCGGCCCGGCCCGGCCCGGCCCGACTCGACTCGACTCGAATTTTTCTGGGCACCCACGAGGATCGACATGGGCCGGGCCCCTACACATTGACGATATGAACATTCACATTGACGATGTGAACATTCACATTAAGGGTATTTTGATAATTATGTCACTCATAGGACTTATTGAAATATAAGAAAATAATGTTAATTAAATGGAACATAAGTAGATGAAAAGGGTATTTTGGTCTTTTATCTCAAATTGGACCTAATGGAATAGTCAAAAAGAATATGGGTTGGATGGAATAAAGCTCTTAAAAAATTGATTTACCAAAAAAACTCCCTAAAATTAATGAAATGTTTTGTTTGGTTATATAATGTTTTATGATGATATTTAAATTTAATTATATATAACTTATTTTTTTAATTATGAACTTATAATTAAAAAAGTATGAAATTATGTAATTTTTTTATTTCAAAATGATTAATTTTATATATATAAAAATGAAACTTTCAATATTACAATATTAAATTATTTATATAACATTTATTGAATTAATAATTTTTATTTCAAAATGAAACAAAATATTACAAAAATTGATATTATTAAATAAATTATGTATAGATTACTGATGATAGTAGAGTAATTGTATCACTATAAGTCAAATACATCCCAACTAGGTTGGCACCTACTAGCCTACCAATCATTTGTACTATACTCTACTTCAATAATCTAATACCAAAAATGAAATAAAATAAATGAAATGAAATAATAAAAAATAAATTGTTGATCAATCATCGGAGAAAACAGACATTTCAGTCGCATTGCCTGAGGATATGTCATCCAAATCATTTTAAATTCGCTCATTTTCACTATAATTTTGTCTTCTTGTAATCGCATGCATATGATCTCTAAATATCAACAGAGCTTCAACCATTTTGTTTGAAAGCCAACTCCAGTAATCACTCAAAGACCCGTCTATCTGCACTAAAAGTTGTTTCTGAAGCAACTATAAAAATAGGAACGGTTAGTATATTATGGGTCATCTGTGAAACCACGGGCCACATTGTTTTATTTTGTTTCCACCATTCCAAAATATCAAAATTATCAGAATCATCCACTAACGGGCTTTCCAAATAGCGTTATAGTTCAGAACTATTTACACTTGTATATTGAGATATTTTTTTACTTTTTATTGCTGAAAAAACACTTAATCTCCCGTCTCGAGATGAGACTATTAGTGCAGTGTGTGTAGGTGTATTTACAGATACAGCTGCCTTGTATTCTTCAAATAATATGTTGCATGTTTGCATAATAAGGGCAAACTATGTTTGATCAGCGTAAACACGCTCTAAAAATTCTTATAAACTAATTTCTTTATACCTAGGATTAATTATTATGACTAAACCTAATAGATGAGACAAATGATCAAAATATTTATCAAATTTTTCTTTCATCGAAGTAATAATTGTTACATAATATTTATTACCCATATATTTTATGAAAATTTTAATTATTTTTACGAACATATATAAAACAAATAGTGAAGTATAAATATATATATATATAAGAAAATAATTTTGTTGAAGTATCGAAAACTTCTAAACAATTTTTATACAAGGCTACTTGGCGCCAATTAAGTTCCGTAGGAGTCAATATTTCTCCTATTGATGTTGTTAAAAAAAAATAAATCTATTATTCTTCTTTATTTACAAGTTATTTTTAACATATTATATGTTAAATTCTATTTACTATCTACATCTAAAATTAATTTTTTAAATGACATATTTTCTTGTTGACAAATTTTTTTATATGCCGAAATTCGATTACCAGAAGACATAATAGTAATAACTGCATTTTTTATTACAAGTACAGAAGTTTCGTATAATAACAAATATGAAATAAATCACCATCAATAAGTAATTGTAAAGTTGATTTTAAATAAACTACAGTTTAATTATAATATGATGCATTATCTAAACTGATCGTACATATTTTATTTTGTAAAACTCACTCATATAATACATTTCTTATTTTTATACCAAGCAAATGACTAGTGTATGAAAGTTCAACTAATTTAAATTAAATAATTCTTTTATTTAATTTCGAATCATTATCAATAAAATGTGCAATGATACATTGATATTCAAAACTATTATTTGACAACAGATCAGATGTTAAACAAACTCTTCCATTCAAAATTTTAAAGATGCCAAATAATTCACTTTTAACATCATTAAATTTCTTTAAAATCTTGTTTCTATTAGTATTTCTTG
Organism: Camellia lanceoleosa; assembly: GCA_025200525.1. Lineage (NCBI taxonomy): Eukaryota > Viridiplantae > Streptophyta > Magnoliopsida > Ericales > Theaceae > Camellia > Camellia lanceoleosa. The sequence goes on along the minus strand of CM045764.1, from coordinate 147,093,124 downwards.
AAGAACTTTGATATTGCGGTGCAAAACCATTGTGAATCATTTCGGTAAAATCAGGACATTCACTAGTAGTAAAAGGTTATTCTTTTTTAATAATACAATCAATTACAGAATTTTGTGCACATATAGGATCATATAAAAATGTTTGCAAATTACCAATTGATAAAACCCTTAATTACATTTGATTTCGAATATCAAGTTTTTGACTTTGTAAATATTTATTAGCATGCCTTTTTAGATGACTAGTACTCCTATAGATGCAGCACTAAATAAATGTGCACAATATTTACATTTTGCTTTAAATATAATTGTACCATTAGAATTATTTATAGATATTTTTTTAAAATGTTCCCAAACATTACTACTTTTGCTTCTAGATGATGATCCAACTGTTGGAAAATGGATATTAGAAGGAGAATCAACAGATTCATATTGTGTAGTATATGTGACAACATCGATATAAATATTAAGAATATTAGAATCCATAGTAATGTAAGTAAAACAATATATACGAATTAACAATTAATTTAAATAATGTGTAAATACAATCAGTAAAAAATAATAATTAATATATGTGCACAAATAATTAATGAAAAAATAAGTAGCTAATAAATTTAATTAAACTAAATAATGTTATCGGCAATACAGAAATTAGCTTCTTCTAATAAAAGTTTCTTCTTGCACAATTGCAATTGTCATTTAAGGATGACACTTCAAAATTAATTGAGAGTTGAGGGAACTTGAGAGTTTAAGAGAGATTGAGAGAGTTTAAGAAAAAGAGAGAGAATTATTTGTTGTGAGATTTATTTTGAAAAATGAATGATATTTATAGTAGCTTTAAAAAGTAAAATAAATTTATAATATATATATATTACCGTTGAAATTATGATCATTGGTTTGTATCCGTTGCTTTGAATTATGATCGTTGGTTTGTTTGTTTGAATGAATTATGACTGTTAGTTTCTTATTACACTCCATTTCTCTATATCTCTCTCTCTCCTCTCTTTTCGGTTGTTATAGCACTGTCACTGGCAGCCACAGTGCCTGTAGCCCACTTCCTTTCCACTCTCTATTTTTTTTTTCTCTCTCTCTCTCTCCTCTCCTCTATTGTTCCTGTGGTTAGGCCAGTCTACGGATGGTGGGTAAACTATTAAACTATTATAAACAAAGTGGTGGGTAAACTATTATAAAAAAAAATTTATTTTTTAATTATTAATGTTATTTATTTAATTATATAAATTTTTATTTCAGTTCTTGTAATTTAATTATAGATAATTGTACAAATTATTAACTATTAACTATTATGTTATTTTGTTTTTGTTTTTATTTTTACAAGATCAATCTATTATTTTTTATTTTTTTAAAAATTATTTAATTGTTACAAGCTATTTTTTATTTTTATTTTTTAAAATTTGACAATTGGTAGAGAGAGGATCGGATGGGTGGACCGGACCGGGCTAGGCCGCTCACAGGGCCCGAAATTTTTTGGGCCGGGCCAGGCCACAAATGGAAGGCCCAAGTCCAAGGTAGTGGATTGGGCTCGGGCTCGGGCTCAGACCTAATCGGATCAAACAGGGTCAGGCCCACCTCAGGCCTGGGGCGAGCTTTAGGCCGCCCATGGGCCTGGAGCCATTTTTACACCCATATTTATAAGGCAACAACAGAGGTGGAGATGGGCCGCCCTAGGCTGAACTTTATAGAAATTATGAGTATCACTTATCAGGAAGTCTCATAGACAAAATTTAAAATTCATCTAATCTCAAAATAAAATATTTATATCAATTAGTCTTATATATTTTTAATTGTTTCCAAAAAATTCTTTTTTTTTAACTTTAAAAATGCTACTGCATTCTTCCACCGCCAGACTTCTATCAGACGGTCATCGGAGACTCGCTGGAATATTGAATATCACCGGGAAGTCGCCAAAATATTGTCGAAAGTTCGCCGGAGTATTGCCGGAGTATCGCCAAAGTGTTCTAAACATCACTAAAAGTCGTCGGAATATCCAAATATTAATTAAATGTTAAGAATATCATCAGAGACTCACCGGAATATCCATAATATTGCCAAAAATAAAAAATAATAATAATAAATGGAGAAATTATAGTGAAAAACATAGTAAAATGTGCTAAACCTTGATAAACTAAAATTAATTTTTTTTTAAAAAAAAAAAAACAACAACAACAACATAACAACAAACAACAATGGAAAAAAAATATATATTATTTTTTAATTTTTGTAGGATTTAAACAAATAATCTCCAATGTTGATCAAACTGAAAAGTAAGCTTTAAAATTGTAAAATGTTACAGTTTCAAAGTATGATTCTCTTAAGCATTTGTCCTTATTAATCAAATTAGAAAACATGTTATGAAACTGTAAAATTTTACAGTTTTAAAGTATTATTTATTTTAGCAGCAAAAAAACTGAAACAGTAAAATTTTACAGTTTTCATCACCTGTAACTAAAACTTAAAAACAACTTGTTCAAAATTTAAAAATTTTCTCCATTAAAACAGGAAAATAGATGTGTGTTACAGAGAAATGATAGAAAAATTGAGATATTGAAACAAATAAACAGATATAGAGATAATATTGTACTTCGGCAACTATTTTTGGTTTAGATCTAGTCGGATCTCGTGTAGATTTATTCAGATCTAATATAAATCTTAGTAGATGTACATCAAATCTAACTAGATATACATAAGATTTGAGTATATCTACTCATCTTATTCGCCGAAAACTCGTCTTTTTCGTCGTCGGTGAAAGTGAAATTAGGAGTCAATGATCGGTGGTTGCCAATGAACCCCAAGCAATGGTGGTTGTCTGTCGTCGGTGACTATATATTAGAAAGAGAAAGATAAGAAGTAAGGAATGGTCCCCGGTCATCGAAAATCAGGAAGAGAAAGAGGGAGAGAAGAACGAATGCACATGAAGAATGAAGAAGAAAAATAGGTAGTGGACTTTTGAGACTATTCAAAAGGTTGTGAGATTAAATAGATTTATCCTCTTTTAAATAAGACTTTCAGGTAATTTATCCTAAATTTTTATATTATTTAGTTATAAAATAATTTTAAAAATAATAAAAGACAAAAGAATAATTTTTTTTCTTCTAAGCTCAATCTAACCTATAGTTATTTTATAATTAATTTTTATTAATGTTTCAAATTTAAATAATTATTTAAAAGGTCTAAATAATTTAATTGCCTTTTAAAATATATTTTTTTATTGGATTAATTATTTGAGATTTAGTATCAAATTTGAAATGTTTAAGTTGAACCCAATGTCTAACCGGGTCAGGCTAGGTTTGGTATCCCTTAGAAAAGCTAAAAAATTAAAAAGACACTATTCTATTTAAGTTAAATTATCTTATTTAAGTCATATCACTTATCTACCATATCACTTCAAACCCAACTCATATTTTATAAAAAGTTAAAAAATGTACTTATTTAAAACATTTCAAACAACCTAAAATGATACATATACTTTTATTAAATATTAAATAGGGCAAACCCAATCTTAAACAAACCCGGCTCAGTGTTTGTTTACCCCTGAACCACAATAGTGCACGATGGCACATTTTAGCAATTGTTGGATCTTGCCTTTTTAAGTTGGATGAATTACACCAGCTGAGTCAAGAGAGCTGCTTGTATCTGATATGATAGGTTTGGATAGGAAGAGGACTTTAGTTCCTCCTTTTGTCATTTTAATTCTGTTGTACCCCAATAAAAAAAAAAAAATTACACGTGCAGATTTGGAAGAAAAAAAATCCAACTTCACAACTTTTAGCATAATTATGTTAAGTTTCTATAACACAAAATTGTAATCGAGTAATATTATACTTATCACTTTATTATACCATCTATATAATAAAATAAGAGAGTTTTTAATCTGAAAAGGGTGTGGGGTGGTTGCTGTAGGGGGGGCATGACAGTCACTGCTGTGCAGCGAAATGGGCCCATTTCGGGGCCCATTTCTATAATCCGAACATTCACGTTATAGAATACATCAAGTAAAACATGTCTGTAAAAAATCAAATTAATCGAATATCGTTTACCTATTCATCCACTCATATTTGTATCTACAAAAATAAATAATAATTGTGACTTAAATTATTTAAATAGATACAAATGTGAATAGATGAATAGGTAAATGGTATCCGATTTTTGCAAGTATGTTCTACTTGACGTATTCTAAAATGTGAATGGTTCGAATTATTGAAATGAACCCCGAAATGGGCTCATTTTGCTGCACAGCAGTGGCTGTTGTGCCCCCACACAACAGCCACCCCAAATCCTTTTGAAAATGTGTCAAAATGTCTTAGAAATACATTTTGTTTCAAGGGTTGAGATTAATTCCCAAATTCATTAAGGGTCAATATTTCTTTAATTCTCATTCATCCACCTTTTTTTTTCCTCCAACAATGATTCATCTCTCTAATTTGGGAGTTCTAATTGAGCACTAACAAGGTAGAAATTCAAAAAAATAAAATTAAAAATAAAACTAAAACCAAAACATCACATCAATGAGTAGGGCCCACCCCCTGGAGCTCCTTTAGAGCTCATAGTTTAGAGCTCTCAAACATTTTTGTTTTTCCCCTTTTTGTTCACTCATGCAATCTATCTCTCTCTCTCTCTCTCTCTCTCTCCCCCCCCTCCCCTGCCCACTTTCCTTCCTCTTTCCTTTTTATTTTTTATTTTCCTTCCTCTTTTTTATTTTCCTTCTCCGTTTTGCTCACTTATTTTATTTACACCATGTCTTCAGGCACAAGTATGCACCAGTCTTTAATATATTACCTACTGTATTAATATATCATTTGACATAAACAAAAGTTGTGAGATCCAATGATAGGTTGACACATGAGGTGGTATATTAAAGGTGGTATAATAAAATGGTAAGTGTAGCATTATTGTTTTTAATCTAGTCATTTTGAATCACTCAATTCAAAATTTTTACATTTAAACTTGAATATATGATCTAATTTTTGGAATTGGCCCTCAATTGAAATTTCATTGTTTTGGAATAATTCTATTTATTATTTTTTTTTAGAAAAAGAAATATTATATATCTCTAATCATTAATGGTTGTTATGAGACCAACCAAGATATATATCGTTCAACCTAACCTCAAGCACTAGCTTCCTATCCTATTTAACTCTCTGTCTTATATTATGCGAAGACAACAAAATTTCAATGTTTCTTTTATTCACAATGAAAATTTATTTATTTATTTATTTTTTTTTTTTCTTCTTATGATAAGATTCTGAAAATATAAATATTATAATTTAAAAAAATAAACTTGAAGATTTAGCTCAAAAGTTATTGATTTTTAACTTTCCAAATGATTAATAAAAAAGAGGAGAGAAGGTGCTACTTCTTGTAGTTTTAATTTGGAGCGAAGGGTATTTTGTTCATAATTTGATCACTGAAAAATTGAGGAAATGAATTTGAGAAATTTTTGTGTGTTTTTATACTAATAAAAATTTACAATGAGGCAATCTCGCCCAATCAATCTAATTTAAGACCTTATTTTATTTAATAATTAGGCCTTGTTTGGGTAGTGCAAAATAATCTAAAAAGTCAAAAAGTTACTCAAAAAGTTAAAAAGTTAACACTATTCACCAAAAGTCAACAATTACGGCTGTACAACTCCCAATTCAAATTTTCCTCTAAAAATCAATTTTCACAATTTTTTATTACACATTTTTTCATAAAAAGTCAAAAAGTTAACCCAAACATCCATATTTTCAACCTCAATTTTTTAGTCAAAAAAGACAAAAAGTACACTTATTTAGTCTTCCCAAACAAGGCCTTAGTATATAAAACATGCAGTTAATTGCAAGTTGTAACAATTTGCGTAAAATAAACACTTTAATATGAAAATAAATAATGTCAATAAATAAATAAAAATATGAAAAATACACTTTAATGATAGATCTCATTGTCAAATAAATAATGTCAATAAATAAATAAAAATATGAAAAATACACTTTAATGATAGATCTCATTGTCTTATATATATGGTCAAAATAAATAATGTCAATAAAGAAACACAAAAATAAATAAATAAATAAATAAATAAAAAGGAACAATGATTTTTCTTGTGAAATAATGAAACCATCTCATATGATTATAATAAATAACTAGTTGGTGACCTTTGCGATATATGAGATTTTATTTTTAAAATAAAAAATTTATTTTGAGTGTTAATACTGTTGAAAATTTTAATAATTGAAAATTAAATGCAAATAGATTTGTTAATAGTTCATGAATTTTTTTCTGCGTGTGATATTATATAAAAGGCTCATAAAAATAATTTCTTTTAAAGTTAAAAAAAAAAAAAAAAATGCATTCTCAACTTGAAAATCAAATCCTCATAGTTAATCAAATTATGACTTGATTATAACTCATAATGTATTATTATGGTTATTAATCCAAAAAATCTTTACTAATTTTTCTTATATTTTTTGTTAGGTCTAAATTGTATTTTGTTTTTTAATACAAATATTTCCCATATTCTATAAATAATATTAAAAAAATGGGTACATTGGTGTAGACGTCCCCGAACGCCCCGGGAGGGATAAGTCCCCCGTTCCGTTCGTTTTGGGCTCACTACAGTTCAGGACTCTAATTGTCACGGTTCTCAATCTGAACCAAAGAGTCTAAATCCGGCAAATCGTTTTGAGAAAACAGATTTTTAGAAAAGAAGTGCCAAACATGGACTGCTTTGCCAGATACAGAGTCACCACCTAAATATTTTATTTTTGAGAAATTTAGGAAACCCTAACTTGTGCCTAAGGCCACGTGTCCGTCATCACCAAAGTTGCCTCAGCTCGGGAACTTGGGTACGATTGGGGAAGGTCACTTCGTGAGCACCCCTTCTCGCCCGATCAAAGATCGGCTTCTACTAACCATGATATCTAGTTTTGAAAACGTTATGCGTTCTTATTCCGGTTATTAGCCTAGATTTACTATGTGATGCGCACAACATACAAGTATAGACTGGATCGTCTGAATTGGAACAAAACATTTCATATTTGTTTTTGAAAGATGATTTGCTACTCGCAAGTAGGCTTAAAATGCAGATTTTGCCACCCTCAAGTAGGCTTAGAAGAGATGGTTTTGCCACTATCTAGTGGGCTTAAAACTCACAGTCAATGCATTTGTTCCAATCCAAATAACCCAACCTTCAACCACATACATTCAGGCAGTTATATCACATAAGCAAATAGCCTCATGGTAAGCATGCTATCATGGCAGTCACTCACACGCATGCAAGGATGCTAAAGCGTAAAACTTACCGAGTACTCCAAGCCAAAACAGAAGCTAATTAGAAATTCATACGTGACCCTAATTATACAGAAATGCCTAATGCAACACATGCAAAAATGCAACTATAGTAGACTCGACTATTCTAAACATGGCATATGGAATGCTACAGCTAACACGTATTCAACTTGAAATTGAAATACAATGCAGTGAGTATGATGCGCCGAGCCCGGTGCATACAAAACAGATGAATGAATGCAAACATACTATCATACTGTATGCTAATTGAAACATGCCCTAATCTAACCATCATAAGTTGGTAAATAAAAGGGAGAGAAAGACGTGGGGTTGGAAGACGTACATCACACGCACGCACACTTATTACAATATTGCCCTCGCGCAGAGGGTCCGAATAAATAATATACAGTCCCAAATAAATAATGCAGTCCCAATAAATACAAAATCCTAATTAACAAATTAACTAAGGAAAGCGGTAAATAAGTATGCAAGCTCGGGACTGCCTCGACTCTGCTCCGGATGATGGATAATGCATGTTTGAGTTGCCTTGCGCGGAAATCCACTGCGATGCCCCAATTAGACTTTGTTTACAATTAAGCCCAAAATATTGCACGAAGCTCCAAAAGACTGTCGGTTTCTGATTTGCTGCAACAGAGAGCAAGAAAGGGGCATGGCAATGTATTTTCACATATGTATGCATTCCTTGATCCTCGTGCCACCAATCACGCATCTCGATGCATGATGGCCGAGGAGTCGAATTGCACGACTCAATATGAAATGAATGCACATGAAAACATAACAAGACCTAGTATCCAACATGGATAATCTGGAATGTCTGACGAGGAATTGAGATACGTTAGTCACTGAGTAATGAAACGTTCCTCGTTTCCCGTGCTCGGGCTAACTCCTATCCCAAACACAATGCAATATGCATGACATGCATGAATGCAACTAATATACAACCTAGCATACACAATGCTATGAAATGGCATACACAATGCTCGATGTAACACGCATACACAATGCTCTAACATGCAACCTAGCATACGCAATGCTATGAAATGAAATGGCATACGCGATGCATGATGGACTTACACCAACATGAGTGGACCTCAGCCACACTCACATCAGTGGCTATTAGATGGAAATGAGACACTCGAGATGCGTACACACGTGCACGCGAACCAAGGACCGACCCTAAGGCACGAATGCCACTCTACCAAAACATGGCAAGGCATGGAATATGGCATACAAACATGCAAATTTTAGCGCTAAAATATGATGCTTAACAGCCCCGAAACATGGCAATATGGCACCCGATGCATGAGATGAACCCCGAAACTCAAAACTAGGCATACGCAATGACCTATAGCTATACAAAGCATGCATTATTTGATCATGAAGCATGAAGACAGAGTCAAGGCAGTCCCAAAAAATGAACTTCCTTAGTTCAAAGCATGACCAAAAGGTGCTAGCAATATGGGCTAAAGTAGCATGCAATTTTGACTAGTAAACATGGTTTACATGGCAAGTATATGAAGCACATGGAATCTCACCAAACCAGAAAAAATTAGTGAACAAAATATGTGGAAATATGACCAAATAATCACTGAAATGCAGCCAACATGTGCAACAATGAGGAGCTCCTTTAGAGGGCCATGCAAGGAGTTATTAGGCACATACAAGATAGACATGAAGCATGACCAAAACAACTCTGGAAATCAAATATGGTAGTCCTAAAACTCACCCAATTGACCTTGAAATGTGACTTCAAAGCATGCAAGATAGGGTCTCTTTGGAAGGCCAAAATGACCACCAAATAAGTCAAGATGAGAGGGGGTCACCCCCCTCTGATTTGGAGGCTCAAAACAGTGTTCTAGCCACTAAAAATCCATTGGATTTTAGTGGCTAGAAGGCCAAACAAAGCATGCAATTGGAGCTTAGGTGTAAAGCTCAAAACAAGGGACAATCAAGCATACAAGGAAGCATGTGACCTCAAATAAGAAAATACCCTTAATAAAACATAAATATGATATCAAAACAAGCCCTTTTCCAGTTTATAACAAGTCTCAAAAATGAACGTAAATAGGGCTAATCTATCATGCAAAAATGGCCCTAAAAGAGAGAATAGAGACAAGGGACAGCAGTTGGCCCCAAATGGAAAAGAGCCCTTCAACAAAATTGAAGAGAGGCTCAAAAAAAGGCACTTTATAGTTTACATCAAGTCTCAAAAATGAACAAAAGTGAGGCTAAATCAGCATGCAAGAAAAAGGCCTAAAAGAGGGATAAAGAGGCAAGTGCTAGAAGCTGATCTCAAACAGAGGAGATCCCTTCAATAGAATTGAAGAGGGGCTCAAAACAAGACATTTCACAGTTTATGACCAAGTCCAAAACAGCTCACAAATAAGCCTAAAATATCATACAAAAATAGGCCTAAAAGAGAGTTTAAACACAAAGGGTGAGGAGGAGACCTCAAACAGAGAAAGACCCTTGATCAAACATGGAGATGAGCTCAAAATATGACTATTTACAGTTCAGGTCGGAGCCCAAAAATGTAAGAAACAAAGGCTAAGAAAGCATGCAAAATAGAGCCAAAAGAGAGGGAAAAGAGACTTACCCTTGTAGCCTAAGTCTTCAACAGCTTTTGGTCCCAGAAATGGTGCTCCTAGCCTCTGGAAATAGCCTTCAAGTTGCTGGAATGGAGTATGGAGGTGTGGTGCTATGGATTGGTGTAGAAATGGCCAAGAACCAAGGGTGTTTTGAGGGTTGGAATAGAGAGAGAAGGAGATTTAATGCAAGAGCTCAAAACAAATTTTTGTAACCCTTGAAAATGAGTTGAGGGGGCTGGTTTTATAGAGAAGATGAGCGGAGAAAAGGGGGGGAAAATCAAATTCAAATTTTCCTCCCAAAAGACCCCCCATCGGATACAGGATCTGGGGGAAATAGAGGGTGCAGCTGTAAGGAACCAGGTGAGAGGGTCATGGCCGGCCAGGTTCAGAGGGTTCAGGTGGTCGGCCAGCCACCTTCCCTGGCCGGCCGACCAGGGTCAAAAGGGTCAAGGAGATTTGTTGGCCGGCCACCCCCAAAAGGTGGCCTCACATGTGTGTACAACACAGCCATGTGGAGAAAAACCAGAAAATGTGACCCAGGAGAGAGAAAAACCAACTCTTTAGAGGGGTTCAAAAGGGTCAGGAAGATTTAATGGCCGGCCAAGCTATATTGGTGGCCTCCCAGGTGTGTACAACACAATGGTGTGGTGAAAAGTTAGAAAAAGTGGCTCGGGGATGGAAAAAGTCAGCTTTCTAGTGAAGAAAACGGGCGATAAAGAGCGATGAAAGAATAAAGCTGGTCTTCAGAACAATTGTTGGCCTCCCACCCTTCTACGACCTTCATAACAATGAAAATAAGGTCCCTGCCAAAAATGGACCTAAACCGATGCAAAACGAAGGTTCGGGGGCCGAAACATGCAGCCTGGGGCCCCGAAAACTAACTGTTAAGCACCGGAGGTGGCGTTTGACCACGAAATTGGTCTCTCGAGCCACAGTGTCCCTCAAAAGGGAGTAAATAAGATGTGTGCCAAAAACCGAAGCAAACGGAGGTAGTTAAGCGGTCCCGAACCGAGGCACATAGCCAAGGGCTCCGAAAATCGGGAACCGAGCCCCAAACGGGAAAAATGGCCTACGACCACGAAATATAGCCTACGACCACTGAGAGATGGTCTACGAGACCTCTCCCTCCCTTTGGGAAGAGAAAACGGAGAAGACGGAACCCGGTTCGCAAATCGAGGCAAAGCACAAAAGAGTCCGGAAGTCCGGAGGCAAGGCTCGCAGCCGTGACTCCGCAACCTCAGAACGAGCACAATATGCAATATCACCAAGCACTCAATCGGTGACGTCTGAGTCTTAAGGTCAGTCAAAAATGGGGTGTCTACAGTTGTCCATCTTTGACAGAACTCAAAAGTCATAGGTGACGAGAGTGAATGTTAAAGCCCAGAAACGACCCATTTTTGACAAGGCCGAAGACTTTAGACAAACAGACTAGAAAACAAGGAGATGTGCCCGCAGGCATGCCCGCAGGTGGAGGGCAAAATGTAAAACGATATGCACAAAGCCGGACATAACTTATGATCGTGCAAGGAGAGCTGTAATGAAGCAATTTAAATGCAACATTTTAAGCGAATGCTATGCAAGCAAGTAAACATGAACCAAACTACATTTCATGCAGGAAGGATGTAAGAAAATTATGCAATCTTAGCAAGCATGCGGGCATGTATGATAGATACATAAAGTGAGCATAGTGTGATAGATACACAAAGTGAACATAGTGTGATAGATACACAAAGCAAAGCGAGTATGATGGATACACTATATGAAGCAAAGTATGATGGATATACAAAAAGTGAATGCAAAGTGTGATAGATGCACTATGTGAACAGAGTGTGATTGATACACTAAAAGTGAACACAAAGTGTGATAGAGGCACTATGTGAACAGAGTGCGATTGATACACTAAAAGCGAACACAAAGTGTAATAGATGCACTAAAAGCGAACACAAAGTGTGATAGATGCACTATGTGAACAGAGTGTGATTGATACACTAAAGGTGAACACAAAGTGTGATAGATGCACTATGTGAACAGAGTGTGATTGATACACTAAAAGTGAACACAAAGTGTGATAGATGCACTAAGTGAACAGAGCGTGATTAATACACTAAAGGTGAACACAAAGTGTGATAGATGCACTATGTGAACAGAGTGTGATTGATACACTAAAGGTGAACACAAAGTGTGATAGATGCACTATGTGAACAGAGTGTGATTGATACACTAAAAGCGAACACAAAGTGTGATAGATGCACTAAGTGAACAGAGTGTGATTGATACACTAAAAGGTGAACACAAAGTGTGATAGATGCACTATGTGAACAGAGTGTGATTGATACACTAAAAGCGAACACAAAGTGTGATAGATGCACTAAGTGAACAGAGTGTGATTGATACACTAAAAGGTGAACACAAAGTGTGATAGATGCACTATGTGAACAGAGTGTGATTGATACACTAAAAGCGAACACAAAGTGTGATAGATGCACTAAGTGAACAGAGTGTGATTGATACACTAAAGATGAACACAAAGTGTGATAGATGCACTATGTGAACAGAGTGTGATTGATACACTAAAGGTGAACACAAAATGTGATAGATGCACTATGTGAACAGAGTGTGATTGATACACTAAAAGCGAACACAAAGTGTGATAGATGCACTAAATGAACAGAGTGTGATTGATACACTAAAAGGTAAACACAAAGTGTGATAGATGCACTATGTGAACAGAGTGTGATTGATACACTAAAAGCGAACACAAAGTGTGATAGATGCACTAAGTGAACAGAGTGTGATTGATACACTAAAAGGTGAACACAAAGTGTGATAGATGCATTATGTGAACAGAGTGTGATTGATACACTAAAAGCGAAGTGTGATACAGAAAACGAGAATGTGTGTGATAGATACACAAAATGAGTGAAGTGTGATTGATACACTAAGTGAATGAGAGTGTAATAGATACACAAAAGTGAATATGTGCGTGATAGATACACAAAATGAGAATGTGTGTGATAGATACACAAAATGAAAGAAGTGTGATTGATACACTAAGTGAAGAAAGTGTGATTGATACACGAAATAAATGAGGGTGTAATTGATACACTAAGTGAATGAAGTGTGATTGATACACTAAATAAATTAGAGTGTAATTGATACACTAAGTGAATGATCTTAAACGGAACTTCTTTGAATGAACCGTACATACAATATCGTGCATGACTGAGAAAGAAACTTGATAGGTACAATGCATTACAATGCATGATGCTTAAGGAAAGCAATAAATGGACAAAGCAGCGCTTTAGAAAGCACCTTATGAAGTGAGTGGCGGTGAACCGCTTTTCTCCGACGGGGATCTCCCCTTGTGCTCTTCGAACATTTTACCTTCAACTCACAGTACAAAGGTTCTGAAATGCTGAAAAGGGTTCTTCACATAGAACACTTTGGATGCTTTCTTCTTCGATCATATTCACAACTTTCCCTATTCTCTAACGGGGTGACAGACTAGGTTGGTTCAGTATCCAGAATTGAGGTGCATACATGCTATCTCAACCTATGGGGCTTCTATACAGATTTCAAGTCGGGGATACACCCCTGGGTATTTAAACCAGACTTTAGTCTCGGAAATCCCGAACCTTTACGTTCTAGGCATCAGCCATTCAAACTCTAGTTTCCACCGTCGCAGTTGGTCTCCTAGGAACTTATTGCAAACACGGCCAAGATGCCTCTGGCAGGGGATGGTACTCAGGGAGAGCACTTATGATCGCCATTCTGGCTTGAAGTAGACTCGATCTTGAACTTGAGGTAGAGGCACACTCATACTTCGGAGCATTAACAAGGCCTGGCGAGGGTGCATACGGAATGTGATTTCGGAGCTTACTGAAGTTGGAACAAACTCAGATGCCCGACATTTTCCTCTTTTGCTTTTGCTTTGCAGTCTGAAACCATTATAGCTTCAGATAGGTCCTGGTTCTACTGTTCTCACACGACCTGGGTTGAACCCTGCGGTTTTATGAAAGAACAAACTCTGTTTTGCACAAATGTGGAGAACGGCACGGCACTCGGAGCACAAAACGATTTTATTTTTGAAATTAAGAGATGAGTTTTCGACCAGGTATTGAGCCTACGACTGAACACAGCAAAACGACTCAACACGGAAATAAAAGGCACACAACCTAGACACATCAAGTAACACTCGAGACGACTCAAAACAAGAACCGAGATAAAACAAAAAGACATGACACTCAGACGTGCACAGGGAGCCTGTTTCACCGGGTATTGTTTCCCACCCTTTCTCACTTGTGATTCTCACATCACTTGGCACTCAATCTCTAGTTTTCTGAAAAAAGCCCTTTTCTCACATTTTTCTCTCAACGCACATCTCTCTATTCTTCAATCTTTCATTTTTTATCCTTCCCCTGGGTGGTTGATGGGTAGACAAGAAGTTGCGGGCTCTTGCCCCTAGGATTCGCTAGACCCTTCGCACGCCACTAGTGAGTTCCTCCCACAGAGGGTTATGCTATAACCGGGTATGTAGCAAATCTGCAGCTAACATCGGTTGATGATGCTCACGAGGAGTTTGGACGCGATCGATCTGTCCGAGATGAGGGAATGGAATATCCCGCCTATTCTAGTTCGTGCTTCGCACTTGGCTTGATAACTCGCTGCTTGGAGGGTGATAGAGCTTTTAGCCCTTTTGCGGTTAGCTTCAGTGGTGCCCTTTTCTGGCAGGTAGAGTGCCCTTCTTGGTAAGTATGGTGCCCTTTTTGGCAAGTATTTTGACAAAGGGGAAAAGACAGAACACCTGACTCAACTGTGCCCCTAGTTCATCATTTTGACCATTTTTTGTTTTGGTTTTTTCTACTAAAACAATTTTCACCAATATGAGAGTTAGATTAACACGCTTGTTCAATTTTTGATTTGAAATCATGCGAGTTACGTTATGAGCACTGAAAATTTTCCTTTTTTGGGTCCAAGAAAATGGTCCAGTTTTGGAAAATGAAATAATTTTCGAGAAAATTAGTCAACCTCAGTAAAAATTCTCAAAAACTATTTTTGTAAACGGCTACTTGCTCAACAAGCATGAAACCTACTCCTGAAATGCACAACCTCGGATCCAAAGGAAAACCGCCTGCTTGAAGAGAGTCGCATAGCAATGGAAAGTTGCCCTTGTTTAAACCAAGACTGGCGCATTGAATGGCAACGGAAAGTTGCCCTTGTTTGAATGGTATCGCAAAGCATTGTAGGCGATCCATAGAGTGATGAACGCGCCCAAACCCTCAGATATAGTGAAGACAAAAACCAGAACCCTCATGTGGACATAATCAATTTGGAAGTGTTTATGGCTGGTCTGCAGATTGAAGTTGCCCACGTATTCCAAAGATGGGAATCAAGCCTTACGTAGATCGGGTTAAGGTACACTCGGGTATTTAACCTCTCCTTTTTATGCTCTAACTTTTGCCAAGGCGCCTGTTACAGGTTTTCAACCTTGCGAGCTTTGTTTTTCTTTTTTCGATTCTTTTTTTTTTTTTCTTTTTTTTTTTTTTCTTTGCACTTTCTTTATTTTTTTTTTGTTCTTTGCATTTTTTTTTTTTTTTGTTTTTGTTCTTTTCTTGCTCTAACTTTTGCCCGGTCGCCCTTCCGGGTTTTCGCCCATGAGCCTCTCAAGGGTAAAAGTGTAGCTTTGTCCATATCGATGGTTTTGAGATCCCAAGTCATCTCGAATCTAAGAGAATGGCTGCCGTCACGACGATGCAAGAGTCCATCCAATGGGGATGAATTTGCCCCTAGTGTTGTGGATCTAACTCGCTTTTTTCTTCAATACTTTCTTCTTCCTCCCTCTGGGATTTGGCATTCTTGCCGACCTTCTTTGATTTGTGGAATGATCCATCTTCGGCTCTTCGAGCACATTTGAAATTCTTTGCCCCTAGTTCTAGGGGTGCTTTTGATCTAGCTTTGCAAGCTTCTTTTGATGACATCTAGTTTGATCTTCTTGATCTAACTTTGGTGCCTCTTGCTCGAGGGTTGCTTCCAATCTAGCCACACAGGCCTCTCTTGATGGTTGATCGTTAAATACTCCGAATTGTGGTTCAAGGTTTTAAAGCAAGGGCTCGAGTCTCGAGGCTGAGAGCGATCCGAGGCTGCACAATCTCAAGAGCGATTCCACATAAGTCTTGGCAGGACCGCGCAAAACAGTTTGTTTTTGAAATTTTAAGAAAGCGACTAATCGCTCGCGCGGAAGACAGTGTAGAACCAATCTGGATCAAACCAGGATCCTTCTTAGTACTCACATTAACAAGCATGATTTCATTCATTAAGGGCTTAGCGTGCCTCTCTTTCTCTCAATTGATCAAATTTTTGCAAAACCCGAGGAATTCCTTCCTCTTCGTTTTCACCGCAGTGTTCAAAAGGTTTTGAAAAACTTTAGGTCAATACAATGAGTTTGAGGCACAGAAAAGTAGGCAAAAGCACTGCCATTTCATTCAGAACTTCTGTCACAACTGGCACAAGGCAGAAGCGAACACAAGAATGTGAAAATCACTGCTGTTCATTCAAATCTGTTGGCATTATTGGCTCCAAGGCAGAAACAGACTCAAAAGAAAACGAAAAGACAAAACACAAAACAAAGCAAGTAATGTCCGAGGTAACACTCCCGAAATCACCCGACTCCAACAAAATAGGACTGACTAAGATAAAGAAATGCAGACCGACTCGATCAAGAAGAAAAGACTGACTCTATACAAAACAACAAGACTGACTCAATATCCAAGTCAGAAAGTACAAATTAACAACATTCACGAATGTGCTCAAAATAGTGCATGCCATCCACCATATCTGGAGTTAATTGAGTGCCACCCGCAGGTGGTTCATCCCCTGATCACATGGTCACATTATCCCCCCACAAGTTCACTGATCAAGTACCGATAGACTTTGCAGACTGTGCAAAGAATGACCCCGTTGTCAAATGATCTTGTACATCATGGCGCAGACGAAAGCAATCGTCGGTGTCATGACCGGTTTGTTGATGGTAGGCACGATTTAGTCCGGTCATACTTTGCGGGGATAGGATCAGGTAGGGGCCGTTGTTCCAACGGTTTCAAATGTCCTTTCCGGAGTAAAACCTCAAGAGCCTTTGACAAAGGCATATGAAGTGGGGTGAAAACCCTCTTAACTCGGGGTGGATATTTGGCCATCAGGAGCTACTTAGGATACACCGGTGAATGGGGTATTGTTTTGATGTGGTGGTGGTGACCATGCCCACGCCGAAGATCTTGCGTCAGATCACCATTGGTGGTCGATTCAATTACGGAAAATGCTCGCCTGGTCGCTCCTTCTCCTAGTCAATAAGGCCCTGCTTTATGGCATTCTCAATCTGTACTCCCATCTCATGCAAATCTGAAAAGGTAGGGGAGCACGATCATTTTCTGCATTAGTTTGGGTTGGAGGTTGCGCACCACCATCCATATTTGATCCTTGTCCGTTGGCCTAATGGTCATCATTGAGGCTTTGGCCCTTCAGCGGGCCACGAATTCTTAGAAGCTCTCCTTAGGCTCTTGCCTCGTCGTTTCAAGATCATGGGTCGTAATCTCGATTTGCGTGTTATACGAGTATTGTGCAACGAAGGCCTCGGCCATCTGATCCCAATTCCTCTTGACATCATTTTCCAATTTTGCGTACCAGACGGCCACCACACCTGATAGGGTCCGGCCAAACAAAGACAGCTTTTGTAGTCTGGTGAGGCCCATCGGCCGTAGTATGTCTGAGAACAACCGTAGATGTATCATGGGATCCCCAGATCCATCAAAGCGGTCAATTTGTGGCATCTTGAACCTATCTGGCGATTTGTACCCGCAATGTGTGCAATCCTCAATTCCGGATGGACTTCACACCTCGAGATTTCTTGAACAACTTCTCAAGCTTGCTCAACTTCAATCGTGGGGTCCACCACGACTCAAAGGAGAATCTGGCAGTTGGTGGGTGCTTTAGATAGTCTGTAGGATCGGGCGGAGGTGGCCTGTCGAAATGCCGTATCTTCTGAACATTTCTTTGTCTCCCGAGTGTTGGAACCTTGGGTGGGGAGCTCGATGATGTGAAGCAGATGCTCCGGTTTGCTGCTGTAACCTAGCGATCAACTTTGTTTGTTGAGCCATGACCTGGGCCTGTTGTTTGGCAAATTCCGCTTGGCGGACAGCATCTTGCTGCATAAGTTTCATATTTTCTTGGAGTTGGCGATCATTTCCTCCATCTCGCCATGTGTCATTGTTTCTACCGACCGACCGTATATCTATCTCTATGATAAAAACCGAGGCCTCACCGATTGTTCATTTGGTGGGGTGGATATGGGCCTCGATCTAGGAACCTCGAATCGGTGATTCAGGCTCGATCGTCCTTTTACCGCCCGCAAAGGAACACCGATTGCCCTTTTGAATCAATCTCGACCGACAAAGTCTATCAAGACAAGTCCGATGAACCTCGGGATATCGAGCCTTCAAGCTATGGTTCCAAGATTACCTAGCAAAAGAGAAGCAGACAAGATTCTCAACTGATTTCACCAAAACAGAGATATGAGCATAACAGATGATCTGTACCCTCATCAATTCTCGCCCCAAAATTCGCCCAGAACTGTTACCCTTAGGTAAACTGAATCCCAAAATACTGAATTGGTACTCGCAGGCCTGATGCCCAAACTAGTAAACTGATACATGCATTCCTGTAGAGACGCACTCTAAAAGCACATAACAGATAAGTGAGAGCCAAAACACCCCTATGTTGGGGTAGGGTTTCCGTGTCCTATTTTGTCAGGAGCTAGGGTTTCACTACGCACGCAGTGGTTTCAAACAACCTATATCGGGTAAGCAACCTGTCCTAGTTTGGAATGGTCATTATGGACTCCGAATATACACTAGGTCGAATGGTCAAAAAGGGTGCCCCGGTAAAACCGAGGTTTGTGTTTCCATACTGGTAGAGCCCGTAACCGGTAAGCCTTATGGCATGCAGCCTCTGGCAAACCGCTCAGGAATAGCAGATGGCAAACACGGTGTCCTAGGCACATCAATGCACATGCAATGCAAAGAAACACATAAGTGTAATCAAAACAAGATATCATGAGTTCGAGTCAAGTTCTCTAAGTCCCCAGTGGAGTCGCCAGAAACTGTAGACGTCCTCGAACGTCCCGGGAGGGATGAGTCCCCCGTTCCATTCGTTTTGGGCTCACTACAGTTCAGGACTCTAATTGTCACGGTTCT
Organism: Camellia lanceoleosa; assembly: GCA_025200525.1. Lineage (NCBI taxonomy): Eukaryota > Viridiplantae > Streptophyta > Magnoliopsida > Ericales > Theaceae > Camellia > Camellia lanceoleosa. The sequence goes on along the minus strand of CM045764.1, from coordinate 147,073,989 downwards.
CAATCTGAACCAAAGAGTTCAAATCCGGCAAATCGTTTTGAGAAAACAGATTTTTAGAAAAGAAGTGCCAAACATGGACTGCTTTGCCAGATATAGAGTCGCCACCTAAATATTTTATTTTTGGGAAATTTAGGAAACCCTGACTCATGCCTAAGGCCACGTGTCCGTCATCACCAAAGTTGCTTCGCCAGAACTTGGAGTACGAAGGAAGGTCACTTCGTGAGCACCCCCTCTCGCCCGATCAAAGATCGGCCTCTACTAACCATGATATCTAGTTTTGAAAACGCTATGCGTTCTTATTCCGGTTATTAGCCTAATTTACTATGTGATGCGACAAAGATACAAGTATAGACTGGATCGTCTGAATTGGAACAAAACATTTCATGTTTGTTTTTGAAAGATGATTTGCTACTCGCAAGTAGGCTTAAAATGCAGATTTTGCCACCCTCAAGTAGGCTTAGAAGAGATGGTTTTGCCACTATCTAGTGGGCTTAAAACTCACAGTCAATGCATTTGTTTCAATCCAAATAACCCAACCTTCACCCACAGGCATTCAGGCAATTATATCACATAAGCAAATAGCCTCATGGTAAGCATGCTATCATGGCAGTCACTCACACGCATGCAAGGATGCTAAAGCATAAAACTTACCGAGTACTCCAAGCCAAAACAGAAGCTAATTAGAAATCCATGCGTGACCCTAATTATACAGAAATGCCTAATGCAACACATGCAAAAATGCAACTATAGCAGGCTCGGCTATTCTAAACATGGCATATGGAATGCTACAGCTAACACGTATTCAACTTGAAATTGAAATACAATGCAGTGAGTATGATGCGCCGAGCCCGGTGCATGCAAAACAGATGAATGAATGCAAACATGCTATCATACTGTATGCTAATTGAAATATGCCCTAATCTAACCATCATAAGCTGGTAAATAAAAGGGAGAGAAAGACGTGGGGTTGGAAGACGTATATCACACGCACGCACACTTATTACAATATAGCCTCGTACAGAGGGTCCGAATAAATAATATCTGATTCCGAATAAATAATGTAGTCCCAAGAAATACAAAATCCTAATTAACAAATTAACTAAGGAAAGCGGTAAATAAGCATGCAAGCTCTGGGTCGCCTCGCCTCCGATGATGGATGATGCATGTTTGAGTTGCCTTCTTGGCAAATCCTTCTTGGTGCCCCAATTAGCCTCTGTTTACAATTAAGCCCGGAATATTGCACGAAGGTCCAAAAGACTACCGATTTCTCATTTGCTGCAACAGAGAGCAAGAAAGGGGCATGGCAATGTATTTTCAGATATGTATGCATTCCTTGATCCTCGTGCCACCAATCACGCATCTCGATGCATGATGGCCGAGGAGTCAAATTGCACGACTCAATATGAAATGAATGCACATGAAAACATAACAAGGCCTAGACTCCATCATGGATAATCCGGAGTGTCGGCGACAGGGAATTGAGACACGTTCCGTCACTCGGAATACGAAACGTCCCTCGTTTCCCGTGCTCGGGCTAACTCCTATCCCAAACACAATGCAATATGCATGACATGCATGAATGCAACTAATATACAACCTAGCATACACAATGCTATGAAATGGCATACACAATGCTCGATGTAACACGGCATACACAATGCTCTAACATGCAACCTAGCATACGTAATGCTATGAAATGAAATGGCATACGCGATGCATGATGGACTTACACCAACATGAGTGGACCTCAGCCACACTCACATCAGTGGCCATTAGATGGAAATGAGGCACTCGAGATGCGTGCACACGTGCATGCGAACCAAGGACCGACCCTAAGGCACGAATGCCACTCTACCAAAACATGGCAAGGCATGGAATATGGCATACAAACATACGAATTTCAGCGATAAAATATGATGCTAAACAGCCCCGAAACATGGCAATATGGCACCCGATGCATGAGATGAACCCCGAAACTCAAAACTAGGCATACGCAATGACCTATAGCTATACAAAGCATGCATTATTTGATCATGAAGCATGAAGACAGAGTCAAGGCAGTCCCAAAACATGAACTTTCTTAGTTCACAGCATGGCCAAAAGGTGCTAGCAATATGGGCTAAAGTAGCATGCAATTTTGACTAGCAAACATGGTTTACATGGCAAGTATATGAAGCACATGGAATCTCACCAAACCAGGAAAAATCAGTGAACAAAACATGTGGAAATATGACCAAATAATCACTTAAATGCAGCCAACATGTGTAACAATGAGGAGCTCCTTTAGAGGGCCATGCAAGGAGTTATTAGGCACATACAAGATAGACATGAAGCATGACCAAAAAAACTCTGGAAATCAAATATGGTAGTCCTAAAAATCACCCAATTGACCCTGAAATGTGACTTCAAAGCATGCAATATAGGGTCTCTTTGGAAGGCCAAAATGACCACCAAATAAGTCAAGATGAGAGGGGGTCACCCCCCTCTGATTTGGAGGCTCAAAACAGTGTTCGAGCCACTGAAAATCCATTGGATTTCAGTGGCTAGAAGGCCAAACAAAGCATGCAATTGGAGCTTAGGTGTAAAGCTCAAAACAAGGGACAATCAAGCATACAAGGAAGCATGTGACCTCAAATAAGAAAATGCCCTTAATAAAACATAAAGATGATGTCAAAACAAGCCCTTTTCCAGTTTATAACAAGTCTCAAAAATGAACATAAATAGGGCTAATCTATCATGCAAAAATGGCCCTAAAAGATATAATAAAGACAAGGGACAACAGCTGGCCCCAAATGGAAAAGATCCCTTCAAAAAAATTGAAAAGGGACTCAAAAAAAGGCACTTTATAGTTTACATAAAGTCTCGAAAATGAACAAAAGTGAGGCTAAATCAGCATGCAAGAAAAAGGCCTAAAAGAGGGATAAAGGGGCAAGTGGTAGAAGCTGACCTCAAACAGAGGAGATCCCTTCAACAAAGTTGAAGAGGGGCTCAAAAAAAGATATTTCACAATTTATGACCAAGTCCAAAACAGCTCAAAAATAAGCCTAAAATATCATGCAAAAATAGGCCTAAAAGAAAGTTTAAACACAAAGGGTGAGGAGAAGACCTCAAACAGAGAAAGACCCTTGATCAAACATGGAGATGAGCTCAAAATATGACTATTTACAGTTCAGGTTGGAGCCCAAAAATGCAAGCAACAAAGGCTAAAAAAGCATGCAAAATAGAGCCAAAAGAGAGGGAAAAGAGACTTACCCTTGTAGCCTAAGTCTTCAACAGCTTTTGGTCCAAGAAATGGTGCTCCTAGCCTCTGGAAATAGCCTTCAAGTTTCTAGAATGGAGTGTGGAGGTCTGGTGCTATGGATTGGTGTAGAAATGGCCAAGAACCAAGGCTGTTTTGAGGTTGGAATAAAGAGAGAGGAGATTTAATGCAAGAGCCCAAACCAAATTTTTGTAACCCTTGAAAATGAGCTGGGGGGCCTGGTTTTATACAGGAGAGGAGCGGAGAAAAGGGAGGGAAAATCAAATTCAAATTTCCCCCCCAAAAGACCCCCCACGGATACAGGATATGGGGGGAAACAAATGGTGTAGCTGTAAGGAACCAGGTGAGAGGGTCATGGTCGGCCAGGTTCAGAGGGTTCAGTGGTGGTTGGCCTCTCTGCCAGCCGGCCAGGGTTAAAAGGGTTAAGGAGATTTGTTGGCCGGCCCCCCCAAAAGGTGGCCTCCCATGTGTGTACAACACAGCCATGTGGAGAAAAACCAGGAAATGTGACCTAGGAGAGAGAAAAACCAACTCTTTAGAGGGGTTCAAAAGGGTCAGGAAGAGTTAATGGCCGGCCAAGCCATATTGGTGGCCTCCCAGGTGTGTACAACACAATGATGTGGTGAAATGTCAGAAAAAGTGGCTCGATGATGGAAAAAGTCAGCTTTCTAGTGAAGAAAACGGGCGATAAAGAGCGATGAAAGAATAAAGCTGGTCTTCAGAACAATTGCCAGCCTCCGACCCTTCTACGACCTTCATAACAATGAAAATAAGGTCCCTGCCAAAAATGGACCCAAACCGATGCAAAACGAAGGTTCGGGGGCCGAAACACGCAACTTGGGGCCCCGAAAACTGACTGTTAAGCATCGGAGGTGGCGTTTGACACGAAGTTGGTCTCTCGAGCCACAGTGTCCCTCAAAAGGGAGTAAATAAGATGTGTGCCAAAAACCAGAGCAAACGGAGGTGGTTAAGCGGTCCCGAACCGAGGCACACGGCCAACGGCTCCGAAAATCGGAAACCGGGCCCCAAACGGGAAAAATGGCCTACAACCACAAAACATAGCCTACGGCCACTGAGAGATGGTCTATGAGACCTCTCCCTCCCTTCGGCAAGAGAAAACGGAAAAGACGGGACCTAGTTCGCAAACCGAGGCAAAGCACAAAAGAGTTCGGAAGTCCGGAGGCAAGGCTCGCAGCCGTGACTCCGCAATCTCGGAACGAGCACAATATGCAATATCACCAAGCGCTCAATCGGTGACGTCTGAGTCTTAAGGTCAGTCAAAAATGGGGTGTCTACAATCGGGTCTTTAATTATACTTCAAGTGGTGTTCGATTGTGTTCTATTATAATATTTTTTGAGAGGGAGATTTATGATCTAGATTGGGCCGTGGTAATACCGAACAAATTGTGGGTCGAACACCTTTGGGCCGTGGTAGCCTGGGCCTATCCAAAAAGGATTTTTGCTCGGTAATGGCAAAGGATGTGTGGAACCGAGCTACTTGGACTTGTTGGTACGGAAGCCGGTCAAGTGAGGGTTCGGCTAAAATGTTCGCAGCGTCGCAGGGTTCCACGGTTCGTGCGTTGCTCGGTCAGAAGGCACGCACCCGTGGCTCTTCATGAAGGCCTTTGGTTAGCAAGCATGCCTACTTCAAGCTTCGGCTTTGTGAATACTGAGCTCGGCTTTGTGGAATGCACTGAGCTCGGCTTTTCACGGAATTTGATTATTAGAGCATTTGGGTGTGAAGTGCGGCATGGCCGTAGAGGAAGCCGAGATGCTACAAGTTTGCCGAGCTCCCAAAGAAAGTGGGCTAGCAGTTTAAGTAGGTGATGTTCAGCTAAATTTGTGCTGACAGATGCGATAGTAGTACCACGTGTCGTGAGCCTAATGGAAGCACATTGGAGGCGCAGAACGTATATGAGCATGTCTGCGTCTCCCATCTTTGGGACAGATGAACATTTGGTGAGAAAACACTCTACACTCTCCTTCTCTATCTATCCCCTGTGTGTGTTCTAACTTGATCGTCGGAGGAGTTTTCCGCCACACACGGGTAGCTCACCGTAGATTGTGCTTTCATGGTCGATCGGACAGACAGGAGCTTGGAAGAAAGGAGTACGGGCTCGCCTGAATATTTGCTCCCCGTACAATTGGCGCCATCTGTGGGAACTTTGTGAAACCCCGTATTTTTATATAATAAAAATAATATATATTGTGAAACCCCCTATTTTTATATAATAAAAATAATATAATTTTCTTAAATAATCATTCACAATATTTTGAATTTAATAGTGCATATATTTTTATATCTTGAACATTTATTCAAAATAAAATAAAATAAAATATTTTTGACTTTATATTATTACTCAATATTAATTTACGAATCTTATGATATTTTTATTTTTATTTATTTATTTTGTAATCAAATTATCTTTGAACGTAATATTTTCTGCATAAAAATCCAATCAAACACCAAGGGTTGCTCCCGTGTTTTCTTACATCCCACCTTCCACGTGCAATCGTGGTGGACATGCAAGCTATACACCTCCCTTCTTTTTAATTTGTCTTCATCATAAATTGGGCCCAAGTTTTCCTCACCTCTCTTCACTTCCAGTATTCATCTCTCTTTCGATTCTCTCTTTCACTCCACCTCTCATTCTCAAAACTCCCCTTCTCCTTCTTTATCTTTGTTTTTCCTTCTCCCCACCTCCATAGCCATGGCCCCAACCTATACTATCACCATCCGAGACACCAACCCGCGAACTTCACCACCATTGGCGCACCGTCGGACCGCCACCACCACCATCACCTATTTCCATTATCATCTAGAACCACCATTCACAAAGTGTTATAGGTGAAGAAAGAGAAAAATAATGAAGATGGAGGAGAAAGAAACAAAGTTAAAGAAGTTTACTTTGAATTTCAAAAGTTGGTTTTCGGCTTACTTTCGGCATGCCAAAACCATCCATTCCGGGAAGAATTGAGAAAAATAGGCCATGTAAGATGAAGTACAAAGTAAGTTGAAGAGATTGGCGAAAGAATGGAGTAAAACCGTTAAGAATTAAGAAAGTTATGGAGTCCGAAAGATGGTTCGAAGAAATGTCCGAGATGGTAGGGAAAAAATCTAATTTTTCGTCAAATTTTAGAGATCCGACAGCATGCAAAAAGAGACGGAACGAGGCGTGTGAGTAGTGAACCAAAAACTAGGCCGTGAGGTGAATCCAATGACAGAAAAATAAGATAAAACAGAGTTACAAGGAAGAAGATACAAGCATTTGAATTGGTGACATTGAAACTAAAATTCTGGATCTTCTGTTCGTGTATGCTACGGTTGTTGGAGAAGATGAATTGAATTTTATCTAGCGTTTCTCGGCCCATGGTGCTACGGTGCATCCTAGTACACTTAGGTTAATCGAGTGGTCCTATGACTTTGGGGATGACCACCCTTAGGTTTTTCGACGTGTAGAATCCATTTTTGGGGTTAGATCTTGCAAATTCTAAGGCTAAGATGATGATCAACAACTAAAAGTTTTAAGAGAATCCAATGGAAGATCAACAGTGAGATCGCGTCCGATTAATGTGAAATTTTAGCAAGACGATCATGGAGCCAGGATGGTCATATCTTACGATTAGAATCATAAATCAAATTCGCACGATAAATCGTTAGCAACCTAACATAGTAAGAAAACCCTCTTAATCCTCTCATTTTTTTATTATTTGAAATTTTTGATTATATACATATGATAAATTATCTAAACTTGTAGATAGGATTTTATTTATAATTGTATAAAATTTTATGATGGTATATTAAATATTGGTAGTATTAAAATCATGATAATATTATGGAATTTGGACTTGCATGTGTAGTTTATGCCATTAAAAAGATTATTGAATATGTTATTTAGCCCTTTAAATCTGCCAGAAAGTTGTATGAATTGTTAGACAATTTTATACTCAAAATTTGAAGATGATTTTTTCTACAGAGTTATTGATAATGATGTCTAGTTCATCCACAAAATTTTTCAACAATTATTGAGCTTTTTACGAATTTATACATATTTTTAACCAAATCTGGAGCTATAAACAGATTTTATTATGTGTTTGAAAAATTATTAAAAATTTTATATTAAACCAAATTTGATAATTTCTAAGCAAAAAATGAAATTTGAGAAGCCTAGTTTCATAATAAATTTTTAGATCATGGAATTGATTTATAAAATTTAAGTATGGAATTAATTTAAGAAATGTGATAAAATCTGTGTCATAAACACTCTTGGAATTTTTAAGAATTATTTATAATCTATTTTTGGAAAATACTTCTTGAAAAATGTCCATAACATGTTTATTGAGTATTCTGTAGATTTCTATAAATTTTAGAGTTGTATAAGTAATTTATTTATAATTTTTATTACCTAAGGTATAACCTGAAAATTTCTGGACAGATTTAAGATCATCACTTCAATTATTATTGGAAAAAAAAAATAATCAGTTATTGTGTTGGTCTAATTCATCAAATATTTTAAATTAGTAATCCATGTATGGGTGTATTGTGGCAGTCTAATCTTATAGATTAAAAGTCCATGCATGTGTGTAATTATGATTTATTTCTTTTCTTTTTTTTTGGTATCTAAATTATTACTTCATACCATGGTTTAAATAAATTGTTTACTTAAATGTCGTACAATTGTTTATTATTGTGTGACATGTGTAATATTTTATGTTTGGATTTTAATGAGTTGGTATAATATTATTTGTGATTAAAAATTGGAATTTATTTGTGATTAATATCAAAATTAACTGAAATGATTAACGGCATACACAAAGTTAACAATTGACGGTTAATACCAGTTGTTTAGGGTGAGTCATGATTTTAAAGAGTGTACGAAATTAAGGGTTGACGGTCAATACCGGTTGTTCAGGGTGAGCCCTGGTTTTGAGAATTCTCACGTAAATTGTGTTGCGAAACTCTAAGATGGCACGGGACTTATTTGAACCCTTTCGGTATTCAGTTTTGGAATAAGGGTGGATGTGCTGGTGGCACACAGGGAGGTTACATACCCCTGGCAGACCGTTTCCTTGGGGCAGACCACGGATGCCACTACTTGAGTATATAACTCCGGGCGTGGGCATCCCTAGTGGTTACGGTTGGTAACACTTAAATATTTGACCAAGGGAGGGTTTCAAATTAACCGTTGCCATGCTTAGTGGTTGATAAGTTAAATCTCTTTGGTGAGATTTCGAGTGTCACCTAATTTATTAAAATTATTAAAATTATTTTAATGGTTGTAATTTATGTTTACAATTATATTATTATTTCATGTTTATAATCTCATTATTTTTCTCTTAAAAAGAATGGTAGGTTGGTTATGTTTTCTTACTGTGTTGCAAAACTCATAGCATATATTTTTGTTGCCCTGGCGTTTTATCCCAGGTTTTGGCGAGGAAATAATTGAAGCTGAAATGGAGTTGACGTTAACGTAGAGCCTTGGCTGACTTGAAATCATGACTAAAGTCGAATAACTTTATTATCTTATATATTAGCTATTAAGGACCTTATAATTTCATTTGATGTTGTGTTTGGATAATTTTAAGTTTTTATTTAATATTATTTGAACCTTTGGTTATGTACGAGAGTTGGAATGCTCTATTAAAATGTCAACTTTTTAGTTTATTAAGTCATTTTGTTTATTTAATTTCCTTTGATGTTCCAAAAATTTGGGGCGTCACAAACTTGACAGACAAAACCTTGTCTTCCAGTCTCATCTGATCGCCGTCCATGGTGTACAACGATGTGATTCCGTTGTCTACCATTGATTGAGTTACCCCGTAGTTAGGTAGGCGGAGAAGGACATCCGCCATTCCTCGATGGCGGACACAGACATCCCCAGGAGGACACCCAAGAAACGTGCGAGATAAGCGCGGAAGAAGCTTTGGTCATTCTCGGAGTCCAGACGGTCACCGGCGGCAGAGAGAATCGCACGCCAGATGACTGGAACACTAGCTAAGGGACCAAGACGCCGTCATCCGGAGAATGGCGGTGGAGATGGAGGATCTCAAGCGGCATGTTAAAGGGAAGGGTGTAGTTGGAGTGGGAGACCATACACCCAACCTCGCCGTTCATGCAGCCAGAGCCAGCGGCAAACTCCATCCATCTCAATTACCAGAAATTACAAGGTTGGAGATTCTGACGCGCACACACAGAGGTCCAGCGCACAAGACAGCACCTATCAACCCTCACGTCCGACGATGACGTCAAGGTATTCCTATTCCGCTTACTCAGAGGACTTGCGGGCAGTCTTGAAGGAACGGGCTTGCCGGTGGGAAACTCAGAGAGTGCCAGCATTCCAGCAGCTATCCCATGTGGGACATGCGAGTGAAGAGGTTGGAATGCCTCTACCCCGCCTAGCTATGCCTGCCCTTTTTGACGCAGACTTGGCAAGGCTGAGCGCTACACCTTTCTCCCTGGAGATAGAAATAACACCACTTCCGGCAAGGTTCCACCAGCCAAAGTTCATGCTCTACGACGAAAAAACCGATCCCTATATGCATATAAACCACTTCTGACAGGTTATGGCCGGACATAGGCGAAATGACGCCCTTATGTGCCTAATCTTTCCGTCAAGCTTGGGCAAGCTGGGCTTGAAATGGTTTGAGAGCTCTTGGAGGGCGTGAAAAGGCATCGATTGGTGGAAGCATTTGTGACGCAACTTCAAAACCAACACCAAAAGCCAAAGGAAGTTGACCATCTTCTCGATGTCAAGATGGAACCGGCGAGACACTCAAGGCATACAACTTCCGATACTGGGAAACCTTTAACGAGATCTTGGATTGCCCAGCCAATCTTGCAATCACGCAGTACAAACGTGGACTCCTGGTCGGACATAGACTGTGGGACTCGTTTACGATGCACCAGCCGACATCCATGGGCCAGCTAATGCAGCGCATCAATGAGCACATCCGAGTAGAAGATAATGCGGACATCTACATAAAGGTCTGCCGGTAACCAGACAAGAGGTCGACTGGCAAGGTGCACGCGGTCGGACAGGAGGCAAACCGTTCAAATGACCACTCAGAGGAATCAGACCGTGGCTCAAATCGCAGAAACTGGGGTAAGGGTCATCGAAATGATCGAGATGACTACCCCCGGGATAACGTCACTGATGCAAATAGAAGGTTGAAGGCCAGGACAGGCATTACCACGGTTTTTAAGATTCCAATTTATCGCATACTTAGTGAAATCCGTGACGAGGATTACGTCCGGTTTCCTGCTAAGTTGGGCGACTGACAAAAAGGTTTCAATCCGTGGTACCATTGCACATTTCACCGAGAACACGGCCCACGGGGCAGAGGACTGTTTGCCTTTGAGGCAACACTTGGAAGAGCTGGTCGCAGGGGACACCTAGACCTTTACATCAGCGAGGCGTGAAGGCAAATCAAGCCGGTTGATCCGCATACCAAAGTGACTTGGCGCCCACAAGGAGTTGTTAATGTCATCCACGGCATAGTGGAGCCGGCGCTTGTCTGCGAGCTCCGTGGCATGATTAAGAAGGCCGAACACATGATGGAAGTTTTATCGGTCGATCGCCATCAAGAGGAAAGACGAAGAAAAGACATGATCGGTTCTCTACAAGGGATTTGGAGCTTATTCGGATGCCGCTGCGATGTTTAGTAGTGACACTACGCGTCAAGGAATTTGATGTCAAGCGTATCTTGATCGATCAGGGAAGCTCGGTCGAGATCATGTATTACGACGCATTCAAGCAACTCAAACTCCGAGATACAGACTTGGCTCCGGCAACTTCACCACTGGTCGATTTCAACTCGCAACCGGAGTGGCCCTTGGGAAAGATTATTTTGCAGGTCAAAGTAGGATCCGTGGTCAAGCAAGTGGAGTTCTGGGTGTTGCAGGTGCCATCTACTTACAACCTGATCCTTGGTAGGGGATGGCTTCACGCTATGCAAGCCGTGGCGTCCACCTTCCATCAGGTGATGAGATTTCCCTCGGCTATGGGGGCAATTGAGGAGATTTAGGGCGATCAAGTCATGTCGAAGCAATGCTTCGTGGCAGTCAACGGGAGCCGAGCTGCCAAAGGTTTCGTCCAAATGATTGAGGGACCGGAAGACCAAGGAGTCCTTGACGATGTGGAAACTAGGGCCAAGGACAAAGCCATTGAAGAGTTGGTCGAAATGCTTGATACGAATCTGAGAGTCCGGATAGGTTCTTCATGCTCGGCTCAAGCCTTACCGCACAAGAGAGGACCGAGATGGTTGAGTTCTTGATGGCCAATATCGAAGTCTTCGCATGGTCGCCTTATGACATGCCCGGACTCGATCCGAGTTTTATTTGCCATCACCTGAACGTCTTCCCCGGTGCCAAGCCGGTCATTCAGCGAACAAGGAGATCGGCGCTGCATCACGCCGAAGTAGTTGCGGAGGAAGTGAAGAACTTGCTTGAAGCACGAGCTATTCAGGAAGTGCACTACCCTCAGTGGATTTCAAACACAGTTGTTGTACCAAAGAAGAATGGGAAGTGGCAAGTTTGTGTCGACTATAAGACCGTCAACCGGGCTTGCCCTAAAGACAGCTTTCCACTGCCCAGAATAGACCAGCTCGTGGACTTAACAGCTGGACATAACAGGCTCAGTTTCTTGGATGCCTACCGCGGTTATCATCAGATTGCCATGCATGGCCCCGACTGCGAAATCACCTCCTTTACTACACCGAGGGGACTCTTCTGCTACCGAGTTATGCCTTTTGATTTGAAGAACACCGAGGCAACTTTTCAAAGGATGGTGACCAAGATGTTCGCTCCTCTACTAGGTCGGGCAATGGAGGCTTACATTGATGATATGGTGGTTAAGAGTCAGCATCAAGCAGACCACTTGTCCGACTTGGCCGAGATGTTCGCCATTCTCGAACAACACAAGCTACGCCTGAATGCGTCTAAGTGTGCCTTTAGCGTGGGATTCGGAAAATTCTTAGGTTTCCTAGTCACAAACCGAGGCATCGAAGCAGACCCCACCCAGATCAGAGCCGTACAAGAATTAAAGCAGCCTAGCTCGGCTGAGGACGTGCAGCATCTGGCCGGAATGGCCGCTGCACTTAACCGATTTATAAGCCAGTCATCAGATCGCTGCCGCTCTTTCTTTCAAGCTCTGAAATCAAAGTTCTCATGGGATGAAGAATGTGACCGCGCTTTGGCCGAGCTTAAGAAGTATCTCTCTACAGCGCCCTTGTTGGTCACACCGAAACCCGGCGAGGAACTTTACCTTTACTGCCGTTTCGGCATGTCAGTATAACATGCCGGGGTACCAGCGTTAAACAGTTCGGACTCCCTAGATCTCTTTGATCTAGTCTCATGAGTGCAATGTGAAACGTAGACGAGAGTCTAGATTTGGAAATTTTTATTGAAAATCCATTTTATTGCAATTTTGTCAAAAATGGTCCGCGTCATAATATTTCAGAGTCGCCACCTAATATTTTGGGAAATTAAGAAACCCATGACTCATGCCAAGGCCATCGCTCGTCAGAACCAAGGATGCTTGGCTCGGAACCTTAGGTATGAGAGGGAAAGGTCAATAATGAGCACCCCCACTCACCCGATCAAAAGATCGGCCTCTACTAAACCATGATATGACTTTTATTTTTTTTATATATTCATGTTCTGATTATTTTAGTAAATCCTAAAATTTACTATGTGAAGCATACAAGTATAGACTAGTTTGCTCAAATTGGAACAATTCAATTTCATGTTTGTTTGTCGAAAAGGGTTTGAATTTGCCACTTGACAAAGTGAGCTTAAAGTTTGTGAATTTCCCATTGCAAAGTGGGCTTAAAACGTACATTTATTGAATTATTCCAATTCAAACAACAAGCCTTCATCCACAGGCATTCATACAGCTATATCAAGTAAGCAAGTAGCCTCATGGTAGAATACTAACACATAGCAAGAAAATTATGTACAAACGGGATGCTAAAGCATAAAAACTTACATATTTACCGACATCACTCGAACAGCTACAAAACAAAGTTAGAAAAATATGCATGATCTTATATACAAAATCCTAATGCAATTCACTCATGAAATGCAACTAAAGATTCGGCTTCTAAGATATGGCATGTGAATCATTGTATGCAACGCTTGCGATAGTACACAAAATCATATAAGAATTGATGAAATCCACTCACAAAGATGCAAACTTAGCCGAATCAATATGCATGAAACATGGATGCAAAGCATGGATATGCATGGCATGTCAGATATATACATATGTACAGTTAGGGAAAGCAATTAAAGAATGGGATAGACAGAAGTGGGGTAGGGAATTATTACAATACTTGAATTATTACATATCCAAATGAGAGAGAAATAAAATAAAATCCTCACAAACACTCAAAATAAAAATAAAATAAATAAAAATACAAATAAAATGAAGCAGGGACACACCCTGTATAACTAAGCACCTGCTGATAAAACCTATATTAAGCCCACAAATTGAGCCCACTTGAAGCCCATGTAAAACCAACTCAAGCCCTATACTGATAAAACCCATATTAACCCACAAATTGAACCCACTTACCTGAAGCCCAAGCAAAACCAACTCAAGCCTTAACGTCCATACTGATAGTCCATGCGAAACTAACTCAAGTTTGGTAGTCCATCCCTGTAATTCCAGTAACCACTAAATCAACTTCGGGAGCTCACGACATCATCCGGAAATGGACGATGTGAAGTCCCAAACAGCAAAAACAAATAGCACCTCTTTCTCACTCCCCACGGTTTGGTCTTCACTCTCTATATAGATATTCTCTCAGATCACCATAGATGGAAGGATGGTGTTCTTACATATGTTGGCCTGCATGTGATGGAGGGAGAGACAGATATATTGGTCTCGGCTAGGGAGAGAAAGAGTACCTAGATCATCCAAGAAAGAGACCCATGTGAGTCGTCTCCTCTGTGTATGAAGCTATGTGTGTGTGCTGCATGCGGGAGAGAAAGCTGTATGTGTGATGCATCTGCTGGGTGTCTCTCTTAGCTGTGTGCTCTTGGGTTTGTGAATGTGTATCAATATGTATGTATGTATGTGTGTCATGTGTGTAGCTCCGTGTGTGGTGTGAGTGGTGTGTTGAGTGTGTGTGTGTTAGCAAATAGAGAGAAAGATGAGTGTTAATGGTATGTATAGGTGTGTGGATGTGTTAACCTGTGTAGCAGTCGTGTTTCTGTGTGGAGTGTGTGGATGTGCATGCCGAGAGGGAGGGATGTGGAGCTTGTGGCAACAATGGCAGAGAGAGAGAGATGTAAATCGAAGGAAAAGAGAGATCAATCCATGTATTGATGTGTTTTCAGCTCCCTAACTCAAACTGCCGAAAGAGAGAGACAGTGCCTTCATCCTTCGTCTATGTGTATCTCTCTATGTATTAGTACGTGTGTGTGTGTGTGGTAATGTATTGAAGCTATCAGTGTGTGTGGCTATGTCTGAATGTGTGCTCAGCTTCTCCTCTCAAAATGCAACCCGAGTGAGAGATAAGAGAGAGTGTGTGGTTGTGGGTGTGTGCCATGTGAGTATGTTCATCAGTGTGTGCAGATGAAGCTTCCCTCCCTCTCCATCTCTCTCTAGAAAATTCTCTCTCAAAAAAAATATCACTCCTCCCCCCATTTTTTTACTTATGAACACCACTCTCTTCCTCTTATCAATCTCAGATTATCTCCCCTTAAATAATTCACCACCCACTCCCTCTTTTCTGTCCCTCTCTTTTTAATATTTTCCAATTTCTCACCTGCTCTTTTCTCTTTTTTTGATTCTTTTTTCCCCGTGACCATACATGCTCCATCCTTTTCAAAAAAAAAAAAATTGTTCTCCACCGCCCCTACACAATCTCACCAAAAATCTTATCTCCATCCACCCACTCATTCATCCTCTTTTTTTATTTTTATTTTATATATATATATTATCATTTTCTTTTTTTATCAAATATCAAAATTATTTATACCAATTTAGATAAAAATATCAAAAACTATGTACAACACATAAAATTATGAAATATTATGAAATACTAAAAATTAATAATTTAGCCAACATGGGTGAGGTTTGGGATTAATTTTTTTTTTGATATTTTCTGCTGAGAAATTCATAAAATAGTATATTCCAACTTTCATCATGGGGTGTTCAAAAGAAAGTGCCCAAGTCTTAGGGCCGGTTAAAATGGGGTGTCTACATGCCGTCAGTGCGGTGCTTGTTCGGTCAGAAGGAATCAAGCACCTCCCCATCTTCTACGTCAACAAAACTTTGCTGCCAGCAGAGTCGAGATACTTGCCACTAGAAAAACTTGCATTGGCATTGATGATGGCCTCTAAGAAGTTGCCGCACTATTTATATGCCCATACAATCATCGTTTTAACCGAGTTCCCCCTCAAAGGTTTGTTCGAACGAGCGGACTTCTCCGGTCGAATGCTCAAGTGGGCGGTTGAATTGGGACAATTCGACGTCAAATTCCAGCCACGAACTGCCATAAAAGCTCAAACATTGGCCGACTTTGTTGCTGAATTCTCACTTGGAACTCATCCGGTATGCCCGGTGGATATTGCCGCTGCAGATGAGGAAGTGAATGCAGGCCAGACCGCAATAACACAAGTAGGCGATGACGGCAACACGGAACTTGCGCGCCCTACCGAGGAACCTTCGGTTAGTACAATACCACGGCCCAATGATACGATGACGGAGTTGGGTATTACTGACCAACCTGCTTCGTCCGGTACCGCATCACCAAGGGGGGAAGATATGGAACCGCTCCGCATAGGGCCTGCTGATCGGCATATCGCAACGGCGATTCGCCACGGACTTAGGCATTACGTATTAACTTGTTAAGTCCGGCATTTGAATCGCCAAAATGAAGTGACCGCCAAAGACAGAACTTGAAGCCGAACAGCCAAACCACCGTGATCCCGTCAACCTTCAAGTCTCTCATGACCCCTCAGACTATTGGAAGCTCTTTGTTGGCGAAATGTGGAAACTTTTTGTTTATGGAGCCTCGAATCGTCACGATGCCGGGTTAGGTATCGTTTTGATTTCGCTAGATGGGCTGACTATCGAACATTCTATCACCCCCGGACTCCCTGCCTCAAACAATGAGGATGAGTATGAAGCACTTTTGACCTGACTCAAGAGCGCGCTTCAGATGCAAGCATCTAAGCTAATGGTTTACAGTGATTCCCAGCTTGTGGTCAACCAAGTTTCTGGGGTTTACGAAGCTAAAGATGAGAGAATGGCGAAGTACCAAACTCTGGTTAGAGACCACATCACGCGTTTTCAGGCTATAAGGGTCCAACAGATTGGCCGGGAAGAAAACGGTCGAGTAGATGAGTTGGCCGGCCTTGCTTCCATGGTCGATAGCACATCTCCCAACCCTCTCTTGATTGAATTCCTTCCAAGGCCCAGTATTGAGGAAGCCGGGCAGACAAAAGTACTCTGCGCCGAGCTAGGTCTTTCTTGGATGGACCCTATTATCTTCTTTCTCAGAGAACGGACCCTTCCGGTCGAAAAGAAGGAAGCACATAAAATCCGGGTGAAGTCAGAGCGGTTTTGGCTCTCTCTATCAGGTGTTTTATACAAGAAGTCTTTCACCGGTTCCTATTTAAAGTGTGTGCACCCAAGCAGCGTGGAAGCCTTCCTGTATGAAATCCGCGAAGGCATCTGTGGCAGTCATATCGGGGGCCGATCTCTGGCCTTCCAGGCTATATCGCAAGGCTACTGATGGCCGTGCATGCAAGCCGACGCGTAGAAATATGTTTGCAAATGTGAGAAGTGCCAGAAGTTTGCCCACCAAATCCACCAACCGGCCAGAGAACTTCTCCCTCTCACCAGCCTATGGCCCTTTGCGATGTGGGGGCTGGATATAGTGGGACCACTCCCAACGACACCAGGCAACCGGAAGTTCTTCATCGCGGCTACAGACTACTTCACCAAGTGGGTTGAAGCTGAGCCTTTGGCGACAATCAATGAGAAAGACGCCAAGCGGTTTGTCTGGCAAAATGTGGTAACACGGTTTGGCGTCCCCAAAATTCTGATCTCGGATAACGGTACCCAATTTGACGGCCGCCCATTTAGGGGATTTTGTGAAGACTTGAAGATTGAATTCTACAATTCTACCCCGGCTTACCCGCAGTCTAATGGTCAAGCCGAAGCATCGAACAAGACCATTCTGGATGGATTGAAGAAAAGGCTAGAGAAAGCCAAGGGAAAGTGGGTAGAGGAACTTCCAAGTGTCCTTTGGGCATACCGAACAACCCCGCGGCGCTTTACCGGGGAGACTCCTTTTGCCTTGGCGTATGGCATGGAGGCGGTCATTCCTTTGGAAGTTGGTATGCCCACTCTCAGAAGTGAAAGTTTTCAGCCCGAACTGAGCCGAAGCCATTGCCTTGGAATTGGACCTAGTGGAAGAACGCCGGGAAAAGGCTCTCATCCATGTGGCTGCCTACCAACAAGAGCTTTCAAGAAAATACAACAAAACGGTGCACCCCAGACCGTTCAAAGTAGGTGACTGGGTCTTGAGAAAAGTCATGGGCAATACCCTGGTGCCAGGTGAAAGCAAACTAGGGGCAAACTGGGAAGGACCTTACAAGATCACCGGTCTGGCGGGCAAAGGGGCATACCACTTGGAGGGACGAGGAATACCCCAGCCATGGAATGCGGCCAACCTGAAATTGTATTATTTCTAGCTTTTGTTTTCTTTTAGTGCAAAGGAATTTTTTGCCTTACACTTCAGAATGTAACATTCTTTTTGTCAATATATAGAAGTGTCTCATCTTTGCCGAAATGATTCTTTTGATTGTTGCTTTTACATTGCCACTTTTGCAACCGAGATGATTTATCGGTTGAACGAGTTGATGATTTGCTCAACTCGAGATTGCAATCGAGATGATTTATTTCGCTGAACGAGTTGATGATTTGCTCAACTATGAGATTGCAACCGAGATGATTTACTCCGGTTGAACGAGTTGATGATTTGCTCAACTCTGAGATTGAAACCGAGATGATTTACTCCAGTTGAACGAGTTGATGATTTGCTCAACTCGAGATTGCAACCGAGATGATTTATTCGGTTGAACGAAAGTTAATGATTTGCTCAACTCGAGATTTCAACCAAGATGATTTACTCGGTTGAACGAGTTGATGTTTTGCTCAACTCAAATTGCAACCCAGATGTTTTATTAGGTGGACTTTGTTAACGATTTGCACTTTTGTAGTTAAGCCGAGATGTATTGTTCCTAAAAAAAGCTTGACGATTTACTCAACTATAGGCTTGAAACCGAGATGTCTTTTTCAGTTAATTAAGTTAAGAAAGATGGTTAGCCTTGCCGAGGTATTTTGTTCGGTTGAAGTTATTTCGATTGAAGACCGTGCAAACACTTGATGAAAATAGAACTTTTTCATTGATGTGAAAGATAAGTACAAAAGGTGGGACACTTAGCACGTTACATGTTCGCATAAAAGAAAGAATACAAAGAAAACTACTCCAAGGGAGATAGATCGGTGAATTCATCCCCGGCTAGTTCCTGGTTTATTGTTGTCGTCTGCCTTGAGCGTCGTTCCTTTTGACCGGCATTTAGGTGGTTTCCTCAAGATTTTCCTCGGCCTCTTCTTCGCTTCGGCCTGCCTCACCAAATTTCACCAAGAAGTAATCGAAGACATCGTTGGCCTATGGCACAAGATAAGTTGGTGAAGACAAAGGAGGAGAGGCAAATATGTCGGTCCCAGCTCCTTGGCCGAAAGCTGCTCACAAGCGCCTTCCAACCCGCCTTTGAAGTAGATATCTTGGGTGGCGTGAACTCATGTATAGCTCACCTCGACCTCCTTGAAGCTGGAATTATTGCCCTCCACCTCCTTCTCCTCAATTGCTTCAAGGCCTCCACCGCCTTTAGTGCATCTTTCTCGCTTTGGGCGCCAAGTCGACCGAGCAACTTAGTGTTATCAAGATTAGCAATTTGAAGTGAAGACTGCCCGCCTAAGCTCGATTTGGAGGTTGGTAACCCGACTTGCATAATTATTCTCCTTCGCGGTTGGTGAATGCGCTCCATGACCAAGTATTGCTTCTGGATGGCCTGCAAGAAGAGACTGATTAGAATGGAAACCGAACAAACACTTGGTCAAATTTTGAGCACTAGTTTGAGAATCTTACCCTGGTCATGGATTTGACTGACGACTTCACCAACCGGGTGTCTGGAACATGGTCGCTGCCAACCACATCGCTCGGTAGGAGAAGGGCCTTAGAGAGGTCAAAGGCAAGAATGTGTTCTTTATCTCCCTTCACGGAAGCTGTCGCCAGGATTTCCTTGCCTCGGTGTTTGAGCTGGGGCCTCCATGCCGATGTTGGGTCAACGGTGGCGGCAGGCTGCTCGGTATTAAGCTCGGAAACCAACTCGACAGAAGGATCTGCACGAGGTCTTTTGCCAGCCCGGCGAGTGTCTTGGCTTGCTTGCCCAGCAACGGGAGATGCCAGCGCAACTACAGCCCCGCTAGATTGACCGGCAGCAGGAGAGCAGGTTACGATGGTTGGTATCTCGGTGGAAGTTACTGTGAGGAGGTTCTTGATACGGCTTCTCTTGGCCATCTCTTCTGCCTCGATTAACCGGATTAGAGGCACGTCCGGTAGTGTTGGGTCTAGAGGAGGCGATAGAGCACGGAGAAAGTCTGTGACCTTACTCCGGCGTGGAGCTGAGTATCTGTATGTAGGAACGTAACCGAGGAGCTTGTTACAATCCCAGTTGCGGTAACGGAGCATGATCTTGATGGCTGCTTCGTTCGGATATTGGTAGTTGGCTTGCAAGGCTTGGATCGCTGCAAAGGAAAGAAGAAATGTTAACTATAGAATATTGAAGAAAAGCAACTAACCGAGCAAGTTAGCACGGCTTACATGTTTCACTGAAATTCTTGCTAATGAACCAGCTCGGTACGTCGGCTGTTTCATAGTTGCCAGACACCCAGAAAAAGTCATCATCGTGTAAGTCTTTATCTGGGGTGCCGGTCACTATCTTTTCTTTGCCCGGTCGAATTTTTAAGTAATAGGCGAGGCCGTCGCCCGTGTGCCCAAGTGTGTACTGACGGAGTATCTCGGCTAAACTTAAGTTGGTTCCTAGCCAGTTGTTCAACTCGTGGACCCCGTTGATTATTCGATAAGTGTTGGTTGAGACTTGGGTGGGTACTAGCCCGGTGCGACGCAGGAATTCGTTCATCAATGGGTTGACCGGGAAGCGAAGGCCTCCTTCAATTATGGACAAAGACAGGAAAGGCATCGGTCTAATCGCCCTAAGGGTCGCCTCAATCTCGCGAGCTCTAAGTGGACATCGCCGATATCAGATTCTTCCTTTAACGCGGCCAAGCTAGCCGGAGTGTCAACGAGGAAGTGAAAGCGCCCCATGTGTAGCCGGCTGGATTAGTTCGGCTGAGGTGGTTTGGCACAGACTGGTGTTTTGATGGCTGCTCGGTCTTTGAGAGCCTCAATATTTGGTCAGTGGTCCCTTTAGACTCTGCAGGAAAAGGATGACAATTGTAGGTGTGAGCACGGTCGCGCAAAAGGATCTTGACTTTAGCTCGGTCATGAAGAGTGCCAGACCACCTCGGTCGCAGAGGCAAACCAAGGAGCTCGATCACTCAAGCGGACCAGTTGTTAGCCCAGTCGAGTGGCCAAGTCCTCTGTTGACCTCGGTTTCTACTAAGGTTTTGGGCAAACTTGTAAGGTTCTCGGTCTTAATGTTTTTTGGGATCAAAAGAAGGCCTAGAGCCCGGTCCACCCCAAATCTTCAGGTGTTCATCAAGGAGGATAAAGAACAGCAACGACTGCGAGGGGCATGGGAGGGTTTTGGGGGCCTATACCCTAAAATCTATGGATTATGTGCCCTAAAGCGTGGAATAACAAATGAAATAGCAACAAAGAGCTCGAAGAACTTACCAGAATAGAGGCAGATGTAGTTCCTTCGAGCACAAACACAGAGGAAGGGCGAGAATAGAGGCTTGGTGAGGGCACTATAGCTTCAAGAGGCTTAGAATGGAAGAGAGTCAGTAAGAACGAAATGAAGACAAACTGGGTGTGTATATAGGCCCAAGGAACCGCCAAAAATTTTGAATACGAGGGGACGTCAGGGTTGGTTGCTCGAGGCTAATCAACGCACGACACGAGTCCCTATTGTCGGCGCCACACATCAAGAGACAGGATGGTGAATTGAGGCGTCGACCGGGCAAGTTTTGAAGACAGGTACGTCAACTAACCCGGTCACCGTCTTGCAGACTGAGAACCAAGGAAGTGTTACCCCGGTCGGAACAAGTAATCCCTGTCACGCTTGCGCAGACGGAATTAAGGGGCAATTGAGAGGGAGATTTATGATCTGGATTGGGCTGTGGTAATGCCGGACAAATTGTGGGCCGAACACCTTTGGGCCGTGGTAGCTTGGGCCTATCCAGAAGGGATTTTTACTCGGTAATGGCAAAGGGCGTGTGGAACCGAGCTACTTGGACTTGTTGGTACGGAAGCCGGTCAAGTAAGGGTTTGGCTGAGATGTCCGCAGCGTCACAGGGTTCCACGGTTTGTGCGTTGCTCGGTCGGAAGGCACGCACCCGTGGCTCTTCATGAAGGCCTTTGGTTAACCAGCATGCCCTACTTCAAGCTCGGCTTTGCCGAAATGTACTCAAGCTCGGCTTTTACGGAGCTCGGTTATTAGAGCATTTGGGTGTGAAGTGCAACATGGCCGTAGGAAGCCGAGATGCTATATCCTGGCTGCCGAGCTCCCAGTAGAGTAGGCTGGCAGTTTAAGTAGGTGATGTTCAGCTGGATTTGTGCTGACAGATGGGATAGCAACACCACGTGTCGAGAGACTAATAGGAGTAAATTTGGGCCACAGAACGTATATAAGCATGTCTGCGTCTCCCATGCTGGGATAGATGAGCATTTGGTGAGAAAACACTCTACACTCTCCCTTCTCTCTATCTATCCCCTATGTGTGTGTTCTAACTTGATCGTCGGAGGGGTTTTCCGGCCACACACCGCCAAGTAGCTCACCGTCGTTGTGCTCACAGGTCGATCGGACAGATAGGAGCTTGGAAAAAAGGATTACGGGCTCGCCTGAATATTTGCTCCCCATACAATTGGCGCCATCTGTGGGAACTTGACAGACAAAACCTTGTCTTCCAGACTCATCTGATCGCCGTCCATGGCGAACAACGACGAGATTCCGTTGTCTGATCGTCGTCCCTTAATAGTTAATGAATTTTTTTTTCACTGCGTGTGATACTATATAAAAGGCTCACAAAAATAATTTCTTTTAAAGTTTTTAAAAAAAAAAATGCATTCTCAACTTGAAAATCAAATCCTCATAGTTAATCAAATTATGACTTGGTTATAACTCATAATGTATTATTATGGTTATTAATCCAAAAAATCTTTACTAATTTTTCTTATATTTTTTGTTAGGTCTAAAGTGTATTTTGTTTTTTAATACAAATATTTCCCATATTCTATAAATAATATTAAAAAAAATGGGTACATCGGGTCTTTAATTATACTTCAAGTGGTGTTCGATTGTGATCAATTATAATATTTTTATATGACAATATTTAAATATTTTATTACAAGAAAAAGTGCTTAAGGTGAGTTGATTTAAAGGTAGAATTTATATTTATTTTAGTAAGATTAAAAAAATTATTCACATTGATACATAAAAATTTATAAATTCAATCATAAACAGTATCCTTAAAGGGAATCAAGCATAAAATCCCTATAACCTTAATAATTTCAGTTCTCAAAGGGATTCTGATTAATTATGTGACATATCATAATAACCGTAAATTTTTTATTCTAATCAAATTATTTTTGCATATATTTTTTGGTAGAGCTCATGAAAGTAGCGGCGAAGCCAGAAAATCAGGTTAGAGGGGGCATTTATTAATTATAATTTTTTATTTAAAAAAATTCATGAGCAATATTAAGATAATAATCATTTTATGAGATAAATTTAAACATAAAAAATTACATATTCATTATTAATAAGAACAAATCAAAATTCTATAATAGTGTGGAATAGCTCGGTATGAGATGATGATGTAAGTTTGCAATTTTAGCATAAAAAATTATGGGTCAAAATTTCTAATTTTAAAAAATAAAAACACATCATTTATAGCACAAATTACTATAAAATCTGTTTAATTTTTATTTGAGTAAAAATATTAAAGAGATGACATTGCTTATAAATGATGTGTTTTAAATGAAAATTATTAAACAGTCTTAGAGTACCATATGACATTACCTACATGATACTCAAAGCATAGAAAATCACAAATCACATTAAGTGGTATGTTAACTACTTGAAAATAATGAGTTCATTATATCCAATCTATAATATTTTTCTCTACACTATTGATTTAAACTACTATATAAATAATACCACATAATACTCCCAAAGTATCAAATAATTACTTCTTGTGAACAATATAATAAATTAGAACATCTTAAGGAAAAAAATATATATTTTATACATGACAATACCAAAAAAAAATGCAAAACTGAGGGGGGTTATGACCCCCTCGGCCTATGCTGCCTCCACCCCTGCATGAAAGTGTATTATTAGTAATACTATAAATTCAAAATTTTTATTTAAAAATTATTCAAGAAATATCAATAGGTGCCTTCAATATACAAAATCATTTTCGATGAATCATTATTCTTTAAAATAATATTCCACACTATTTTTCATTTGACATTTGTCAATTTATCTTATAAAAACTTAACAAAAAAAAGTGTCGAATTCCATTATTTTAATCAATCAATATCAAATTAAACGTTACATATGTATGTAAATCACTTATAGAAATATAATGTATAACATAAAATCACAATAAAGTTAACTTTAATTAATATAATGCTATTTTATATTATGATATGTATTACAAAATAATAATATTAAAATAAAATTTAAATTTAAATTATTTATTTTAATAATCTTAACTTTATCGTTTTATAAAAGTTTTACTTGAATACTTATATATAATAAATTTAGTTAATTATTTATTTATTTTGATCGTTTCAGTTCTATTGTACTATAAAAGTATGATTATCATATTATGATTTTATATGATATATATTAAATTATACGATAGTAAAATAAACACTCATTTTGATATTAAAAATAATGGTTAAACTAGAAAGAGAATTAGTAATATAAAACTAAAAGTGATTCTAATTATTTATTTTTATATTTATTTAGAAAATAAAAATATGTAAAAATAGAACTACACAGAATTTATTTAAAAATTTAAATATAAATATGTTGTGATTAGATTAAGAATAAAATACATAAATTAATTATATAGAGTATTGATTTTTTCTTTCATAGTCTTTATAAAAATTTAAATTAAATATAAATGTTTTGTAATAAATAATTGCATGTTAAATAAAAAATTAAATAAAAATTAATATTAAAACATCAATAAGACAATATATATATATATATAATAAAACTAATTTGATCCGTACGATGCACATAATTAAGCATATTCTGTCTTATTTATTTATTTATTTATTTGTACATTTAATTTTTTTTTCAAATATCATAATAATTAAATTAAAATATCAACTATATAAAAGAAATCTGGCAATGACAAAACTAAATACACAATGAAAAATATATGAAAAATAAGTATTTCTCAAATAGAGTCCATATAAAATTGGTTATTATAATTGAAATTGAATTTGTGTAGAACTTTATATGTAAATAGGAAATGCATGCTGATGTGACCTTTTTAGAAAAATGAAAGGCTTTAGAATGTGTCACATAAGAACATGAAAAATGTTACTTGTATATATATATAAATTATATTAAAAATGTCTTAAAATGTATTAGAGATATATAATAGGATTAATTACCTAAAAGTCCTATCTACATATTTGGTAGTAACTTAGGTCCTATCTAAAAATTTTTGAACCAATAAGTCCTATTTATAAATAAGAAGAAATTTTTACCCTTCAACCCAAACAATTATATATATATAACAACATTGATATTATTTACTAAAAACAAAATCAAATCAATTATGGGAAGTGGATGAAGATACAATTTCGAAGGATCTCAAAGGATTTCTCGGTTATGCCTATGTTATCGTGACCGATGGCTCCGGCCATTGAAGTTCACCTTCTATTTCTGTTCATTCTAACGAGGAAATCATCAAGGTTGATTTCATGTTCAAGAACGACTACTTTTTTCACTAATGGAACATCAAATCCTTGTTTGTTTCCTCTCTCTGTACCTTTTAGTTTTGTTTTCTTGAATCACCCTATTACAGCCCACAAAATCTCCTTCAGGAGATGCTTCAAAATCTCTCTCTCTCTCTCTCTCTCTCTCTCTCCAACAACACTATCTCTTGAATTGATCAAAATCATTGGCTTGCTCTCTCTAGCTTTCTCTCTCATCTTCTCTTGTTTTCAATTTGAACAATCTCGGTTTATAATATTATTATTTTCAATCATGAAAAAATTGAAAATTTTCTTAAAATGCAGACAATATTTTCAAGAAAAAAATTTGAGAAATTTAGTAGTTTTGATAATTATAAACTGAAATTATTCTCTGCTTTTGAAATTGAGAACATTCTCGTTTATAATATTCTCAATTTTAATCATGAAAAAATTGAGAAATTTCTCAAAAATATCTAGTAAAATTGAGAATTTTTAAAAAAAATTTCAATGTTAAAACTGAGAATATTATCATTTTTTCAATTTTAAACCGATAATATTCTCAACTTTAAAATTATAAAACTAAACACATTGATGAGTCAAACAAATCAACAAACAAATAAGCAGACTTTTTTTTTTTCTTCAAAATAGGCCTTTATTAAATTTTGAGGCCACATATATCTCCAAATTAGATTAACCGAAATTAATAAACCCAAACCTCAAATCGCAACCCAAAAACACCACCACAACTTCATCACTTGGCAACTTCAACAATGGCTCTCGGCGCCTTTGTCTCTCTCTCTCACCGCCTCCTTGGTCTCACTACCACTCTCCGCTACGATGACGTTTCCGCCTTGCAAGAGTCAAATGATTGTAAGCTCGCCGCAAGTGAGCTCGACGCGTTGTTCTTTGTCTATGTAATGGACGATTGAGAGAGAGAGAGAGAGAGGGAGAGAGAGAGTTGGTATTGTGGGGAGTGGGTGTAGAAGTAAGAGAGAGAGAATGAAGACATCAATTGTTTGGTAAATGGAGGAGGTCTTGGAAGGGTAAATTGATTTATTAAAAATTAATGGGACTTGGAGGAACAAATAGCTTTATCTAGGACCTAATAGATTATAAGTTCACAAAATGAGACTTGTATGTAAATGCCCCTATAAAATATGGCAGGACGGTTTTTGAAAATGTCTCAAAATGTATTAGAGATACATTTTGAATCAAGTTCAAATTTTTTCATCTAACAATTTAAGGGTCAAGATGATTTCTTTACATTTGTTTTTCCTCCAAAATGTATCTTCTCTCTCTCTTCTCTTTTTTTTGAGTCTTTTTACCTATCCACCCACCCATCCTCCCTGGGTGTTTCTATTTACACACCATCTTTCATCTCAAGGCACACCATTAATTGATTTAATTTTTATTACAATATTAACCTCATGTAAAATGACCACAAAGAACAAAGGGCTATGATACATACCTTTTGTAAAATTACCATAAAGGATACTAATGAATACAGTACACATCAAATATCTCAAACGTTACCTACGTTTCTTCTCTTTCAAGAATCCAAAAACCCTGAGACAAAATCCAAAAACCCTTAAAGAAACAACCAAAAATATATATCACCTTGACTTCTACCCTGATCCTGACCTCGACCTCGAACTTGGCCACGAGTAGGATTTGTTAATGCACGATGTCGTCTCTTTGAGGCAGTGGGTGGAATATTGTCACGACCCAAACCCGCCCCTATGGGTTTAGCATCGCAACTGGCTAGTAATCCGAATCATCAAGGCCCGCTAACAAGAGTGATGAGTACAAAGTAATTTGGCCGGAAGCCACATAGTAGTAAAAAGATGTCCAATGAGCTGTGAAAATCTGAATGCAAAAAGACTTTTATGAACAAGCCATATTCATAACCAAAACATATATATATATATATATATCATATACACAAATATCCAGGTTAGGGACCAAATCCCTTCACCATAACTATACAGTCAAGTCTTATTCAGTCAATACAAAACAGAGACAAAATTGGTAAATCTGAAACATCCCAAAACAGCCTTAGCTTGAACGAACTCGGAACCTCGAAGTGAGGCACAATGGTTGGCTCGACAAAACAAGAGCTTAACTTGACGTTTCTAGCTTCGGTCCGGTGCCTGGACACCTACATATAAATATAAACAATGAGCTAAAGCCCAGTAAATAACAAATGCGTAAAGGGGTTAAGAATAAATGTCCTTTCATTAATTAAAACAGTCATTTGCCTTAGTAAATCAGTTTTTCAATTAGTGGCTCATATTTCATGCCATATCGGTCATTTAGAAATCATGATAGTCATACGTGGTATGTCTAATAGCAAAATAGTATAGTAGGTCTTAATAGACCGAATAGTCAGTTGGTGGCCATCAAAACAGTAAATAGTAGTAGTTTCAAACATTGGAACTGACAGATATTTCTGTAACAGTAGTAGTAACAGTAACAATAACAGTAAGTTGCTATAGATGCCACGAATACAGTTTACAAATAGGACAAACATTCATTCAGTAAACAATGTTATTTCAAAAAACAGTACAATCAATCGTTCAGAGTAATTATAATTGAACGTATCTTTGTAACATTGTTACTCGCAGAGTACTGGACTATAGACAAGCTAGTCAGTGTCCTTGGGTGCCAACCCTACACAATTGCAGAACGAACACACACTAACTTACACACTTGGGATCAATAACTTAGCCTCTTAACTTGACTTGGTGTGGTCCTATAACATTATCCTCATTAAGATGCCTTAAACATGGCCTAGGAATGCCTAGGATGGAATATGGATGCAAAAATGTACTTTTAAACACTTTTCAAAATTTGCTGAAACAGAGTCTCACTCGGCGTGGCTTTCTACGCCGGCGGACATCTGAACAAAGAAGCTCTCGGCGTGACTTCCATCGCTTGAGCAGACTGCAAACTCATGAAAAAGTACTGGTTCCATATTTTTTACGCTCGATGGATGCTCGACCCACGATCGAGCATGAGACTCAGACCCTCCCTCGGCGTAGATTACCTCGCCGGCGGATCGCAAAACACATGAACTCTTGGGCATATGCATTTCATGCTTGAGTGTGACCCTCGACGCTCGAGCGGAAGTGCATGTACTCAGAGTGTACGCTCGAGCATGAAGTCCTCCGCTTGAGCATGGATAAAAAAATCTAGAATTTCTAGATTGATCCTCAAGCACAAAACTCAACCTCTAAAGCTTCAAATTCGATTTTTTCCTGGGCTAATTTTCTGGAAAACACTTAGAAACCTATAATACAACATGTTTCAAAGATTATTTTGTAAAATCAAGCCCAAAGGTAAGCTAATTGAACATAATTTCAATGAAACTTTCATAAACAATGAAAGAACATAACATGCAAGAGTTCTCATGAATTCCAATGCTCCAAAGCATGACCAAATGCAAGATTGAGCTCAAGAACATGATGAATTCAAGGACTATAACCAAAATATGGACATGCATTTAAGAATTTCATGCAAAACAATTTCAAAATTCTATGATATGAACATGCATGCATGAGTTCACTCTCAAAACCATACTTTGAGCTAATTCTAGACTCAAATCACTAATTTACCATGAACCATGCATGTAACAACTTAAATTCATAATTAGAATGATGAATTTCCTACCTTAGGTCTTGAATTTCAACTGTGCTAGCTCAATTTTGCAAATTCTCTTCAATTTCTTCTAAATCTCCTAGCTAATTCTTGTTGAATCAATTTTTTCCTATCTCCTTCTCTCTCTCTCTCTCTCTCTCTCTCTCTCTCTCTCTCTCACGGTTTTGGTCTAGAAGATGGATGAAAAGATGATGCATCAAGTGCACAAATTAAGTCCCAAACAATGTTTTAGAAAATGGCCCACTCAATAGCAAAACATGTAATTATCTAGACTCAAATAATTTAACATCAACAATGCTAATTTAATCATTCCAAATTGAATTTTAATTAAACCTATCATAAAATTACATAAATCCTAATTAGCATATTAAACTAATCAATTTATGATTCGGTCGCCGATAAAGCCTTCAATTTGCAATTCGAAGTCAAAACATGAACAGATCATTAAATGACAAACAGATAGAAATGCAATTAAAGCAACACACTCATACAAACAGATTAGGATTTCATTCTAATCAATTACTTATCATGCTTAATCACAGTTTAACGCTAACCAGAGGTGAGGGTTGTCACAAATATGTAAAGAATCATCCATTTTTGAAAATGAAACAGAAAACAATAAATAATAAGCACGTTCAGAAGTACAGAGCTGGACTATTTGATTTTTTTCGACAATCAAATTTCGAACATATTGAACTTGTTCGATGGACTAAGTCCGAATAGTTCACTTAAGTTCGACACAAAAATGTCAAACATATTGAATTTGTTCGACAGGAACACTCCGGACAAAAAGTTAATGTTCGACAAATCAATATTGAATGGTTCACAAAATCAAACTTTCATATACAATGCCACTGGCTCGCAAAATCAAACATTCATATAAAATGCTCATAGCAATGGAAAAACGTACATAAAACCCTCAAATCTAAGCAAAATGAGAATTCTCACCTACTGTATCTCTAATGTGGAATTGTTTCCACCGATGTCTTTGATGAAACAGAGAATGGAGGAGAATGGGTCTTCACCACTGGCATCTTTGATGAAACAGAGAATGGAGAGGGAGATGGAAGATCGTGGGTGGGGTATGTGAGTGAGTAAGGGTAAAGATGGAAGATGTGGGTAGGGTGTGTAAGGGTAAAGATGGAAGATTGCGGTGTGTATTGAACAAATTTTGTTTTATCAAATTATTAAAGGTGTGTCTTGAGTAGTGGTGTACCTTAAGATAAAAGGTGGTATGTAAATAGAGTCACCCATCCTCCCTCTTTTTTTGAGTCTTTTTCCCAAATTTCAAGTGTAGTGCACTACTTTCTCCAATGTAATTGTCTTCTTCGGGAATGAGTATTTGGTTTGTTTTTTAATTTTATTTTTTTTTTGTTTTGTTTTTTCTTTTTTTTTTTTTATTTATTTTTTTTGTGTGTGTATAAAATAATATTGGACTTTTAAAAGTATTTTTTTGGGACAAAGTTTGGCTGTAGTTTTAAAAAAAAATTCATAGTTTGACTATGGTAATAAAATAAATCTTGTGGTTTTAATTTTTTTAATTTAAACCTTTATTTTTTTAATCTAAATTATTTGTCTATTTTTGTCAAATAAAACTGACATAAAAAGTGTATTTTAGCCATTAAACTTAATATAGGTATATATAAAATGTTTAAAATATCATTTTTTTTTGTTGAGTTTAATGGCTAAAATACCAATTTTTTTCATTATTTTTACTTAATACAAATAGATAAACAGTTTAGATTGAAAACAAATCAAAAATATTATAATTTTGTTATAAGGGAGTTTTTTTTTTATTTTATAATATTTCCAAAAAACTTTAACCAAATTATTATTGATTTTCTTATTGGTTGTATTTAAAAAAAAAAAAACTAGGCTACGAATTGTTAAAAATTAAATAATGTTCAAAATTTAAAATTTTAATACACATTTTATATATTGAAAAATCTAGAAATTCCCTAGGTATTGATTTGTAATTATATATCAATTTTAAACAGTAAATAACAATCATAATCAAACAATTAAGACAAATCGATATAACGATTTTAACGTGGAAAAACCACAATTAGAACACCTTTAATTATGATAAAAAATCACAGGCCAAAGTTACAAAATAATCCACTAAGAAGGCAAAAGGAATTACACAAGTGCTCTCAATTATCTAGCGAATTCACGCCCGAATTGAATTGACCCCTATATGCCTCTTCTACCACGGTCTTCAACTCGGAATTGTCTTGCTCAACGTTAAATCCACAACGTCGATGTCGAATCCACGACGATAAGCCACTCCAAAATCCACTAAAGCTTCAGGCCCAAATTCCACGGAATCCACCAAAGAACAGCTCTCTCTGTTTTTAATAAACCAAACTAAACAAACCCTTTCATATAATTCACTTAATTCATGATTAAACTCTCACAGATATCAAAGGAAACGAGCAAAGAAGCTCCAGATGAAAACCCTAATACCTAAAAAGAATATCTAAAAGCTGTACTCTAAAATCAAACTGAAATACATATTTATAGAAAACAGATCGCTCCGCTCGAACGCAAAAATGGCCGCTTGAGCGAAAAAAAACAGCTCCCAGTACTTTTGCAGGCAAGTGAAATTTCTGAAAGGTCGTGATCTCCGCTCGAGCGAAGGAATGGCTGCTCGAGCGGACAAACAATTTCGACTGCAATTTTTCTTTTTGCTTTGGGGGTCAATGTTTTAAAAACCGGACCGGTGAGTGAACCGGAAAAATGATCGGGTGGACGGGTCACCGGTTCAACCGTCGGGTTGAACCGGAATCGAACTGTGACGTCATAAAAAAATAAGCCGGTTTTTACAATTGGCCGGTTTTAGAGGGCTAACCGGACCGGAACCCCATTCGGTCACCGGTTCAACCGGTTGAACCGGCCGGTCCGGTCCGGTTTTTAAAACCATGTTGAAGTCTTGCCTCTCGACCACACTGGCGCCGCCTAGACTGTCAAGGGCGCCTAGACTGTCAAGGACGGCCGCCTCGACCCTCGCGAGTTGATCGCGCAGCTCGATCCCTGACAGAGTCAGCGAAGTGGCAAACATGAAGGAATTAACTTTTGAAACATCTCTGCAAAGCACAATTCGGGTTGAATTTATATCTAAAAACTCATAACCTCACTAAAATAAAAGATGAATAAAATTACAACTGAAATGAGTTTTGTCAAACGAGATTGCCAAGAATAAAAACCTAACACATATTCTTACACACTTTTATATATTTATATACATGTTTACATTTTTAATATAATTTATATATATATATACGTATTAAAAATTTAAAATTTTCTAACATTATTTGATTTTGAACAAATACTCAGAGATGGGTTGTAAGTATAATATTTTTTAATAACCAATAAGAAAATCAATAATATTTTGGTCAAATATTTTTCTTTAAATAAATGAAACCAATAAGACAATTAATGAAACATTTTGCAACAAGGAATATTTTTAAAAGTCAATACCATTCAACAACAATGAGCCAAAAAAAAAAAAAAACAAACAAACAAACAAACAAACAAAACAAAACAGTACCATACCATGTGCAACAGTTGTTGATGTGCTTTATGCATAGTGGCATCTTTACATCTAACATCTCTATCTAAAACTTTGCACTCACCTACGCTCCTTCTTTATCTCTCACGTCTCACCTCATTATCTCTCTACACTCTTCTATTTCTTTTTCTCTCAGCCTCACTTTTCGGATTTTAAATTTCAAAACACACATTCACTCACTCATGCTCTTCTCACTCTCTCTCTAAACTCTCATATCTCTCTTAAGGCTCTCAGCCTTACTTTCCAATTTCCAACCTCACTAAATACTCTCTCTTTTGTTCCTCAACCTCACTTCCCCTGTTCCAAACCTAACAACTCGGCGGCGTTGACAAACAAGCCTTAGTTGTCGTGACTACATTCGAGAGCAATGTTGGGGACTCTGGTCCTCTGAAACGTCAACATTTCGGTTGAGAAATTGCCCACTATGAATGAATTGTCGTTGTACAATACTTGGTAAAAACACATCTGATGGTTGTTGCAGCCTGGCAAGTCAATTTGGTCAGATCAAAAATCGGGTCAGTCTGAGTATAGCATTTTTTGCACGGGGAGCATTGGATCCAAATGAACCATCGTCATATGATACCTGCTAAAGTCGCGACCGGTGGTAGTGTTGCCGTTACTAACTGCCGATAAGGTTTTGGCCCTACGGCGTCGCGTTAGAGGTGGCATGGAAGAGGCATTCTAGGGTAGCAGTGAAGGTGGTTTTGGAGAGGATTGTTGTCGGTGAGAGTGGTGTAATTGTACAGAGAGGGTGATTTCAGATTCTGATCAGCAGTAAGGGTTTTTAAATCTTGGGTTGTTGTCTATGAGATGTACTGTGGTTTTGGAAGAAATTGTAGGAGGAGGGTTTGGAATTGGAGGGGTTGGGAGAGAGAGGTAGAGAGAGAAAGGAAGAGAAGTGAGAAACCAAACATTATTTTTATTTTATTTTATTTTCTATAACCTGGGCATGCCTTACATTTATGGATTTATGTGTTTTATGCTCTTAAAAGTGAAGAGTATGTCCTAGATTTATAGGTTTTTGTAGTTAGTATAGAAAAGGTTAAAAAAAAAAAAAAAAATAGGAAAGAGGGAAGAGGGATTTTAAGCCAAAAGGCATGTGAAATTGGTCCTTTTTTCTTTTTTTTTTTTGCATTTGCATTTGCATTTGCTTTGTGTGCTAGCTAGTATTGCTGGGTTTGATTATAGTCATGTTAAAAAATATTTATAGAAATTTTTTTTAGTTTACAAAGTTGAATTCGAAATTTAAATAAATAAAAAATTTGAAGTTGCTTGGTTATTAAGACACGAAACATTATTAAAAATATTTATGTTTAATGATGAGATCAAAATATAATTAGAAGATGTTGTTTTGGAAAATGTTTTTTTTCTGTGGTGAACAAAATTTAAATTGGGTTACATTAACAAAAAAAATGGTTTAGTTTTACTATTAAAAATTAAAATGTAATATTTTCACAAAGATAGATAAGAGAGATAATAGGGATGGTGTGATTTGTTTAAAAACTGAAAAAACCCACATCAGTGATAAAGATAACATATTTTTATTTCTAGATAATTAATTGGTCTTGTATTTATATTTTCACCTCAATTTTGTAGCAACAAATTTGATAGTTTACATTTTAACTTAATAATTTTATACTCAATTATATTTTGATCTCATTATTAATTATGTCATACCTTTAGGCATGAGCATACACTAGTGTATATGCATACCTAAAAGATGCACGGTGAAAATAATTTTGAGATTAAAATATAATTAAATTAAAATTGTTGAGTTAAAATGTAATTTATCTAAAAATAAAAAAAATACAAATAAAAATTTGAAGTCAAAATATAAATAGATGGTCCGTTTGATTTGAATTTTCAAATGAATTTTATAATTATATTTTTGAAAAGAATTTGTCAAACTTGAAATTTTGCCTTCATTGGAGAAGTGAGTTGATTTTTTAGTTATTTTAACCTGAATTAAAAAACCTCGTTTAAGATGTGCTTTTTGATTTTTTTAGCTTTTGTGAGAGAAAAATTGAAATAATTATAATTTAGATGTGACATTTTGTGTTATTAACTTTTTAATATATTTTGTGATTATTTTATCCCCAACCTATGATGCCAAACAAAGCCAATTTGATAGTATATTTTGAAAATAATTTTTACAAATTTGAAATTCAAAACTTATTTAGTTTTGGAGTTTTCAAAAACAATTTTTTAAATTTTCAATTTGTATTTTATTGTTTTTAGTAAACTTTTTAAATATGTTAATCAACATTTTTTACTTTCAAGACCAATTCAATCTAAATACACTTAAAAATTATAAATTTTAGAGTAATGTTACAAAATTTACACTTAAAAACTTAAAAAATAATTTTTACGAATTTAAATGAAATTTTATAATCTTGCACGATTTATGTGTTTTTATGTATTTGGAGTGAAAAAAATTGTCCAATTTGTCCAATTTAGAAAATTAAGGTCAAATTTG
Source organism: Camellia lanceoleosa (assembly GCA_025200525.1). NCBI lineage: Eukaryota > Viridiplantae > Streptophyta > Magnoliopsida > Ericales > Theaceae > Camellia > Camellia lanceoleosa. The sequence continues at coordinate 147,038,817 of CM045764.1, read as the reverse complement.
TCATCCAACTTGTCCAATTTGTTGCTTAAAAAATTAAGGTCAAAATATAAATAGATAGTTTGGATTTTCAAATGAATTTCATAAGACAATTTTTGAAAAGAGTTTCACAAAACTAAAAAAAATTGTTTGATTGTATATTTTTAATATACATTTGAAATTATTATTGAATTTTTTTAAATATTTCAATTCAATCCAATCTAAATACACTTAAAAATTATAGAATTTCGCCATCTAAAAAAAATTATAGAATTTAGAATAGTGGCTGATATAGTATTGAACAAATGAGTACACATTTTTTAAATTTTAAAATATAGTTGAATTGAGTCATTTACATTTACACTAAATATTTGAAAGTATTGATATTTGCTAAATTTTAAACAAATATGAGAGTGAGAAGCTGTGGGCGTGAATCATCGTCAAACTCACCAGCACCCCTACCTAACACAAAGCAAATTAAAGAACACGACCAATTTCACATTTCTTCTGCAAAACCCGTATTTTTTTCTTCATTACTTTTATTTACCTTTCCAATACCATCTATAAAAATCCATAATTCTTCTCTCCAAAATGAGAAAGCAAAAAAAAAAAAAAAACGCAAGCAAGCGGTTTATTTTTCTCTCTCCAATATGAGATTGCCTTGCCATAATCTCTGAAAGAAAACTCACAAAAAAAAAGATAGCAGCAAACTGTTTCTTTTTTCCTTCTATTTGTTTCTTTTCTTCTGCCTCTGTTCTGTCTTTGAGAAACTGGCTTTGGGCAAAACGAAGCGTGTTGGGAAAGATGTTTATGGGCGGAAATCTGAAATTCTTAGATTAGTTTATACATTTTTTAGCGTTGATTGTTGTCATTAAAAGTCATCTCAGCCCCTCAAATGTCTTAATAGGACAAAAATGTCTCTAAGATAAATTCAAAAACTATTATGTCTTATTATATAGATTTATTTATATTTGTACATTTAATTTTTTTTTCAAATATCTTAATAATTAAATTAAAATATCAACTATATAAAAGAAATCTGACAATGATAAAACTAAATACACGATGAAAAATATATGAAAAATAAATATTTCTCAAATAGAGCCCATATAAAATAATTCATTATTATAATTGAAATTAAATTTGTGTAGAACTTTATATGTAAATAGAAAATGTATGTTGGTGTGACTTTTTTAAAAAAATGAAAGGCTTTAGAATGTGTCACATAAGAAAGGAAAAAATACTACTTATATATATATATATATATAATATAGTACAAAGGTTTTTGAAAATGTACAAAATGTATCAAAGATACATTTGGTTTAAATGGTTGAGATGAATCCTAAGTGTATATCAATGGTTCAGATCAATGGATGGTTCCCGTCCAAACACTCTCTCTCTAAGCATGACAAACGATTTGCCTCCTCACCTTCCCACGTCTGCCTTCCCACATTCCCTATCTATCTCTCTCTTTATTTCTCTTTCTCTCTTTGTTTAAACATTTTTTCCCCTCTCTCAGCTTTTGCCTCCCATTTCTCTCTCTGGCTTTATTAGACCTCACTCCGACTGCTTGGTTGTAAGGTTGGTTTTCTGTAAGGTTTGATCTTTTTAGGTTGGTTTCCTGTAAGGTTTGATCTTTTGGGGGGTTTTCTATTAGGTTTATTGGGGTTTTTTATCTGTGTAAAATGTGATATGATTTGGGATTTTTTATTGGGTTTATTGGGGTCTTCAGGATAAATTTGAGGCTTCTTTTTATTTACTATTATCTAAGAATAGAAATTAAATCAAATGAAAGCTTCAGAGCATTTTTTTTTTCTTTTTGATTCACTCAAACATGTAAATGAAAGCTGGTCCATGCTAAGTCATTTTCGACCAAATGAAAGCTTCAGAGCATTCTTTTTGTTTTCTTTTGCTTCACTCACAAAAAGAAGAACGTAGTCTCGGATTTGTTTAAATAAATTTCAAATTTATTTTGTTTCTATGCTAGAGTTTGATTTGTGTTAAATCATTGAGTTTGATTTAAGTTTAAAATTAAAAAAATAAAAAAAATAAAAAACTTTGTTAGATTTTCTAAAAAAAGTTCACATTATCTGTTTGAGCTTTATTTTTGTCAAATTTAAAAATAAATAAAGTCAAAAAATGAAATTAAACAGTGTGAGAGTATGGACCTATTTCACATGGGGTGGGTCACGTCATTAGAGATGAAATTGATGGGAGAAAAAACACTATCTAAGATTTATTATTTTTGGAGTCATAAATAATTTTTAAAATGTTTGTTTGAGTTTTATTTTTGTCAAATTTAAAAATAAATAAAGTCTAAAAATGAAATTAAACAATGTGAGAGTATGTACCTGTTTCCCATGGAATAGACCATGTCATTAGAGATAAAATTGACGGGACAAAATGAAATTAAACAGTGTGAGTGTAATATTTATTTTTTGTGTGTTTCAATTTTGAGTTAAGACTTTTTTGAATCGGTATAAATATTTATCAGTCCATAAATCAGTAGTTTTTACCAAAAAAATTATGTCATGTTTGGTTGGTGAGAAAGCGGGGGAAATAGTAAAGAAAGTGAAATTTGGGCATTGTCATAAATATTTATCAGTCTCAATTTTATTTTATTTTTCTTTTTGAGTTTCCTTCGGCTAATCATTAATTATTGTGTAATTTTTAGTTTCCTGTGGCTAATCATTATTTTATGGTACCCTCTTTCTGTAATTTTGGGTTAGTTCAAAATGGAACTCTATCATTTTTTTATTGTTATTGGATTAAATGGAATTAGTTTTTAGACATATGTTCTTTTGTCTAATCTTTTGTGATTATATAGATTTGTTACCAAGTGATTTGGAAAAAATATTTAACTATTATATATGGTTGTTAATTTTTTTAAGGTTGTTAAAAAAACATTAAAAAGATTTTTTTATAGTTATTAATTAGTATTGCTATTTTTTTGTTTCTTGGTGTCTAATTAAATTCAATTTTCCAAATTCTATCATTTTTTTCTTCTTTTTTTTAATTTTTAATTTTTTTTTCTTTTTATTCACTTATTTTATTTATACTGTGTCTTCAAGTACAGGTATACATTAGTGTGTGTATATATATATATATATGATGTCAATAAAGAAACAAAAAATAAATGAAAATGAAGAAACAAAAAGACTAAAATGAATTGTTTTTTGTAAAATGTCAAGAATGGGATTCGAACCCATGCCCTTTCGGACCAGTACCTGAAACTGGCGCCTTAGACCAACTCGGCCATCTTGACTCTACTGGAGAGTTTTTGAAACAAATTAATTTAATTCAAACCAAGTATCAGTCCTCTTCTCCATTTTATTTTTATTTTTTGGAAAAAATATTTCTCCCCCGTTGAGACTAGTGCTGGAATTGTTGATTTGCAAAAGAATAATCACTCGGTGAAGCTTTGAAGTTCAAAGTTTGAACCCAAAAAACGAGGATTGAAATTTTACCCATATGGAAGATGTGCGGTTCATATTTGGCTTGTGTGTTGTACGTTCCATACATAAAATGAATTTGGACTATATTTCAATATTTCTGGGCAAATTTCTATATAAAAATTATGAAAGTGCAGTGTGTTTGTCAATTTTCGATCACACTGTCAATCAAACATTCAGTTGGAGAACACTAACAGAATAGATTAAGTTCAAACGACCTGTCACAAAAAGAAGAGATTCCAGCAGTGGTTCGTCCACCCGAGGGCACTCCGACAATCAAGTCAGTTATCTCTCAAAGATAGCAAAAGAGCTTAACTCCCTGTTCAGAACATAAAAAGCATACCTTAGACCCATGAGGGTGCCTCTCTTTTATAGCCAATATAAACATGGTCCCAATAGAAGTCTAGCTTCAATGGAGTTAGGATTACTGCTTATCTTGGACTCCCAGTAAGATTGGGATAAACTCTCTAAGGTCTTATCTTTACCCAAACTGAAGTCCTCTCTCATTCTAGGACTCTTGTTCCTTATCCGCTTATCTCAGATGCTGGTATCTTCGCAGATAACCTCAGCATAGCCGAGATGATCTCGGCGTCATGACTAGGACACGTGACACCTCGGCTGGCACTTCGATGACACCTCGGCCACGTGTTGTCATTCAAAAATTATGTCCCCACAACTGCCCCTAGGTTCTATTACCTCGGCATCCTAAGGTGATGGAACCTATATCATTCATTCCTTTAATCATGACCCCGGTTTAACTTCAACTTGTAAATTTTTTAAAATTTCAACAAGTGTTAAACATGACATCGGCTTGATTTCAACTTGTAAATTTTTCTTAAAATTTCAACAAATGTTAAACATGACATCGGTTTAATTTCAACTTGTAAATTTTTAAAATTTTAACAAGTGTTAAACATGTCATCGGTTTAACTTCAACTTGTAAATTTTTAAAATTTCAATAAGTGTTAAACATGTCCTCGATTTAACTTCAACTTGTAAATTTTTCTTAAAATTTCAATAAGTGTTAAACATGATCTCGGTTTAATTTCAACTTATAAATTTTTAAAATTTCAATAAGTGTTAAACATGTCCTCAGTTTAATTTCAACTTGTAAATTTTTCTTAAAATTTCAATAAGTGTTAAACCAACCTTAGCTTGTAAATTCTAACTCCCAAGCATCATTTTCCAGCCCTCTTTGGTGCACTACTTCCAGTGTCATTGTGAGTCCTTTTGGATCTCCCTCCATTGGTATTGTTGAAATAGAGTTCCTTCCCCTGAACATCCCAATGTTCTTTGGTGCATGTTTCTTTTGTTCGACGTGTCTTTTGGGATTCTCCATGACCGACCTCCCGCGAAGGCCGATGAGAATGTCCCTTGGTCCCGCCATGCTAAGAGACTGCAGGAACCGTTTTCTACCCCCCTTTCTGGGCACCTTTCTTGGCCATTGGAATCGGCGTATCTTGTAGTGGGAACGATGGCTGCATGACGTTGTTCTGCATCATGAAATTAACGACCGTTTGCAGGTCTGCCAATTTGTCCGCCATTCCCTTCATCTCGTCGTCCTTCCGCAGGCATCTATCTTTCCATACTTGGAGGTTGTCCTCGTTACAATACCCACTCCAGTCCGATTTCTTCGGTACGCCGCCCTCCTAGCCGACGTCCTCTCCTCCATGATTCTTATCACAAGTCTCTTCGTTGCAGTTGTCTTCTTCAACGTCAAGGTCAATGTGTTTCTCACTCCCAGTAGGAGTGTCGTCTCCAACCTTCTCTTTTTGTCCGTTGTTGGCCATCTATTCTCCTTTCTTTCCCACAGACGGCGCCAAATTGTGTATGTCAATTTCCGACCACACTGCCAATCAAGCACTCAGCTGGAGAACACTAGCAGAATAGATTAAGCCCGAACGACCTGTCACAAAAAGAAGAGATTCCGGCGGTGGTTCGTCCACCCAGGGGCATTCCGACGATCAAGTCAGTTATCTCTCACAGATAGCAAAAAAGCTTAACTTACTATTCAGAATATAAAAAACATATCTTAGACCCATGAGGGTGTCTCTCTTTTATAGCCAACACAAACCTAGTCCCAATTGAAGCCTAGCTTCAATGTACTTAAGATTACTGCTAATCTTAGACTCCTAGTAGGATTGAGATAAACTCTCTAAGAGTCTTTTATTTACCCAAATTGAAGTCCTCTCTCATTCTAGGACTCTTGTCCCTTATCCGCTTATCCCGGATTCCGGTATCTTCGCAGATAACCTCGGCATCATGACCAAGACACGTGGCACCTCGGCTGGCACTTTGGTGACACCTCGGCCACATGTTCTCATTCAAAAATTATGTCCCCACATGTAGCATGATTGATAATCACTGCACTACCTTGAATCATGAATTGCTCTTAACATGAACATTAATAGAGTAGAAATAGAAAGTTATGCAAAAACTTTGGTAGACATGTTATACAGCTAGCCCAAACGACACTCATTCACTCTCTAAATGATATTGCCAAACAACTCGTTTCTTAAAGGTGAAGTTCTTAAAGAAAGCAAAATGATATTGCCAAACAACTAGCTTCTCAAAGGCAAAGTTCTTAAAGAAAGCAAGCGGTGCACTTAAATCTAAATAGGGTGGTATGGGTGAGAAAGAGAAGATCTAGACAAAAGACCTACTCGAAGGAATTAGCCAATGTGTGCTCCTAAAGTTAGAAAATGTCCCGATAAGAGCTGTCATAATTCATCCCTTCCTTTAGTACTATACTCAGCGACGGTAGTAAGAGAAAGGCTTGCCCCTGTTTGATGTTGCAACAATGACTGGTTTGCATGCATGTCCACTATACAACCCCTCATCTTCTTTGAAAAGACTACCTCAAGCCCTCAGTATAATGATTTAGTATGTTGATCTTTCAGAGAAGGAAGTTTATTACTCTTTCAAATGGTTTGAGCCTCATCCAACCCAAGAAACTTACTTCGAAGAGTCTTGATAAATGATGATTGAGATGAGATTCGATGTTTTTGAACCATGAAATACTCGGTTTCCATTTCGGTTGTAAGTGCAAAATTCTGGAAATGGAAGTGGCACAGACCGCTGCTTCTAACAGCAGATGCAGATTATGTAGCAAATACCGTTGATGCGTTACACATTGAGTTGGACAACTTTCCTTGAGCAGATAGGACACAGCACCATCAACAAACATACTTGTGAAGAAAACTCCCACCTTAGGGGAACTGCCTCGATCCTCATCTTATCTACTCACATAAGCCTAGCTCTACTTTCTTTCTTATTCCAGGGACCAAGGCTAGAAAGCCTTTTGTTCGACCCCCTATAACTAATCGAAGACGAAAGCAATAGTTAGCGCAGTCGTATTCTTGTTGGCCAAGTTAAACTTGTTTCTAGTTGACCCCTTGAATAAGAGGAAGAGGGGGTGACTATAATCATCTCGTTTCGATCAAAGAAATTACATAATCAGTTGAACCTAGGTGAATGGGAGAGAATGCCAACAAAGACGATGAATAATATGTGTGGTTAGCGAGCAGGGCTAAATGACTTTGAGGTTCGCTCGCGCCAAAGATAGATAACAGGTGGACCAGCTTGAGGGCCAACTATGTATCAAAATGGAAGCGGTCCAAGATCCATTACAAGCGGGACCTACCTAGGTGTTTAAAGCAAAATCTCGACATTTCGTCCGCGATATTGTACCATTCCAATTCATCTATGAAGACAGACAGGGCTTTGACCTTATTGGGATTAGGGTTGATCCCGAGAGGGTCAAAGCTTTCTATCTCTAATGCTTCAAAGAGACTCCTCGTAACTTTATTTAGCAGTTCTCCACAACACCACAAAAAGAAATATAAAATGGTAGAAAAATTAGTAGAACATTAAGACGGCAAGAATGGTACGATGGAAATAACAGACCTCGGGCTTTGCCTGCCCTTTATAATAAAGAATTTCGACTTGGCTTGGGAAAGCGCTAGCAACAACAGAAAGGAAAGGGTCCATGTAGCTGCTACGTCCACCTCTTTCTTAACCAATAGAGCAGTAGGTTCGCCTACAAGGTTTATTTACTCACCAACAGCAATGCATTCAATAGTAGCATTCGATGCCTACAAGCCAAAGTTTAAGCCTCTTTTTATAAGTCAATGGAATCTGTATGCTCAGAAGCCCGATTTAAGTAGTAAATTGTAGATACCTTATTGACCAATTCAAACTAGGCGTACTTACGTGTAAGTCCTAATAAGTGAACTTATGGTCTAATAGGTCCTATAAAAAAAATTTGTCATAAAAAAATGTCACTAGTTGTAAGTTTTAACGACAATTTATAAAAATCATGACAAAAAAAATCACTAATTGTCAATTTTTAGCAAAGTATGTAAAAAATTGTCACAAAAAATTTATTTTTAGCTATAATTTTATCAAAATTTATTTTTAATAGAACTTGATAGAAATTAAGTCTAACTATTAAGATCTATCGATAGTTTACCCTTCAAAAAAACTAAAACTACATGTATCTACATGAATGAAACAAATGTGCTAACATTTTTGACAAATAAAGCCTCCAAACTTTAAGGTCCGTCACTATTTTTTTTTCTCCCTATTTTGAAATATGTAAATTTTTCCCAGCTTTTTAATGATATTATGAAAATTAAGCACACAAGACTTGTAACCTATGTTACTTAATTTAATGAGAAATACCTTACAAAAATAAAATAAAATAAAATAAAATAAAAGTTGCAGTATTTTGACCTTGTTTAGGTAAACATTTGTTGTCAATTCTTTTCAAGAGCCCTTTCAAACATGTTTTGCAATATTTTTTTTGCTTTAAAATGTGAAACACAATGATTCATGAATTCCTAACTCATTTGGGATAATATTTTGGGTTAAAATTGTCGTATAAAATAAAATAAGTTATTTTAATCAAATAAGACAATATATCATATTCAGGCCTTGTTTGGCAAGTGACTTTTTTAGCTAAAAAGTCAAAAAGTCATTAAAAAAATCAAAAAGCTATTAATTCATATCAAAAAGTCAAAGATTCTATTTTCTCTCTACTTTTTGCACATCTTTTCATAAAAAGTCAAAAAGTCATCGCAAACATACTAGTTTTTTTTAACTCATACTTTAGCCAAATAATAAAAAATTTACTAAATTAGCCTGATCTCAAACAAGACCTCAACCATAATCATTTCATTTTTTCTCCCATAAAAATCAAAAAAATAAAAAAATCTATCCTAAATAAAACTTTTTAATCTAAAACTAAAAAAATCAAAAAATTAACTCACATCCCAAACTATTTAACTTCTTGCAAAAACCAATTTGTGTGATATGAAAAGTTTGCTTTAGGAACACTGAATTGTGACCCCTAGCTAGAGATAGCTACAATTTTCCCACTATTATACTGTTGAGGCCTCATGTCAATATATTCAGAGTCTACTTTCACATTGACTTGGTTCACCCCAACTTTCCAATAATTTATATCACATTACAATGGAGACATGTAAAAGTTCCTAGCAACTTGTTCTTAAATTTCAATATATATATATGTTCATGACAAGAATAGCAAAATTAAGAGGGAGGGAAGAGTTAGCAGGAAATGAAAATTCACATCAAGAATGTACATGAGACAACTTAAAGGCTCCGTTTGGTAAGGAGGTTTGGAGTTATTTTAGCCACAAAAGACAAAACAGGCTATTTTAGTTACAACAAATAAAACATCATATCCAATCCATAATCATGACACTCTTCTCTCACAAAAAAAGTCAAAAAAGTCAAAAAAATTCTTCCCAAACTAAACTTTTTAACCCATGCTAAAATAGTCAAAAAAATTAAAAAGTCAAAAAACCAACCCACTTTCCAAACGGAGACTTAAACAACTAGGTGAGTCTTCCTCTAAATTTTCGATACAGGAGACAACTTAAACACCTAGGTGTGTCTTCCTCTAAATTTTCGAATATTACGAAAAGATTAAAAATGGGGTGACACAACTTAGCCAACTAAACTAAAAATTTGTTAATTTAGGCATCGTTTGGGAAGTGACTGATTTAGTCAAAAAGTTACAAAATTATTAAAAAAACTAAAAAGCCAATAACTCATACTAAAAAATCAAAGATTTCATTTTCTCTCTACTTTTTACATATTTTTTCGTAAAAAATTAAAAAGTCATCTCAAATATATTAATTTTTTTTAAATCACATTTTAATCAAAAAATCAAAAAATTACTAAAAATACATGTTCCCAAACGATACCTTAGTATCAAAATCTATACATACTTTACCATTGGCGTATTAACTAAATAATAGTGGCTAGCATCAGTAATTGATTCAGATCCAAGCATGTTTGGGTTGATCATCAAAACTCAAAATGTCAATTTATTCCAAATATTTGATCAATCTATCTAAAGCAAGGTTTTAGTTTTTAAATGTCATTTTCTTCACCAATTTTAGGGACGGCCGACAATATTAATATCTTAATATAGGCTGTTTTTTGACTACTTTATTAATGCAATATAGTTAGTATTTATTTATTAAAGGGTAAAAATAATTTTTGGGTGCAACTTTGGTTATTTTTTATACGGAAATAAAAAATTAATTACATTTTTTACTTCTGTAGTTAGATCTAAATTTACTTTAGTTCATATAATTTCAAATTGAATGATTTAGTCTCTATACTTTAAATCTAAATTCAATTTGGTCATTCCGTCTAAATTTTTGTTAAATTTTTTCTTCATGTCACCATAGGGGCCAAATTATTTAATTTGAAATTAAAGAAACTAAAATAAAATTTGAACCAAATTATAAGAGTGAAAAGTGCAATTAATCTTATTTTTTGGAGTAAATTATAGTAACTTTCCCTAATATTTAAAAAAATTATAATAAACTCAACAGTTTTAACATAAGTACACTAGCCTCCCTTAAATATTCATTTTAATATAAAATAGATGATAACATTATTTTCTTATCCATGTAACTAACAAATTATAAATGAAAAATGACCATGCTCCGTTTGTTTGGACAAAAAATATTTTCTGAAAATATTTTCTACATTTTCTGGTATTTGGTACAATAAAAAATGAAAATTAATGGAAAATATTTTTAATAATCAATGGAAAATAAAGTCTACTAAGGCAGAAAATATTTTTCACTTTTAAAAGGGGATAAACGTTTTTTGAATTAAACTTTTATAAATATCATCACACCACCATCACCATGGCTACCGCCGCCATCACTGTCACCATTATTGTCGTTGTTGCCCCACCACCTCCACCTCCACCTCTACCTCCACCTCCACCTCTATCTCTACCTTCACCTTCACCACCTTCGTTCCACTACCACTACTACCAAACATAAAAAAAATATTCTCTATAAAACATTTTTTGAAAGAAGTTTTTCGTATGCCTAAACAAACAGAATATAAATGTTTAAATTATACAAAAATTTAATATAATTATGTTAAAATTGTAAAACTTATTATATTTTATCCAGAAGAAACGTTAGGCAGTTGATTCTATTTGTCATTAGGTAAATGTTAACAAGTGTTTTTTTAAATATTATTTAAGGTTAGAAATTATTTAAGAAGTGTCTTTAAAATATAAAATAATATATTAATTTTAATAAAAATATATTAAATTTAATAAAAATATATTGCGTTCTTTTTTTTTTATATATATATATTTCAGTTGTGTTTAGGGACACTGGTTAAAACTGAGTTGTAAATTTTATTTATTTATTTTAATGTTTGTGAAGAGAATATGTTTGGGGAATAGAACATTCAAACTTCGGTAGTAATAATGTAGTGGGATTGTGACTGGATTCGCGAATAGGGTTTATCTCTGGGGTTTTCTAGATTTTCGACCCTGTACTGTACCCAACACAGCTTGCAATGAAAAATATTATACATTCTAAATTTTTTATTAAATAAATAATTAGATGTTTTATATAAATATGAGGTTTACAAAATTACAAATCATATACTTATATGAAGTATTTAATCAATAATAAAAAATTTAGAAGCATTTTGGCAATAATGGTAAAAAGTTAATTTTTTGGCTTTTTAATTTTTTTAATGGTGGTTTAAAATGATTTAAATAAGTATATTTTTGACTTTTTATAAAATATAGGTTGAGTATGAGTTGAATTTGAAATAATGTAATAGAGAGGTGATGTGACTTAAATAAGATGATATAACTTAAATAGGATAGTGACTTTTTAACTTTTTTAAGAGATGCCAAATAAGGCTTTAGTCAAAAAAAACTAAGGCCTTGTTTGGTTTGTGTTTCCCAAAAATTTTTAGAAAAAATTCTCTACAAATAAGTTTTCAAAAGTAATTAAATCAAACAAATTTTTTCAAAAAAATTTCCCAAAACTTGTTTGGTTTATAAGTTTTCCAAACAAATCTCTCTCTCATACACATCAAATCAATCACTTTTTTCAAAACTCTCTCTCAAAATAATTTTTCAAAACATCTTTTGAAAAAAATCAAACTAAACAACTTTTCATACTTTTTATCTTTAAAACTCATCTCCCAAACTCAAATCAAACATACCAACTTTTTTATCCAAAATAATCTAATTTTTTACCAAAAAAATCATCAAAAAAATTAAAAAATCAAAATATTAATTTTTTACAAACTTCCTAAACCACCGTATCCTTAATATTACCCGATTGCAACGGACTTCACAGGTAATTGACTTCTTACGCATAAAGCCAAAAACCCAAAGATAAGCACGTCTCTCAGATTTTTTCCACTTCACTTTTTCTTTCTCGTTCTTTGAAAATATCTGTCTATTTCTTGGTACTTTTGAAGCAGATTGCCTCTCGCTCTCTCTTTGCCATTGCCTTGGATTCGACAAACAGCTCTATTATTGAAGAAAAGTAATTCCTTTATTGGACTCTGTGCATGTCTTTGATTAATTCTTGATGGGTTTTGGTTGATTTATTTTAAAGTAGGTATTTGGGTTTTGGCTCTAGTCTCCCCTGATTGGTCTGTAATCTATATTTTAGAGTTTTGGCTTCTGGGGTTTTTGAAATCTTGTCTCTGTTTTAGCTTACCTATATCAGTGCTGGGTTTTTATGTATTGGGTTCATTATTGAGTTTTTGAGGCTCAAAGTTTGTGTGTCTCAAGATTTGAGTTTATGTGATCCAACAACATACAAGAGTCTCGAGTTAGGTTTAAGTTGTTTAATTTCTAAGTTGCAGGGCTAGCTAGGGTTTGTGCTAATTGTCACTAGGGTTTAAGTTTCAAGAAGTTCTACATCAAGTCTTTAAGTGCCAATTGCTCCCTAGAGTTTGTGTGTGCACTACTTTTGGTTTAAGGTTTGAGGCTTGAGGTTCAAGGTACAATCCAGTCTTCAATTTGAGGCTTGGTTCTAACTTTCAAGCTCTATATCAAGTCTGCAAGTGCCAATTGCTACCTAGGGGTTGTGTGTGAACTACTTTTGTTTTGAGTTTTGATGTTCAAAGTACAATTCAGTCTTCAATTTTAGCTTTGTTCTAACTTCCAAGTTCTATATCAAGTCTGTTAAGTGCTAAGTTCTACCTAGGGTTTGTGTGTGCACTACTTTTGGTTTGAGTTTTGATGTTCAAGATACAATTCAGTCTTCAATTTTAGCTTTTGTTCTAACTTACAACTTCTACATCAAGTCTGTCAGTGCTAATTGCTACCTAGGGTTTGTGTGCACTAGTTTTTGTTTCAATTTTTGAGGTTCAAGGTTCGATTAGGTCTTCAATTTTAGCTTTTGTTCTAACTTCCAAGTTCTATATCAAGTCTGTAAGTGCTTATTGCTGCCTAGGGTTTTGCTTTGTTTGCACTGGTTTGTTACAAGGCCTATTTTGCCCCTTTTGTTTGTGAACTAGAAAGTGAGCTTTTTTGTAATGGAATCTCATCAACCAAAAATGCTGTCAAACCCCACTGTTATTGCCGGGTCTCTGAAGCCAAAACCCAATTCCATAGTTCAGAACCCAGGTGATTTATCAAAGGAGTTTGGGGTTCACAGAAAGGAAAATGTGGTGGGAAAGCAAGAGGACTCTGTTGGGATTCTTGAGGTTTACATACACCAAGCAAGGGACATCCACAACATATGTATATACCACAAGCAAGATGTCTATGCCAAGATTTACTTGACTAGTGATCCTGAAACAGCAGTTTCGACCCAGACCATTAATGGTGGGGGGAAGAATCCGATCTTTAACCAGAGTCTTCGGCTCAGTGTCCGGAAAATTGATTCTTCGCTGAAATGCGAGATATGGATGCTGAGTAGGGTTAGGAATTATCTTGAAGATCAGTTGTTGGGTTTTGCATTGGTGCCTCTTTCTGATGTTTTCACTGGGAATGGGAAGTTAGCCCAAGAATTTTCCCTCTCCTCCAGTGATCTGTTCCATTCTCCTGCTGGTTTTGTTCAATTGGCTCTCACCTACACTGGAGCTTCTCCTGAAGTTGTAGAAATCTCTACACCACGCTCCTCTGCAGTTCTGAACCTTGCTAGGCAAGATTCAGAGGTCCCCATTTCTGATCCCAATGAACTTGATAAGATTGAGTTTCCAGATCCAAAGATTGTGAATGAGAATGAGATGATGGTTTCAGAGTATTTTGGGGTCCCATGTGACAATTTGGAGTCTGCAGGCACAGAGCAATTGGGCACGACAGATAACGGTGAACACCATAGTTCACAAGATAGTGGTGTGGAAATCACGGAAGGCTTCTCAATGGGTGGTGGTCTTGACAATGTTGAAGTGTCAAAGGTTGAAACTCCGCCACGTAGTGTTTCAACTACTGCCTCTCCTCGGTTTCGGTTCCAGCGAGCTCCCAATCGGCATCTGATACTTCAGGAGCTTCAAAACCTCTAAATCAAGATGCTGTTTGCTCTCAAGGAGAAAATAGAAGATTTTGGTGAGGCTGAGAGTGGTTCCTCTGCATTGCCAGCTAATAAGCTTTCACAGCCAGTTATTAATGTCAAAATGGAGCCTGAAAATAAGGTGGTGCAACAAGAGATTGTTGATATGTACATGAAAAGCATGCAGCAATTCACTGAATCACTGGCAAAGATGAAGCTTCCTTTGGACATTGACAATGAACCTACTGATTCAGGAGATACCACCTCGGATGAGAAAGTGCAAGCACCAAAGAACAATGGCCGAAGCCCAAGAGTGTTTTATGGAAGTAGAGCGTTCTTCTAAGCCGTCGTTTATTTGGTTCAACAGACAACGAGGTGACTTGCAGTTTATAATCCCAGCTCTAATTGTAATAGTGCGTAGTGAGTCGAGTAAGTAATGAAGTGTCTGACTCTGAATGTGTAATGTGGATGGTCTAGCACTCTTCTAGGTGACAGGTAAGCGTGTTTTGTGTGTTTCAACATGTTTTGTGTGTTTCAAGCTTTGTTGTACTTTACCCGATGTCAGTTTTTTAATGCAAGTAATATCTTTTCCCTTATCTAGTCCTCTCTGCATTCCACTGAATATATTTGTGTAAGTCAGCATTGATTATCTTTCCGTGTCATTTCAATTCAACTATCCTAGAGTTAAAGTTCGATTGCATAATTGTGCTATTAGAATTTTTTCGTACTTTCATATGGAAAATCAATTGAATTCAACAAGCTTATATCCCTACAATGATTCAAAAACCCGGTCAGTTCATACTGGTTTTGGACCATTCTGGTTTAGATACATCTCAATTTACCATTGAGATCCCAAAGGGCAAACAAAGGGGCCGGTTCATGATACATGTTTATCTAAACTGGAATTTGATAGTTGGTTCACTGGCAAACTGGTCCGGGCATACGTGTTCCCCCATGTGTTCAAATCTAAATTTTTTTAAAAAAATAATAAGAGGCATTTGGACATGGCAGCCTATTTTCTTCTTTGTCCATATATGCTTTAATATCCAAAATCACAACTTTTTCCCTATGCCAAAGCAAAACTTAACCATGCCAAATAAGCATGTAACTTTCTTTGCCCTAAGATTTTGCTTGCTTCCTACTTACTTGCCTCATCCTCTACTTTGTGACATAGTTGCGGCCCTCATCATAAACCTGGCAGCTTGTGTCTCGTACTCCACATCTTGGTCAAAAGTGAAAACTCAACTGGATGGTGACTTTGATGCTTAACATTATTCTCCTCATCTGGGCTCATAAATGGAATCCTATCCGGGAGTGAGATGATGAATTCAGATATCAATTTGATTTTGCTTGGCCCTTAGGAATATACTTATTTTCTTACTCCATTGTTCTGTTCCTAACATCACTGACAGATAAATCATGATATTTCCAATGTGAGTAAGTTACTACATAAGTAAATTTGTAGATATAGATATATACATCTTGCTGTATGTTTAGTAAATGTGTAACCAACAAGAAAAGATGTCTGTTGGAGTCTACTATCTTCAAACTCAATCTGTCAAATTCCTATTACAAATATTTTAAGCAATTATAGAAATGCACAAAATAAAGACTAAAACAAGAAATTGCAATTTTATCTATGCTTCTATTTTCTCCATTCTTGACTAGAGTCATTTTCCACCATACATTTGTGGAACAGAAATTGAGATGAATAGAGATGGACATTAAACATCTTGAAGCAAAAGTAAGGGGAGTATAGTATAAGTCATATACCTGTGAAGGCTGTGATTGAGGAACTGAGTGTGGAAAATGAAATGCAACGATCCTCATAAGACCGTTTTGCATTATTGACTATCTTCGTGTCATTTCTCTCCCTTCTCAAGAATTGGCACCACCAGTGGAATTGAATGTTGGCCACCAATCATTGATTACTTTAGCACTGATGATCAAAATCTCACTCTCTCTACTTCCTGCAAAAAATTTCTTTAAATCTCTGCTGCTAGCATTCTTCTATATCAAGCCCTAAATTCTAAAATCTCACGAATTAGTTTGGCCAACCATTTTCAGAAGCATCATCAAATTTCAATATTAGAATCGTAACGAGTAGTTTTTCTTTGTGACAATGGGCATTTAGAAACATCCAAAACAAAAGGTGGTGTATACATGATTCCAATTGTTTTATTTGCTTTGTTGCATTTGGTTCAGGCAGGGCATGGTTTTGTAAAATGTGTTTTGCCTGCAAACTAGTATCCACGTTGACATTATAAGTTTGCAGCTTCCTAACATCAGAAAAGGATCAACAATTTTCTTACCTTCATGCATTTGCCGATAGGAGAGTACAACTAATTGATGCATGCTCTTGCCCAAACCACTATATCCACCAGTGAATACCGGTAATTGTCTTCTAGTTGCAACTTTCCATTGCTGAACCAAATCTCATTGATTCATAGGAGTTGTGGACAATCACTATTCATTTCAAACTCAGACAAATTTGCATGAACTCCTTACATGTAAATTGGCTCAGATTCTGCTATTAGAAGTGCATTGGAATGCTTGCAACCCTTGTCATTTGAACTGAATTCCCATCAATCCAAGCAAACCTGTATGCTAAATTCTTTCACCACAGTGCAGAAGCAACCCAGGAAAGACCCTGACATACCAGTCCTATAACTTCTTTTTGGTTCTTGGTTTCACTTTGAAGCTGTCTCTCCATCGTCTGTTCTTCCAAACATGGCTAGTACATAGATTCTTTCGTCACTGGCTCTGTTAACTTGCTTTTTGATTTGCAGGTTAGAGGTTACCTCATTCATCTTGTTAGTACGGAACTACAGAACTCATCAGGTGTCTGCAAATCCAAGGTGCTCAAGAGTTTTGGCAATTGGTAATGCAAGTGTTTGGTAATTGAGAAGTTTTAGTTCCTGAAATTACTAATGTATCTTAGTGACATTTTCGATTTGGTTTCACAAAGGGTAGAGGAAAGAAGGCTTGTAAAAAGGTGAGTGCTATTCAATGGCATAAAGGAACAGCTACCTGAATAGTAAAATTTAACAATCATGTCTCTCAAAACACAATAATCAGTGCATTTTTTTTTTGACATTTTTACTTTCTTCCAAACAAAAAAGTTCCTAGAAAATGAAATTTTGAGGTTGCTCCATTGGCAGGCTGCCTTTTTCGGCGTGCAATAACATCTGTGGACACTTTCAGAAACAGGATTTCAAAATGCACAGGTTGGTGGGTTGTTGCTCACACCATTAGGTTTTCCTATCAGTTATTTGTTGCTTACAAAAAGTGTGAGCCTAAAAGATTACAGTCTGTAAAGCTGAGATGCATTGATCAGAGTCAACATAGAAACCAAAAGGTTGGAAAGGCAATGTTCCATCCCACTTTTGACTTTCCAACTTTTGGACAAAGATAAGTTCCAATTTCTTCTCACCATTAACTGATTCATTCCAAATAATTCCTTAGTAGTCTCGGAATAACAATTCAATAGGCTGATATGATGCTCCCGAATCAATAAAAGCAGTAATCACAAATAAGATTGCAAATGAGTCGAATTAAGCCAAACTTTACAATGCTCTAGCTTGGCTCATTTGTTTGTTGAGTTCAAAAATCAAACTCAAGCTAAGCTCGATTCATTAATACTAATCATTCCATGCTCAAGCTCAGGTTTGATAATGAAGAAAAAGTTCAGCTTGATAATCATGTCTGGACAGCTCATTAAATATTATTCTATATTACAATATGTATATATAACTAATTTTATATGATTTAACATATAAATGATATTTTTCATTATTCTAATTCAAACTTGGCTTATTTATTAAACGAGACAAAAAATATAGCTCGAGCTTATTTATATACATAATGAACTGCGCTTGTGAATAACTTGGTTAATTTGCTATCTTAGTCACGTAATGAGTAGAGTCAACCTAATCCATCTTGGTCAATTGAGTAAAAAACAAGATTGGCCCCAACCATTCTCTTTTTACGCTCCCTCATTCATCTAAAATATCATGTACGCATACCATTTCAATACTCTGAACTTTCAAATAATTTTCCATTTCTTTTTGCATATTAGGAAGATGAAAGAGTCAAATAAAGTAGAAAAGGGCAAATGGATGGAGGATGTACAATGGTCCCTATTGAAGGTGTCCCTATCATGTTTGTAAAACAAACCCTAAGAGGAGGGAAAACTGTGGTTTCTCATGCTTGCTTCAATCACTGCAAGCTTTGCCTTGTCTCCCTCCCCCCTTCAGACATGCTTTCAGAGAGAGACAGAGAGAGAAGAAATCATTATAACCTCCATAATCACACAATTTTGAGTTTTCTTTCTCATCATTGCTATATTCAAATTTAGATGCCCTCCATGATCGAAATAAAAAGGTTGCAACACATCACTAAAAAAGTAAGAAAATCACCAATCTACAATTGTAACTGCTTAAATTTGAAATAAAGATATGATCACCAAAGTAAGAAAATCAAGGATCTACAATTGTGATTGTTTTTAAATTTGAAATAAAGATATAATCAGAGTTTGTAGAATGATTTTGGTCATTGAACAAATTGAAATCCTCAAAAATGAGACTTACTGAAAAGTACAAGATACACTACCCGTCCACTCCAGTTCACAATCCAGCTTCAGTCTTGTTTTGAAAAACACAGAGAGAGAGAGAGAGGGAGAGGGAGAGGGAGAGGGAGAGAGCATTCAGATTGTGTTGATGACACGGAATTGGCCGATAATGACAATAATAAACAGACAATTTAATTGATGGGGACTTCAAACCCATAATTGATGCAATTTATAACGTTGAGACTAACCAATCAAGAACAGTCAAAATGAGCTGCTGAACTAGCAAGAACATATGAAGCTGATGGTCTTTAAAGCAACCAAAAAGAAAAAAGAAAAAAAGAAGCATAATGTCAACTATTTGATGAACATTATGTTTCACACATGCCAAACATCAACTTGTAACAAAAAAAAGTTCCAATGGAAAAAAGAATCAGAATGTGGCGACTTATTCACGGGGACCCTAGATGGGTATCCCTCAAATGTTTCACACTAGTAAATCACAACAACCTCTGTTTACAATCCAAGGGAAAACAAAAACAAAACCCGATCAAGGGAACAACAAAAATAAGGATTACCTGATACGCACGGGCCTGCAACTTTGCAGAAAACATTAAAACTAGAAATTAAATCCAAAAACGAGTGTCTATCTTTCTTTCTTCTTTTCTTGTTTCTTTTTTTCTTTTTTGATGTATCGGTTGCCTCACCAGAGATGCATGATACATTTCTGACTATATGCCGCAATCTGATTTTACATCTCACTCAAATACCAAAAAAGAAACCCTATATTGATAAAACTCAAAACTCAACACTTAAAAACACAAAATCTCTTGTAACTTCTTCTATCTCTAAACTTAGTTCTTCAAAACAGGCACTCCGGTTAGCACTAGATAAGGTAATGAATTTCCTTTCAACTTTTTTAACTGATATATTCACTGAGGCAGTGTGCAAAATTCACAGTTCACCAGCTACACCAAATTTCTTCACCTACTAAAACATACTGATATCTGGTATCCTCCTAGCCAGCAATTCCTGCAACAAGTCAAAACAAAGAAAAAGCAAGTATTAGGGGGTATATTAGTAAGTGCAATGTGTTATGTTTCAAAAAGAAATGGTCTGACATGACATTGTATTATTCCGTCAATAGACAAACAGCTTTCAATTGGCTACAAATAGAAATAGTATAACTGCATCCCAAAAAAAAAACTATGAACTTGGGTTTGTAGTCTAGGCCGCCTCTAACATGAATTCAAATTCAATTGGCAAAATGAATAATCAGCTGAAACTCTTATGCAGAAGAGTGATTTCATAATGAAAATAAAGCCTTAGAGAATATACACATCTGCCATTTTAAAACAAATGCTAATAACACACATAACACACTAACCCATAACTATATTAGATAAAACTTAGAACTAATATAATAGCAACCAAAACACAATTCACAAGGAATGCTGAATTATGAATGTCAACCTCCCACATGTGCCATAGGAGAAGGCTCTTTAGGTGTACTAAAGATGCCAAGTAGCATAATATCCTGAAAGTACAACACAAGTTTTCAGCACTACATGTAGTTGTGAAGTCCCTTTGAAGTTGAAGGTTGAAGCACACCTACTCAACTTATACAACTTAATACCATTTGAAGGTTTAAGAAATAGGTACAAGAGAACTTTTTTATGTAATTTTTACATTAGTAAAGTTCATAATCACAGTGAGGCTAGCTAAACTTGCATAATCATATCAATAGTAGCAATCCAGTATAATGACAATTATGAAGTCTTATTTCAAACTCGACTAGGAGTTTAAAAGCTTTTCCCATAGTGAGGACCTTCGTGATTGTCATTAATGGAAATCGGACCAACTGCTAAAAACATTTCTACTTGAGTCAACCTTAAAAGATCTATTATCAATAATAGTTTATAAGTTAATCTAGAAAGTGTCTCTATTTATACCAATATGCAAGTCATTAGTTAACAAGTAATACTACTAAACAAAAAAAACTCAGGTTATAAAAGCTCATGCATGCTCCATCTTAGCATTATTGACAAAGTTAATAGTCAAATTTACAACCACTAGGTTTTAAAGTGATTCCTGTTCATAAAAATGAGAAAAGCAATATATATAAATAAAAATATTATACAGAATGATAGACTAATTTGGTCCTATCACCATAAAAAGTGAAAACCCAGATGACTTATGATCGAACTAATGCCACTGTCACATCATTTTAGATAAAAATTATGTATAAAATTTCTCTGTTTAGAAATTTTGCTAGTGACAGTCACCAGGGTGGTTTGTAATTTCAAAATGCCACTACCACATCATGTTGGATGAGAATTTTCTTTTCTTATAAGCATTTTGTGTGAATTTCTCTACATCTAGAACTTTCATAGTGAAAATTACTCCAAGATACATAAGACTTACACCAAGAGCTTATCCGTTCGCCCCCTGCCCTAGGGAAATCAAAATAAAAAATTCAACTGCTTTGTATTTGTCTATTGATATATATTTTGCAAACTTTTAAGAACGTGTTTCATCACTAAGACATATGAAAAAGAGTTTTCCTGGGAAAACCAATCCTCCTATGCAACCTAAGTACCTAACCTAACGAAACTAAACCAAATTAAGCCTTGTGTCTCAACTCAATCAAGTAGGATTGGCTTCGTGAATCATTTTTCTCCATGTTGCTTTGTCGAGAGTTATATACTCTGTAAAATTAAATAAATTCATATCATTTTTACTACAGTATCCCATATTAGTTTTAGATCTTTCCTTCCTAACTCAACGCTCTTGCTTATTTTTCCCATTCAAACCACCAAAGTAACCCACAATAGAGTTGAAAACACCAGCTATCACATCAAGCTAACAAAAAAGACTAAATCCAGAAAGAAAAACTATTGTTTGAAAGACTAGACTATGACTGAGCCAAGTAACCTACCAGTAATGTCTCAAGATGGTTTTACCAGAAACTTGGATTAAGCATGCCTTCACCAGGCTCAGAGTGAAGGTGTCAATGAATATGAAGGGTGGGACACCCCTTGTGTAGCCCACTACAAAATCTTACTGCCTCAACAGTCAATACACGTGTGCAGACATGCACACAGAGAAAGAGAAGCTCAGTGGTACATAACGTATGTCCCATTAGCTCCTCTACTCTAGTGTCAAAAATTAAAATTTGAATTGTTAATGACAAGGCCAATCATGAGCCTATACTTGGTGGTTTAAATTGTATTGCAAATTTGGAAGGCAAACAATAACAAAAACAACAATAATAAGACAAACACATTCACCATAGAGCCTAAGGGGCAACTTATAGGGCAAATAAGGCCAATATTAAATAGAAAGAAACTCCATTTTAGTATGCTTGGTTGACTGACCAAGAAACAAGGAAGCATTGATTCAATATCCTTATTTGTCTTTCATTTTTTGTTTTGTAAGGCAACCCATACCAAGAATGGGCATAGCTCCAAGACAAGAGTCAAAGCCTCATAAGGCCAATTTGAATACAATTTTGTCCAGCATAACATGACTTAGACACATAGAAGTGCAGGTGGATGCAAGGATGTTTAAAAGCAGGTTCCCAAAATAAAGCCAACCAGATAACATACGACCATACCATCCTTAAACCATGTGCCTATATAACCAAATGTCTCCATGCACACATGGTCATTTCTACCAAATGTCCTGTATGGAAATTGTTTTCTTGTTCCCAATCACCTATTTTTTCTGCACCTCAACCATGAGGTTCACAACAGTTTCTAGTGGCTGTTCTCGTCACCTAAAATAAAGAAGACCAGCAAAACCATAGTGATAGCATACCAATGAAACTACATCCTAAAACATAGTTCTTTTGGGTTGAAAACTTCAACACAAATTCGACTCTAAAGTGAGAATTTTAGATCATCAGGACTATCAGATGAAGCCGATATTTGCTCCCCTGAGTATAAATTTAAGTTTTAACCACTCTTTTTAAGGCTTTATAAGCATTACCACACCCAACAAGACACCCAACAAGTGCAAAAGGAGGACTCTAAATCGTCTTGCACACTATTAAACAGGTCCTCTAATAATTATTTACTTAAAAAGTTGATTTATCAAGTTTAGGGAATATCTATTGTGTAAATACACATATTTTGCCATGTAAACTAAAATTCTGCAATTGGTAATATATAACTCAATATTAAGATCAAGATCGAGATTGAGATTGAGATTGAGATTGAGATTGGCCCTTACCTCTATTTGTCTGTCTCTTAGTAACACTATAACCACCAACATAACTGGGAGAACTTTTTGCAGGAACATCAGATGCTCCATTGCCAAATCCATAACCAAATGAACCAGTTCCTTCTCTCTCAGAGTTCGTCGAACGCCAAGTAGGGTCCCCATACACTGAACTACCACCATAAAAGTCAGCAAAAGCCCCATCATAACCACCATTTGATGCAGTGTAAGATGATGAGGGGGGTCCACTAGTTGCAGTATTTCTTCCATACCCTCCCCCTTCCAAACCATAGCTGTTATCACCACCTCCATAACCAAGATTCCTGCCATGACTAGATACATTACCCCCACCTTGAGGTGAAATTGGAGAAGACCCCCAATTAACTCCACTGTTGGTAAAGGTGCCCCCAATGCTTCCACTTCCAGTCCCCACATAGGCACTCGGACTTGTTGAGTTTGTTCCATAATTGAGCCCTCCATTCCCCCACAAACTCCCAGTCCTTGAGCTAAAAAAGGAACTGTTTCCTCCATTCCCTCCTCCATCATACCCAACAGGATTACAAAACCTATTCGTATTACCAATATAATAGGGGTTCAACCCCCGTCCATAGCTGAGAGTATTATTCAAATTTGCATTTCCCCCAAAATTTGGGTTCAGTCCTGGTTCAAAGTTCAAACCCATTCCATAACCAGAACCAAATGGAGCATACCCACTTCGACCACCAGTGATTGGACTGAATGATCTACCATCCATTCTAAGACCATACCCTCCAACTGTACTTGGAGAGTAGCCTTGAGCGTAATCATTGAGAAAGTTATTGATCCTACTCACACCATAGTTATATCCACCAAGTGGAGTTCGGCTAAGACCTGGTGACAACTCTTTGGGGACTGCACGCTTGACCTCAACCATTTTACCATTCAGCTCATGGAACGTTTTCAGCAACACTTTGTCCACCGCATCCTCTGAATCATAGGTGATGAATCCAAAGCCTCTTGGTCTCTGAGTGTTGTGATCATACATCACCACGACATCGGTGATGGTCCCAAACTGCTCAAAATACTTCTTAAAGTCAGCCTCTGTGGCTGTGGAAGCTAAACCTCCAACAAATATCTTTCTTGTCGTCCTGGACCTGGAGAGCCCTGAATGCTACTACTGCTTCTACTCAATGTGTTCTGGTCATCCCTTGGAACAGCCTTTTTAGCCTCAACCTGAAGATCAATAAACCAGTGATGAATAGCCGAATCAAAGACTATTTGATCTCAAAACAATACAATAAACCTAAACATGGCAAACATAATCTAATGTGAAGTGCAGCTGAAAAAAGAACAGAAGGCAATAATTACTTTAAACTCAAATTGAGATTAATTGCCTACATTATCAAAATAAACCAAACTTCACAATGTTTTCTTCTTGAGTACAATGCAAAGAGTTAACTAAGAAATAAATCGATTTATATTGACTCAGGCACTTACCATCCTACCGTCGATGTTGTGTTTCTCCTTAATAACTCTCTCTGCCACTACAGGGTCAGCAAAGACAACAAAACCAAAACCACGGGCACGCCCTGTGCTCCGATCCTTCATAATTACAGCTTCCAAAACTTCCCCATAAACACTAAAGTACTCCTTCAAACGTTCTTCATTTGTGTCCCAAGAAATTCCACCAATAAATAACTTTCCGAGATCGGATTGCATTTTCCTACACCAAAACAGTTACTTCATCCAAACAAGTTCTGAATTCTACAAAATGTAAATCAATTGGTATATAATCACCCAATTAAATCTTAATCTATGATATATAATGCTACTGAAATTGAAAGACCCATCAAAATTCACACTTTCACCAATCCAAGGTACCAATACGAGCTCTTCAAATACAAATGCAGATAAAAAAACATATCAAACAACAACAATCATATACCTTAGTTGAGAGAATTACAGGAAACCCAAAACAGTTTATCTGATAATACCACTTGGATTTCCTCGGATTCAAACGAAAAATATCGGATCCTTCGACGATCAATCCAGACACAATTCAACACACCTGAGAAAAACAAAAGTTCGAAATCAATCCCAGAAACACTTACTAAAGATCAAAACCAACCTCAACGAATTGGCACAAAAAAAAAAAAAATCAATACCCAAATCGAGATTTCGACGAAACCAAACCGATTAGTGAAAACCCAGATTAAAAAAAAAAAACTAAGATCTAAGAGGAAGCACTGTGAGAACTGAAGGCATGTTCTTCCTCCTCAACATAGTCCCCTATTTTTTTTCTCTCTCTGTCTCTCCCTCTCCTTGTTCTTCCAAATTCTTCTACTTTCGATAGCAAAACACGTAAATTTACATAGACCAAACAGATGGAAATGGGAAGATGTGTAAGAGACAGATGGTCCAATATATATATATATATATATTTTTAAATTTTTGTTTGAAGAATATGGAAAAATTGGGTTGTAGTGAGAGAAAGAGAGAGAAAGAAAGAGAAAATGCAAATGGGTTTGTTCGATCTGAGATAAATAGAAGGATTGCTTGTCCTCCCATTCTTGGCTTATATACATATTGGGAAAATCCATCATATATTAGTTTTTGAACTCCATGTATGTGTGTGCGTGCATGCATGTCCCTGATTGCTACAATCTCAGCCGTGGATTTCTAGGATTGGGTTTGGTTTTCTTTATGGAATCTGTTGGTGGCTTCGATCGACGCTTGTGGTCCCTTGATTTTCTTGACTTTGTGTTCTTGTCTTGAGATCAATGGCCAGTTGTATGATTAAAAGGCCTGGTCCATGGTATGTAATTTTAGAATATGCCTGATTTTGAATTATTATTTAACGTATCTCTTAAAAAAAAATTATAAAAAAAAAGGGCTTATTCAACCTTATATTAATTTTTTAAATAAAAAAAAAAAAGAAAAAGGAATGGTTGGAATAAAAATATAAAATTTGAGAGGTGAAATTATTTGAAATAAATTTGATTATGACCTCAATAGAAATAAATAAATTTTCGAATGTTGCTCCAAGAGTAAAACAACTTAGGTAATTTAGGCTGTGTTTGGTTGTGTTTCCAAACAATGATTCTGCACCCATATTCCAATATGATGTTTGAAATCAATTCTCAAATCACATTTTCACAACTTTGCAGAAAATCCTGTGTGGGGCGCGTTTTTTAATTTTTTTTTTCAAATTTGGCCCAACTGATCGTCTCATCGGATGTCCTACCAAACGTTCCACCGGTCGTCCGATCGGTTGACCGGAACAGTATATTTTTTTTTATTTTTTTTTCAATTGACATATGTTAATTTATATATATTTGAAAAAATATATTTTTCGATTTTTTTTAAATTTTTATGTGCTTTAATAGAATTTTGAGTTGTATGTTTGGTTTGAGTTGTAAATTTTTATATCAAATATCATATATCACATCAAAAATTCCTCACTCAATTCAAAACTCTTTTACCAAACAAATTTTTCACACTTAAATCATAATTCTAAAACTCACAAACTCAAAATACAACTCATACTCTCAAATTATATTTACAAAACTATACCAAACGCAGCCTTAGTGTCTCAACCTATATCTTTACTATACAATTTGTTGTTTGGTTGTTTGCTTCACCCCTTAGAATCTTGTTGTTTCTATTTTTATTTATATGTTGTTTGTTTTATTGGTAAATTATACTTACATTTACTAAGATTTGTGTAGCGATCCCAGTTTCGATCCTTCTTTTATATTTTGCTACTTTGATCGGCGGTTGGGGTCGTTGCGCCTATCAACTCATGGGTCCAGGGGTAGCGCCCTTTGGCGGTCCAAGTTGGCTGGTGGCGAGTCATTGTTCGATTAGCTCTCTAGGATCCAAGGGTAGCGCCCTCAAAAAAAAAATGCAAAATGTATTCGAAGTTGCTTGTCCATTCGAGCGGCCGTTTATGCGCTCGAGCAAAAAATATTTGGTTTCAGAAGTTTGACCTGTTTGCAAAAGTACTGGGTTAGTGTGTTTGACGCTCGAGCGGGGCATTTCATGCTCGAGCGGATCATGTTATATCAGTTCGTGAATTTGATATTTCATATCACTTTTTCAATCCCCTCTCTCTCTAAAACTCTCCAGAATTCCAGATCGTGAGTTTCCCTCTCTAGAAGTCATCTTCTCTCTTTGATTTCTTCAAATCCATTGAGATTTAGACTTAAGTTCTTCACCAAAGTTGATTATTATCTCGAGGGCTTCGTTGTGTGCAGTAAAGCTTAAGTTTCGACACCGTTCATTTTGGAGGTTTCATCTCATTTCATCTTCAAAACTTGAGGTTGGGATTTTCCTAGAGTTACATATATGTTTTTGCAAGATTTAGATGATTTTCAAAATCATCTTTTAATTAACTTTGAGAAATTGATTGTTGATTTCAAGAAGATGAGTGATTTTGAAAGAGGGTTTAATTTCTTTTTCTTTTAAAATAGAAATTGAAGGTTTTGAGCCATATTGATTAAAGAAAGATGATTTTGAGGAGATTCTTCTAAATATTTTGGAGATGAATGATTTTGGTGAGAAAACTTAGAAATTAGGTCTTTTCTTTGAAAGATGTTAAAAATCCTAGGAAGATGTTGTCATATTTATTTTGTGTATCAAAATAAATAGATGTTTTGAAAATTGTTTATTTATATATAAATGATGAATTTTGTGAAAAAAATGAGAAATGTTATTTATTTTGAAAATTGTTGTTAAAATGTTGATTTAGTCTTGAATTGACTAAATTGTTGAGATTGCTCGAAATGTGGGAATTACGTTATTCTCTTAAATGAATTGGATATAAAAGTATATATATATATTCATCTTGTGGAATTGTGTTGAAAAGAAGATTGAGAATTTTGATCACAATGGCATATTGTGTGGAACAATTGAATATGGAAGTAATGTTGCATTGCATTATTAAGCATACATTGGTATTTCAATTCATTGGACTATGTTAAGTTTTGGAAATTTGCATTAAGAAAAGAATGTTGGGAAATGGGTTTTCATGAAATGTTTTGGGGTAAATACGATGGTAAGTCTTAATGAGTGGTGTAGATGAAATTGTTTAAGTTGGCCTAAGTGTCCTTGGTGAAAGACCAGAAAGTCGTGCGGATAGGTGTCAAGTCTTCCAGTTAGTATCGGTAAAAATGACAATTGGTAGTACTCGTATAGTCTACTTGCAGATATCGACCTAGGGATTACCAGAATTATATTTACCACCCTTTTAATTAAATTAATAAATTTTGAACAGTTGAAGTTGTATAACATCATTGAGCATGATGGTTTTCAAAAGATAAAGATGTATTTTATTTTTAAAAAGGCATGGCATGGCATGGCATGTGCATTCATCTCTTGAGACTTGTATAAAATGTACATACTTTGTTAAAGATTTCCTACTGAGCTTTATGCTCACCCTACTGGATTTTTGTGCAAGAAAAGACGTGGTAAATCGGCTTAATTAAAGGCGTGAAAATGTGTGTGTTGAGAGCACTAAATTTCTCATTTGTTGTGATCCTATTTATAAGCCAAAGGCTATGTATATATGAATTTGAATAACCATTTTGTGTACCGGGCTTAAGCCTTGGAAGATTGTAAACCCTTAAGGGTATTATTTGGTTATTTACTTGTTGTTGAATCAATGTAATAACGCATGAGGAACTATTATTATGTAATGCAAATATGGAAAGTTATATTTGGTTTTCCTTTAAAAGAGTCATGATTGTTGCATTATCATTTCAACTAAAAATTTGGAGCGTTACAATTTGGGTTTAATACATATCATCCTTTGACGTTTGGAAAATTACACTGATCCTTCTGTCATTATAACGTTGATATCAAAAAGACATTAAATTCATATACTCTCTATTTTTTTGCTTTGCTTTACTTCTTTTTTCTTTTTCTTTTTTTTCTTTTGCTTTATTTTATTTTTTTCAATGAATTTCCTATATTTTTCTACCAAGAATTGTTGCATTTTATATAAATAAGTGGGTTTGTGAAATGAGACTATTAACTATAGAGGTAAGAATGTAATTTCCATAACATCAAGGAGTGAGATGTAATCGAACCAAACCTCAAGAAGTGTCAGTGTAATTTACCCTTATTTTATTTTAATATAAATTGTCCGATTGTGTATCTTACAAATTTTAAACAAAATTATAATATTTACAATAGTTCTCAATTAGACTTTCCAACTTATGTCTCAAATAAATTTGAGTTGCCTCCATCGTAGATACACCATGATTAAAAAAAATATATATGAATGAAATTTTTTATTTGAAAAAAAGGGATAAAATGGATGAAAGGTAAATCAAGTGACAGAAACTTTTTTTTGTTTTATTCGTTAGAAAAATAAGATCCTGAATAAATATTTGTGAAAAAATAATGTTTTTTTATTACACATTAGAAATTAATATGTGACAAATCTAATATTTTGAACATAACATATTAGTTTATTTTGTAAAAAGATTTTTATGCATTTCAAATACACACGTGTGTATCGATGTAAAAACAACAACAAAAATTCTCCTAACAATGTGATCAAAATTTTTTACTCACACTATCTTAAAATATGTTTTTATCCATACAGAATCAACGCATACATGATTATAAAAAATAAAAGTAAAAGATAATGTAAGTCGGAGATCCTTTTCAATGGTAATTTTATTGTTCATCTGTATCAGTAAAATTATTATAAAAAATACACAAAAAAATAAATAAATATATATATATATATATCTTAAAAAACAAACATGTGTATGAAACAAGGCACACTAATTTTAGTTCACCATAATATTTGACATTTTGGAGTTTATGTTCAACATTAGAGGGTGACAAGCTAACAAATAGAAAAGGTATTAAATAAGATTTCCAAGTTAGTTGATTAGGTGGTGTTTGGCAAGTGGTTTTGGGGCTAAAATAGTCACAGAAAATAAAATAGGCTATTTTAGTCACAACAAACAAACATTATATTCAACCCATAATCATTACACTCTTCTCTCACAAAAAAATTCAAAAAAGTCAAAAATTCCTTCCCAAATCAAGCTTTTTAGCCTAGGCTAAAATAGCCAAAAAAGTCAAAAAGCCAAAAAAGCTAACTCACTTCCCAAACGGAGGCTAAGCTTATTTTTGTGGGTGTCTGGGAAGTGAGTTTTTTTGTAGGCTTTTTTAGTTGTAAGATATTATTGGAGAAATTTTTTTTGTGTTTGGGAAGATAGTTGGGTTTTTTTTTGATTGGATGTGATGTTTATGAGAAAAAAAATAAAATCATTATAGGGTTTGATGTGATATTTTATTTAGATTTGTTTTTTTTTATTTATTTTGTAACTAATTTATCTTTTAGTGAAAAAAAACCAAAAAACAAACATCCCAAACACCGTCCGATGATAAGTGTAAAAATACCCTAGGTTTTTTTTCCCTCTAATGGTAACACTTCTAACCAGATATTAAGTGCCGTTTTGGGAAGCACGGCAAAACGCCACGTTTTGCATCCAAAATCAAAAAACGCCACTGCCCCAAAACGCCAAAAAGTGCATTTGGCAACTTTCCAAAACGCAGCATTGAAATTACAATTTGGGCCTATGACTTTAAAAGGAAAAAAGTGAAAAATAAATGTTGAGTAGGGATATTTTGGTCATTTTGGAGTGATGTGACATTTTAAAAAAATATTAAATCAAAAATTAAAAAAATCAACTTTTTACTAACTTTCCAAATCACTTTCAAAAAAGTCAAATAGCTTGGTAAAAAGTCAAAAGTCAACTTTTTACTAACTTCCCAAAACATCCCTAAGATTCAAAATCTTTTTTAAAAAGAAAAAAAGGTAACAAAATTGTGGCGGATTGTTCACTACCAAGAGTATGCCACATGTCTAATTAGGTCTATTGAGTTTAGAAAATAAACATGCAAATTATGCCCTTTAATTCCTTTTCTTAAATCTTTGTACTTGCACATGGCATAAAGGTTGCATTTGTTTGATTTCTTTAGGTGTCTCAATACTTTATTTTGCAGTTTATTAACCTTACTTGATTAATTAAATTTCATATTCATTAGTAAATAAATTATTATTTTTTATGGTTACACATAATTGAGTTGAAGAGATGAACAGTATAATTGACAAATCAACATAAATTAATTGAAATCAGTCATTATAAGAGCCAAAAAAATTAAACGAGAAAACAAAACTAATTTTAATTTTATACAAAGTAGATATGTCACAAACAAAATTGTACACATTGTTATGCTTCAAACACATGGAAGATAAAAATGAAAATTAAAAAAAATTAAAATAATATTTGTCATTTATTGAATTTTACTTTTTTTATATTTTATTTAGATTCATACATCTTTATTTTTTTTTAGTATCTATATAATGAGTTTTATATGTACATGAAAATGACAAAAACTATGTTTCCACTAGATCTTATAATATTAACAAGAACGTTCATGCCCAACAAAATTATTTATTACTAGTTTTTTTTTTTTTTTATATATTTATTTTCTTGCTAATTAACAAAAGAGGTTTAATTGGATATATTTTTGTGTTAGGTCATAACAAATATAACATCACTTGCATGACAAGACATTAAATAATACTATTAAAGACGAGTTTTTTTTTTTTTTTTTTGAATATTCTACAAAAAAAAAAAACACACTATTTAAAGAATTGACCCACTTTTCAAACTATTTGGGAAACTAACCTATTTTTAAAATCACATTTAAAAAATGCAATTTTGAAATTGAAATTATATTTTCAAAATGCAATTTCACCTTGAAATCACATGTTAAAAATGCGATTTCAATTGAAATTACATGTTGAACATGCAATTTCACCATGTCATCATCAATTGCATTTTCAACTTGTGATTTCAAAGTAGAATTGCATGTTGAAAATGTAATTTCAATTTCAAAATCACATTTTTAAAATGCGATTTTAAAAAGTAGGTTAATTTTTCAAATAATTTGAAAAGTGGGTCAATTTTCTAAATAGTTTTTTTTAGAATATTTAAAAAAAAAAAAAAAACTCTATTAAAAGGCACCAACAAACTTATTAATTAGATACAATATAAGTTTTATGTTATGGTCTATACATACATTAATATTTATAATATTACTACACAATAAAATCAACCAATAAGAATTAGGTGCACGCTGCAAATTATGTTGTGGGAAATTTGATAAAAAAAAAATAAACATTGTCAAATTTGGGAGTTAAGAACATAAAATGAGGGGGTAAATCAGCATCTTTCTTCGTGCTTCCCACGAAAGGTACTTTGCTCTTTCAACTCTTTCCACTAGGCAGCTGGCTGTGTGTCTGTCTTTTCTCCGTCTCTCATCTTCTTTATGTCCTTTTTCTTCAAATATATATTGTCCATATTACCCTTATGTGACCATGAACATGGACATGGACATTTAGGTCAAATTTGTCAACTCCAAAAATAATCAATCTTTTTATTTTTTTTTCATCATATCACCTCTCTACTTTTTTATACATTTTTTAGTAAAAAGACAAAAAGTACACTTATTTAAATCATTCCAAACAATCCCTTAACTCAAATTATCAAGGACATTTCATCTTTTGAAACGTGATTAATTAAAAGAACATTTATATAATTTTTTTTCGCGCATATGAATATGTAAGTTACTCCAAAGAGTAGTATGTTTAATTTTAATTTTTTGAAAATTGAGTTTTTAATTTTTTAAATGTTTTGTTTTTAGTTAATATTTTTAAATTTTAAGTAATTTTTTTTTTAATTTTTTTAGGTGCACCTTACTTAGATGTATCTAAATAATAAAATATTTTTAAAATTTTATAAATACACAAAAATATAAAAAAATATACAGAATTTTCGTATTTTTGTTTTTATATTTTTGGTATTTAGTAAATTTTTTAAAGATTCTTTTTACAAATATTATACTTTTTAAGTGTATTTATGTTAAATATGTCTAAAAAAAAATTTTTTTTAAAAATTTTCTAAAAAATGAATTCTAGCATGTGCTATTAACACTACACAATAATTTGTAAGAGACTTTACTGTACCTATGTCAAGAGTCAAACTTAAGGTCTTACCATGTGCTATGGGCGTCGAAGAATAAATTTAATCCTATCAAGTAATTATGCCGACTCAAACCCTAAGTATTTAATGAGAAAATCCTAGCATTTGTCTATTAAACCAACCATTTGATGGTAAAGATCATTTTCACCTCATGACTTTATTCAAGGACCCACTCCGAAATATCCCCAATTCCCCTCACCATATCCCTTAGCCCCCAGCCCCTCCCCACCCTCTCTTCCTTTCTCTTTGGTGGTAATGATGGTAGGCAATGGTGTTAAGGTTAGGATTTGAGAGGAAAAGGAACAGAAAAAGGAAAGAAAAATTAGAGGGGGTAAGGGCGGCAAAAATGGGTTAGAAAGGGATAATAGGTGTCAAATAGGGAAGAGCAGGATGTGGCACTAGCAATAAATGTGACAAACAATGATTGGGCAAGGGCACGATTGGAATTAATTGAGGTGTTCAAAGAAAAATAATGAAGTTTAAATTGGAGAATGGAGTATATTAAGAAATGCGGTGTCCACTAATTTTCCTTTTAGGTTGTATTTGGAGGTTTTACTAGTTTGTCGTTGAACAAATATTTAGGACAAGTTTGGAAAGATACAGTAATAATTAAAAAGTTAAAAGAATACTATAAAAGTCAAAAGTTAAAAATTTTACAAAAAAATTAAAGATTCTTTTTCATTTATACTTTTTGTACATAGATCAATGAAAATATTGTAAATAAAAATACAATATGAAAATATTGTAAATAAAAATAGATGGACATCTTTTATCTCCTCTTTATTTAACCGAGTAATGTCTGCTATTACAATATGAGATTTGTCATTAATATAATATTGGCCCGTAAAATTACTATTATATATAATATTTAAGTTGTATGTGATATATATTCTCTCATCCCATCATGTCATGTAAATAACATATGAAATGAAGCATGATGAATAAAGGTCATTTATGTCATTTCAATTTGGCTTAGGATAGTGGGGTGCATGGTTGTTCTACAGCCAGCCACTAGTTGCGGGATGGTGATAATTGCAAGATGTATCAGATGCAATATTATAATAAATAATAAATATGTATTCTAATCATCCCCATTTCTTGCAGTTGCAACTTTTATTTTTTTATTTTTATAATTGAGTATCTTAATTTTAAAATTCTAAAATTAACAACCGAATAAATTTGCAGTAACCTTTAAAGTCAGTAGAAGTTCTAACTTTCATACTAATTATCCGTTCACATTCTCATTTGCAAATCATTTTATATTTCAAATCAAATTGCATTCATTAACATTCTCATTTGCAACTCATTCTCTATTTCAAATTAAATTGCATATCTGATTGGTCTAATTGTGGGCTTCAAAACCCACAAAGAGTTTAGGCTTGATTTGGTTCAGATTATTTTAGTCTTAAAAAATTTGTTTATTTTTATCTTATTTAGATGTTTTAGAGTTTACTTATAAATATGGAGCTTAAAGAAATTACACTGAGAATGTGTAAGAGATGTGGGGAGATATTAAAAAAAAAAAAAAAAAACTAGGAAGCGAACCATTTCATGCCTATAATATCTTTGATTTATGGTGAATTTTTCTCGATGTAAATAAATTTATACTAAACCAGATAGTTTTCTTGTTATTTTTCTCAGTGAATTGAATTGTATATCTCAATTTTCAATATGCTTTCTGAAAAATCTAGAAACCCCCTAGATGTTGATTTGTGATTATGTATCAATTTTAAGCAGAATAACAATCCCAATCAAACAATCAAAAGAAAGAGACACAAAGATTTTACGTGGAAAAACCACAATTGGACACCTTCCAATTGTGATTAAAAAACCATGGGCAACAGCCACAAGAACAATCCACTAAGAAGATATAAAGGAATTACACAGGTATCACTCTCAATTATCTAGCGAATTCACAACGCCTAATTGAACCAACCTCTATGTGCCTCTTCCAATCCCATCTTCAGCACGGAATTGTCTTTCTGATGAGCCATTCTGGATTCCCTCCAAAGCTTCAGGCTCGAATTCTTCAGAATTCACAACTGAAGAACAACTCTCTCTTTTGTAGAACAAACAAACAAACCTTTGATGTACACTCTTTAAACCATGAGTTTGAATACTCAATAAGACATCAAAAAAAATAACAAAAAATAATCCCCAGATATAAACTTTTAAGAACCAAAAAGAAGATCTGGAGGACTTCAATCAATTACTTAGTTTTGGGAAAAAACCAAGTATTTATAGAGAACCAAAAGTAATCCAAGATTGGGAAGAAATCAAACTCTTTGAGAAATCCGGATTCTAAGGCTCGCTCGAGCGAAGCTTTCTTGGCTCGAGCGAAGAGAGTAAATTTCATGATTTCTACTAGTGCCTTGGCTTGAGCGAGGAATACACTTCTTCAGGTTTTTGTATGGACGCAGTCCGTGGCTCGAGCGAGCATTCCTTGGCTCGAGCGAGAAAGTCTTAGCTCGGCCAAGACTCCTTGGCTCGAAGCGAAAGCAGTCGACATGCAATTTTGAATGCAATTTTGAATTTTGCTTCAGCCGCGACCCCCGTAATAATCAGCGAAGTGGCAATCTTGAAAGCATTAACATCACAAACTTCTCCGCAAAGCTCGATTCGGGTTTGGATTTGCATCTAATAAACTCATAGCCTCACTGAAATAAAAATGCGAATAAAATTACAACTCAAAGGAGTTTTGTCAAACGGAGTTGCCAACAACAAAAACCTAACACTTTCCTATGCCAATGACTGCCATTGCAACAAATATTGTGTTGGAACAAGAACCGACTCATTGGGAAGAAAAAAAAAACACTTAATTAGCTACTTGATAAAGTAAGATAAGTAATAATCTGCTTGGATAATATATTTTGAACATTTTTTAAAATAAATAATGTTTAGAGAATGAAATGTGTGTATTAAATTAAATTTATTCTTGGCATAACTTATATGATATCAAATTTTAATATGTAAATGCTTTTGGATTTCTATAAACTTATTTTGGATTTCTAACTATTCTGCACAAGAAAAAGATACATAAAAAAAAAAATAAAAATAAAATACGAGACACTTTTCACTTATTTTAGAAGACAATCCTTCAATCCTCATGACTATTATTACATCCTCAGCCCAATTTGATTTTGAAAAATATGATGATACAACCCAATCTTTCTTGACCATGGGTTGAACAATCAGTCGGAACAAAGGGTGTGTCAACTTGGTAAAGGCCTAGAGGTTAAGACCCGAGGTCTCGAGTTCGACATTCCTTGGGCCAATTTTCTGGGTGTAACGTAGTTGGTTAGGAAGCTAGTCTCAAGTTGTTATTATCACACTACTTGGTGTGGGTTTAATACTTCTCCACTGTGGGAGTCTTGTAAGAGGCACTACCCTGAACCTGTGGGAGAGTGGGAGGATTTTCCTATAACAAAAAAAAAAAAAGAAAAAAAAAAAGAAAAAAAGAAACAATCAGTCAGATTTTTCAAAGATCATTCTCAAGGTTTTTCCTTTGACAATATCCCACCAGCAAAGATGGGGAAAAATGGGCCAGCTAACACACCAACCCATCCAAATCTCTATTGTGTTGACTTTTTTAATTTTTAATTTTGGTTATATATTAATTATTCAGCTGATTTTTACATAAATTCTAATTGTCTATTCAGTGAACATGGTAAATTAGAATTCCCCCCCATACATGTTAAGAACATCATTTATAGAACATCAATTCTAACACAATGGCTTCAAGTGTTTTTATTTTACTTTATTTTTTTCAACGACCACAATGGCTAAAAGTTCAAACCCTATGATGCTTGTTTTGTTCTGTTTAAACCTACAGGCCACGGTCATTAGTCAACTAATCATAACCAAGCTGGCCTAACCTAATCCACTAGTATATTGCTTGGCCTCGTTTGGGAAAAATTTTTTTTTAGTAATTTGTTGACTTTTTAATTAAAATATGATGTAAAAAATGTAATTTATTTTAGATGACTTTTTGATTTTTTTACAAAAAGATGTGCAAAAAGTAAAGAGAAAAATAGAATCTTTGACTTTTTGGTATAAGTTGTTAATTTTTTTAGTGACTTTTTAATTTTAAGGCTAAAGAGTAATATTACCAAACGAGGAAGTGTTTACTATTTTATCAAGTCGGTCTCAAGCTCAAATAGGGAGGAAAATTGCGTGTCAAATAATGGGATAAATTTTCATTCATATTTTATCTTTCCATATCTATTCATATTTCTCTTGTGAGCCCCAATTCAAACTCACTTTGATGATCTAAACCCTCTACTTCATAAGTTTCATAATAAAGGTTATTCATATAAAAAATTAGATTTATCGAATAACTATAAATAAATAAACAAATCATGTTTTGTTTTGCAAAATAAATGATTTAAGTTTACAATCCAATTTGCTATTCAAGCTCAAATATGATTTGTTTTTATATTTATAGATGTCCGATTAAATTGATTTTTTACATAGATGACCTTTATTACTTACCTATAAAGTAAACGTTTGGATCATCGATGTGAGTCTAAATTTGGACGGAAAGCTACGAGTATGGAGGGGAACTTATCTGTTAAGTAACCTAACAATGAACCCATACAATTTTTCATCAAATTCTTCGTAAAGATGAATCTTAATACGAGAATGGTAAAAAATTAATGTAGCCGATTCACTTAATTTAGTTTGTTTTGGTTAACTTGACCTAACCTAGATTATAAATTCGACCCTATTAGGTTGGCCTCGTTCTCACTATAATTTGTCCATATACATATAAATCTTAAACAAATTACAGAAATTATTGAAAATATCTTATGAGTTAAAAATTTAGTCAAAATATTAAATAATATGTAACCATCCTAGCCATACCAGTCACCATTATATTTAAACAATTAGATATTATTAAACAGTGTATGCTTAACAAGACTACACAGTGACATGTATCTTGAAAATATAATTCTGCTTCTATTTTTCCAACAAGTTTGTCTTCAATAATCTTCAATATATACAGGGGTGCTAAAGAGGGTTGGCAACATGGTTAATGAGCGGGCTGGACTTCAAGACTCAAAGCCTAGCCCAAGTACTATTCCAACTAATTCAGCCCCCAATGGAGAACAAGTTTGGGTTGGACTAAAACCCAATGGACTGGACAAATTCTATATGATTTTTCACATAATTCTATATTAAATATTTGTACTACTCATAGGAGTATTAAAAATCAAAACTTATCACTTTCTATAGCACTACTCATATTAGAAATATAAAACTGCACCCTTTTATAAAACATTTAATTTTATTTTTTGTATTAAACTTTTTGGGTCGAGTAAAGCTTAACAAACTAATAAAATTAATAAATATTTTATTTTAAAAATTTTATTATTGAATGATACATCAATTAGTAAAAAAAATAATTATAAGTTTAGTTAACTTGTATAATATTTTATCTTAATAAATGCAAAAGAGTGTCCTTAAAATATTGTATAGTATCGAAATTAAGATGGACAATACTTTTAAATTATAAAAATTGTTAAAAGAGTTATAAATTGAAGGGAAATTCTAATATACACATTTTAAAAAAAATATATCATATATACTTCTAATTATGATTTTTTTTTTTTATTTATAGTTATAATCAATTTTCTTATTTAGTTATACTCATGTTGTATTTAATTATATATATTTTTTTAGTTATAACTCAAAAACTTAAAAGTATGCTATTTTTTTAAAATTAATTATGACACATTTTTTTCTTTTTTTTTTTTTTTAAAATGTGCACTATAATATTTTCTTAAATTAAATGAATATTTTTTTTAGAATAGATAAAAATGTCCCGTATTCTTTACTTTTTTTGCGCCTAAGGACATTTAAATGTATCCACGTGGCATCGTTTAAAAAAAGCGCCACACCGTATCCCAGCTCTTTCTGGGCAATAAAAGGCGCATCTCCTTTTTCTCTCGTCTGTTGCGCGCCTTGCCCATATCTGGGTAATAAAAGGCGCCACTCCTCATGTTGTATTTAAAATTTATAAAAAGGTATCGAATAAAATATATTTATAATTTTTTTAAAAATAAGGTATTATTAATTTTTTCATTAAATTATATTTATATTAAGTTTTATATTTTAAATTATATTTATTATTTTTTTAAAAATATAAATGTGATTCGATAAAAAGTCAATAATATTTACATGGGCTCTTTTTTGAAAAGTCCCATTTATAACTGTTTAGTTCCATAAAACCCAAACTATTTCTTAATATTCCATTAGGTCCATTAATTATAAAATGACGAAACAACCCTCCCCGTCTCTCCCGCGTGTAACTGATTCTTCAAAACCCATTCCTATTCAATCAACAAAATTTCCAAAACGAAAACTCAATCAACGAAACTCCAAAAACCCTAGATTCACATCGCCTCGTCGACCATCGACCCCAGATTCGTCTTCATCTCACCACGGCGAAGGTTCACATCGGAAGGAGCGTGCTTCGTCGCTCGAAATCCTGCCGTCCCACTGAGTTTTCCATACCCACCAACAATGACGAACAAAAGTAAGTACTAACATTCCACCATCTGCTTTTCAATCATAATGTTATCACCGATGTATACCTCCACCTTTCTGGTTTTCTGGTTTTGAATTCGTAAACATAGATTTTTTCGGAATTGATTTTGTGAAAATAGATGATGTCAACATTCACATAAGCGTTGATTACTGGGCAAACTTCTGATAGTATACTGCCGTCAACATTCCTGGCGTGTATAACGATGTGAACATTCACATCAGTGTATGACTACGTGAATGTTCACATTACAGTCAGTGTTGATATTGTTCATTGTTGATGTCCACAGAATCCCCAAACTTCAGTCAACAATGTGATGGAATGTGATGTGAACATTCACATTGTGACATCAATGTTGGACTTGTTTCTGTCTGTGGGTATAGTTTGGTCTTTGTTGGTTCCCCTTTGATTTTTAGCATATTATAACATAATTTGATCAACGATGTAAACATTCACATTGCCCTGTAACTATTGAACTTTTCAGAATTAATTTGGCACACATGGTTGATGTGAACTTGCACATTAGTGTTCCTTACAGGGTAAACTTCCAGTAGTAGACACTGATATGAACATGGACATCATGTGAATAGTCGCATTATGATGTAAATATTCACATTGCGCCATAAATGTCCAAGTTGTTTGTGTCATTGGGTGTAGTTTGGTGCTGTTGGGTCCCCCCTTTGATTTTGCTCACATTGGCTAGTAACTGTTGTCATTTTCTGAACTTATTTTGCGAACATGGATAATGTGAACATTCACATTAATGTAAATATGCACATTGTGACATCAATCTCGTAGTTGTTTGTGTTATTGGGTGTTGTTTGGCACTGTTGCTTCCCCCCTTTGATATTTCTTAAATTATAACGTAATGTGGTCACCCATGTCAATATTAACATTGCCTTGTAACTGTTGTCGTATTCGGTATTTATTTTGCAAACATGGATTATGTTAACATTCACATAAAGAGAATGTTCACATTAGTGTCAGAACCCCCCAAACTTCGCTCAAACTTAGAGCATTTGACACTGATGTGAACATTGACATCAGTCTACAATGATGTAAATGTTCACATTACTGTCAATGCTGGTTGTTGAATGTTGTTTGGTGCTTCTGGTTCCATGGTCTGTGTTTCAGCCAATTAAATGTGCTTATTTGAACACACAGGTCTTCCCCACAAAGTTGATGGCAAGCGAAAGCGAGGGGAATCCCGTGCCAAAACCAAACCTGATCAAATAGCTGTTCCTGAAGAAGTGAACATGAAAAAGTTAACTACGGTCAAACCTAACAGATTGGTCAAACTCTTAAAGGATACAAAATTCACACGTGGCCAGAAGTGCCTCAGAAAACTCCGTTCGGGCACTATTTGATTCCTTGATCGATGAAATCGACCTCAACCATTGCATGAAATATGATGATGTCATTATGCGTATAGTCTGAGACATTCAAGCAATCTAGCGGGAGGTTTTACATTGGGGATAAGAACATCCAGTTTTAGAAGCGGCGTGTCACCGATTTTCGGGGTGGGCTGCGGCACCAAGTCGATGGACATCTCTTATGGTGCAAAACCAACAACCGCATCATACACCGAATGTGCAAGGATGTTAGTCGGTTGTCTCTTGCCAAAATACGAGAAATTCGGCGAAGCATTGAAAGGCACAAAAAACATGACAATGAGGAGGTCGCAAGATTAGTTTGCATGTCGCATCGTCAAGCTATTCTTCTCTACATCCGTGAAACAATTGGATGGGCTTTCTACTCATACATGGACCCATTAGAAGATGATCGAGTATGATTGGTGAGCATCGGGCAAACTTGATGGGTTCATTGGGCCAAAACTGTGGAAAACCGGGCGAAGTCACCGGATGTGTGATGTTGTTAATGGTAAATCTCATAAAACTTATTCTATGTTTAATATGAACATACGGAATGTGAACATTCACATCGAAACATGGCTCCCCATTAGCGAGATGTGAACATTCACATTAACAGATGTGAACATTCACGTGATAGTACCACTCACATTAACGGATGTGAATTTCACATCGAATAAAGACTCACCATTAGCAAAATGTGAACATTCATTTCGATAATAGCGATACATTAACAGATGTGAACATTCACATCATTAGTAACACTTACCATTACGGAATGTGAACATTCACATCGAAACATGGCTCCCATTAGCAGATGTGAACATTCACATCAACAGATGTGAACATTCACATCGGTGTTAATTGATGTAAAATTTTACACTATCGCCTAGTGGTGTAAACATTCACATCAATGTTAATTGATGAGAACATTCACATTACTCATATTTGTTATTTGTTTGATCTTGGTGTGAGCATACAACAATCTTACAACCCGTAACCCCAATGCTATTCCACGATCGTAAAATGGGACTGACAGATTTACATAGCAACATGAAGTCCATATCTTTGGCTAATTTGGGATTAAATGAGGTAGAAGTACAACCAAACATATTGTGCCTATTCACATCATGAGATGAGGAACTAGCTAACTAACATCTTGTCTCCAAATGCGGTATATGGCGGCGAGCTAATGGCATCACCAATCTGAAGCGAAGATGTACCGTCATACAAAAGCGAATGTGGAGCCCAAACTGAGATATTGTCAAGTGCAGTAGCAATGAAAAATGAAAGCAATGAGGATCAAAGTGAAGCCAATCAACACAGTGATGACAGGGATGCATTTTCTGACGATGCAACGGACCTGAATGATGTTGGACATTATACCAACCCCAGCTGTAGCATCCCAATCTTTGAAAGGAATCATCATAGCACAACCAAACCGAACGACATTGTAGAAGTACTAATAGCGAAAAGCTTGGGGTCTTATGCGGCAATGGGGAGCGAAGTACAAACAATTGGAAGAATCTTGGGAATTGAGGGCAAGGGTGATTGTTGCCCTTGAAGCCAAACTATTTGACCAATCAAGCCCATCCAATGTGCACATGGACATGAAGACTTGCATGGAGTTGAAAGATGCAGAAATTCAGCGGCTGACAAAGTTGGTCATCAACTTGGAATGTGAAAAAACAGTACTTCAAGACCTTTTTGATGATCAGTCCGTCCACATCATCACCCAAGCTGAAGCACAAAAGGCTCATGACAGCCTGGACAAGCATCCCCCCGCAGCATTGGAACACATAGTCTGCCCCCCATCGGAGGTAAAGCGATAAAGCAAAAGGTACGGAAGGAGCACAGGTTGTACGAGTTTGAATACTAACCGCACAGTCAAGAAAGGGAAAGAGGGAGCCGAAGAGCAATCACATACAGTCCAAACTGCACAAGATTCAGACAAACAACCAGTAAAAAAGCAGCCAACAAAGTCGAAGAAGTTAACCTTGAACAACAAACTGAAGGTCTGGGCTAACATGAACAAACTCAACAAGCAAAAAGTCCAAAGTTTGCACAAGAATGGCGGTGACGAGTAAGTGATCTTACATATCCCAAACTGTTTTTTTAATTTTTTTTTGGGATCATGTCACTTCACATACATATTTGATAAATTAGATCATTTCATAAATGTGCAATGTTAACATTAACGTTTTATGTAATCACAATGCACAGGTTGCTAGTGTGGCGAGGGGACTCAAAGACTAAAGATGTGTACTTTGATGACATCATTCACATAATCAAGGAAGATTCAATAACAAACAACGTATGTGAACTGGAAATGTGAACAAAATACACACACACACACAGACACACACACACACACACACACACAGAGTAAAAAACACTGCAAAATAATGTACTGCCACCCCTCTGATTCT
Source organism: Camellia lanceoleosa (assembly GCA_025200525.1). NCBI lineage: Eukaryota > Viridiplantae > Streptophyta > Magnoliopsida > Ericales > Theaceae > Camellia > Camellia lanceoleosa. The sequence continues at coordinate 146,995,386 of CM045764.1, read as the reverse complement.
GCAGGTGATAGATGCTTACGGTGAAATTCTCCTTGAACTACAAGGCCTAGTCAACCCAAGTTTGGAGGATTCATCATTCATCTTCACAAGCACATGTTTGGTAAAACTAGACTTTAATGTTGATTACGTTTCAATACATGTGAATGCTCATCAGTAACATCACTCACCATTAGCATATGGAAACATTCACATCAGTAATAGCACTGACATTAACAGATGTGAACATTCACATCAGTAGTATCACCCAACATTAGGAAATGTGAACATTCACATCAGTTGTCTCAGTCACCATTAACAGATGTGAATGTTCACATCAGTAATATCACTGACAATTAGGAAATGTGAACATTCACATCAGTAGTATCAGTCACCATCAACAGATGTGAACATTCACATCAATAGTATCACTCACCATTACGAAATGTGAACATTCACATCAGTAGTATCACTCGCCATTAGCAGATGTGAACATTCACATCATTAACAGCAAACATTGATATTCAAACTCATATGCATCATTGTATGCCCTTTGTGTGTAGAAAATCGTGCAAGAGTACCCCCCTCACAAGAGGAATAAACTGATTGATGTACACATCAAGGAGTATCAGGGCCAGAGATTCTTAATCTTCCCAATACACGACAACTTCCATTGGACAGTTGTTGTGTACGACACAAAAGAGAATGTATGGAGGCATTATAACTCACTGTGCCCAAGAGAAGGCATACATGACCCTCATATTGACAAAGCACAAATACTGGTAAGTGGCTGCCAAACATAACACTTGTCGTGCATGTAATATTTGAAATTGGATGTATGCCTATGTTGGTTGGTGCCTAATATGAAATTTAATTGTTGGCAGAGAGACTACATCACAGGGTTGGTGCACAACATTGGACCATCATCACTATTATGGACCAACTTATCATGCCAAAATACTTCGAAAACAATCATATCAGTGGACATCTGTCCTCAACAAGCACCAAATTCGTAAGCCTAAAATTGATTTCTACACATGTTCCACAACCATTACCCACCTAAATTCCAAAATCTAACAACATGTTTGCATTTTCAGGGTGGATTGCGGGCCTGCAGTTTGTTACTTCATGAGGGCACATGTATACCGTGAAGACATTGTTGCCAGCCTAGCTCGCTATGAATGGTGCCAAATAAGAGACTCATTAGTACACCTTTTCCTGAACCACAGAAACACAGTGCAATATGAAAACCTATAGGTGGGGGTTGTCCACCTATCACTGTTACCCAACTCTGTTATCCACAATTAAGACAATTTAGTGTCAATAGATTTTTGATATTGGAGCAGACTAGCTTAATTGTAAATCAAGTCTATATCACTGCTTGTACAGATATTTTTCATTCAATATATGTATATGCATTTTCAGGCCTATTTTGCGTTGGTCATACACATTGAGATTGTAAATTTTTTTTTTTTTTTTTTAATGCACATGACATGATGTGAATGTTCACATCACAGAATCATCGTGCACTTTCTTCTGTTTTAAACCATACTGATGAATGTGAATATTGCTTAAAGTGTTCAAGTAACACAATATGGCAGGTGTGCGTATGATATTTCTAAACACAAGTCAATATTCACATCTAACATTTTGAAGTGATGTGAATATTCACATCATAACTTCTGATTATGCGAATGGCAACAACGATGTCATGAATATTCACACCTTATGAGTTGATATTTCTTAACACAAGTCAATATTCACATCTAATAATTTGATGATGTGAATATTTACATCATAACTTCTGATTACGCGAATAGCAACAACGATGTCATGAATATTCACATCTTATTTCAAAAATGAATATAAGAATCCAATGTAAAGTACAATGTTAAAATGGAAAAAAGGTACATCCTATATCGGCTCCGTGCATGACTTCCTATTATGGCTCCCCAACTTATCACATCTCCCGCACCTTATTTGCTTCAATTTCTCACCCCTTGATGGGATCCTATTCTTCTTCGGCCTTCCGGGTGGTCTTTTCACAGTTGGCGGGTATATAGTGAAGTCCGTGGGATCAAAAGCGGCTTCTCCACGATGGTATAGGGAATATGGCTCGAATAAATTTGCACGATATGTACGAACATGAAAGTAATGTTCCACACAATCATTCAGACAGCGGCTCTTCTGAATGGCAATAACAGCATGGTCACACGGGAATCCGTTGATTTGCCATTTGAAGCAAGAACATGTACGCCTTGAAACATCAACTGTAACAGATGGTATCGAATGAACTTCAAACACATCCTCATTGGCTTTGCTAACTTGCCAAGCCTACTTTGTCATTGAACGAATCCATAATCCTTGTTTCAAATGTCGGACAAATAAGCTCATTCCATTTGTTTGCTTCGTCACGCCTTGCAGACATTTGCCGCATCAACTGAGTACGAATTGTGTCCACCATTTGAGTGATAGGAAGATTACGTGCTTCTTTAATCCAGTTATTGAATGACTCCGCGGCATTGGATGTCATCTCTCCATAACGCATGCCCCTGGACAATATGACAAACATTGTACAATACGAAATTTAGAGTCGACCATTGGCGTTATGATTTGAACATTCATAGTACTGAAAGGATAATACACTGATGTGAACATTCACATCAGGGTATAATAATAATGGCTGTTTCCATCTGCTACCAGTTTATAATAATGTGAATGTTCACATTACATGCTTATTATTTCGTCAACTTAAACGATGGACAATATGTGCATGTTAACAACAACAACAAAATATGACACGTGTCAACGTTCAAATCTGTAATACATTGAATGACTATTTGACAACTTAACAGATGTGAACATTCACACCAGTCATCATTAGCAGATGTAAACATTCACATCAGTCATCATTAGCAGATGTGAACATTCACATCATTCATCATTAGCAGATGTGAACATTCACATCATTTACAGTGAACATGAAACACAATTCGAAGATTATTACCATTATAAATCAATAATTCACTTCGCTACCATTCTAAAATTCACAAAGATAAACACCTTAGGAAACTATTATTACGAAGCAATTTGCCCGATGCTCGGTGCCAAGTCCTGAAAAAATTATGAGCTCGTTGTTTACCCTCCTCTTTTAATTTTGCAAGCTTTTCATGGAACCCTACCACAGTTGGCTCAAAGACAAATACCCAAACTACTTACTAGGTGATCCCTGAATCCATTATCAATTCCTTTCATCCGGTCTCTTAAATTGCTCTTCAAGTGTTGTAAGCAATAACCGTGATGAGCCGATGGGAACACCTTTGGCATAGCTTCTAACAGACCAAGATTACGATCCGAAATAAAAGTAATATTTCGCTTCCCATCAACAACCTTCCCAAGTTCATGCAAGAATCACGACTAATTGGCTGTGGGCTCTGAGTGAACAAACGCAAAAGCAACAGGGAAGAGACCTACAACACAAAACAAATACACAATTAACGACAATTCATAATTCATTGTTGTTGTTGAGTCACTGACAATGTTAACATTCACAATACTGTTCATTAGTGGATCAACTAACATTAGTATACACTAATATAAATATTCAAATCAGTGTGTTGTAATGTGAATGTTCACATTACTGTCATTTGCATACACAGATGTAAACCTTCACATCAGTGCATACTAATGTAAATGTTCACATTACTTATAATTTACCAATCACTCTTTTGTCCAATCAATGCTGCTCAGAGTGAATATTGACATGAATAGACAGCTAAAAAAAACTACCAACCATTGTTTCAATCCGTCCTTGTCAAGTAGTAGTGACCTTTGTACTTTCCTTTGAGGAATGTTCCATCCAGAATAATAAAGGCCGACAAGCATTGAACCGAAATACACGCATGAATGACATAAAGAAGCGACAAAGCTGCTGACTACTCGCATCATAGTCAATATTGACATAACTCCCGGATTGTCTGACATCACGCGGCATCCGAATACCACCGCAATGGTCAAACGATAACGAGTGATCTCCATGAATACCACCTTTGCTTTCTCCACAACCATACCACATGGTAACTCGCATCTAGCCCATAATCCCTCTTCAAAATAGTCACTACATCACACGGCCGAGTCAACGGCTTGTCCCTCACAATTTCATAAATGGTACTCGACACCAAATCCGAACTAACTCGCGGATTCTTTGATGTTCGGACATCCGTACCACAAGTATGCACATCACTATACCTCTTGATGTAGAAAAAATCATTAGCTCGTTGTGCTCTACAATGTATAGCCCACAAGCATCCCCTCTCCTCTCGCATCGCGCACACAGCAGTAACTCTTGTTGTCTCGTTCTTCACGTATGTAAACTGAAACCCACATTGGATGGCATACTTACACAAAACATCACGAAATTCTTGTGCACCTCCAACAAACCGTTGTCCCACGTCGTAATACCATTTGCCCAAGTCGACAACAACCTTCTCCTTATCTTTGGCAAAATCTCCGTAGTGCATCAACTTCTTCCTCAACCCCACACGCACCAATCCCGAACTACTTGACTGACCAATATCACTTTTCAACTCAACCACAACTTCTACATGTTGTACCCCCATTGATTTAGCAAGCAGTAACATGTTCTGAAATTCTTCCTCATTCTCCAAATCACACCTATTAATCCTGTAATTTCTGAACAATGAAATAGAACCAGCAGACAACTCCCCCCATTTTTCACACAAACAGTCCACCAAACGTGAATAACGCAATGCACGGGCAGCATTTATTACAGTTGTACTGGTTCCATATGTACACACCAACATCATAAAGCTATCCATCTCCTGAAAAAACAAAACAATACAAAAATTAACAATAATCCAAACCGATATGAATATTCACATTGTGCGAAAAATTAGAAGCATACAAGTACAGTTCAAGTGTTAAATTCAACAACCATCATTAAACAAGCTGTGAATATTCAACCCACACAAAAGCCTCATTAAGCAAACATCAAAGTAAAAGTGAGAACATCCACATTCTTCACATGATATGAACACGATGTAAACATTTACATTGACACATACACTTTGAATTATAGAAGATCCACAGCCATCACTAATCTCATGACCTCCCCTCCAAATGACCATGATGTAAACATTCACATTGATCCATATACTCTCCATTATATCACTCACACAGAGCCTTCTTAAGCAAAACTTAAAGTAAAATGCAAACATCGACATTCTTCACGTAATACTAACAGGATGTAAACATTCACATTGTTCCACACACTCTTAAATATAGAATATCCACATTCATCACTAATCTGAGGACCTCCCCTCCACAGGACCACGAAGTAAACATTCACATTGATCCATTTAATCTCAATTATATCACTCACGCATAGCCTCATTAAGCAAAACTTGAAGTAAAATGCAAACATCGACATCCTTCACGTAATACTAACACGATTTAAACATTCATATTGTTCAACATACTGTGAATTATAGAGGATCCACATTCATCACTAATCTGATGACCTCCCCTCCACATGACCACGATGTAAACATTCACATTGATCCATATAATCACAATTATATCACTCAGACATATTCAACATATATCTGAATGACCTCCCCTCCAATGACCACGTATGATGCCTGTAATTCAGAAAGCGAGCATGCAATCAATATCAATCCAAGAACAAAGCATCTGATCTATCCTACAAATCAAAACAAAAAGTGAACATGTATTCAAAACTAAAATGATACTAACCTAAATCAGGCAAACCTACAGTCGTGCAAAAACTCAAAAACAATTGCTTCGAGGCAGTTATATTCCAGAAATTGACAGTCGTGCAGTCGTCCTCTTCACTTGAAAATCACCATACCAGCCAAGAACAACAACAATCGAACCGTAGCACATCAAAGCCTCAGAACGATAGAACGACAGCATGCAAGATAGAAACGAATCGATTTGAATTAGAAATAAAGAAACTGCCAAAACTGACTACCGAAATCACAGGAACGTGTTTTACGTACATCCACAGTGTATATATATATATATAAGGGCATAATTGTCCACGTATAAATATGAAATTAAAAAAATGGACTTTATGGAATAACCAGAAAACTATATGGGACTCATTGGGATATAATTTTTCTTTGTGGACTTATTGGGATAAAACATCTCTAAATGGGATTTATCAATAAATTTCCCTATTTACATTATATTTAAAGGTTGTTTGGGATGACTTAAATAAGTATATTTTTTGTCTTTTTATGAAAAGATATAAAAAAAATAAAGAGGTGATGTGATGAAAAAAAGATAAAAAAATAAAAAGATGAATTATATTGAAATTGTCAAACTTGACTTTTATATAATTTAAATATAAACCGTTCAAGTGATCGAAATGAGTCTGGAAATTCCCCCAATAAAATGTGCAACAGCTCCCTCCAAAAACAAAACAAAAAACCGACAAAACATTTTCAGAACTCAGCTCATTCCCTCCAACTTTCAAATTCTCAACAAATCAAATTCAAAAAACCACACACACGCACATATATATATACAACGATGAACCCTGAGTGCTTAACTTCTCTCTCAAGCTTCCCCTTCAATCCTCCCCAATTTTTTTTCAAATCCTCATCTCAATCAAACCCTACTTCCCTCTCTCTAAGTCCCTCCAATGTCTTCCTTCAAATCCCCACTTTCATTGGCTTCATCAGTTGACGGCAGCAGCAGCGATCGGATGGGTCTGTCTCACCACCCTTCCGGTGAGATTCACGTCATTGTTGGGCCAATGTTCGCTGGAAAAACAACAGCTCTCCTTCGTCGAATCAAATCTGAGGACAACAATGGCAGGTACTTTGTTGACTATGTTAATTTCGTGAATTTGAGTTTAATTTGGATATTCTGATAAGTAGCTAGAGATATAAGCTTTACCCAGATTTGTAAAGTTATGTAGTTATGAAATTCTGAATGTTTATTAATTGTAGATGATAACAATGTGTTTAAGTTTATGTTGGATGCATAAAGAATTTTATTTTATTTTAACTATTATTTTGGGGGCAACCATGTAAATGTAGAAATGTTGCAATAATAAAGTCAAGCAAGGATACGAGATATGCGGTTGACTCGGTGGTGACACATGATGGGACAAAGTTTCCCTGTTGGGCGTTGCCGGATCTGTTGTCATTTAGGCAAAAATTTGGAGATGAGGCTTATGCCAAGGTATTTCAAACTTGAACCATTTGATTTGTGTGTGTTTTTTTTTTTTTTTTCAAATATTTTTTTGGTTGAGTCTATGGTGTCCCAGTTGTTCTATGGGCTTGGTAGCTTCACAAGTTGGGATGTGTTTGATATATTGTAAGTGATATTGAAGTGATGTTACTATAATCTTCATGGTTTTATGTAAGAAGAATTTGATTGTTTCTTGTGGCTTGACATTGTACAAGTTACTTTTCTAATTATTGGTGTTGGTAAACTATATGTGAGCTAGGATTTAACTCAAAGAATTGAATCATGGACTATTGAAACATTGTCATGATTAATATTGCTATGCTATTGGAAAGTAACAATAGGGGTAATTGGGCTGATATGCTTTTGGGTGCTATTTCAAACAAGAATCTTAACTGTTTAGGCTCTCTTTTTTATTTTTATTTTTTAAAATGTGAAACCAAATGCTATTCATGATTAACACCATTGCAGTCCTATATTTAAGTTTGGAGTTTTTTGTTTTAATGCTTTTTCTATTATCTTCTAAATGCTGGTTACATGTTGGCAGCTGGATGTGATTGGCATTGATGAAGCTCAATTTTTTGGCGACCTTTATGATTTTTGCTGCAAGGTTGCTGACCATGATGGGAAAACTGTAATAGTTGCTGGGCTAGATGGGGACTACTTGAGGTTTTTCTTACGGATTAATTCATTTTTTTTTTCTTTTCCTTGATGCAAATTTGTGATGGGCCTTTGTTGTGGTGTTTTTGCTTGTTACTCATTTTTATGTTAATATATTTATTATTATTATTATTATTATTATTTTTACTTTAAACTTTTGCCTTTTCTCTGCAATCTTTTTATGTAAAATTAAAATGTTTATTGCAGAAGGACCTTTGGTTCAGTGCTTGATATAATACCTATTGCTGATTCCATAACCAAGCTGACAGCTCGATGTGAGCTTTGTGGCAAGCGGGCCTTCTTTACCTTACGGAAGACTGATGAAACAGAGACGGAGTTGATTGGTGGTTCCAATGTCTACATGCCTGTATGCCGCCAGCACTATGTCAATGGACAAGCTGTCATGGATGCAGCACGGAATGTCCTGGAATCTCATGGTAAAGTTCGGAGTGACTCTCATTTGGAGGAAGTTGCAGTTGTTTAGTGTCTCTGGCTTCTTTACAGCTTAATATATGTCTTTTGGCTTCTACATATTTCAATCAGTTGTCTGCTTAACATGTTGAATTTGGATTTTCCAGTCTTGCTATTGTACCCTTTCTCATATGTATATAGAAGAAAGTGTCTTGCTTTCATTATATAGATAACTAGCACTTCAGTATTTCCAGTTTTTGTTCTAAAGATGGTAAAATAGGCAGCAATGCAGCTGATTTGTGTTGAATGTAGAAAATATCTATCACTTCTGTTTTGTCAAATTCCAAATCACAGTGCCTATTGGTACACCAGGTATGTGTTGACTTCTCCTTCAGATGTTTCTGCTTGGATGCATCAGGTTTTTAGAGAAATGATTCAGCGTTCTAAAATGGGAGCACTAATGTCAGTTCTAATGAGTTGGCAGTGTAAGAAAAAAAAAGGGCCGAACTATTACATTAGTGGTGAGATTCACATGGTGCCACATCATTAGTGATATTTTAATAACGTTAAATTAGTGGTCTGAAGCATTTTTCAGGTTTTTAATCCAGAATATATAGCTTTGGATGCATACAATGAAGTTGGGTAATTTGGGGCTCATTTGGGTTTCCACTAGTACACTTATATTTCTCCTGCTGACCTGTGCCAAGTGTAAAGCAGATGCAATCTGATCTTGCAACTTTGCCATGCGGTGATTGTGCAGAATAAATCACACAATTGCCAGAATAATCAATCACAGAAATAAAAACAAAAACAAAAAAATTATACGTGTGATTTGGCAAGATTATCTATGGCCATGGCTAACACTAGTTCTACTATACTAGAAAAATGAGAATAGAACAATATGGTTACTTGTGCAAATAACAATATATAAGGTTTATATGTACTCAACTAATTAATCTTGGTGAGGTATATAGTAAAATCTAATGGTGATCACTTCTGAAACCAAGCTTAAAAGACCTAGAGAGCAATGAGAAATGAAAACCAACTTGAATCAGTTCACTAGCCTTCTCTCCCATTGTAAGCAAATCAAGAATACCCTCTATTGATGACTGAAACTTTAATCTTGGTATCATTATCTCCATTTCTCAACCAAGTTCTCACAAAACAAGCTTATCTTCTCTGAGGGAATTGTTTGTGAAGAAAGCAACAATGGGGGGTCACATAATTCTCTTTCATTCCTCATCTCCTCAAGGAACCATTTGTCCTTTCAAAGACACCAAATAGCAGGGCAATGAGATCATTGATCCACAGTTCCAAGTTTCAATCTTCTTGTTATTAAAATTAACAGTTTGTCAATAACTATTCAAATACTATGGCTGGGACACACTGCATAGTTTCTAAGGCTGAAAGATCTCTGTATTTGGAGCAGCAATTGTCCCAATTCACCTTCCTTTCAAAATAATCTCCTGACACTTTCAATCTCTGTTTTATTAGCTGAGAAACTAATACCTCTGGCATTGCATTTGGTTGAAAATTATAAACACCACCTCCATGGTGATTAACAAACATGCTACTACTAATTGAATGGAAGCTCATAGGCATACATATATTGTCACTTTGCCCCTTTCCAGCATGAAAAGAATGTCACAGATGACAATTCAAGATGTCGTCATTTAACTTGAACTGAGTGCCTGCTCAATGAACATCAATCCAAAAAAATTCCTTTTCAACAAATACTCAAACTAACCAATGCCTATGTACACGTGGAAAAAATAAAAGATTGCAGTAAACATGGTTGCTGAGCAGCAGTTGCGGCTGCCTTCAGAGACATCAGCTTTTATCGTCATCATCATCATCATAGTCAACCTCAGAAAGGAATGGGTCCTTGAGAAGAACAGAGGCTGAGGGTCTATCCCTTGGCTGGCCAATGCACTTCTCAATGAAGGCCTTCAATTCTTGATCACTGACTTTGTTCAAGGCTTGAGGCTTCACTCCGGCTGTCACATTCTTGTATATCTTGGCTATACTGTCACACTCACTGTATGGTATCTCCATGGTAGCCATTTCGAGCATGCACATTCCAAATGAGTATATGTCCACTAACTCTGTGTAATCCTCCTCGTACAGTTCTGGTGCCATATACTCGGGCGTCCCTATTAACGAATGAGCATGATGGCTCCTCCCTACTATTGTTGCCAAGCCCAGATCACCAATCTTGACCTGCACATAAGATGTCATTTAGTTCCTGACATCATAGAAAGTAAGTCCATGAACAGCACTAGCCTCAACTGGAAATTTGTGTCCTAGTATCAGTTCACTTCCCATTTGTTTTAATACCAATTAGTTCTGGGAAGAATCTTGCTATTGCAAATAAATTTCTGCAAACTCCAATTAGTTGTCATGAAGGGGTGGGAAATAAAACTAAAACCATGGAAATACATATATATATATATATTCAAAGGGTGGCCTTATCCCCACTGCCCTTTTCACCAAAGACACTTCATATTTTGTAACTTTTACGCAAAAGACAAAATTGTCCTTAGCAGATGAAAGAAAAGAAGTGTAAAGGTTTGGAGGAGGGGCAGTTTAGGTAGTTAACAAAAGTGTAAAGGGTTTTATTGTCACTTGCCTAATAAAAACAAAAAAAGGAGTGCCATTGTCTAGCTGGTTAAAAGGGGAGATATTTCCTAAATTTTGTTAGCAATCAGAGGTTTCATAAGATGAAAAGGACATGTACATACCTTTCCGATGTTTCCGTTGATGAAAATGTTACTGCAATTAAGATCTCTATGAATGACGCAAGGATCATGGGTATGGAGATAATCCAAGCCCTTAAGTATCTGTCTTGACCACTTCTTCATGGCCTTCATTGACACATGGCGATGCTTCTTCCTGTAATCTCTCAGATTCCCTGAAGTGCATGCCTCAGTAATGAAATTCAATGTGTTGCGCTCATTGTCCTTCCAAAAACTGTAGAGAACAATAATGTAATCGTTCTTCAATGACTTCAGCAATGCAATCTCCGACTGAAGCCTCTTGATGACAGACGGATCATCGCTGAACTTCCCTAACCGAACCTGATTCCATGCAACATCTCTTCCTTCACGTTGATCAAATCCCCTATAAACCTTCTTGACGGCACCAGCACCAAGCAGATCGCTGTATCGGCCAAACCGTCCAGATGGATCAACTTCAACAAATGGTTCTTTGTCTTGATCAGAGGAATCAGGAGTTTGAGGTGGCATCTCTGAATGTCATTCAGAAAAAAAATAGGAGCAAACAAAAGCCACCAGACAAAACACATTAAAGGAAAAGAAATACAATTTCTGATGATCTACCACAATCTCAAATCAGATCGTAATTAAAGAATAATAATCCCAGGTTGAATTGGTAATCACATGAAATTTGAAATTAGGGCTTGAATTAACAAATATTCAATTTATATATGCAAATTCCACAAAGAGGCATATTTTTAAAGCTGAAATAACGGATAAGTTGATCAAATCAGCAGAATCATTGCTCAAACTAAAGTTTAGTAGTGGTTCATAGAATCCTATGGATTGAGTAAAAATAAACTCCAAGAAATAATACCAACACAAAGCAATATTTTTCAGTGGCATTGCTGCAGATTTAAGCTAATCAAACAGACTACAGCTGTGGTCATTGATTATTGAAAAGAAATAGGTTTCAGCGACCCAATTGACGATCCAACTGAACAATGTACAATCAACAATCAAAAACACCAAACTGAACTAAAAAGATGGAAGTCAAACATAGCAACTCAGAATCTACTATTACAAATAATTTAACCACCCAATACCGACGCAAATAATCTAGTCAAAATTTGAAAAAGTGAGTTGGAATTTAAAAACCAACCAATACCGACGCAGATAAAGAAATCTATGTGATCCAAAACAAAACAGAATTGTCAACTAAGACTGCTTCAGTTGACCTAAATATAATGGTTTGACCAAATTCAGATTTTTAATCCAAACGAAATGTAAGAAATCAATGAGAAACAGGATTCTTACAGCTGACACAAACAAATTTAAGAAAAAAAAAAAGAAAAGAAAAAGGTATCAAATTGAAGCACTTATCGCATTATTCAAAATTAGGGTTTAAACTCTGAAATTTTCAACCAGACCAAATTAGAAGGAAAAAAAAAATTCATGACGAGCAACGACGAGAACACAGAAAAACAACTCTCACGTCAAGATAAAACAAAATTGAAGCTCTGATGCATAGAAAAACTCGAAACTAGGGTTTCAATTATCAAAATTTCAACCGATTAAGAAGAGCGAAGAAAGATAAGAATTACCTTGAGAATACGAAGTTCGAGATTTCTCCGAAAGGAGAAGCGGAGTGAGACGTCCTTGGCAAGTGTCTTCGAATGGAGAGAGAGAGAGAGAGAGAGAGTAGAAGAAGAAGAAGAAGAAGAAGCGAAAAGAGAAGTCAGGTTTGAAGAAGCAAACAAACAGTGGCAGCGTAAAAAAGGCGGGGATGGTTTAGAGGCGGTATGTATTTATCGGACCGCGTGAAGTTTACTGATTCTTTTAGGTTTAATGAACTTCAAAATCAATTTATTTTGAGGAAATAACACTTATCTCTTTGAGGTTTGTCTTAATTACATATATTTCTTTTATGATTTTAAAAATTATATAAATTTTTTTTATTTGTGAAAATAATAGTCAGATTCTCTCTTCTTGTTAAAAGAGCCTTAACGATATTAACTAGACAGTGAAATTAACCATAATATCCTTCAACCACATTATGAAATGACACAACTAACACAACTGACTCTCATTCATTATTTTTATGATAAATTACACTTACCTCCCTAGGTTTAGCATAATTATAGGTACCGCCCTATTACAATATTTTGAATATTTTTTTTTTCTCAAAAAATAAAAATAAAAGGTTATAAAAAAAGAATAAATACTCAAGTGATCTAAACAAAAAAAAAAAAAAAAAAAATTCTTATATGAATATTTTTTCTTTATAATTTTTTAAAACTTTTATTTCATTACATTAGCATATAAAATAAAAAAAATATATAAATGTGGTTGTATTTATTTTTATAATCATTTTTTTTGATATTTTTTACTTTGTTAATGGGTTGTCTAATAAATAAAATCAGTAGTTCAAAAATAATTTTTGTTTATGACATAATTTTTATTTTTATAATCATTTCATTTAATACTTAATTGTAAATAATTTTGTTTAGTTAGTTGTAAAGTGTTGTTTAAAAAAATGCCTCCAAAATTTAAAAAATTTATGGCACAATTTTTATTTTTATAATTATTACATTTAATACTTAATTGTAAATAACTTTATATAGTTAGTCAGAAAGTATTGTTTAAAAAAATTCCTCCAAAATAATTTTTGTTTATGGCACAATTTTTATTTTTATAATCATTAATAATTGTGAATATTTTTTATTCAGTTAATTCAGGTATTAGTCAAAAATAATTTATAAACATTTCAAATCAATTATTTTTAAAGTCATTAACTATTGAAATAAAATATAAAAAAAAAACCATTTTATAGTGATTTGAAAATAACCCTACCAATGACTTGTTGAGGAGAAAGAGTGTAGAAAGAGTTTCTACAAAGAGAGCCAGTGTAAGAAACATATTAAAAAAGAAGAAAAGAAAATTAGAATATATATGTAGTTACTTAAATTTAAAAATTAACACACACATATATATAGGATTATATGCCTTAATTATTACATTTGTGATATTTAATTATGACTTATTGTGGTGTTAATTGTGGCTTGGTTATAACTTATTATAATGTTAATTATAACTCATTGTGATGTTAGTTATCATCTATTATAATTATTATTTTAGGGGCAAATTACACAAATAGTCCCTATAGTTTGGGGCTTGTGTCACTTTGGTCCCTAACTTTTCAATTGTGACACATTTAACCCTGAATTTTGAATCTTGTTTCAAATAAGGACAATTGAATATATAATTAGATTTTTCAAGGGTAAAATTGTCAATTTGATAAAATATAAACTAATTTGACAAAAATAAATGTCAAGCAAATATTTTTGAATTTTTAAAAATTATTTCTACCTACTAAAAATAAAATTATGTAAAATTGATAAATCTTTTGGACATTTATTTATTTATTTTACCAAATTAATTTTTATTATGTGTTTAGATGATGATCATGTAAAATTAATTTTAAAAAATTAATCATGTAATTTTTATTAATTTTATCATTGGTGGATAAAAATAATTTTAAAAAAATTAAAAATATTTTTTTGACATTTATTTTTTTCAAATTAGTTTATATTTTATCAAATTGACGATTTTACCCTTGAAAAATCTAATAATATTTTGAATTGTCCTTATTTGGAACAAGATTCAAACTTTAGGGTCAAATGTATCACAATTAAAAAGTCAGGGACCAAAGTGACACAAGTCTCAAAGTATAGGGACTATTAGTGTAATTAACCCTTATTTTAGTTATGATCTAAAAATTCTTTAATTATACTTTATGTGGTATTTAATTATGACTGAAAAAGATTTAGCTATAAACACCACAAATATCATAAATTGCATATATTACACTATTTTGAGAATATGTATTATAACATAATTCATATATATATTAGATATTTATGTGTGTATATATAGATGTGTAGGAGCGTGTATATATATATAGGAGCATAATTATATAAATATGTATCTGCTTATATATATATATAGGAAGGTAAGTATAATTTATTTTAATAGGTTAAGTCGCTGAAGGGTAGTATTAAAATTTATAGAATAATTATAGATGACATTAATAGAATCTATTTGATTTTGGAAGAATGTGTAATATAAGGAGATTTTTGTATATTAATTTTAAAAGGAAGAAAACCTGTGTCATTTTTAAAACTAGAAAAAAAATATCTATAATTGAGACAAATCTCAAAAGATATAAGTATAATTTACCTATTTATTTTTGAACTCCAACCACAAAATCAATTTGCATTTTGCATGGTCCAACCTTTTCGCTTTTTAATATCCGTGACGTGATACACAATCAGACTTCACAGGTTTGCAATGCACCAAAAAGGCTCCGTTTGGAAGACTAGTTTTTAGTCAAAAAAAATGTCTCAGAATTTTCTTTATTTTTTTTGCATTTTTTTTAAAAAAATAAAAAAAAATCAACTAAAGACAGAATAGACCCTAGAAAATAACATCCAAAAACAAGTGCATAAGCCTCCGTTTAACATGAGTTACTTTAATTAAATTATTTAATAAAAATAAAATAAGTTAATTTAGTCAGTAAGACAAAATCTCACGTCAAAATTATAATTGTTTTACTTTTTCCTTTATAATCATCAAATTAATTATAAAAAATTAAAATTTATTCTAAATACAACTTTTTTAGTTAGACTAAAATAACCACAAAATAAAAAGGGTAGGTTAAATTAACTCATCCCAAATAAGGACCAAGAGAGGGCACTACAAGAAAAAGCATTTTTGCCGACCACTTTTAGCTACCAAAACCAATTTAGTTGCCAAAAGTCACGGAATTGGCTACCAAAAATAATATTAGTCGGCAAAAGTCAACTTTTTAACTATTAATTTTTTTTAGTAGGGGAATGTTGATTATTGGCTACTAAAAAAAATTTAGTAGCTAAAGATATTACAATTGGCGACTAAAACAATTTTTAGTAGCTAAACATATCACAATTGGCGACTAAAACAATTTTTAGTAGCTAAACATATCACAATTGGCAACTAAATAAAAATTTAGTAGCCGTAGAGGTACCTTTAGCTACTAAATTGTTTGGTAGCCGAATGAAAATAAAAAAAATTAATTTTTAATCTTTCCCGACCAAACTTTTGGTCGCCAAATGTCAAGTTTCGGCGACAAAATTTCTTTTAGTCGTTGTAGACCTACTTTCGGCTACTAAATTGTTTGGTAGCTGAATGAAAATAAAAAAATTAATTTTTAATCTTTCCCAACCAAACTTTTGGTAGCCAAATGTCAAGTTTCGGCGACAAAATTCCTTTTAGTCGCCAAAGACCTACTTTTGGCTACTACATTTTTTGGTAGCCAAATGAAAATAAAAAAATTAATTTTTAATCTTTGCCGACCAAAATTGTGGTCGCCAAATGCTAAGTTTCGGTGACAAAATTCCTTTTAGTCGCCAAAGATCTACTTTTGGCTACTACATTTTTTGGAAGCCGAATGAAAATAAAAAAATTAACAAAATAGTTATTTTATTTTATTAATAACAATACCATTAGTCTCCACTTGAAAATTTGACTAAACAAAATAGTTATTTTATTTTTATTTTATTTTAATTTTAATTTTTATTTTTAGGTTGTACACCCACCATCCAAAATTATTAATATCTTATTTTATTTTTTATTATCTCAAAATATTAATTTTTTTAAAAAATTAATTATTAAAATAATATGAATTTCTTATTTTGTCCTTTTTTTAAATCCATTAATAATACAAAAAGTACAATTATGACAATTGATATTTCTAAAAAAATATACTATCAAAAGGTAATTTTGAAAAATTAATATTTTTAAAATGTAATAATTGTATTATAAAAAGAAATTAAATTCTGAAAATAGACTATTATTTTTAGATGGAAGAAGTTGTCGGCTTTCATTTGATGGGTTGAACACATCTTTTAATAATTGGGCCCTCACGCGAAAGATATGCTAAAATGGGCAACTTGTTATTGGCTGTTTGTCGATAGTTTTACATTGCAAAAATTTAAAGGCATAGTTACAGGTCAGTCTGATGAATTTAATTTTTAATAATAAATTTATTATTTTTAAAAAGTACAATTAAACTATTTATACTTTTTACATCATCATATTTCAATAGCACTAATAAATTAAGAATAAATCAAAATTCACAAATAAAAGACAAAATATCCCAATTATTTATCATTTTAATAAAATTTTCAATATTATTACCAGTACTAATAAAATAATCATTTTACAGACACAAAACATATATTTAAAAAGTTTTAAAAAAATTTCATTATCAAAACGAAGGGTAAGTGTGTAAAAAAAATTCACTCATGACTTATGAGTAAATAAATCTGATTTGTAAGACTTATTTTTAAATTTATACTTTCTAAATATTTCTAAATTTTGTAATTTTTTTTTCACAAACTGAGTCATAAAACTCCAATAAAGTAAAAAGTATAAACATACAGCAAGAAAGAATGTAATGGGTTTTAAATAATTTATGGTTGGTGGCTTTTAGATATTGTAACCACATCTTTATAAAAAAACTATTATATATATAACGTGGTAATATAAATTTATTTAATGAGTTTTGTGCTGCTTAGAATATGGGCACATGATATAAAAAGTCCCTGTGACCCACTTGATGGTGAAAGGTGTCGCCTAACCATACCACATGCTGTCCTTTGCAGGTATGGTTAAATTATTGGATCTAATATAACTTTGTTGAGTGCTAATAATTTATCTTGATCTGTTGGTATGATGCTCGGATATATTTTGTTCATAGAAGCAATTTATTCCATTGTCATGTGTTGGCATTCTTAGTTGTGTGATGTGCATTCTCTTACAACACTAGCACTATTCATGTACCAAAAATGATGAAATCAAAAGGAAAAAAAAGGAACATATATGTGGATTGCAAACTGAAATCTTAGTTGAATAGTGGTTATATAAACACATCTGTGCTTGAAATATGGTCTAATCTAAACACAACTGTGTTGGATGATTTATTAATAACAGAGGATGAAATGATTGATAACCATAGAGATGTGGACACGATTCCATGAGTATGAAGGAGCCTGTATCACAGGGTAGTGCTCTGTTGGCTGATGAAGAAGCTAGTTTTTGGTGAGGCAGGTAATGTCTCTAATTTGAGGGTACTTGTGTTTTTCTATGCCTGATGTTGCTTGGGACCAGTTCATTAATGAGTTTTGTGCTGCTTAGATTTTTTGTCCACTTTTAGCTTTGTTGGTTTTACCTATTGTTGTGCGAGGGGTAGACTCATTGGAGTATGTCATTATGGAGAGAAACAAGTTGGTCCTTATGCATTGGAGTATGTCATCGTTTTTCTTACAAGAATTAATTTTTTACTTTGTCAGGAAAGAAGAAGAAAAAGAAGAAACCCCGGTTGCCTTTGAATGGTATATTTGTTGTTTTGTTGTATATCCCTTGAGACATCTCTCAGAGTTAGTTTGTTGGGATTTGGGGAATATATATATCTGTCTCAGTTAATTAGCTTTGTTAGCCTTCATGATGATGACATCATTCTGTTTCACACTTTGGATGCATTTCAGCTGCGGAGATGCAGTGGAAAATGTCTCAAGACCTTGTTGCTGAGAACTATATGATGCCTAGGCCCTGCTGCTTATAATCCGTATTTTTTACACCTTCAAAATATTCTGTAAATGACATTTGATGTAGAATTTTTTGTACAGAAGACATCTTTTTATGATTTTGTGTTTGTATGGAATTATTATTTTGGGCTGGATTGTATTTGATTTGTATAGAATTTGATCTTAAAAGATCAAATTTTTGTATTGTTGAAATGAAATAGAAATAGATATATGTATTATTTTGTTTAAATACAGTGCAAAGTTGCACCTAAATAAATCTGAGTTGTGAATAAATTAATTATAATAAAAAAAACACTAAATAAAGTTTTTGGAAATTAAATGTTTAGTAGTGAAAAAAAAAAAAAAGTGAATTTATTAGTGACTAACCAATTGGTAGTCAAAAAGGAAATCAATATTTTTAGTGACTAAATATTTGGTAGCCATAAAGAATCCAAAGATTTTTGGTGATTAAAAATTTAGTAGGTAAAAATAAATGAAGACTTTTGGCTACCAAATGATTAGTAGCCAAAAGTTTAATAAAATGAAAAATAATATTTTTGGCGACTAAATTCTTTAGTCCCTAAATGTAGTAATGTTGTGACTAAGACTTATTCCCGACAAAAAGTTTTAGTCACTGAAAATTTAATTTATTTTATTTGAACACTTTTGGTGACTAAATATTTAGTCGCCAAAATATACCCTTTCCCGACTACTCAGAGTTTGGTAGCCGAATGTTCACTTTTGGCGACTAATATTTTAGTCGCCAAATGATAACCTTTGTCGACTAACTAGAGTTTAGTAGCCAAAATGTTCACTTTCAGTGACCAAAAATAGTTTAGCGGCCAATACTATCGCCGACAGGGTATAGGCGACTAGTTTGGCGACAAAATATTTTAGTCGCTAATTGTTTCGGCGACCAAAAATGGGGCTTTTGGCGACCAATATTTTGGTCGCCAAAAGTGGCATTTCCTGTAGTGAGGGTGACTCAAAAACATTGAATCATCGGCTTGTTTGATGGAATTTTTTAAACCAAAATCTGATAATAAAAAAGCGGGAAATTCTAGTTTTTACGCACCTACTTTACTTAAGTGTATATCATTTCTCATGGCACACATTTATGAATTTGATTAAATATTATTTGTCACATTCTACACATTACATATTCTAATTATAACCCTTAAATATTGTACATGCACTTTCTATCCAATCACACCCACACAGCCACCGAAAACCTTTAACAAAAATACTTGAGAGAACTAAAAAAGGAACACTAGAGAGAGTACAAATGATGTAGCAGTGGGTCCCGCCCACTTTTCATGTTTTTTTATTTTTTATTTTTTTTACAATTAGTATTATTAGTGGTGTATTTTTTAGTGATCTAAATCATTGTTGAAACCTTCAATTAACTACCAGTGAACCAATGGATCTTTCTCTCTCTCTCTCTCTCTCTCTCTCTCTCTCACACACACACACACACACACACACACACACACACACACACACACACACACACACACACTGAACATGCAGAGGCAAATAATACCTAATCAGTTTTTGAGTTTTCAATGTGGGGATCGACAGAGCACAGTTCTGTCATCATCTTGATGGCTAATGCTAGCTCCTTCAGTGCTTTCCAGATTCCAAGCTCATTTTTGTACATGTTTCCTGAAATTGTTCACTGATTTTTGGCATTACCTGTATCAATAGCAGAGCATATTTGGGAGGTGAGTTAACATGTTTATTCACATAATTAGTGTTTTTTTGAAAACATTCTAGGTATGTATCAACAAAGGATGTTAACTTCTGAAAAATAGTTTTCGGTTGTTAACTTTCTAAAATTTCTAGAAATTTTGAAATTTGATTTCCGATTGTAATTATTTTTTTTATACGAAAATTAATTTTTGAACAAAAATAATAATTTTGATAGTTGATTTCTAATAAAAAAAAAAAAATTTAACACTGGTTTGCAGAAGAGGGCTTTCTTGGAAAGCAAAGCTCGCCAGAAAACTAGTCGAAAAATCAAATTGGTGGTTTTGCGGCTACAGCGGTAGAGGTGATGATGATGAGGAAAAAGATACAGTTTGATTGTTGTTGATGATGAACCATTCAAGATCGCCTTCCTTTATGTTGTTCTCTATTGAAGTCGTAACCAAAACAAATTGAATTGATTCTAAAAAGAGAGGAAGAAAACAAAAGGATTTGTGGGTTTGTTTGTTGTTAGTGATAGAAAGAGAGAGAGAAGAGAAGAGATGAGATGGTTAGGGTTTTCATGTCCATCATGGTCATTTTATTTTTAAGATATAATTGTTATTAAAATAAAATTTCATTAGGCATGTACACTGAGATATGTGGGTGTGTAGAAATAAAAAAACATAAGCTAAAAGCATCTCTTCTTCAATTTTTAAATAATTAATTTTTTTAACTCATTTACACTATTTTTGCTTAATACCAAATAATCTAATACAAACTTTCAAATTAAATAAGTTACAACTACCTCATAAAAGTTGTAATTTTGCCTTGGCTTATCTGCAATCGAGAGTTCACGTAACACCCGTGCCTTGGTAGGTCAACACTAAAATCTTGATGACTAAAGGTACGCTTACCATGCCTATTTTAGAAATTAATGTGTATTTGGTTTGAAATTTTGAGATTAAATTTTTTACTTTTTGAATTTTTTTTAGTGAATATTTTTAAAATTTTAAGTATTTTTTAACTTTTTTAGATGCATCTTACCTAGATGTATTTAAAAAGTAAAAAAATTGTGAAAAAATATTTTAAAAATTAATAAATACAAAAAAATATAAAAAATTATACTGAATTCTCGTATTTTTTTTTTTTATATTTTTGATATTTAGTGAATTTTTAAAATATTTTTTCACAAAAATTATACTTTCTATATGTATTTATGTTAGATGTGTCTAAAAATTAAAAAAAAAATTATTAAAATATTAAAAAAATTTAGTAAAAATAAAAAAATACGAAAAATAAGAAAGTAGGAAAAAAAAAAAAACAAGCAAAGTTCTTTTATGGTTTTTGATCCATGCATGAAGCTGGTTCGCCATGACAAGCTGGAGCAGTTTTTTCTGGACAACCTAGCTCTAGCGAACGGGTTTGAAACCTTACCGCTTCATTTTGTGTACCGAGAACCCAACTTTATTGTAGATGTCTTACAGTTTAGTACACATCCTTAGCTATAGAAATAAATACGGCTCCTTTGTTTTTTTAAGCCTTTTTTGGTATTGGATCATTGGATGTATTACATGTTTCTTAGTTAAGCTGATATTAATATAAATATCTTTTGCTTTGAGTTCCAAAAAAAGAGAGGAAAAAAAAAAAAAGATACAAAAAGAAGTTGCAGTTATCATCTTTTTATGTTATATTTTTATTATCTTAATTAAATTTCAATAAATATTTTATCTAACAAAATTCGTGAAGTTTTTAATCTTAAAATTAATGTAAAATAAATATATATTTGAAATTATTCATTTTCATATTTATTAGAAAATAAATGTAAACAAAAAAATTATTTATTAACTAATTTTATAAATTAATTAATTTTTTTACTATGAATTCTACTAATCAAATAGACTTTGATACGTAAAAGGAAACCCAAACAGTATCTAAGCTACAGAGTCCAAAGTCCAAAGAAAGTGTAAAGGGACCAATTCTATAAGCAACATATTTGGAAATAAAATAAGGCTGTCAGGCCTGTTTGTTTTCAGAGGAGGTTGAGATTAGGTTAATAGTGGGAAATAACTCACAATATCATGTTTATTTGAAAATTTGTCATAGAATTAACAATATTATGGGACCATGAAAGCCCTCTAAAGAGGGGATTAGTAATCCCAAGTGGTATTCAAATTCAACTAGAGATAAAATTATTATTTTCACTATAAAAATTTTAGTTTTTTGTGATGGTAAAATGTCGTCGTTAATACTCATAATGCCGTCTCAAAATTTTTTTAGCGACAACAAATGATTTTTAGTAACGGCAAAAGAAAGGTCACAACAGAGGGCATTGCTAAACGTTTTAGCGGACGGCATGATGCCGTTGGCTTTTTTTTGCAACAACAAATATTGCCTTTTGTGAAGGCATTTTACTATTGCCTATAATATGTAAAAAATTGAGATCTTTTGCGACGGCAATGTTGTACCGTCGCTAAAAGTTTTATTTGAGATGGCAAAAGAATGCTATCGCAATTTTTTTTTGTTGCAATGTTATGACCTCTGTCGCCAATTTCGCCTGTGACGGCATTGTCTATGTTGCCAAATAAAATACATTTTAGTTCTAATGTTTTTTTATGACAGTGTGGTGCCGTCGCAAAAAAAAAAAAAAAACTGCAATAAAATTATTAAAAATATTAAAATTACTTGTATTAAATAAAAAAATTGAAAAAGAAACCAATAATTGCATAATAATATAAAAACTACTATATAGAAATAACAATTTCTCTATAATAAAAATATTCTTGCATTCATAATTTTGCATCAGCAAAATTACCCCACTACATAATGTTTCATAATATATATGTAATATTTAAATACATAATTTTGTTCACCATTCAAAATAACATAAACCAAAAACAAAAGTTTTTCTCATCATTCTCTGTGGGTAACAAAAACAAAAGTTAGTCATATTCTTCACGGGCATGCATTCCACAAGAAGCAAACTCCTACTCGGGAAATATCTGAAAACAAAAAGTAAAAATAATTAATGACAATATAATTATGTGTTAATATGTTAATTACAAAAAAACATAAAAATTTAACTATTATACAATTACAAAGATAATTAAGTAAATAATTTTGCCTACACCGAAATCTAGCTCAAACTCTCAAACTGAGAACCCGATTTGAGTCCCATCTTCTCTCACAAGTCTCTCCTGCCTAGGCGGTTATGTGTGCCAAATTTTGAGCTAATCCGATTCCATTTGGTGATTTTGGGGCGTCAATACCTCGAATTCTAAGTTTCTTAAGTAACTAGTTTGCCTAGACTGAAATCCGGCTTTAACTCCTAAACTAGGAACTTGATTTGAGTCCTGTCTTCTCCTACAAGCCTCTTGTGCCTAGGGGTTCGTGTGTGCCAAGTTTCGTGCTAATTCAACGCCGTTTGGTGATTTTGGGGAGTCAACACCTCGAATTCTAAGTTTCTCAAGAAATTAATTTGCCTAAACCAAAATTTGGCTCTAACTCTCAAATCAAGAACTCGATTTGGGTTCCATCTTCTCCCACAAGTCTCTCGTGCCTAGGTGGTTGTGTGTGCCAAGTTTCGTGCTAATTCGACGTCATTTGGTGATTTTGTGGTATCAACACCTCGAATTCTAAGTTTCTTAAGGAACTAGTTTGCCTAAACCGAAATCTAGCTCTAACTCTCAAATCAGGAACCCGATTCGAGTCCCATCGTCTCCCATAAGTTTCTCGTGCCAAGATGGTCATATGTGCCAAGTTTCGAGCTAATCCGACGCCGTTTGGTGATTTTGGGACGTCAATACCTTGAATTCTAAGTTTCTTAAGAAACTAGTTTGCCTAGACCGAAATCCGTCTATAACTCCCAAATCGGAAACCCGATTCGAGTCCCGTTTTCTCTCATAAGTCTTTTGTGCCTAGATGGTCGTGTGTGTCAAGTTTCATGTTAATCCGATACCGTTCAGTGATTTTGGGGCGTCAACACCTTAAATTTTAAGTTTTTTAAGTAACTAGTTTGCCTAGACCGAAATGCGACTCTAACTCCCAAATTGGGAACCCAATTCGAGTCTCGTCTTCTCCTATAAGTGTCTCGTGCCTAGGCGGTCATGTGTGCCAAGTTTCATGTTAATCCGACTACATTTGGTGATTTTGGGCGTCAACACCTTGAATTCAAAGCTTCTTAAGTAACTAGTTTGTCTAGACTGTAATTCGGCTCTAACTTCCAAATTGGGAAACCGATTTGAGTCCCGTCTTCTCCCATAAGTCTCTCGTGCCTAGGCGGTTGTGTGTGCCAAGTTTCGTGCTAATCTGATGCCGTTTGGTGATTTTGGAACGTCAACATCTCAAATTCTAAGTTTCTTGAATGCAATGACGTCTTAATTAAGATCAAGAGACGTTACAATCTCCAATGTAATTATGAATCTTAAACTTTAAATCCTTGAACTATTACATATAGCATATATAAGAAAATATTCTCCTCCACATCCTATCTGACATGGATAACTAAAGACCATAGATAGAGAGACACTAATTGATATCAACATTGCTCTCACATTTGAATTGAGATAGGTCTTTTCTCCTTATACACAACTTCATAACGTTTTTTCTGGATTCATAAAAATTATAACAACAACACAATGTGTCAAGTGTTTCCAAAACATTTCTTATGGGTTTTAAGAATCCATCCCTAGATGTTTGCCAATAACATTTAGGATAAAGAATCCTAAATTGCATTTGTTGTTTGGAAAGAGAGCTTTGGGTAACTTTGGTGCAGACTAGAGAAACAACAACATGGATGGTGAATATAAGCACATAGAAGATAACTAAAGCATCACAGTTAGAAATAGGCTTACCTCTATATCAAGTGATTAAAGGTGTTCGCGGTTCGGATTTGGACGATTTGCGGATCGGTTTGGACCCGCCCGCATCTATGCGGTTTGGAAAAAAGTCAACCCACAACTGCCAGCAGTGCGGTTTGCGGCTTGTGCAGATAGGGTTTGCAGATGTGCGGGCGATTTGCGGATTGATCTTTTTCTTTCAAAAATTTATTTTTAAGCCTTTTTTCTCTTCCCATTTTGTAAATATTTATTTTGGGCCCTTCTCTCCCCATTTTCTAAAATGCTCCAACATTAATAATTAATGAATTAAAACATATAAAATTAAAAACAACAACAAAATCAATTCGTAACACAAATAAATCATTCAAAATCCTAAATCAAATCATAAACTAACACAAGCACATATTGCAAAATCCTAAACTAGAACTCTATATCAATATTTTAAAAACCGGACTGGTGAGCGAACCGAAAAAGGGATCAGGTGGATGGGTCACTGGTTCAACCGTCGGGTTGAACCGAAATCGAACCATGACGTAACAAATATATTAAAATTATATTTAAATAAAAATATAAGTAATAAAATTATAAATTAAAAATATTAAATTATCTTAAATATTTGTCCTAATATTTTTTTTATTGAAAAATATAATAATATATTTTAAAATATTATTAATTTAAATTTTGGAAGAGGAAATCAAATATTTAATATTCTTTCTATATGATTTTAATTCAAATAATTTGATTGAAAGAAGAGTAAAAATTTTGGAGGGATATCAAAATTTCAATATTCCCTCCAATACATTTGATTGAATTCCACATAAATTTCTTGAGTTTTTTTGAAAGAATTTTTTTCTTATAAATAGGTGAAGAGTTTTACAATAATTTCATTAAGCTCTTAATGGGATTCCTCACAAGAGGAGACTCTTGAAAGAGAGTTTCAAATTAAAATTTTCTTATATTCTTATATTATAGATATATAATAAGAAAAGAAAGACAAAATAAAAAAAAATCCAAGTCAATCAACTCGACAAACCGGCTCCGGTTCGCCGGTTCAACCGTCGGTTTTCCCGGTTCTCTTTAAATAGGCCGGTTTTTAGTTTTGACCGGTTTAGAGGGTATATTCGGACCGAAACCTTGACCGGTCGACGGTTCAACAAGTCGAATCGGCCGGTCCGGTCCGGTTTTCAAAACCTTGCTCTATATTCATTAAGGAATTTAATATTCTAAATCACACTTCATTCGGGACAAGTTCAGTTATGAAACAATAATAATATTATCGATATTTATTTAGTTTCAGTTGATATAATATTATTAGCAAATGTAATGCTAGAATAAGTTCAAAGAATAAAGGGTGTTTTGTTTTGGGTAAAAATATTTAAGTAGGATATAGGAATGAAATCAACGGTTAAGATTAATAAATAAAAAAAAAATTAAAAAAAAAAAGTGTGGGCGGGTTCTTGCGGGTGCGGGTTAAACCTGCAGCCCACCCACAACCCGCAAACATGCCATATTTCAAACCGCATCCACCTGCATTATGTTTGTGAAACCACCCATTTGTATGCAGATTGGGCACGTTGGGCGGGTTTTACGGATCGGATAAACCGTTACCTACCCCTACAAGTGATGGGTACTTCTTTTTGAGTGTGTGTACCTGAAAGCCACATTTATAGAGTGTGGAAATGAGAAGAATGGAATAACAACATCAATATAAATAACAATGGTTTGCGCACCTTATCTATCATTTTTGACATGAACTTCTGTCCACCAAATCCAAGTTCCATAGTTATCACAATAACCATTTCCACAGGATTTTCACCATCAAGTGGTGGAGTAGGAAAGAGAAAATAGGTGAAAACAACATTGGTCTTTTTCTCTTTGGATAGGGAGATATTTTAAATGTTTAAATACTTCAAGGCCTATTCTTAGAATTAATTTTATATTTTCTGAGACATTATTTTGATCTTAAAATGAACATTTAAAATTTTTAATTAATAATTTTCCTTTTTTTTTGGTTCTCTTTTTGGTTTAATTGTAATTGTTCTAAGAATCATAAATTAGTGTAAAGTAACTCTCTGTTTGTTTGATTTTTTTTTTTTTTTTTTTTCTAATTATATTTTTGGTAATAACAGCCACATAAGAATATATTGTATAAATTAATAAAATGTTTAACTATTGTTTTTTTTCTTTCTTTTATTGTATTAAAGACTCCTATATATAAATCCACATCAATTGATAAATTAATGCTTATAAGTGATAAATCCAAAATGGTACACCAAAAGGTAGTGGTATGCTCATGATTACTAATTGATACACAGCTACTTCACCAAAATTCCGATCGAATATGAGAAACTTAACCTTCTAGGCTGGAGAAAATTCAGCAGAGACATACGAAATTCCGAATGAGTCTTTGCTCGGAATTATCATCGTCATCTGAATCCATGCCTATTCGCGGTGGCAAATCTTCATTGTCCTCCTCGTCCTTAATCTCTGACTTGTCCTCATCCTGAAAATAACGTTCGCGATTCAATCGAATCCATTGTCGATAGCCTTCCGTTCTCTCTCTCTCTGATTCATACTCCACCATACTTTCTCTCTTTTGAGACCAGGGAATAGAAATTGAGGCAAAATTTTAGGAGGGGTATTTGAGACGCCGCACCGCCACTGCTAGTCGTCGTCACTCGCTACTCACCATCGTCGCTTGCTGCTCGTTGTGATATAGGCCGAAAAGTACCACATTGAGGCCACTGAAGTTACATTTTTAGTCTTTCAATATTGTTTATTTAGTAGAGATGATGTGTTTTGTGTACTTGTACAGATTTTGCAAGTAATATACAAATTCAATCAAAAAGTGCGTGAAAGCAAATTCTCCGAGCGAGAAACGAGAAATCCGAGCCAGCTAGACCACCGCACGTGCGGCCCACCACTGCTTGAGCGGCCCACCTAGGGATGTGTGCGCATAATTTTGGGTCTATTTTGCTGAGAATAAAAGGAAGAAAAACAGGCAAAATTAGGGTTCAAAATTTATTCTGGAGAAAATGGAGACTAGGGTTTTTAAAGAAGTGATTTCTTCTCAAGCTTAATGGAGACTTCCATGGGGGCTTCTTCCTCTTCCTCTTCCTCTTCTACTCCTCCATGAGTGGCTAGGTTATTCTTTTCTAGGGTTTTGATGAAACCCTAACTGTGTAATAGGATTTTTTATATGCTTTGATTGTGATTCGGTTTGAATCAATGTATGGATGTTTTAGAAGTTTATAATAATTATTCTTTTCATCTCTTCAAGTATTTTACTCTTTGTGATTGTTTAATGCTTTCCATACATTAGTTTTCTTCGTGTTTATGTTCAAAGTACGAGACGAGTCATGTTACGAGAGATGGGTTGTGTTGCTACCGTAGTTTAGAGAAAACACCTTACGCTACTCAGAATGACTCGTGCCTGTACGTTGAATGCAACAATCCTCTTGATCAATATTTCAAACTTGTAGTTGTGAAATATTGGGTATTTCAAACCGGATTGCAATTGATGGCTGATTTTAAATCTCCTTTATGTGGTTAGTGGTGAATTCTTTGCCCTAGGATTTTTTTCAAAAATTAATATCTCAAACCCTAATTTTAATTTTCAATTTAATTATTCAATTTCATTTAATTCTTGTTTAGTCATAGCATCCTTAAATCTTTTTAATCAAAATTGATTTAGGAATCCAGCATTTAAATTAGTTTAATTTCACAATTGTCCCTGTGGATTGATAACTGGACTTGCCATTATTCTAAAATAATTTGGTATAGTTTAGTGTTTAATTTTGGTGTGTGTAACGACCCATCAAATTTTGGCGCTGTTACCAGGGATTTCTAGCGAAATTAGTTAATTTAAAGTTACATTCTTATTTTAATTTTTAGTTTAGAATTTTATACTTTCGTGTTGCTAAGTGTGCAGAGTGTTTGAAAGTGTAACTATCATCTAAGTGCAAGTGGAGCGCAATCGAGCTCTAAAAAAAAAAGAACACAAACCACAGCACTAAAGTGCTTAAAAAGAAGCAAACACTCGCAAGCAAAGCACCAAAGTGCTAAAAAGAAAGACAAAGCTCAATTGGAGGTTGGAGACAACGTTTACACGTTAAGCACCAGCAAGACGAGTAAAGCGTTTTCGTTAAATCACTGTGAGTATTCTCTTCTTTGGTATTTTTGCTTTCATAACTTAGTGCACAGAGTCGGAACTCTGTGTGTGTGTGTGTGTGCGTGAGTAGTGTATGCACGGGCGTCATTCTTGTTGCCTTGAATTGTGGAGTTTGGACCTTGAACTAGAAAGGACTCTTAGGAAACTTAGAGCCTCGGCCCGTGTTCCTAGGCTTGAATATTTATATCTATACTTTGAGCCAATAGAGATGGAAAATCCAAAAGTCTCGAATGGGCCCAATCGGACCCTTAAAGATTATTTCACACCCACTGCGTATACATCACCATCATGCATCCAATTACCCGACACCACTGTTGCTAATTATGAGATTAAGTCCAATACCATACAAATGCTCCTATCATTCCATGGACTAGCTCATGATGATCCTTATAAACATTTGAATGAATTTATGAAAATTTGCTCTACAGTGAAGATCCAAAATTTCACAAATGAAGCCTTAATGTTGCGATTGTTCCCATTCTAATTAAAGGACAAAGCCAAACATTGGCTGAACTCCTTACCTGCTAATTCAATCACAACTTTGGACCAATTATAGCAACGGTTCTTGAAGAAGTACTTTCCCATCGATAAAACTAACCAACTTAGGCGAGCCATCACCAATTTTGCTCAAATTGCTGGTGAGCAATTTCATAAGACGTGGGAAAGACTTCACGACCTTCTCCAACAGTGTCCCTACCACCAAGTGCCTGATTGGCAACTTGTGCAGACCTTTTACTATGGCTTAACTGAGCCTCACCGCCAAATGGTGGATTCATCTTGTGGTGGGACATTCATGTCCAAAAATGACGTCGAGGCATGACAATTATTTGAGAACTTAAGTGATAATTCCCTTCACCTTGCCTCCACAGCCTCGCAAGTTCGGCAACCAATAGTTGGAGCCCCTAAAAGATGGGGCATTTATGAGGTGGGACAAAACCTAGAGTTAGCCTAACAAGTAGAGGCATTGTCCTATAAAATGGACTAATTATTAGCTGCGGGACATGCCCTTGCACAGCAAGATCAGCCTCAATTTCTCGAGGCGTGTGCTATTTGTGCGAGCCTTGCTCATGACTTGAGTGAGTGCCCTTTGACATCACAATTTCCGGAGTTAGTCCAAGAGCATGTGAATACGGCTCAAGGATTCTCCAACCTGGGTAATGATCCATACTCCAACACATACAATCCAGGATGGAGAAATCACCCTAATTTTTCATGGAGACCTCCTTCACAAGGCACTTCTTATAACCCTCCACCACCAAGGCAGAATTTTAATAATTTTGCCAACCAATCTTCTTACCGACCACCACAACCTTACCAACAACCACAACCCCCACATGTTCCTCAAAGCAACTTTGCCTTTGAGACTCAGGTGTTAGAAGTTCTCTTAGAACTTAAGGGGTTAGCACCAGTAGTTCACTCTCGCACTCACTCCATTGCCAAGCTAGAGCCCAAGTAGGTCAAATAGCTAACAATATGAATAAGAGAGAAGAAGAAAAATTACCGAGTCAGACCGTGGCCAACCCTAAGGGTCAATACGAGGCAGAGGGTTCGGGTGGGAATGGAAAATACCATGAGCAGATACAAGCTATGATTACCTTAAGAAGTGGAAGGAAGTTAAAGCCTCAGCTAGTTGC
Organism: Camellia lanceoleosa; assembly: GCA_025200525.1. Taxonomy (NCBI): domain Eukaryota; kingdom Viridiplantae; phylum Streptophyta; class Magnoliopsida; order Ericales; family Theaceae; genus Camellia; species Camellia lanceoleosa. Next base: position 146,964,432 of record CM045764.1, on the reverse strand, counting down.
ATTTGATGCAACTAGAGTTAAGAAGGGTGACCACGGTGGTACACCCAATGAGAGCAAGGGTGAGGGGAAAACACCTAAGAGGGCTGACTTAGTCCCTTGCACTTCACATGAGCCTAAGGAATCATATGTGCCTAAGGCACCCTTTCCTCAATGCCTTGATACACCGTTCCCTTTCAATAAGAAGGCGACAACTATGGAAGCGATGATAGAGGTCTTTAAATAAGTGAAAATCAACCTCCTCCTGTTGGAGGCAATTAAGCAAGTACCCTCCTATGCTAAATTTTTGAAGGTCCTTTGTACGCAAAAGCGTAAATCTAAGACACACGTGTCCCAAAAGGTCATACTCATGAAGCAAGTATGCTTTATCTTGTTGAATGACACCCCCCCTGAGCTTAAAGACCCAGGTGCCCCAACCATTACATGCATTATAGGGGACCATTTTATTGATAGGGCCTTGTTAGATTTAAGGCTAGTGTCAATTTGTTGCCGTACTTTGTGTACGAAGAATTTGGGCTTGGCGAGTTGAAGCCCACTACTGTTACTCTCCAGTTGGCTGACTGGTCCCTCAAAGTACCACGTGACATAATTGAGGATGTGCTAGTGAAGGTCGATAGGTTTTACTTTCATGTTGACTTTTTGGTTTTAGATATGGAACTGGTAGCCAGTTCTAGGAAACAAATCCCGGTGACCTTAGGTCGACCTTTTTTGGCTATGGCCAATGCATGTATAAATTGTTGTACCGAGGTTATGGAAGTTTCATTTGGGAACATGCAAGTGAAACTTAATGTTTTCTAAGCATCCCAACAACTCCATGAGAGAGAAGAGTGCTTATTTGTGGATGTTGTGGATGGCATTGTAGAGGAAGCTTTACCCTCCATTCTTGTAGAGGACCCTTTAGAAACTTGTTTAGCTTATTTTGGGTTTGAGAATTTTGTTATCGATGGGTCGGTTGAGGAGGTAAACGCTTTACTTAACGCTTCTTTTACACCGGATTTTCCTCCGTGGAAAGCCTGGTTTGAGTCACTTTCTCCTTTGTCGAGAGAGCCCGCTATACCATCTTTGGTCAGACTACCTACACTTGAGTTGAAGCCATTCCCGGCCACGCTCAAGTATTCATTTTTAGGGCCCTATGATAATTTACCAGTCATTATTGCATCTGACTTAACTGCAGAGCAGGAGAGTTAGTTAATGAGTGTTCTCGTGGTACATCGGAGTGCTATAGGGTGGTTGGTGGCTGATTTGAAAGGGATAGATCCCTCCGTGTGCATGCATTATATACACCTAAAGGAGGACACCAAACCTTCTCATGAAATGCAACGGAGGCTTAATCCTAATATGAAATAGGTGGTGAAAAAGGAGGTATTGAAACTGTTAGATGTGGGTATTATATACCCCATCTGGGATAGCAAGTGGGTGAGTCCCACACAAGTGGTGCCCAAGAAATCTGGCATCATTGTTGTTAAGAATGAGAGAGGAGAGTTAGTCTCCACACGAACCACTACTGGGTGGCGAGTGTGCATTGATTATAGGAGACTGAATTCCACAACTAGGAAGGATCATTTTCCCTTACCTTTTATTGATCAGATCCTAGAGCGGTTAGCGGGGTAGGGTTTCTTTTATTTTCTGGATGGCTACTCGGGGTATAATGAAGTCTCGGTGTACCCTGCTGACCAAGAAAAGACCACATTCACTTGCCCTTTCGCACTTTTGCTTACAAGCGCATGCTCTTTGGGTTATGTAGTGCACCAGCAACTTTTCAATGGTGTATAATGGCCATTTTCTCCGACATGGTGGAGAAATTTTTAGAGGTTTTCATGGATGATTTCACCGAGTTTGGGTCGTCTTTTGAGGAATGTCTCCAGAACTTAACCAAAGTCCTTATTCGGTGTGTGGAGACAAACCTGATTTTGAATTGGGAAAAGAGCCATTTTATGGTTCGTGAGGGTATAGTGTTGGGATACATTGTGTCCCCTCGAGTCATAGAGGTTGACAAAGCTAAGGTTGACTTTATTGCAGGCCTTCCTCTACCCAATTCTGTGCATCAAATTAGGTATTTCCTAAGGCATGCAGCTTTTACTGTAGGTTCATCAAAGACTTTAGTAAAATATCACGTCCTTTGTGTAGTTTACTTGCTAAAGACGCGGCTTTTATCTTTGATGAGGCATGCTTGAAGGCTTTTGAAACATTGAGAATGGCCCTTACCACCTCCCTAATCATGAAATCACCAGATTGGTCACTTCCCTTTGAAATCATGTGTGATGCATCAGATTATGTTGTTGGGGTTGTGTTGGGTCAAAGGGTCAATAAGGCACCATATGCTATATACTATGCTAGTCGCACTCTCTTGGATGCACAATTGAATTACACTACCATCGAGAAAGAGTTGCTAGCTGTGGTCTTTGCCTTAGATAAATTTCGGTCCTATCTCTTAGGTTCCATGGTCATAGTCTTCATTGATCATGCTGCTTTGCCGTGTTTACTATCAAAGAAAGAGACCAAACCTAGGTTAATTAGATGGATTTTGTTGTTTTAGGAATTTGACCTAGAGATCCGAGATAAGAAATGATCTGAGAATGTGGTGGCAGATCACCTTTCCTGAATCCTTGTTGAGTATACTAGTGACCCTTTAATTTTGCATGATTTGTTTCCGGACGAACAACTCCTTGTAGTGTCACGAGCGAGCCCCCCGTGGTTTGCACATATTGTGAATTACTTGGCCGTTGGGCATATTCCTCAAAATTGGTCTAAGCAAGACAAAGACCGATTCTTTTCGCAGGTCAAGTATTATTTTTTGGAGGATCCGGAGTTGTTTAAATATTGCTCTGACCAAGTGATCTGACGGTGTGTGCCGGAGACTAAGGTGCATAGCATTCTTACTTTTTGTCGTTCTTATGCATGTGACGGTCATTTTAGTGGGCATAAAACGGCCGCCAAGATTTTTCAAAGTGGGTTTTATTGGCCCACAATTTTAAAGATGCCCATCAATTTTGTAGAATTTGTTTGCGCTGTTAACAAATGGGTTCGATATCTCGGCGTGACATGATGCCAATGTCCCCTATTCTTGTGGCAGAGATCTTTGATGTTTGGGAGATTGATTTTATGGGCCCTTTCCCGTCATCGTTCAGGTTTGAGTATATTCTCTTGGCAGTGGATTATGTGTCTAAGTGGGTGGAGGCAATAGCTACCCGAACAAACAATCATAGAGTAGTAATCAAATTTTTGCATGAAAACATCTTTAGTTGTTTTGGGTCTTCTAGAGCCATAATAAATGATCAGGGTACGCATTTTTGTAACCAGTTCTATGATTCGGTAGTCAAGAAATACTCTATCACTCATAAAGTTGGCACTCCATACCACCCTCAAACTAGTGGCCAAACGGAAGTCTCTAATAGGAAGGTGAAGCACATAATAGAGAAAACGGTGAGGCTAGATAGGAAAGATTGGTCAAAACATTTGATTGATGCATTATAGGACACCCATTGGGATGTCACCATATATGGCGGTGTTTGGCAAAGCTTGTCATTTCCCAGTTGAACTTGAGCACCGAGCGTTGTGGGCCATAAAAAGTTTAACTTCGATATGGCCGCAGCTGGGCTTAACCGGAAATTACAACTTAATGAGTTGGAGGAAATTCGAAATGATGCATATGAGAGTTCAAGAATTTTTAAAGCTCGGACTAAGGAATTCCATGACAACCACATTAATAGAAAATCCTTTGAACCTGGCCAAAAAGTGTGGCTTTTTAACTCAAAATTAAGACTCTTTTTGGGTAAGCTTAGATCAAGATGGGATGGTCCCTTTGTGGTTGTTGAGGTATTTATTCATGGCCCTGTTGAGGTGCAAGATCCAAAGAATGGCCACACTTTCAAAGTGAATAGCCAAAGATTGAAGCCATACATAGAGAGGATTGAGAATGGGGATATGATTGAGTCCATTGCTTTGATGGACCCTTTTTACTTTGATTAAGAAATTGAAGTCTTGATATCTTTTCTTTCCTTTCTATTCTTTTATAATTTTCTTTATTTTTTTTTGTTGTGCATTACTTTGAGTCTAGAAGACTATAATTCCTCTAAATATGTAATTCCTTTGGTGTTTGTCGTGTCTTAACGGTCTCGTATACCCATCTAACTGTGTTTGTAGTGAGTTCCTAGCAGACCAACTTAGACGGTGGAAACTAGAGTTCAAATGGCAAAGCCTAGAATGCAAAGGTTTGGAATTTTTGAGACTAGAGTCTGTTTTAAATATCCAGGGGTGTGGAGATTGCTTCAAAATCACCCTGGCTTGAACTCTATATAGTAGCCCCATAGGTTGAGTTAGCTTTATGCGCCTCGATTTTGGATACCGAATCAACCTAGTCTGTCACCCTGTTGGATAATAGGAAAAGTTACACACACTGTTAGGGAGAAAAGTAATACCCGTGGTTTGCACGTGAAGATTATACTTTTGTTGCGCATTTTGATATTTTTGATGTTCTATTTTTTATTTTTTATTTTTTCAAATGTGATAGAAATTGTTTAAATTTTTATTTGGATGGTGATTGGGTTTTTATTAAAATAAATATTAAAAAAAAATTTGGGTTGTACTTGGTTTTAAAAAAAAAAAAAAATTGACAGACCGCATGTACAGCCCACATGGGCACACGAGCGGAGCCTCCAAAATGGACCGCACGAGCGGCATGGCTGGGCACACGAGCGGCCCAAGCCAATTGGCTACTGCTTTCACGCCGCAAGAGCGGCCCAAAATAGGTGCTCGAGTGGCCCACTTGGGCGCACGAGCGGCCCAAATAAAAAAAAAAAAGATAAAAATCCACTGCACGAATAGAGGCCATGGGCACATGAGCGGCCTAGGCCCAAAAACATTTTGCGCAAGAGCAGCCCACATGGGCGCACGAGTGACCTAATTTAAAAAAAAAAAGGAAAAATATATATATATATCAAACTGCATATTTTGTTTATTTATGTTTATTTACTTATTTTTTATTTCTTCAAAAAAAAAAGAAAAGAAAAATTATTATGCAGTTATATATATTTATTTATTTACTTATTTTATTCTACTTTATTAAAAAAAAAAAATTGTTGACAAACCCTAGATCCACCCTTTTGACCATTACTTTCCAACACACATTCTCTCTCTCTCTCTACCTCTCATCATCTTCTTTATTTTTTCTCTTTCTCTCTCTCTCTCTCTCTCTCTACCCCACAAACCCACACACCTACAAACTCCATCCAAACCACCATCACCAACTTCTTCTTCCTCCTTCTTCCTTACCACCATCTCACCGCCGGCGCCCTATTTCCTCCCCGTTTGTCAAATCTTCAGCGACAATCATTTTTTCTGGTGAATCATCATTCTTTCTCCACTTTTTAAAGGTAAACTGTCGCGACCCAAACCAGCCCCTATAGGTTTAGCACCATAACTGGCCAGTAATTCGCGGATTACCAAAGACCTCTGAATAGATTATCAAGTAATAAGGGGCTGCAGAAGCAATAATACAAAATAGACAAGGTCCAATGAGCTATGACAACGTACATGGGACAGAAGATTTTGAAACTTGTTTATATACACATAAATATGCCAGTCAAGGACACCAATATTTACAAAATAATTACAGAAGTGAACTTTCCAAGATCTGACTATATAGTGCATACACTAAGACTAGCATGAAATACAAAAACAGTCGTGGCATTAAACTTTGATCGGAACCTCCTCGGGAGGCACTACGGTTGGCTGACAAAAACAGTACAGAAGGCCATCAACTCTAGCCCTGGTTATGTGCTAGCTCACCTACATACATAATATAAACTGTGAGCGAAAGCCCAGTGAATAATAACAGAGTAAAGGGGTTATATGAATGATGTACAGCACAAGTTAGAATCCAACATTTAAATCAGAGTATAATCAGACTTCAAAACAGAAACAGGTTCGTATACATACTCATAATCATTTTCATTTTCAGATTTTGCATAAGATCATACGTGGTATACCCATTATCTATCAAATCAGATTGGTCCAAAGACCCACATACATAGTTAGTACCAACGACCACAAAGGTCCATATCTTGCGCGCAAGTACCCATAGTATTGTTACCCCCAGGCAAGGGCCATGTGCAGATTGGCAGTAGTATTGTTACCCCCGGGCGAGGGCCACATGCAGATTGGCCGCGGTATTGTTACCCCCGGGTGAGGGCCGCGTGAACTAAGGGTGCCACAAATACTTTTCAAAAAATTGGACATTCATTCATAATTCGTAAGATAGCATTTCAGAAAACAGATCATACCATACCAGTCAGAAAATACTTAAGTTAAACATAACTTTATAGAGTTATTACTCGCAGTGGGCCTTGAGAAAGACAGACGGAGTAAACTTGGTCAAACAGTACGTGGCACGTGACCGACACAACACATAACAGATGCACACTTGAAACACACGTTCTAATTGTACAAAACTTATTTCGATGGCTCTTAGTGTGTTTCTAATCTCTTATCCTCATTATGGGGTCCTAAACATGGCCTAGGAATGTCTATGATGGAATGAGGATGCAAAGATGTCTTGGAAATTTTTTTTCAAAACTTGCTAAAAATAGGGGTCTCACTCGAGCATGGCTTTCTTCGCTCGAGCGAGCTTGTCAAAACAGAGGGGTCGCTCGAGCGTAGACTCCATCGCTCGAGCGGTCTGTAAAAATGCAAAAGTACTGGTTGTTGAAATTTTACGCTCGATGCTCGCTCGAGCGTAGCTCTGAACAAACGATGGTCGCTCGAGCGTGGAATCCTTCGCTCGAGGGAGGAAGCCAAATTCTGGAATTTCTAGATTTGCCTCCCAAGCTCAAACCAAGTATTCAACACCTCAAAACTCGACCTCTTGAGCCCATTTTCTGGAAAACACTTGTAAACTCATAGTATAAGGTATTTCAAAGATCAATTTGTAAAATCAGAGCCCAAAGGTGAGTCAATTGAACACAATTTCAAATAAAATCTCAAGAACATAACTTAAATGTAACATGCATGACTTCTCATGACTTCTAATGCTCCAAACATGATCCAAAGAAAGATTAAGCTCAAGGATAGGATGAATTCATGGACTATAACAAAAATGTGGACATGCATGTCAAAATTCATGAAGAACAACTCCAAAATATAAGAATATGTGCATGCATGCATGAATTCACCCTCAAATCCAACTCTTTAAACCAATTCCAAACTTAAACTCTAATCTTCCATGAACCATGTAAGAATTAATCTTAAATTCACAATTAAAAGGGAAATCTCCTACCTTAGGTCTTGAATTCCAAGCTTAGTAGTCTAATCTTCCAAGTTGCCTTCAATTCTTCTAAGCTCAAGCACAATTCTAAATGAACTCAATCTTGATCTCCTACTCTCTCCCTCTCCAACGGTTTAGGCAAGGGAAATGGCTGAAAATGTGTATGAGTCAATTCTAAACAATGCGTGAGAAAGTGGCCCACTCAAGGGCGAAGATGTAATTAACTTGCATTGACTTAATTAATGTTTAATATGGCATTATTTAATTTAATTTAATCGCTCCGAACCAAATTTTAATTAAACCTAGTCTAAAATTCTATAAATCCTAACTAACACGTAACACAAATCAATTTCGGAATCGGGCGCTGATAAGGCTTCCAATTTGCAGTTCAAAGTCAAAACATGAACAGATCATTTTATGGCAAACAGATAGAAACACATAAATAATGCAATACACATGCAAATTAATCCCAAATCTTTCCTAAATTACTGTTAAGCATAATTAAGCATGAATTAGCATTAATCGGAGGTCGGGGTTATTACATAAACTTTCTTCTTCTTCTTTTTTTTGTTTGTTTAGATTTGTGATTTAGGAGTAAATAAATAGAGTTTTGTTTTTATTTTTGTTCAAATCATGATCTATGTTTCATTCTTAAAAAAAAATTTTGGGTGAGCAACAAACAGATCCACCGTATGTGCGGCCCTCTCCGGCGCACGTGCGACCCAAAAAAAAAAAATGCGTGTGTATGTTTGGGTGTCCTCGCTTCGCTGGATGTGTGCCTGTGCTATCTGGTAAGATCCTCTCTCTCATTTTACTATCTCATGTAAAATTGCTTATGTTGAGGACAATGTTGTATTCCAGTTGAGGGGTGAGGGTATTTATAATAACCATTCATGTTTTGTAACAACCCTCGTACTGATTACCGTATAACCACTGAATTATATACCGATTACTGTTAAACTGAACCGATAATGACTGATAATTGGATTAACTGAAGTACTGAATGGACTGATTGAAATCGAAACTGAAATCGAATAGTTTATCTGTTATGTTGCATTTCTATCTGTTTAATTGATTGATTATCTGTTTGCATTTATGTGTTTAAACTGCTAATTGAAGGCCTTATCGGCGACCGATTTAGGAACCGTTTAGTGTTTCATGATCAGTAAAATATTTGTGATTTTATGGTATTTTTATCTGAAAATTTATTAGGAATGATTAAACTAGATTAAATTGAGTTAATTACGAACTTAGGCTTATTTACCAAATTGCCATGTGAGTGGACTCTTGTTTATTATTATTATAGAGCCTTATTGAACTCAATACAAGACATTTCTTCTCTTACTTCTTGCTATCCAGCCGACCAAGAGAGGAAATAGGGGGAGAGTAAGAGAATTAAGCTCAAATTGTTGAATTTGCTTAGGATTGAGGTGTAGTTGGCATAATTGAGCTTCCAAGACTTGTAATTGACACTCTAGGTAAGGATACCATCATCTTCTTGTTGTCTTGGAATTCCATCTTGCATGTTTCATACATCATTGTAGAACTAAGACATGAATTTGCTCATAAATAGTGAATTGGAGCTCAAATGTTACATGCATGCTTGAATTGATGCATTTTGAAGTTGAATTCTTGAAAAATTGTACATGCATGTCCATGTCCATATATTAGCTCATGTTTTCAGAATGTTTTCCAACTATTGAGCTCTCTAGAGCAAGATTTGAAGATTAAATTGGGTTTGAAGCTCATGCATTGCATGTTTTAAACTTGTCCTTGAAATTGAGTTTAATTGAAACACCATTGGGCCTTGATTTCTTAAATTGAGCTTTAAAACTTGTTATTCTATGTGTTTGAAAGAGTTTTCCGGAAAATGGGCCCAAGAGGATCGAATTTGGAACATTGAAACTTGGTTTGAAACTCAGAGGTCGAATCTGGATTTTCCAGAATTTGGCGTCCTTCAGCGAAGTGCTTGAGCGGAAATACATGCTCCCAGCATTTCTTCGCATTGTTTTACAGTCCGCTCGAGCGGAGAGTTTCACGCTCGAGCGGGGGAATCGCGCCTCCAAAGATCTTGCATCAGGCCCTCAGCCAAGGAAGTTGACGCCGGCTGGGACCTTTGTTGGCTTGTCCGCCGGCGGGAAGTTGACGCCGAGCGAGGCCCTGCTGAAAAATTCAAACTGATTTACATGCACATTTTTGCATCCTCATCCCATCCTGGGCATTCTTATGCCTAGTTTAAGGCATCTTAATGAGGATTTAGACATAGAACCACACCGAGGGAATTTAGAGATTTAATTATCACCCTTCCCACTGTAAACTTAGTGTGTGTTCTATTTGTTAACTTAGGGTTGGCTCCGGACGCGCTCTAGTCGCTATAGCCCAATCTCGTGAGTAGCAGATTGTGTAAAGATATGTTCAAATGGTTATATTTTGAATCTCGAATCGAATGCTTATTGAACTGATATTGTTTATTGAATGAATGTATGTCTGCGATCTCAGACAGTGGCATCCTTAGCACCACTGTTATTGTTATTATTCTGAGCTCGTCGGTTTCCTTGTGGAACCATACTGTTTGATGGCTATCATTATTGTTGGGCAGTTAAGGCCGGTCCTTTGGACCTACTTGTTTATAGGCTAATGGATGTACCACATATGGTGATTGATTGAACCAGCGATAGATGAAATCTTGAAAGATTGAAATCTCAGATAATGAATTGATTTCATTACCGTAAGGGACATTCATTCATAACCTCTTTACACGCTATGTTATCCACTGGGCTTTAGCTCACTGTTTATATATATATGTAGGTTCTCAGCAGCCAGATCGGAGCTAGGAGCGTGGGATGGGTCCCCAGTTTTGTCAAGCCAGCCTGTGTGCCTCACTGCGAGGTTCCGAGTTGCCATGTTATGGCTTGGGGTGTTTTTTTGTGTCCCCTATCGGTCTCCTTACTGTATTGTACTTTTGTATAGATGCCATCTTATCGTTGTCTAGGGATGTGATCCCTTGATCGACCGCTTGTAAATGATTGTATAGATCAGATATGGATTGTACTGCTTTTGAACCGTATGAATGCATAAAAATGTTTTTGACATCTGATTTTCACACTCAATGGACACTAGTTATTTATCGCTTTTGGCTTCCGCCAGCCCTCAGACTGCTTGATCAGACATCGCTCAGAGGCCTTTGGTAATCTCGACATCGCCGCGATTCTGATGCTAAACCCATAGGGCCGTGTTTGGGTCGTGACAGTGGTATCGAGCGATACTTAACCACGAGTTATACCGCACACACGTGTCCAAACGAGCTATAGGGTGTCCTAGAAAAGTAATTAGGCATCTCATGAATTTGAAAAGTGTGTGCTTATGATCGATCGATTATGTGTTAAAGCGTTAAACGCTTAATTGTACAACTGCTTATAATGATAACTGTTATAACTGCTTATAGTGAAATGGATAATGCAAATGAAACTGAAGCATCATCCTCTGAGGCCAGAATGGCCAGACTTGAACAAATGATGGGACTGATAATGGAAAGACTAGATCAACAACCGAACCAACAGCCCCCACCTCCTCCTCCTCCGGTGCAACCGGAACAGAATGTACAGAATGTGAATGCTAATGAGGTGGATATTATTGCACTGACCCATAAGTTCAGCAAGATGAAACCGCCGTCCTTTCAGGGAGGCTTAGAACCGTTAAAGGCTGAAGCTTGGGTTCTTGAGACTGAGAAATTGTTTGAAATGTTTCCGTGCTCCGAAGCCAACAAAGTACTGTTAGCAACCTTCACCCTTCAGGAAGAAGCAAGAAGGTGGTGGATGTTGACCCGTGAGGCGAATACTATTGTGACTTGGACTCAGTTCAAGGAGTCCTTCTTTGAAAAGTATTTTCCCCAGTGCATCAGAGATAGAAAAGTGACTGAGTTTGAACAACTGAGACAGGGCAATATGTCTGTTGCCGAATATGAGAAGAAATTCACCGAATTTGCTAGGTATGCACCTCATATGGTGGATACCGAATATAAGAAAGCCAGAAGATTTGAAGGAGGCCTTAGTGCTGCGATACAGGACCGAATAACTGTTTTGAAAATGCCAACTTTTGTGGGTGTTCTCGACCGAGCATTGATGGCCGAGACAAACATTGCAGCGGTGAAACAATCTGAAACACCAACAACTGAGTGGCAAGGAAAAAGACAGGGTTTTAAATTTAAGAAAGGCAAGCATAACCCAGCAAACAAGAAACAGAATACGGGGTCGACTACTAGCCCCAGCCAAGGGAGTGGGTTTACTCCACCCTGTTCCATATGTGGCAACAAGCACAAAGGGGTTTGCTACCAGATTGGAGCTGCTTGTGTGGCAAGGTGGGCCACAGAATCAAAGACCGCCTTCGCTCCACCGTTAGTAGTAAAAGACCGAAGCGCAAGAAAGATCAATTGTAGCACCAAAACCGAACCCCAAAGCTACGGAAAGAGCCTATGAGGCGGGGCAGATGTTTGCCCTAATCGAGATGCTGTTGTGTCGGTATCCTCTCTATCGTGCTCAAAATGCATATGTATTGATTGATTCGGGTCTACACATTCTTATGTGTCGATGCTTTTTCGTAAATTGAATAGACCCTTAGAACCCATGAACTATTTGCTAGTCAGATCATCACTGGGGATCCATGACATGTGCATATATGTATCACCTTGTGAGATTATTGTTGGGGATATGCATCTTTATTGATTTACTACCATTGAACATAGACCACTTGATGTAATATTGGGGATGGATTGGCTACAAAAATACCACGCCACTATAGGCGTGTAACAAAACAAGTAGTTTTCCGTCCACGGTTTGCTGAATTTGTGTTTAATGGGAGTGGAGTAGTACCTCCTCCATATCCGATTTCTTCAGAAGGTTGTCAAATTGATTAGAAAGAGGTGTAAAGGATATCTGTGTTCCGTATTGACTGTATCTGCTAATGATAATGTTAAAACTGATGTGAATTGTATTCCTATAGTCAGAGAATTCCCATATGTATTTCCAGATGATTTGCTAGGGGATTTGATTGACAGGGAAATTGAATTTATTGTGGATGTGGTTCCTGCTGTACCGATATCTAAAGCTCCTTCTGAATGGCTCCAATCGAATCGAAAGAATTGAAGGTACAATTGCAGGAACTGTTAGACAAGAAGTTTATCAGACCCAGTACGTCACCGTGGGGTGCACCTGTTTTGTTTGTAAAGAAGAAAGATGGTTCACTGAGACTGTGCATTGATTACCGTGAATTGAACAAGGTAATCAGAAGAATAAATATCCATTACCGTATTGATGATTTATTTGACGATTCTGAGGTGCACAAGTGTTTTCCAAGATTGATCTTAGATCGGGGTATCACCAATTGAAAGTCAAACCGGAAGACATTGATAAAACTGCTTTTAGAACGAGGTATGGCCACTTTGAATTTTTAGTTATGCCGTTCGGAGTTACGAATGCCCCTGCTGCATTTATGGACCTCATGAACAGAATTTTTAAACCATACCTTGATGATTTTATTGTGGTATTCATTGATGACATATTGATCTATTCTAAGACCGTAGAAGAACACGAACACCATCTGAGACTTGCCCTGCAAACCTTAAGAGAACAGAAACTGTATGCTAAATTGTCTAAGTGTGAGTTTTAGCTTGATCATGTGATGTTTTTGGGGCATGTTGTTAGCAAAGATGGAATTTCGGTTGATCCGCAGAAAATTGAAGCTGTAGTGAACTGGCCTAGACCAACCAATGTAACTGAAGTCCGAAGCTTTTTGGGACTGGCCGATATTACAGAGATTTGTCAAGGACTTCTCAAAATTGCCTTACCCGACTTCGTTGACACGAAAAGGGACATCGTTTGATCGGGTGACCAAAGGGAATCAAGATTTCAAGAATTGAAAACCGACTTGTGGCACCGATTTTGACTCTACCTTCGGATGGTTATAGTGTCTTTAGTGATGCTTCTCATAAGGGTTTGGGGTGTGTTTTAATGCAGAATGGGAGAGTTATTGCTTATGCTTCCCGACAGTTGAGACCACACGAAAAGAACTACCCGACCCATGACTTAGAACTTGCTGCAGTAGTTTTTGCACTGAAAATTTGGCGTCACTATTTGTATGGAGCAACATGTGAAGTGTATACTGACCACAAGAGCCTGAAATACTTTTTCACTCAGAAAGAACTGAATATGAGACAGCGGAGATGGCTAGAACTGATCAAAGATTATGACCTACAGATTTTGTACCATCCGGGAAAAGCCAACACCGTTGCCGATGCTTTGAGCCGAAAATCGATTGGGAACTTAGCCTGTTTGCTGACTGGACAGAAAGAGTTGCTTCTTGATCTGGAAAAGTCTGAAATTGAAATCGTTTTGAGAGAACAAGGTGGAACAATAGCTGCCATTACTGCTCAACCAGCCTTGATTGAGGAAATTAAAGAAAAACAACAACTGGATGATTTCTTGAAAAAGGTTATTGAAGAAAGGGATTCAAAACCGAGACCGGGGTTCAAATTTGACAACAATGTACTGAAATTTCAAGACAGACTGTGTGTACCGAATGACACTGAATTGAAAAGAAGAGTCCTACAGGAAGGCCACAGTTCGAAGTTTTCGATTCACCCAGGGAATACGAAAATGTACCAAGATCTAAAACAGAATTTCTGGTGGCCAGGAATGAAGAAGGAAATTGCCGACTTTGTGTCCAAATGTCTTCATTGCCAGCAAGTCAAAGCTGAACATCAACGACCTGCTGGATTACTACAACCCTTGCCCATACCAGAGTGGAAATGGGAGCATATCACGATGGATTTTATCGTTGGATTACCTCGCTCCAGGAAAGGTATGGACTCTATTTGGGTTATTGTTGATAGATTGACTAAATCCGCACACTTCCTACCTGTCAAGACGATTTATAATGCAGATAAATTGGCTGTTATCTATATTGATGAAATTGTTAGATTGCATGGAGTGCCTGTATCTATTGTTTCTGACAGGGATTCGAAGTTTACATCGAGATGCAGCAGAGCCTCTGATTGCATTGGAGTCTTGAATTGAGGCTGAGTAGTGCCTATCATCCTCAGACAGATGGCCAGTCAGAAAGGACCATCCAGACTCTAGAGGATCTACTGAGAATGTGTGTCCTTGATTTTCAGGGAAATTGGGAAAGTCATTTGCCGTTGGCTGAATTCGCCTACAACAACAGCTACCATTCGAGTATCGGTATGGCGCCTTTCGAGGCATTGTATGGCAGAAAGTGTAGATCTCCAATCTGCTGGGCGGAAGTTGGAGATGGGCCGTTGCTTGGGCCCGAGATTGTGTATGAAACAACTGAAAAGGTAAAACTGATACAACAGAGATTGAAAACTGCACAGAGTAGACAGAAGAGTTATGCAGATGACAAAAGACGAGACAGAGAGTACGAAGTGGGTGATCATGTGTTTGTGAAAGTGACACCAATGAAAGGCCAGACTCGTTTTGGAGTCAAAGGCAAGTTAGCGCCGCGATATGTCGGACCGTATCAGATTATTGAGAAAATCAATCCGGTGGCGTATCAAGTTGCGCTCCCTCCTGAAATGGAGCATATGCATAACGTCTTCCACATTTCGATGTTGAGAGACTATCTTCGAGATCCGTTTCATGTGATTGAGCCTACCCGTATCGTGTTGAGTGATGACTACACTTACGAGGAACGGCCTATACAGATTGTAAACCGACGGATCAAGAAACTGAGAAACAAAGAAATCCCGCTAGTGAAAGTTGATTGGCAGAACCATGGTGGTGTGTATGCCACTTGGGAAAGGGAAGATGACATGGCTAGGCGATATCCTGATTTGTTCCCGAATCGCTTTTCTTCGGTGAAGGTAACTTGAGTTTAGAGGACTAAACTCCTTATAAGGAGGAGATCAGAATAACCCTCGCATCGACATCAGATAACCATCAATTATATACCGATTCGTTAAATCGAACCGATAATGACCGATAATTGGATTAACGGAAATCTTGAATGGGTGATTGAAATCAAATCAAATCGAATAGTTTATCTGTTATGTTGCATTTCTATCTGTTAATTGATTGATTATCTGTTTGCATTTATGTGTTTAAACTGCTAATTGAAGGCCTTATCGTGGTGATTTAGGAACCGTTTAGTGTTTCATGATCAAGAAAATATTTGTGATTTTATGGTATTTTTATCGAAAATTTATTAGGAATGATTAAACTAGATTAAATTGAGTTAATTACGAACTTAGGCTTATTTACCAAATTGCCATGTGAGTGGACTCTTGTTTATTATTATTATAGAGCCTTATTGAACTCAATACAAGACATTTCTTCTCCCACTTCTTGCTATCCAGCCGACCAAGAGAGGAAATAGGGGGAGAGTAAGAGAATTAAGCTCAAATTGTTGAATTTGCTTAGGATTGAGGTGTAGTTGGCATAATTGAGCTTCCAAGACTTGTAATTGACACTCTAGGTAAGGATACCATCATCTTCTTGTTGTCTTGGAATTCCATCTTGCATGTTTCATACATCATTGTAGAACTAAGACATGAATTTGCTCATAAATAGTGAATTGGAGCTCAAATGTTACATGCATGCTTGAATTGATGCATTTTGAAGTTGAATTCTTGAAAAATTGTACATGCATGTCCATGTCCATATATTAGCTCATGTTTTCAGAATGTTTTCCAACTATTGAGCTCTCTAGAGCAAGATTTGAAGATTGAATTGGGTTTGAAGCTCATGCATTGCATGTTTTAAACTTGTCCTTGAAATTGAGTTTAATTGAAACACCCTTGGGCCTTGATTTCTTAAATTGAGCTTTAAAACTTGTTATTCTATGTGTTTGAAAGAGTTTTCCAGAAAATGGGCCCAAGAGGATCGAATTTGGAACATTGAAACTTGGTTTGAAACTCAGAGGTCGAATCTGGATTTTCCAGAATTTGGCCGTCCGCTCGAGCGGGGGAAGTGCCGCTCGAGCGGGGAATACATGCTCCCAGCATTTCTTCGCATTGTTTTACAGTCCGCTCGAGCGGAGAGTTTCACGCTCGAGCGGGGAAATCGCGCATCCAAAGATCTTTGCATCAGCATCGGCCGCTCGGCGAAGTTGACGCTCGAGCGGGGACCTTTGTTGGCTTGTCCGCTCGAGCGGGGAAGTTGACGCTCGAGCGGAGGCCCTGTTTTCTGAAAATTCTGAAACTGATTTCTGTGCACATTTTTGCATCCTCATCCCATCCTAGGCATTCTTAGGCCTAGTTTAAGGCATCTTAATGAGGATTTAGACATAGAACCACACCGAGGAAATTTAGGGATTTAATTATCACCCTTCCGACTGTAAACTTAGTGTGTGTTCTATTTGTTAACTGTTTAGGGTTGGCTCCCGGGGACGCGCTCTAGCTGCTATAGCCCAATCTCTGTGAGTAACAGATTATGTAAAGATATGTTCAAATGGTTATATATTGAATCTTGAAGGCTGCATTTATTGAATCGATATTGTTTATTGAATGAATGTATGTCTGATCTCAGACGTATTGTGGCATCCTTAGCACCTTGTTATTGTATTCTGAGCTCTGTCGGTTTCCTTGTGGAACCATACTGTTTGATGGCTATCATTATTGTTGGGTCTGTTAAGGCCCGGTCCTTTTGGACCTACTGTTTATAGGCTAATGGATGTACCACATATGACTGATTGATTGAACCACTGATAGACTGAAATACTGAAAGATTGAAATACTGTATAATGAATTGATTTCATTACCGTAAGGGACATTCATTCATAACCTCTTTACACGCTATGTTATCCACTGGGCTTTAGCTCATTGTTTATATATATATATGTAGGTTCTCAGCAGCCAGACCGGAGCTAGGAGCGTGGGATGGGTCCCTAGTTTTGTCAAGCCAGCCTGTGTGCCTCACTGCGAGGTTCCGAGTTGCCATGTTATGGCTTGGGGTGTTTTTTTGTGTCCCCTATCGGTCTCCTTACTGTATTGTACTTTTGTATAGACTGTTTACTGTACTGTTGTCTAGGGATGTGATCCTCGTACTGACTGCTTGTAAATGATTGTATAGACTGTATATGGATTGTACTGTTTTGAACCGTATGAATGCATAAAAATGTTTTTGACATACAGATTTTCACAGCTCAATGGACACTAGTTATTTATCGCTTTGGCTACTCTGTTTGGTTGTATTCTTTCAGTAGGCCTTTGGTAATCTCGGATTACTGGCCAGTTACGGTGCTAAACCCATAGGGCCGGGTTTGGGTCGTGACATGTTTGTACTTGCTGCACTTGATTGCGCTACTTCACTTAATGTTCACTTTTTGCCAATATGGTAATGATATGAGCATATGTTAATTGGGGAACATAGTGGGCTTGTATGAAAAAGGTTTATTGAGTAAATACTCACATGTGATGTTTGCACTAGGATAGTTGTTTCTGTTTGTAGTATCAGTACACTTGTCATGAGTATGCTTAAATTCACATGAACACACTACCACAATAGTGACCTCTTTATTATAATCCCTGGTGAAAATCATTGATAATGGCTAGGATTGTAGAACAGAATAAATGAGTAGCCAAGATTCTTTAAAAAAAAAAAAAAAACACACTTAACTTGTTTGGGTATGTAGCCTTTTTAACTCAAGTTATTAAGCCTGTAGGGGTGTCTCTACACCTAGTGCCCTAAAATCGTCTGATTTGGGAGTCATTGGCCCAATACTTGCTACATGGGTTAATAAGAAAGCTTAAGAGACTTAGACATTGCATAGTTAAGGAAAAATAAAGAGAATGACTTGTTCAAATTCGTAACCTTTTCAATTTGACTTATTAAGCCCGTAGTGGTGTCTTCACACCTAGTGCCCTAAAACCGTTTGGTTTGGGAGACATTAGCCTAATGCATGTTACATGGGTTGATTAGAAAGCTTAATGGATTAGGACATTACACAGTCATAAAAAAATAAAAATAAAAATAAAAATAATAATTTTGAGAATCTTGGCTGCAACAGTTTAATTTTTCTGTATATGTTGGGTGTTATTATGAGTTACATTGGGCTATTATAGTGAACAGTTAACTAATATAGAGATTGCACTTTACACAGAGGGTACTGATGATGTGTCTACTAGTATACACAAGTACAGGGGACTTTACTTTTGTATTAACTAAATTGTGGTTTTGATTCAATAGATTCCTTCATGCTTGTCCACTGTGCCTTCAATAACTCATCACGTCTTAATATCACACTGTAGTGACACATAAGTTGATTGTTAGGTGGAGTAGTATGGTTAATTGTTGTTGAGCGGATATAAATATGTTGATATTTGTGGGTATCATTTCTGAAAACCGTCACGAGACTATACTCGTTCACTAGGGATAACCGTGTGGTTTAAAGGCTTGTTACATATGTTAAATACGATCGTGATCCCTATGAAAGTGACTTAGAGTTATTTTACTTTTCTTCTTTATTTTTTTTTTGCTTGAGGACTAGCAAAATGTAAGTTGGGGGATGTGATGTAGGCCGAAAAGTACCACATTGAGGCATTGAAGTTACATTTTTGGTCTTTCAATATTATTTATTTAGTGGAGATGATGTATTTTGTGCACTTATACAGATTTGGCAAGTAACACAAAAATTCAATCAAAAAGTGCGCGAAAGCAAATTCTCCGAGCGAGAAGTGAGAAATCCGAGCTAGCCAGACCATCACACATGCAACCAAGCCCCACCGCATGTGCGGCCCACCATCGCTCAAGCGGCCCACCTAGGGACGCGTGTGCATAATTTTGGGTCTATTTTGCTCAGAATAAAAGGAAGAAAAATAGGCAAAATTAGGGTTCGAAATTTATTCTAGAGAAAAAGGAAGACTAGGGTTTTTAAAGAAGTGATTTCTTCTCAAGCTTAATAGAGACTTCCATGGGGGCTTCTTTCTCATCCTCTTCCTCTTCCCACTCCTCAATGAGTGGCTAGGTTATTCTTTTCTAGGGTTTTGATGAAACCATAATCATGTAATAGGATTTTTCATATGCTTTTATTGTGATTCGGTTTCAATCAATGTATGGATGTTTTAGAAGTTTATAATAATTATTATTTTCATCTCTTTAGGTATTTTACTCTCTGTGATTGTTTAATGCTTTCCATACATTAGTTTTCTTCGTGTTTGTGTTCAAAGTACGAGACGAATCATGCTACGAGAGATGGGTTGTGTTGCTACCATAGTTTAGAGCAAACACCTCGTGCTACTTAGGATGATTCGTTCCTGTACGTTGAATGCAACAATCCTCTTGATCAATATTTCAAACTTGTAGTTGTGAAATATTGTGTATTTCAAACCGGATTGTAATTGATGGCCGATGTTAAATCTCGTTTATGTGGTTAGTGGTGAATTCTTTGCCCCAAGATTTTCCAAAAATTAATATCTCAAACCTTAATTTTAATTTTCAATTTAATTATTCAATGTCGTTTAATTCTTGTTTAGTCATAGCATCCTTAAATCTTTTTAATCAAAATTGATTTAGGAATCTAGCATTTAAATTAGTTTAATTTCACAATTGCCCTTGTGGATCGATACCTGGACTTGCTATTATTCTAAAAGAATTTGGTATAGTTTAGTGTTTAATTTTAGTGTGTGCAACGATCCATCACCGTCGTCTCCCCTTCAAGAAAAATTTAAAGGATATACTTTCATAATTTTTTTGCTCAAAGCAGAAAGAGAGGACACAAACATCATTATATTACTTGATACAAAGAATTTCAAAGAAAGTAATGCCTAACACTTATTATATTACTTGACACAAAGAATTTGTTTTTATTCATTAAATTAGATTTATTTTAGTATTAAGAGATCATCACAAGAAGAACATGCATGCCCAATAGGCTCATAATAAAATTAAAAAAAGAAAAGAAAAAAGCAATGCCTAATTATCATATTTAACACCATCATAAATCTCAAAATCAAAAACCCCATTCACTAAATGACATTTCCATGAAGATTGAAGTCAAACAAAAACAAATCTATTTGAACTCAACTATTATTCAGCTCATTAGAACAATTATAATCAATATAGTAAGCTCCTAAAGCCCAATTTCAAGAATTCGTGAATTGAAATAGAAAACAGTGTAAGGTCACTGAAATCACCAAATCAACGGCTAGCCATGGAAGGATTGAGATCTGCTGGTTGCTCTTCATAAGAGAGATCTTCCTGAACTTCCAGATCCTCGTAATCAACAACGTGTTTTGGATCTCGAAAGTACCGCCAAAGCATTGAAATGTGAAACACATTGTGGACATTGGATAGTTCAGGTGGTAGTGCAAGGCGATAGGCTACAGGACCAATCATTTCCAGTATCTTAAATGGTCTGATGTAACGTGGGTTTAACTTTTCTCGCTTTCCAAATCGGATCACTTCTCTTGTTGGTGAGATCTTGAGGAACACATGATCCCCTACTTGAAATTCCAAGTCCCGTCTCCGAGTATCTGCATAACTTTTTTGGCAGCTCTAAGCAGTGCGAATTCGTTGTTGGATGAGTTGGATTTTCTCACTGGTGACTTGCACGATCTCGGGGCCTAACAATTTTCTGTTCTCGACTTCCGTCCAACACAGAGGTGATCAACATCTTCTTCCATATAAAGCTTCGTACGGTGCCATTCCAATGCTTGCTTGGTAGCTGTTGTTATAGGCGAATTGCACTAAAGGTAGGTACTCATTTCAGTTACCTTTGAGGTCCACCATGTATACACGTAACATGTCTTCCAACGTCTGAATTGTTCTTTTGGATTGCCCATCGGTTTATGGATGATAAGCCGTGCTAAACTTCAGTGTAGTTCCCAAAGCTTCTTGTAATTTATTCCAGAAGTGGGACACGAAGCGAGGGTCTTGGTCAGATACGATCGAAACTAGGGTACCATGCAAACGAATAATTTCCTTGATATATAAAGCGGCAAACTTATTAAGGGAGTACATGATTTTGATTGGCAGAAAATGCGCCGACTTTGTCAATTGGTCTATTATAACCCATATTGCATCATTCTTCGAAAATGACTGAGGTAGCCCGACCACGAAGTCTATAGTGATGTGTTCCCATTTCCATTCAGGAATAGGAAGTGGTTGCAGCAGTCCTACATGTCTCTGATGTTTTGCTTTAACACGCTAACAATGCAAACATTTGGAGACATGGCTTGCTATGTCTCTTTTCATTCCTGGCCACCAATAGTGTTCCTTCAGATTATGGTACATCTTGGTGTTGCCAGGGTGGACTGCAAATCTCACACTATGAGCTTCCACCAATATCTTCTTCTTGAGTTCCGGAATGTTGGGTACGCAAAGTCGATTCTGAAATTTTAGTATCCCATTGCGTATAGTGAAATCAGGATCAGGCGTATTCCTTTGCTCATCGTACTTTTTCTTCAAAAGTTTATTTTCCCATTGGCACGCTTTAATTTCTTCAATCAATGTAGGTTCCACAGTTATGTTAGCGAGTAGTTCATTGATCTTGCGAGAAACGAGAGTACATGCCAAACCCCTAGTCATCTTTCGGCTTAGTGCGTCTGCCACTACGTTAGCTTTGCTTGGATGGTGATGGATTTCAACATCATAGTCTTTCATAAATTCTAGCCATCACCGTTGCCTTATATTCAGTTCCTTCTGTGCAAACAAATATTTAAGGCTCTTGTGGTCAGTGTAAATCTCGCAGGTTGCACCATAGAGATAATGACGCCAGATTTTGAGGACAAAGATTACCGTAGCCAATTCCAAATCATGAGTCGGGTAGTTCTTCTCGTGAGTCTTTAATTGTCACAACGCATAAGCAAGGACTTTTCCGTTTTGCATGAGAATGCAACCCAAACCATTGTGTGAGGCATCACTATAAATTACGAACCCATCTGCTCCTGTAGGGAGTGCTAGTATAGGAGCTAACACAAGTTGACTTTTCAATTCTTGAAAGCAATGCTCCTGGTTATCAGTCCATTCGAAGGGTGTATTCTTTTGAGTTAGCTGGGTCAAGGGTGATGCTATCTTTGATAAATCTTGCATGAAATGTCGATAATAGCTAGCTAGACCCACAAAACTTCAGATTTCTGACACATTAGTAGGTCGTGGCCAGTCCACAATTGTTGTAACTTTTTGGGGATCAATCGAGATGCCATCCTTGTTAATGACATGATCGAGAAAGTGTACACTAGTTATTCAGAATTCTCATTTCTTCAACTTGGCATAAAGTTTGTGATCACGTAGTGTTTGTAGAACCATTCGCAAGTGCTGCTCATGGGCCTCTGGTGACTTGGAGTATATGAGGATGTCGTCAATGAAGAAGATGACAAACTCTTCAAAATAGGGTTTGAACACTCGGTTCATGAGGTCTATGAAAGCTGCTAGGGCATTTGTGACGCCAAAAGGCATAACAAGAAACTCGTAATGCCTGTAACGGGTTTTGAAGGCAGTCTTTTCGATGCTTTCCGTTTTGACTTTTAGCTGATGGTAGCTTGAAGGCAAGTCAATTTTAGAGAATACTTGGGCACCTTGAAGTTGATCGAACAAGTCATCGATTCGCAGTAGAGGATACCGATTTTTGATGGTGACCTTGTTCAGCTCCCGGTAATCGTTGCATAATCTCATCGTGCCATCCTTTTTCTTCACGAACAATATTGGAGCTCCCCAGGGTAAGGTACTAGGTCGAATAAAACCTTTGTCCAGGAGTTCCTGGAGTAGAGTCTTTAGCTCTTTCAATTCTGTCATCGATATGCGATGAGGAGCTTTTGATATTGGTTGTGTGCCAGGTTGGGTTTCAATGGTGAACTCGATTTTCCGATCAACCAGAATACTGGGTAGATCTTTAAGAAAAACATTCGAAAATTCTTGAACCACGAGGATTGCATCAACGGTGGGGGCCTCTTTCTGCGTATCGGTCACATAACAAATATAACTACCACAACCCTTTCTTAGAAGTCGTTGGGCTGTCATGGAGGATATAATACAGGGAGGGTTAGAAACTCTAGTCCCATCAAAGACAAGTTCAAGTTAGTTTGGTAACCTGAAGAAGACCTTTTTGGCTTTACAATCGATAGAGGCGTGGTTGGCAGCCAGCCAATCCATACCTAAGATTACATCAAAGTTCCCAATACGGAGGGGAATCAAGTCTACATATAAGGTTTTGCCTTTTAAGAATATAGCACAAGATCTGTACACATCTGTACTACAAGCAGACTTACCAAAAGGAAAAGACACAGATAATATATATTCTAATGGTTCGGGTGTTGATGCCAACTTGGCAGCAAAGTGTGGTGCAATAAAAGAATGAGTTGACCCAGAGTCAATGAGGACATGAGCTAAATGACTACAGACGGAAAGTGTACCTGACACAACGTTTTCGGTAACTGTTGGTTTTCCAGGTACCATGGCGAAAGCCCTTCCTTGGTGTTTTTGGTCCTTCTTGTCTCCTCTAGGTCCTGCGAGTTTCCTGACTGGGCCAGAGAGGCTGGCTGTAGGATTAGTTAGCTTTAGGAAATCCCTCAGCAAATGGCCAACCTGACCGCATTTAAAACATGCTCCCGTGTCTCGATGACATTGTCCCTAATAAGCCTTCCCACAAGTGGGACATATTGGAACACTGCCACCTTGGGGGTTGGTAGGACCTTGATGGCCTAAACTGGTTGTGCTTGTATTCACCTTTTTTGGAGGTGCAATACCGGTTCTTCTGTTGTCTCTTTCCCAGAATCGCTTTTTTTGGCTTGATTCCCAAAACGCGAGGCTTTAATTCCCTTTTCTGCAATGTACGCCCGGTCTACCACTTCTGCATAGGTTGGCCGTTTTAAGACCTCGAGCCTATCTTTAATTTTAGCATCCAATCTTGCTTCGAATTTTCTTGCTTTTCGAGTTTCGGTAGAGGTGACATATGTTGCAAACCTAGCGAGTTGAGTGAACTTGCTCTCGTATTCGGCCACCGTCATGGCTCCTTGCTTTAGATGTATCAATTCGGATGTCTTCTGTTCCCGCAATGAATCTGGGAAGTATTTTTCGTAGAATACTTCCAAGAATCTTGCCCAAGTCGTAATTTCTTCTTTGGCCGGAGTGAGAAACCACCATTCCTGTGCATTGTCTTTGAAAGTGAAAGTGGTGAAAGTTACCTTTTGTCTTTCGGTGCAAGGTAAGGCATGAAAAATCTTTTCCATGTCTTTAACCCAAGCATCTGCTATTATTGGGTCTGGGCCACCGGTAAATGTGGTGGATTTCAGATCCTGGAACTGTTTAACGGTAACCGGCTCTTCTCACCGTTCTGGCGTCCCATTGGTGATGTTAGTCTGCAAGGCTTGCAAAAAGCTAGCAATCGCTCTTTCTATTATTCTTTCCATCGATTCAGTGCCACTGACTGACGACTCACTTCCGTTATCATTATTGGCCATTCTACAAAGTAATAAACGAGACATTACATTCACAACGTAGCATATATATAAGCATGTGTAGCACAATCTATATTTATATAAAATGCCAACTTTACATTTATTTTTTTTACAATTCATATTACATTAGTTAGAATATGTTAGTGTCCCATTCCTGTGGTAAACAAAAACAAAAAGACAACAAAAAAAGGGATTAGAACGCATCATGGTCAGAATACAAAAAGATTTTCTACTACCCAAATCTAGAGTGGTGGGTCAAATGGGCCGAAAAACCATGGGAAATAGTGCTTTATAAAAAGCTCAAATTCCTACCCCAACTGGACTACACCAAAACACATCCATGTTACTTGGACTGTGAAAATAGGGATGGACTATATGTATCCCAAAAATGCTCAGTTGACAATCTAGCGAGTGTCTCAATATATGATAGGTCATTATTAAAGTCAACATTTTGAATATTAATGATCTCCAGTGGGTTAGGAACTGTGGTGAAAATATAGTCCTCAGGGTACACGTTCCCATTTTTGGCCACAAAATCTAGGGTAGAGGGCCTATAATATAGTGTCGACGGTCATGTCCCGGGGTAACGCCAAGGACATGAGATGGTCCAAGAATATGTCTGCGTGTATCGACAAAGCTGTGCCTCCATAGTAAATGTGGGACATCGGTAGGTTCAGCCTGGATATAAACTGGCTGACCCATCAACTGGGCAAGGTTTGGATGCAGTCCTCTGATTATGTCCTTTGAATCTCCCCAACCCTCAGGTGAGGCGGGGACGGGGTGCTCAGCTAAAATCTCATCTAAATTAATGGTCTAGAGCTCATCCCAAAATGCATCATCAAGATTAATCTCTGACATTCCTAAAACACCAGAATAAACGTGAGATTTTACACAAAAAGACTAGCATTGCAAGTAAATATTTATTATTATTATTTTTTTTTAATTTTATCTTATCTTATTTTATTTTATTATGTTTATTTAGCTATATAGTTTTATTTATAACTTTTCGAACTTCCTGATCAAATTAAAATAGCTTTTTATTTTTTTGAACCGTTGCTCTAATATCACCTTTGTCACGACCCAATCCCAGGAGCTTAGGGTTGAAATCGCAACTTACTAATTTTTTCTATTTGTGGCAAATTAAACTGCGCAAGCGCAAATAAAAATAATTAAACAGGAATTTACTTCATTTTACTATTTTAGTAAGAGAAATACATTTATAGGATTTTTATTATTTTATTATTTAGTGACCGGCTCCGAGTAAAACAAAAGGGAGAAAAAATATTTTAAAAAAAGAGAAGAAGGAAAAAAAAAAGTGGTTCAATATCAATCCATGTGCGGGTTCCATTTCGTGAGGTTATAGGTTTTCCCTTACATCTCGTCACCTGAAATGGTAATAGCTATTAGCACACAACAGAGTGAGAAATATTATGCCAAGAGCATAGGGAATACAAAATAACTATAGATAGTTAGTTAAACCAAAACATTTACATAACTCAATTTGGTAAATAAATCATTTAGTAGCAGAAACTGAAATACAAAAATTATGAAAGTAAATAAGCATAACCACGGTACAGAACAAAACAAAACAGAGGTCACAGAAATGACAATCAGAACAGAGGTCAATGGATCCATGACAAACAGAGGACCACAAGTGGCCAAACAGAGGCCAATGGTTATTTAAGTCCCTTGAGGCGTGGGACTCCTGTGGTGGTACTTACAAAATATAATTATTTATAAGGTCATAGTCAAATATATACTAAAATTTAAACAAACATATCCATGGGTTTCATTTTAAACAAATAGAGTTCAGAAAATAATTCATGTAATTGAAATATTAATAAAACATAACTTTTATTAGTATAACTAATAAAATACAACTTGTATAAAATAGATTATGGTAAGTCAAAACATATGTAAAATATATTATGGTAACTCAAGGTATAATATAACTCACCTTAACATTGAATCTTACTAATTCCTTTATATTTTTGTTGGTTTTCGGCTTCTCCCTTTCTACTGATCTCCTCTCTCTCTCTCTCTCTCTCTCTCTCTCTTTCCTTCTTTATTTCTCCGTTCACTTACAGCACCTCCTCCCCCTATTTATACACATACTTCAAGTGATGACTCAACTTTATCCTAAGGCCCCAAGATGATGACTCACTCCCCCTCCCTAAGCCTAGGTGTCCAGATGGCCCCTCAATTTCTTTATTTCAGCAGATTTGTAATCTTGATAATTAATGGTACTTGATTTGCTTTTATTTGATAAATCTGGACAGCTAATATACTTCAAATAAATCTGGTACTTAATTTCCCCTAATAAATTTCATCATCATATATTTGATAACCATAATGACAAATTAATTTACATAGCACATATGACTTATTTATTTTATTACTGCCATTATTATTATTCTTATTCCATGTATTTATTTTATCATTATTGTTATTATTATTTATTTATTTAACCTATTTATTTATTTACTATTTTTAACTTTAATTTGGCCCAACTAGTATTATAATTTCATATTTCTGTTAATTTGTCCCCAAATAATAGTCCCTAATTAATACCATATTTGGTAACCCAATGCCAAATTAGATTCTGTATTTATTATTATTTATGTAATGATATATTATCACATACATTCACAATTATATATAACCATAAGTATTTATGTGATATTTAATTAACGTTCAGGGTGTCACAGTGTGTGACACCTTGTCCTTAAGATAGATTCGCCTCGTTTTGGTACTTATGGACTAATGGCGTCTATTTCCCAGGATATAATGATCTTCACAAAATGTAGTAGCACTCCAAACAATTTGTACGGCGAACAAAACCTATGTTCTAAACTCTCTGAATTTTTTCCTAAAATAATATGAAGAATAAATTGATGCAAGAGAGCAAAAGGAAGGAAACAAAATGAATTTTCGGAATATCGAAATCTACTGGAATACCTTGGTATTTATAGGACTAAACAGGTTTGTTTTTCAAACCAAACATGTGTGTTTTTTAAATGAATAGGTGCAGTTCACATTTCAACAGATTTATGGGAATTGTTTGATCTGTCCGAACTGTATGAATCTGTCCAAACTATGCAATTTCAAATCTGTGTAATTGCTGGGCAATTTCTAGCAGTTAATCTGTTGAAATTTTGGACTGAAGGAGGTGAAATTTGGACAGAAAATTAAATTCAATTTTGGCACAAAATTTGAATTTAATTTCATTAAGAATTTCTGGAAAAAATTCAAATAAATTTTCTCCAAAAAATTAATATAAGAACCAACTCGACCCGATCTAGAACCCATACCTACACCTGGCACAACTCGGCCGGTTAGACAGCGGCGGTGGCGCATGCCCATGTGTGGTGGTTTTAGCCAAGGTTCACTTTATCCATAACTCTTTCCTTCTACAAACTTGGGATGCCCTTTGGGGCCCAACCCAAGTGTTGCCACCTAGAACTTATATATACACATAAGTTCTCTTAAGTTTCCAATGTGGGATAATCATTTCAAGGAAACCTACATTTTACTTCTTCAATTTCCTATTCCAAGAACCTGAAAACGATGTGTAGACGTCCTTGAACGCCCCGGGAGGATGAGTCCCGTTCTATTCATATTGGGCTTACTACAGTTCGGACTCGATTGTCACGGTTCTTAATCTTGAACCAAAGAGTCCAAATCTGGCAAATCGTTTTGAGAAAACAGATTTTTGAAAAAAAGTGCCAAACATGGACTGCTTTGCCAGATACAGAGTCGCCACCTAAATATTTTATTTTGGGAAATTTAGGAAACCTTGACTCGGTGCCAAAGGCCACGTGTCCGTCATCACCAAAGTTGCCTCGGCTCGGGAGCTTGGGGACGATTGGGGAAGGTCAGCTATGAGCACCCCCTCTCGCCCGGTCCGAAGACCGGACTCTACTAACCATGATATCCGTTTTTGAAAACGTTATGTATTCTTATTCCAGTTATTAGCCTAGAATTACTATGTTATGCGCATAGCAAACAAGTATAGACTAGATCGCCTAATTTGGAACAATATTGCATATCCGTTTGTTTTAGAAAATGCTTTGGGATTTGTTACTCGCAAGTAGGCTAAAAGACGGATCTCAATGAGCTGTTCCAACTCAAACAATTCAGCCTTCACCCACAGGCATTTAGGCAGTTTATTTCACATAAGCATCTAGCCATATGGTAAGCATGCTGTCATGATAGTACTTACACGCATGCGGTATGCTAAAGCATGAAAATACTTATATCGTACTTCGCGCCAAAAACAATAAACTAGTTAGCAAACATGCATGGTCCTAGTTCATGTCAAATTGACTAATGCGACGCATACAGGATGCAATTAGGGTAGGCTCGGCTAACCTAAACATGTCATGTGAAATGCAATCAATTGATGCACGTATTCAATTTAGAATTGGAGTACAAATGCAGTTAGCATGATGCGCCGAGCCCGGTGCATGCAAGACAAGTATATGGATGCACGCATGCATAGCATAAGGATGCCAATTTAAACATGCCCTAATCTACCATCATAAGCGGGTAAATAAAAGGGAAGAAAGAAGTGGGGATTGGAAGACATGCACACACACGCACCCACACTTATTACAGATTCGCCCTCGCCCGGAGAGACCAAATAAATATACAAATTAATTAACCTACAAGCTAATTAATTATTACAGACCACTTAATTAATTTACAAATTAACTAAGCTAAGGAAAGCAGTAAAGTCCTCGGGAAGCGGGTCCAATGCAATGCATGCTTGGTTCCTGCTCAGAAGCACACTGCCATGCATAGACTGCCTCTGTTTTCCCTGCTTTGCCCCTCCGAAGACTGTCAAAGTCTCTGAATTGCTTCCCTGGACATTGAGAGACACCATCGGCTGAGTAGAATTGCCACCGGCAGTGGGATGTGGTCATCGGTAGAGAGTGAAGCTATCGGCCACCAATTGATTGCTGGTCAGCACTCTGTGCAGTTGATCGGCAATAAATTCCTGCAGAACTGCTTTGACAAAAGAGAGATGAGCCTTGCATGGCAATGCAATTCAAGCCATGTATGCACCAATCACACTCCTTATCATGTTAAGGACTCAAAGGAGGATGTGCCTCGATTCTCGGACCACCAATCACGCATTTCCATGCATGATGGCCCAAAGAATCAAGTGTGCAACTTCAATTTCAAATGAATGCAAACCAAATAAGCACACAAGGAGGCCCAACCTCAATCATACTTATCTCAAGAGGTCTAGCACACATGCTAATGCAATGCAATCCTAGGCATGTTGACATAGTATACAACCATGGCAATGCAAATAAGCATACAAGCTAACAAGCATACAAGACATGAAACATCAATGTTAACCAACAAGCATGCAAGATGCAATGTGGATGTCCAAGCATGCAAACAAGCATGTGATTTCATTCAATCATGCAAGTTCCAACATGCAACAACTTACCAATATGCTACAACACACAAGGAGCATATGCAACCAACGAAGGGATGGACTTAAACATGATTTAGGCAGCTCTAAATAGGCCTAAAACAGTGGCCAAAAATGCTAAGTACATGAAGGCAAATGTTCATGCAAACATGCATAGATACATGGTTCAAGACTTAAGCATAATGAAGCAACTTTTAAACACATTTAAAAGGGACAAACATGGATATATAATCAACATGTTAGACACTGAAAACATGCTAGAAGAGGTGCCCAAACAAATAAGTCATGCAAGTGAGGCATGCTAGAAGAGTCAAAGCTTAAGGCATACAAGAGGGATCACATGGTGGCTATACAAAGCAGGGCATGGATGACTCCAATGACTTAAAACAGAGCTAAAGCATACAAAAACATGCATTGGAGCTTCACAAAGTTAAGCCTAAAACATGCTAAAACAAAGACTTACAACCTAAGGCATATTGAGGCAACAACAAGGCATTACATGGCATGTATGTTAAACTAACTGTAACAACGCCCGCGGGGGACCTCGCTACAGTTCGGACTCGATTTTGTTGCGGTTCCAAATCTTGAACCAAAGAGTCCAAATCTGGCAAATCGTTTTGAAGGAAAACAGATTTTTTGAAAGAAGTGCCAAACATGGACTGCTTTGCCAGATAACAGAGTCGCCACCTAAATATTTTAAAATGGGAAATTTAGGAAACCCTGACTCGGTGCCAAAAGGCCACGTGTCCGTCATCACCAAAGTTGGCTCGGGAACTTGGGTACGATTAGGGAAGGTCACATCGTGAGCACCTCTCGCCGTCAAAGACCGCCTCTACTAACCATGATATCAATTTTTGAAAACATTGTGTGTTCTTATTCGATTATTAGCCTAGGATTACTATGTGATGCTCGCAAAGAAACAAGTATAGACTGGCCGTCTGAATTGGAACTAAACATTTCATGTTTGTTTGTTTGAAAATGGTTTGCTACCCGCAGTAGGCTTAAAATGTAGATTTTGCCAGCCTAGTGGGCTTAACAAACAATTGATGAATTGCTCCAATTGAGATAACTCAACCTCCACCCACAGCATTCAAGGCGGTCATATCACATAAGCATTTAGCCTCATGGTAAGCATGCTTTCATGGCGTCACTCACACATGCAAGGATGCTAAAGCATAAAACTTACCTAGTACTCCAAGCCAAAACAAAAGTGATTAGAAATCATGCATGATCCTAAAATATACGTAATGCCTAATGCAACACATGCAAAAATGCAACTATAGCAGTCGGCTATTCTAAACATGGTATATGGAATGCAACAGCTAACATGTATTCAACTTTAGAATTGAAATACAATGCAGTTTGCATGATGTGCCGAGCCCGATGCATGCAATATAGATGAATGATGCAAACATGCTGTCATACTGTATGCTAATTGAAATATGCCCTAAACCTAACCATTCAAAGGGTAAATGAAAGAGAGAAAGAAATGGGGGTATGAAGTCATTCATCACACTCACACACCCTTATTACATTTATGCCCTCGCGCAGAGGGTCCGAATAAATATACAGTCCGAATAAAAGAATATACAGTCCGGAAATAAATATACAAATTCTAATTAATTAACAAGTTAATTACAAAAGAACTAAAACTGGCGTGCAAGCCAGGGACTGCCTCGCTTCTGATAGATGTTGTATGTTAGGCTGCTTGGCGCGGAAATCCACTAGAATGCCCTAATTAGCCTCTGTTTGCAGTATTTCTCGAATTGCGTGCCAGACTCCGAAAAGCTGTTGATTCTTCATTTTGCTGCAACGGAGAGCAGGAAAAGGGCATAGCAGTGTATTTCACAAATATATGCATGCCTCGATCCTCGTGCCATCAATCACGCATATCGATGCATGATGGCCGAGGAGCCGATTTGCACAACTCAATATAGGGATGAATACATATGAATGCTACAACAAAACCTAACTCCATCATGGGTAATCCGGAGTGTTGGTGATTTGGGAATTGAGACCCGTTCCGTTACTCGGAGTACAAAACGCGTCTCGTTTCCCGTGCAATATGCATGATATGCATGGAATGCAACTAACATGTAATATAGCATGCACAATGCCATGATAATGAGATGAAATAAGATGCCTCGAAAAGCGATGCGGCGGCACGCAAACCAAGGCGATGGCATGAAATGCAAATCGGACAAAATAGAGTGCCTCGAAATGCGTGCACACGGGCACGCAAACCGAGGTGATGATGAAATGAGAAATCGGATAAAACCGAAGTGCCTCGAAACGCAGGCCCACAGGCACGCAAACCGAGGCGATGATGAAATGAGAAAATCGGATAGAAAGGTGCCTCGAAATGCGTGGTAGCGCGCAACCGAGGCGATGATGAAAGATGAAAATCGGATAAAACCGAGGCCAAATGCGTGCCCACAGCGCCGCAAACCGAGGTGATGCTGAAAGATGAAAATCGGATAAAACGAAGCCGGCGTTTCGAAATGCGTGCCCACAAAGCGCCGCAAAACCGAGGCGATGATGAAAGATGAAAATCGGATAAAACAGGGTGCCTCAAATGCGTGCCCACAGCGCCGCAAACCGAGGCGATGATGAAATGGGATGAAATGGCATACGGAATACAACGATGGGCTTACACCAACATGGGAGAGCCTCACCACTCACATAGGAGGCCGTCGTAAAGCAAAAGTTAAACGCTGCGTTCGCGACACGCAAATCGAGGCAATGATGTAGAAGCATGAAAATGCAAATTGGGCTTATGCCAACATGACATAGCCTCAACCTCACTCACATAGGTCGCCGTCGGATAAAGAGGTGCCTCGAAGTGCACAGTGCACGCATAAATCGAGGCAATGCATTAAGGCATGAAATGACATGGGAAATGATATGCAAGCATGCAAACCATATTTCAGCACCTAAATGAAGGGGGAAACAGCCCCGAAATAATTCGAAATGACACCCGAAGCATGCATTCATCCCGAAAGTGTGAAATTAAGCCCCGAAATGGCCTATAGCCGTGCTATACATGCAAAATATGATCATGGCAGCAAGAACAGTATCAAGGCAGTCCCAAATATGGCATTTTTCAGTAACAAACATGGCCAAAATGCAAGCATAGATAGATCAACAATAGCATGCAAAATTAGTGGCCAAAAGAGGGGTATTGAGACAAGTGATATATGCAAACCCCAAATGGACAAACTTTCTTCTACAACATTGAAGATGAGATGAAAATAAGCACAATTTCAGAAGATGACATCCTCAAAATCAGAATACAAACATGCTAAAAAACCATGCAAAGTAGGCTTCCAAATAGGCTATATCATGAGACATGCAATGCACACACCAAATGACAAATCTTTCTTCATGAAGTATGTAAAGGGGGTCAAAATAAGACCAAAACCAGTAGGGGTCGAAGTCCCAAAAACAAACACAAATAGGTCAAAAATTGCATGCAAAAATGGCACACTTGATGAAATTTGAAGGGGGTGGTATATACAATGACCAAATGAGGTTGAGCCCTTCTACAATGTTGTAGAGGGGCTCAAAATGAGCACAAAACCAGTAGGGGTCTGACCCTGAAAACAAAAAGGAAATAGGCCTAAACTAGCATGCAAGATAATGGCATAAAAGCTAGGTATTGAAACAAGTATATCATAGAAGCCTCAAATGAAGTTGAGCCCTTCTACAAAGTTGTAGAGGGGCTCAATATGAGCACAAAACCAGTATGGGTCGGAGCCCCAATTCTCAACCAAATAGAGTATAGAAATGAATCAAGAAAAAGCCCTAAAAGTTGGTTTTGGAGACTTACCCTTGAAGACTAGTCTTTCTTTGATTCTTGGCTCTGATTTGTAGCTTCTCAACCTCTGAAATTCACTTCCTAGCTGCTGGAGTGGTAGTAGGGAAGGTGAGGCTAGGTGTTGGTGAAGAGAAGGCCTAGGGACTTAGAAGCTTTTTGAGGTTTTGAGCTATGAAAATGGTGGAATTTGGAGAAGTCTTCTTGAAGACAAATTTTCCAACCTTGAAGAAGGAGAGGGAGGGCCCTTCAAATAGGCAAGAAATGGGGTGTAAAAGGGGAGGGAAAGCACCCAATCTTTCCCTCCCGAAATATCCCCCGGATGCCCCGGGATATGCTGGAAGATATCCGGATAATGGGACAGCCGAAAGCAGAAGCCGGCCGGGCCAGTAAATTTGGGAGGTGGCCGGCCACCCCACCGGTCGGCCACCACTCCACCATGGCCGCCTGGCCACCACCAAAAAAGAAGTGAGGATTTTCGTCGACCATAATGCCAAAGTGTCCTCCCAAGTGTGTAGAATAAGGTCCTGTGGTCGAATGCAACGCCAAGCAGAAGTCACAACATAGAGCTTGAAGGAGAGGCCCAAAAATGAAACCAACAATTGCTGGCCGACCACCAACTTTTTGTGTCCTCCAAGATGTGTAGAACAAGGTTCCAAGGTCGGAAATTGGCAACACTGAAGCAGGAGCCACAACATAGAGCTTGAAGGAGAGGCCCAAAAATGAAACCCTGAATTTCTGGCCGACCACCAACCTTTAGGGTCCTCCTAGATGCCCTCATCACAGATATGTAGCTTTGGTTGGAAGAAAATACCCCTAGGGTGTTCAACATTGGCCCGGAAGTGAGCAAAACGGGCTCCGGAGGAGCGAAACTGGTCATCTGGGATAATTGCTGGCCTCCCACCCCCCAGTGATCTTCCTGATGTTGAAACAGAGGTACCTGCCAAGTTTGAACAAAAACTAATAAGAAATGAACGTTCGGGGCCAAAACCGAGCAAATCGGGATCCCGAAAATGGGCTGCAGGTGCCGGAAGTGGTATTCAGCAGCGAAGTGGGTATCTGCGACCCCAGTGTCCCTCGGAATGACAAAACAGAGGTCCTTGCCAAAAATCAGAGAAAACCGATGCAAAATGAATACTCGGGACCAAAACCGGTTTAAGGTCCGAAAACGCCGGAAGTGGCATACGGCCACGGCGGGCATCGGGGCCCTGTGGTTCCTTGAAATGATAAAACAGAGGTTTCGCTAGAAACCGGAGAAAGCGGATCGAAATGAATGCTCGACCAAAACCGCTCAATTTGGGTCCCGGCCCGCTATGAGCACCGAAGTCGATACGCCACGGCCGGGCATCGGGGCCCTGTTCCTGGAACATTAAAACAGAGGTCTCCGCCAAAACCGGAGAAGTCGGAGATGGTTGGCGGTCCCGAGAGGCACCTGACCCTAACGGCCCGAAAACCGAACCGCTCGAAATGGGCAAAATGGCCTCTGACCACGAAAAAGTAGCTCACGGCCACGGAGATAATCTCTGGGATCACTCCCTTCCCTCGGGAAAAGCAGAAAATCGAACTGGTTCGCAAACCGAGACAAGGTAGAAGATGGTTGAGTCCGGAGGCGAGCCTTGGCCGTGACTCTGGGACTTCTGAACAAGCACAGTATGCAACATCACCGAGTGCTCAACCGGTGACGTCTGAGCCTTAAGGTCGGTCAAAAATGGGGTGTCTACAGTTGCCCCTCTTTGACAGAACTCGGAAGTCAAGAAGTGACGGGAGTGAATGTCAAAGCCCAGAGACGACCCATTTTTGACAAGGCCGAAGACTTAGACAAACATACGAGATAGACAGAGATATGTGCCCGCAGGCAGGGGCAAAATGCAAAATGATAGGCGCGGAGCCAGATGATCATGCAAATGCAGCAAGCTGTAATGAAGCAGGTATTGACAAATAGATGCAACAGTTTTAAGCAAGAATGCAAAGCAAACAACTACATTTCATGCAGTTAGGAATGTGGAGAATCATTCAATTCTCGTCGCGTCTCACACGGAGAAGATACGATACCTGCGCGATTCGTCTGGTCGCACCAGCCTCAAATGAACCGTACATACAATATCGTGCCTGCAAAACAGAGAAATGCAAGAAGAACAATATGCCAACAACATATATTCAATGTGATTCCTATGATTCCAAAGGTTCGACACACGCAGTGTCAGTGAACAAATGCAACACAACGCGAGATAATGCGCGACAACGCACGTCCAAGCATAGAAGTATTGTACACCGAGAAATCATGCATGACAATGCAAATCATTCGTGAGAATGCAATTTATGAGCCAAATAACGTAAAACGAGCACAAATCAGGATGCCCATTTGACATGAAATGACGAGCCGGAAAACGCGCATTTTGGCGACGGCAACTCGATCGCGGCCTCTGATTCACCTCCCGGAGAGGTCACAACATGTTTAGAAAGGATACACTCTGATCTTGATGAATAATGACGAGACACATATCAGAAATTGCAGTTAAAGTTTCAGCGGAGCAATTCGCGCCAGAAAGTGTACTTTTCTTCAACTTTTTCGGGTCCCGGGAGCTCCAATTTTCCTCAAAATTTGCGAGGTAGGGAGGGAGGGGAAGATGGTCGGCCAGCCCATTGCCCTAGGAGGCCATCGGCCAGGGGAAAAAGGAGGTGGCGGCCGGCCAAGGTTAGGTGGTCGGCCACCGCCCAAAAGAGGGCAAAATGGTCATTTTTCATGTTTCTATATATACACACCTCCATTCCACCCGAAATCACACCCAAAGTTGCAAAACTTCTTCCTCTTGCTCCCCAGACCATTTTCTCCTTCAGATCTATTTTTTATGGCGTCCTCGGCCTCCCACGCAAGTTGTTTTCGCGAAATCTTTCAGATTTAAGCACTTTGAAGCGACTAAATTTCGACTTTGGGGCTTCTCTTCTCATTTTCACCACTTGAGGTAATTTTGTTTCAATATTTGGAAAATTTTCCCGGGGGTTGACTTTTGGTTGACTTTTCATTTCCCGAGAGTTGACTTTTGTTGACTTTTTCCAATTTTGGCCTATTTTGCTCATTTTTGCTCCTCTTTGCAGATTTCTCGACATGGCAGGCCATTTCCCTCACGACGGAGGTTTTCCCGGTGCCGGAGATGATTTTGACTTTATGGTATTCCCCCCGAGGGTCCGCCCTTTCTTTCCCGATCGATATGCTCCGGCGGTTCATAGGCTTCCACGAGCCACTTTCCGTCATTTCACCGATTTTAACGATCGAGCACCCGGGGATCTTCTCTTACGAGAGCCGGAGCAGCACCTCTCCTATGATGCAGAGGTATTCTATCATCCGCATCTTTCGTGCATTCTGTACTTTTGCCATGCTTAGACACACAGTTTAGCTTATTTACACAAGATTTGTATTTTGAGCATGTGACTTAGCCACTCGAATTTCATGAACACTTGGCACATTGAATATTTGTGAACGCACATTGCTCATTAGTTACAAATTGAACACACAGCTCCATCATTGATTCACTGAAGACACAGCTCGAAGTTGAAAATGAGCACACAGCACATACTGACCAAGAGTAGAACACGCAGTCTCCAAAACTCAGATTTTCTGAACACACACCAAATTTTGGAAGCGAACGCCTGACCTAATCGATTAAAAGTAGAACACACACCCTAAACTTGAAGCACCAACACACGGCCAGATTGGAGGCGAACACACACCACTAATTAACGTTGAGTAGAGAACACACAGTCCAATTTGAAGCGAACACACGTTCTAATCGATGTTGAGTAGAACACATATCCCAATTTGAAGCGAACACACAATTTGATGTTGAGTAGAACACAATTCCCAATTTGAAGCGAACACATAGCCCGCGATGTTGAGTAGAACACACCGTCCCAATTTGAAGCGAACACACCATCGATGTTGAGTAGAACACACACCCCAATTTGAAGCGAACACATGACCTAATCGATGTTGAGTAGAACACATAGTCCCAATTTGAAGCGAACACACAGCCCAATCGATGTTGAGTAGAACACACCGATCCCAATTTGAAGCGAACACACCTAATCGATGTTGAGTAGAACACACATCCCAATTTGAAGCGAACACACACCAATCGATGTTGAGTAGAACACAGATCCCAATTTGAAGCGAACACACGGTCTAATCGATGTTGAGTAGAACACACACAGTCCCAATTTGAAGCGAACACACGTTCTAATCGATTTGAAGTAGAACACACATCCCAAACTTGAAGCGAACACACGACCTTAATCGATTTGAAGTAGAACACACATCCCAAACTTGAAGCGAACACACACCTAATCGATTTTCGAAACTTTGAACACGCCCAAATGCCAAACTTCTTGAACACGCACCCATTTTCACTTTACTTGCACATACGTTTCATTTTCACTTCATTCACGATTTATCGTTTATTCAAATGCAGTTCACTCGCCGCAGTCTTGAGGATCTGACTCCGCCGCGAGGGAGTGGTATTTGAGCCCTAAGCTGTCCGGGGATTGGTGGACTTTGCAGGTTTTGGGCCATTCTGCAGAGGATTATCTCATTGCCTCATTAGCAGGACTTTACTCGCTGCTTTGGCGGAGAGATGGTGGGACACCACCAATTCCTTCCATTTTTCTGCCACTGGGGATATGACCATGACCCCGCTGGACTTTGCTATGATCACCGGCCTAGACATAGGCGGTGTATCCATTCCTTATGACGAGGATATGGGCCAGTGGGAGGCTGCCTGGATGCACTTATTGGGGACACACCCGCTTCAGAGACGAGGTTCGGGAGAGTCCGATACTCTGGTTTCTCGCCCATTTCCCAAGGCCACAGATGGAGCCTGAGACTCCTGAGGAGGCGGAGCAGTATGCCCGTGGTTTCCTCATGTACCTCCTCGGCACCACCTTGTTCGCCGATAGAGGGAACATGGTAGGGTTGTACTTACTGAGCGCTCTAGTGGACTTATCACAAAGTTGGTCAAGATGATTAGGGTGGCTCGGCTATCTGTCTTTGTTATATGAGCGCGGTCTCTCGCACACGAGGGGACTTACTCGGTGGCTACTGGAGAGCCTGGGAGGTACATTCCGTCCTCTTGATTTACATTTTGCTCCTCATTACTTATTCACTGCACACACACGGCGCACTTTGCATTCTGTATTCTGCCTTTAGCACTTTGTACTCATATTCTGCATTGCCTTTCTCAGCTGTGGGTGTATGTGTACTTCCCCACATTGGCTCCGAAGATGGAGGTGGTGGGACCTCCTATGACTCCATTTTCATTGATGTTTGAGGGCGAGCATCTGGCGAGGCCTCGAGAGACTCTCTCCTCTCTGCGACGATACTTTGATACTGTTCGAGCGACAGAGGTATTGCTTGAACTCTCAGTTCCTTTTATTTTTATCTTTGATCCGCTTCAGATATCCGATTTCGGTACACCGGTTATCCACAGATCACTGGCGGCCTTAGGCGATCTTTGACGAGCTCGAGACTCGAGACTGAGGCGTCGAGTTGTTGTCGATAGATTCTGCTCGAGGACGGTCGGCGAGGTTTGGTTCTCGGGAACGCTTTCAAATACGATATGGGGGCGATTCTCAGGAGCCTCCTGCCGTGCCTCCAGACACCATGCGGACTGCTGATAGATTATCCTCTGAGGGGGTCGAGCAGTATATGCAGGGCAGTGATGCTTTATTGCATCTTCTTGGTGGGAGCTACACCACCTACCGCCGTATATATCGATGCCCCCTTGACGGAGTAATGCTCCGACGGAGGCTTGGCGCACCATCTTGAGTCGCGCCCATGCTACTGATATCCCTTCTTCTAGCGGTGGCACATCCAGAGGTGGGGCGATTCGATCCTCCGATCCCTCCGACTCTTGATCATCCAGGTGGCCGAATCGAATGACGAACTGGCGATTTGGGACGCCTTACCAGATTCCGCTAGAGCCTCCTCTGCCTGATCACAGCTATGTTAGACACCCTGACTCGCCCCCTGTATGTTTCTCAGCTTTGATTTATCACGCAGATATTTAGACATTGATTCCTTTATCGATAGTTTTGCATTTGTATTCGACCTCGCTGAGTATATATCTGAGCCGCTTCGGGATCTGGCCACATTCGAGGGCATGATCTTCACGAGGAGACGCAGATGAGCATCGTGGGTGTGGAGGTCTGTTCATTTTCCTGACTAGCATGTTTCTGATGACACTCCGGGTTTGAACCTTCTGCTGTATTAGAGCACATCTGACACACACCCTATTCACATTCTGCATTTGCACCTGCTTTTATTGTTTGAACTAATTGTAGACACCCCATTTTTGACCGACCTTGAGGCTCGAGCGTCACGGTTGGCCTTCGGTGATGTTGCATCTTGCGCTTGTTGAAGTCGAGTCGTGGCTAGCGCCTCCGGACTTCGAACCCTCTTCTCTACCTTGTCTCGGTTTGCGAACAGTTCCATTTTCTCTGTTTCTTTCGAGGGAAGGGAGTGTCTCAGAGACTATCTCCGTGGCCGTGAGCTATGTTTCGTGGCGTGAGGCCATTTTGCCCATTTCGGAGCCGGTTCGGTTTGCTGAGCCGTCGGTAGTGTGCCTCGGCTGGGACCTCCCAACCATCTCCGACTCCTCCGGTTTTGGCAGAGACCTCTGTTTTAATGTTCCGAGGAACACTGGGGCCCCGATGCCCACTTGGCGAACACCACGGTGCGGCGACCCATTTCGGGACCTCGGCTGCGTGATTTGGGCCCCGAGCATTCATTCGCATCCGCTTTCTCCGGTTTTTGGTGGAGACCTCTGTTTTAACATTTCGAGGAACCTGGGGCCCCGATGCCGCTTCGTGGCCGTATGCCACTTTCGGTGCTCAGAATCGGTTTTCGGGACTAAATCGCCGGTTTTGGTCGAGCATTCATTTTGCATCGGTTTTCTCGATTTTGGCGAGAACCTCTGTTTTGTCATTCCGAGGGACACTGGGTCGCAGATACCCACTTTTGCTGAATACCACTTCGGCACTGCGGCCCATTTTGATCCCGATTTGCTCGGTTTTGGCCCCGAGCGTTCATTTCTCATTAGTTTTTGTTCAAACTTGGCAGGTACCTCTGTTTCAACATCAGGA
Source organism: Camellia lanceoleosa (assembly GCA_025200525.1). NCBI lineage: Eukaryota > Viridiplantae > Streptophyta > Magnoliopsida > Ericales > Theaceae > Camellia > Camellia lanceoleosa. Next base: position 146,923,376 of record CM045764.1, on the reverse strand, counting down.
AGATCACTGGGGGGTGGGAGGCTAGCAGTTATCCCAGATAACCAGTTTCGCTCCTCCGGAGCCCGTTTTGCTCACTTCCGGGCCAATGTTGAACACCCTAGGGGTATTTTCTTCCAACCAAAGCTACATATCTGTGATGAGGGCATCTAGGAGGACCTCAAGGGTTGGTGGTCGGCCAGAGATTCAGGGTTTCATTTTTGGGCCTCTCCTTCAAGCTCTATGTTGTGGCTCCTGCTTCAGTGTTGCCAATTTCCGGCCTTGGAACCTTGTTGCACACATCTAGGAGGACACTTTGGTATGGTGGTCGGCCAGCAATTGTTGGTTTCATTTTTGGGCCTCTCCTTCAAGCTCTATGTTGTGACTTACCTTGGCGTTGCAGATTCGACCACAGGGCCTTATTCTATACACTTGGGAGGACTCCTTGGCATAGGAATTGACGAAATTTTCACTTCATTTTTGTGCCATGGCCGGCCAGAGGGGTGGCGGGCAGGTGGGGTGGCCGTAGGCCACCTCCCAAATTTACTGGCCCGACCTTCACCTTTCGGCTGTCAATTTGTCCGGGATAGTTTCAGCATATCCGGGGCATCCGGGATATTCGGGAGGAAAGATTGGATGCTTTCCCTCCCCTTTTACACCCCATTTCTTGCCTATTTGAAGGGCCCTCCCCCTCCTTCTTCAAGGTTGGAAAAACTTGTCTCAAGAGATCATCTCCAAAAACCTCCATTTCCTTAGCTTAAAACCTCAAAAAAGCTTCTAAGTTCCTAGGTCTTCTCTTCATCAACACCTAGCCTCACCTTCCTTACTACCTTTCCAGCAGCTAGGAAGTGAATTTCAGAGGTTGAGAAGCTACAAATCAGAGCCAAGAATCAAAGAAAGACAAGTCTTCAAGGGTAAGTCTTCAAAACCAACTTTTAGGGCTTTTTCTTGATTCATTTCTATACTCCAATTGGTTGAGAATTGGGGCTCCGACCCCTACTGCTTTTGTGCTTTTTTTGAGCCCCTCCACAACTTTGTAGAAGGGCTCAACTTCATTTGATGCTCCTATGATATACTTGTTTCAATACCTAGCTTTTATGCCATTATCTTGCATGCTAGCTTAGGCCTATTTCCTTTTGTTTTCAGGGGTCCGACCCCTACTGGTTTTGTGCTTGTTTTGAGCCCCTCTACAACATTGTAGAAGGGCTCAACCTCATTTGGTCATTGTATATACCACCCCCTTCAAATTTCATCAAGTGTGCCATTTTTGCATGCGATTTTTGACCTATTTGTGTTTGTTTTTTGGACTTAGACCCCTACTGGTTTTGGTCTTATTTTGACCCCCTTTACATACTTCATGAAGAAAGCTTTGTCATTTGGTGTGTGCATTGCATGTCTCATGATATAGCCTATTTGGAAGCCTACTTTGCATGGTTTTTTTAGCATGTTTGTATTCTGATTTTGAGGATGTCATCTTCTGAAATTGTGCTTATTTTAATCTTATCTTCAATGTTGTAGAAGAAAGTTTGTCCATTTGGGGTTTGCATATATCACTTGTCTCAATACCCCTCTTTTGGCCACTAATTTTGCATGCTATCGTTGATCTATCTATGCTTGCATTTTGGCCATGTTTGTTACTGAAAAATGCCATATTTGGGACTGCCTTGCTACTGTTCTTGCTTCCATGATCATATTTTGCATGTATAGCAGGGCTATAGGCCATTTCGGGGCTTAATTTCACACTTTCGGGATGAATGCATGCTTCGAGTGTCATTTCGAATTGTTTCGGGGCTGTTTTCCCCCTTTATTTAGGTGCTGAAATTCCATTGCCATGCTTGTATATCATTTCCCATGCCATTTGTATCATTTTTGCATTGCCTCGGTTTGCGTGCCAATGGGCACGCACTTCCGGGCACCTCATTCTTATCATTCGGAGCCTATGTGGCGTGGTGAGGCTATCTCATGTTGGCATAAGCCCAATTTGCATTTTCATACTTCTACATCATTGCCCGATTTGCGTGTCGCGGACACGCGTTTCGAACGACTTTGTTTTTATCAAGCGGCCTCTATGTGAGTGGTGAGGCTCTCCCATGTTGGTGTAAGCCCATCGTTGCATTCCGTATGCCATCTCGTCTCATTTTATCATCGCCTCGGTTTGCGTGTCCGGGCACGCATTTGGCTGCCGTTTATCCGATTTTCTTTCTTTCATCATCGCCTCGATTTGCGTGCACGTAGGCACGCGTTTAGCACTTCGGTTATCCGATTTTCATTCTTTCATCATCGCCTCGATTTGCGGCGCTGTGAGCACGCGTTTGGCTGCCGATTTATCCGATTTTCATTCTTTCATCATCGCCTCGGTTTGTGTGTCCGCGGGCACGCATTTCGAGGCACTTCGGTTTTATCCATTTTTGCATCGCATATCATCGCCTCGGTTTGGGTGTCCGCGGACACGCATTTCGAGGCACTTCTGTTTTATCCGATTTTCTCATTGCATCCTCGCCTCGGTTTGCGTGCCCGTGTGCACGCATTTCGAGGCACTTCGGTTTTATCCGTTTTTTTTTCATTTCATCATCGCCTCGGTTTGCGTGCCCGTGTGCACGCATTTTGAGGCACTCTGTTTTATCTGCTGGGCATTGCGTATGCCTCTACCTCGGTTTGCGTGCCCGTGTGCACGCATTTCGAGGCACTCTGTTTTATCCGCTGGGCATTGCGTATGCCTCTGCCTCGGTTTGCGTGCCCGTGTGCACGCATTTCGAGGCACTCTGTTTTATCCGCTGGGCATTGCGTATGCCTCTGCCTCGGTTTGCGTGCCCGTGTGCACGCATTTCCGGGCACTCTGTTTTATCCGCTTGGCATTGCGTATGCCTCTGCCTCGGTTTGCGTGCCCGTGTGCACGCATTTCGAGACATTCTGTTTTATCCGATTGGCACTGTGTATGCCTCCGTCTCGGTTTGCGTGCCCGTGTGCACGCATTTCGAGGCACTCTGTTTTATCCGGTTTATATTTCATCATTGCCTCGGTTTGCGTGCGCGATGGCACGCATTGGCACCTTCTTATCATTAGGCATCCTATGTGAGTGTGGTGAGGCCCTCTTCATGATTGGTATAAGCCCATCATTACATTTCGCATGTCATTCGCATCGCCTCGGTTTGCGTGCCCGTGGACACGCATTTAAGGCATCTCATTTCATAGCATTGAGCATGCTAGGTTGTATATTAGTTGCATTTCATACATGTCTTGCATTTTGCACGGAAAGCGAGGCACGCGTTTCATACTCAGAAACAGCGCAACGAGTCTCAATTCCCAAGTCACCGACACTCCGGATTACCCATGATGGAGTTAGGTTCTGTTGTAGCATTCATATGCATTCATCCCATATTGAGTTATGCAATTCGGTTCCTCGGCCATCATGCATCGGTATGCGTGATTGGTGGCACGAGGATCGAGGCATGCATATATTTATGAAATACACTGCTGTGCCCTTTCCTGCTCTCTGTTGCAGCAAAATTCAGAGTTTAGCAACTTTTCGAAGTCCAGCGCGCATTTCGAGAAGTATTGCAAACAGAGGCGAATCAGGGCATTCCAGTGGATTTACTTAAGCGACCAAAGATATATCATCTATCGAAGCGGCGGTCCACGGCTTGCGCCCGATTTTAATTCTTTTGTAATTAATTTGTTAATTAATTAGAATTTGTATCATTGAATTGTATATTCTTTTATTGAATTCGTATTATTATTTATTCGGACCCTCTTGGCGAAGCATAAATGTAATAAGGGTGTGTGAGTGTGATGTATGTCTTCCAACCCCATTTCTTTCTCCTTTTATTTACCCGCTTTGGATGGTTAGATATAGGGCATATTTCGATTAGCATCTGATGTAATGACATGTTTGCATCATTCATCTGTATTGCATGCATCGGGCTCGGCGCATCATACAAACTGCATTTGTATTTCAATTCTAAGTTGAATACATGTTAGCCGTTGCATTTCATATGTCATCTTTAGAATAGCCGAGCCTGTTATAGTTGCATTTTTGCATGTGTTGCATTAGGCATTCTGTATATTTTAGGATCATGCATGATTTCTAATCAGTTTTCTGTTTTGGCTGGGAGTACTAGGTGAGTTTTATGCTTTAGCATCCTTGCATGCGTGTGAGTGTTGCCATGATAGCATGCTTGCCATGAGGCTAACTGCTTATGTGATATGACTGCCTTGAATGCCTGTGGGTGGAGGTTGAGTTATCTGAATTGGAGCAATTCGTCAATTGTTTGTTAACCCCACTAGGTTGTGGCAAAATCTACATTTTAAGCCTACCTGCGGGTAGCAAACCATTTTCAAACAAACAAACATGCAATGTTTTGTTCCAATTCAGACGGCCCAGTCTATACTTGTTTGCTGCGAGCATCACATAGTAATCCTAGGCTAATAATCGGAATAAGAGCATACAATGTTTTCAAAATCAGATATCATGGTTAGTAGAGGCCGGTCTTTGACCGGGCGAGAGGGGGTGCTCACGATGTGACCTTCCCTAATCGTACCCAAGTTCCCGAGCCAACTTTGGTGATGACGGACACGTGGCCTTTCGGCACCGAGTCAGGGTTTCCTAAATTTCCCATTTTAAAATATTTAGGTGGCGACTCATTATCCGCAAAGCGATCCATGTTTGGCATTTCTTTCAAAAATCTGTTTTCCTTCAAAACGATTTGCCGGATTTGGACTCTTTGGTTCGAGATTTAGAACCGCAACAAAATCGAGTCCGAACTGTAGCGAGGTCCCCCGCGGGCGTTGTTACACTAATGCACTGCACCTTGCCTTTTCAGATCCCTCCAGTATATGCTTCGACGAGGTGGGCCACCCGCCTTCTCGAGAGGTCGAGTCTTGGGCCATCCAGCCTTCTCGTGAGCTGGGCCATCTAGGCCTTCTCGAGGAGTTCGAGGAAATGTGGTCGTCTCGCAGACTTGAGGCACCCATCGTCGAGATGACGAGGAGGAGATCGCAGATCATGTGTCGAGGCATCCACGAGAGGGAGGCCACGGTCTTAGCTCGGGAGGCGGAGGCAGGCGAGGATGATCCGGAGGATGGCTCGATCCGGATGGTGATGAAGATGCAGAGATTATCCCTTGAAGAGGATGAGAGGGCCTCCCCATTCCGTTCGAGGACAACGATGTTATTTCCTGCTTTATTCTACTTTTTAGCTAGTAGTTTGTAGCACTTTGCACATTGTTAGGCAGTTTTATTTTCTGTAAAACTTGTACCCTTATTTCGTTGTAAAATATGATGGAATGAAACAGCTTTTGAAAAGATGTTGTATTTGAAATTCTTAGCATCGCATCGCATCATTTTGCATAAAATGGAATTGAATGGAAATGTGCCTTATGTATTTACCAGGTCAGGTAGTGAACCGACGCAACAAATAAAAACAAATCGTCTCACTAAGAGATAACAGAATCTTAGCAAGTTTACAACTCGATAAACAAAGTACAACAATGTTAACGACTCAATAAACAAGACTTAACAAAATTGTGTAACCGAAGGGTAACAACTCAAAACACAAAATGCGACAGCTCGACAAACTTACAACTCGATAATCAAAACAACAACTCGATAAAAAAACAAGACAAAATGTATTTCAGACAGACGATCTGGATGATGGGACGTACCCAAAACTGATAGAAATGGAGGCCTTCGACATTCCCGATGCACGAAAATTGCCCTCCGGAGGGGATCGAGTATCCGGCTACATTCCCAGTCCGAGGTGCACATCTTGCCCATACAGCTTGGAGGACCAGAGAGCTCCTGGCCCCTACCTTGTCTTGATTGCACTTTATCGGCGAGTCTTTGGGATTGGCTCAACGAAGAAGCACAAGATGGGCTTAGGTTGGCATCAGAGACTTCAATGACTCGGAAAGGGGCGAGGACACCCGTCTTGACTATGCCCAGTTTATTGCTTTATTAGTACTTTCAAGTTTTCTAGCGTGAGTGTAATAAAAAGCAACTTCAATTGTATGCAAGAGCAAAAGAACTCTGTTTTGAAATTAATGAAATTGAAGGTTGTGGTACTGAAAATCCTCCGCTTTTGGTCCAAAAATGGTCTTAGTTGCGAACAGATTAATTTGAACAAAGTCAACTTTTATGAAAACTTTTCAAAACTATTTTCGATATGGATCAGAACTGGACACGCCTGAGATCTGTCACTGAGATGCACAACCCCGAATCCTAGCAACTGGAAAGTTGCCCCTAGTCTGAAAAAGGGCCTCAGCCATTCAATAGCGGAAAGTTGCCCCTAGTCGATGACATCGGAACACTCCATTGCAGCGGAAAAGTTGCCCCTAGTTTGCATAACCTGTCAGGAGACCACAATAGATGCTGATGAATAAAGATGACTGAGATGATCAAAAATGGACAAAGTTGATCGGGGAAAAGATTATGACTGAACTTCAAGATGAAGCTGCCTACGTATCCCAAAGATGGGAATCAAGTCTTACGTAGTTCAGGCTCAGGTTCGCTCGAGTGTTTTTGCTCTCCTTTTGCGCTCTAACTTTTGCCAAGGCCGCCCTTTGCGGGTTTTCAACCTTGCGAGCTCAGTTTTTATAATTTCAAATTTTCTATGCTCTGAGTTTTGCCTAGGTCGCCCTTTCGGGTTTTCGGCCTAGCGAGCCTCTCAAGGGTAGTATTTCTTCAACTTGTCCATATTGATCGGTTGGGAAAACTCCAAGCCATCTAGATCCATCAGAACCACAGCTCCACCTGACCAGATTGACTTGATGATGTAGGGACCAGTCCAATTGGGTCTGAACTTGCCCCTTGGGTCGTGGATGGGAGCTCGGTTGTCTTTGAGTACCAAATCTCCTTCTTTCAAGTTCCTGGACTTAACCTTCTTGTTGAAAGCCCGGGCGATTCTGCGTTGATAACCCTGAACGTGGTACAGTGCTTTCAATCTCCTTTCATCAAAGAGCATGAGTTCTTCAAATCTACTTTGCTGCCAATCCGCTTCGGCTATCTGGCATTCGGCCAATACTCGCAATGACGGGACCTCAATCTCAATTGGTAGAACGGCCTCCATCCCATAGACTAATGAGTACGGAGTCGCCCCAGTAGAAGTTCTGATCGAAGTCCTGTAGCCCCATAGAGCAAACGGCAACTTATCTGGCCAGTCCCTGTAGGTTTCCACCATCTTCTGTAATATGCGCTTGATATTCTTGTTGGCGGCCTCAACTGCTCCGTTGGTTTGCGGCCGGTAAGTAGATGACTTATGAAAAGCCACATTGTATTTCTCCAACAAGTCAATCACCTCCTTCTTGAAGTGGGAACCATTGTCTGAAACTATTTCATTCGGGACTCCGTAGCGACAGATGATGTTGTTTCTGATGAATTTTTAGCGTGTGAAGCTTTCAACACTGCATAAGATTGGGCCTCAACCCACTTTGTGAAGTAATCTATCGCTACGAGGATGAACTCATGCCCATTTGACCCTTTCGGCGTGACGGCTCCGATCACATCAATTCCCCATACTGAAAAAGGCCACGGCGAAGTCATGTTGTATGCAACCGGCGGCGGGATGTTCATGCGATTTGCATGAATCGGCACTTGTGGCATCGCCGAAAACCGATACAATCCTCCTCCATGGTGGATCAATAATAACCTTGTCTAAGGATCTTCCGCGCCAACATCACCCCATTCATATGTGCACCGCATTCACCCCCGTGGATGGCTTCCATCAGACGTCTGGACTCTTCAGCATCAACACACAGTTTATGCATTCCCAGATGACCTCTTCTATCTGATTTACCCCGAGATGATGAACGGGTGACATTCTTCGATTGCCCTCTTGTCTTTGGCATTCACCTGGCGGGTATGTTTCATTTCCAGAAATTCGGATGTAATACCAGGGTGTTCGTCCGAACTTCATCTATGGTGCAATCGACTCATAGGCGGTCGAATTACGGTCAATGATGACTGGACGCATACGGACTCCAAGTGGGATGTCTATCATGGATGATAGAGTTGCTAAAGCGTCTGCGAACTTGTTGTTCTCTCTTAGTAGATGAGTAAACTTAACTTTTCAAACCGAGGAATCGGCAAATCCAAGGTTTGGTGATACATCATCATATTTTCTTCTTTTACTTTCGGTCTCCTTTAGCTTGAGACACAACAAGATTCGAATCTCCGATGGCGTCCGGCCGTCTTGCCCTAATTCGTGCTTCCATACCAGCAATGCACGCCCGTGATTCGCCCGTTATTTGAGACTTTGAAACGGAGTTTGAAGGCTAGAGGGATACGGGAATTGTCGGGTGCTATCAGCAACACTCCTATCTCATACCCATGTTGATTTGACGCTCCGTCAAAGTACATTATCCAACTTTCCTCGTCGATATGCAGAATTGCTTCATCTGGGAATAGGTACTCAACTGCTTCATCCCCCTCAACCGGATGGTCGGCAGGGAACTCTGCTACTGCTCTGCCCTTTACTGACTTGCGCGACACATATGTGAGATCAAATTCGGAGAACATGACAACCAACGAGCTAGCCTACCGTGGCGGTTTCTCGAAAAGATATTTGATGGGATCAAGTCGTGAAACCAACATTCTGAGTGAGCTAACAAGTAGTGCCGCAACTTCTGGTAGCCCATACGAGCTAAGCAAGCCTTTTCGGTGGCGTATCTTAGGGTTTCATACTCTAGCATTTTCTTGCTCAAATAATAGATGGCTTTCTCCACCTATCTTCGATTCTTGTGCAAGCATGCAGCCCATCGTGGTCTCGATCAGCGGCAGTACAAAATCAACGGTTTCCACGATTACGGTGGCGATAAAGCGGGTGGAGTTACGTAGATATTCTTTAATCTGTTCAAATCTTGACTTGGCACATTTGTCCCATTGGAATTTCTTGCCTTTCTTCAGAAGACCAAAAAGTGGTTCACAAGTCAAGGTTAGTTTTGAAATAAACCGTCTTATGAATTGCACTTTACCCAGAAAGCCTCGCACCTCTTTTTCAGTCTTTGGTGGTGGCATTTCTAAGATGGCCTTGATTTTGGAAGGGTTAAACCTCGATGCCCCTTTGTGTATGTCGAAACTTGACATTTTTCATTTGTAACACCAAGCGACATTTCGAGGGTTTAACCAACTTTGAATTCCCTGATCCTTTGGAAAAACTTGCGCAAGGCGGTGTAGTGGCCCTCTCTTTCTTTGGACTTGACAATCATGTCGTCCACGTACACCTCAACCTCTTTGTGGATCATATCATGTAGTATTGTGGTCGCGGCCCGTTGATAAGTAGCCCCAGCGTTTTTCAACCCAAACGGCATTACCCGATAGCAGTATGTTCCCCACGGGGTGGTGAATGCAGTCTTTTCTCTGTCCTCTGGTGCCATCACAATCTGGTTATAGCCCGAGAAGCCATCCATGAACGAGAGCAGTGCATGCCCTGCTGTAAAGTCCACTAGCTCATCAATGTGTGGCAAGGAAAAATCGTCCTTTGGACTGGCTCTGTTTAAATCCCTGAAGTCTATGCACACCCGGATCTTGCCATCTTTCTTCGGCACTGGCACTATGTTGGCCAACCAAGTGGGATATTCTGATACTAGCAGGAAGCCTGCGTCAATTTGCTTGGTGACCTCTTCTTTGATCTTGAGAGCCCAATCCGGGCGGATCCTTCTGAGCTTCGCTTGATAGGTCGGACCTCGGGGTCAAGGGGATCGATCTTTGTACAATCTCAGGATCGATTCCAGGCATGTCTTCGTAGGACCACGCGAAAACATCTTTGAAATCTTTTAATAAAGCGACTAAGCGCTCGCGTTCCTCCGAAGACAGCATGGACCCGATCTGGACCAGCCGCGGGTCCTCCTCAGTACCAATATTCACAGAAATGATTTCATCCGTTAAGGGTTTAACAAACCTCTCTTGCTCTTGCTCAATTAGTCGTTGCAAGACCGGAGGAACTTCGTCCTCGTCGTTTTGATCAAAATTTTGAAAGTCCTGATTTAAACAATAAATTAGGGGCACAGAAAAGTACTCGGAAACCACATTCACCTCATTCTCATTAAGTTCATCCAAATCGTCTGATTCATCGGTTCGCAGACTCAAATGAAAAGGAAAAAACGACTGGACAAGACTCGCATCCGGGTTAACATCCCGGAGTGCAGGACTCGGACTCGATCGGTGGAACTGATTAGACTCACAAGACTCGGTGGAATCAGATTCGGCTCACTACTGACTGAAACTGGATAAGAATCCTCCTCGTCTTGCCAAGTGGCGAGGTGCGATCGATCGTCCAAGATGGGCTGCTGGTTGGCTCGCGACGTTTCATCTCCAACCACGGAAACCGCGGCGTTATTCCCCAAAGCAATCTGGTCGTCGGAGGATCAAAGAGGAGACATGCGGTGCTACCCCATTTCCAATTCGGTGCCCTCGGGACTCCGCCTTATTCCGATTCGATCTCGGTTGTTGGAGTGCATGCGCTCTTGACGCGTCATCCCGGATAGTTGCAAGTCGAAAAAGATTTGAAACTGATGCGCGCTTCCTCTGCGTTCAACCATGGTTACGGGAAGCCGCAAAATGGAAAATCTTCCCTCCGGACGAAGTGTCCATTCGAGGTACCCAGATGGGCCTATGCATTAGATCAAAGGCTTCCCTGCTTCGCTCACAGCCTGCCATTTCCTTTCCTTTCCTCGTCCGGTCTTCTTTATTAGGCGGATAACCTAATCCAAAGGTATGTGGATTATGTGGCACCGACCTTATTTGCGACACCTTTCGGCTTCTTCCCAATCCCATCCCAAGGATATCTTTGTAGCTTGTTCATGAGGTAGGCGGCTTGGCCGACATACAAACCCTCATTCCAGCCATTATGTTTTGCACCACGGGCCTCGGCCAAAGTAAATCGATATAAACATATCCTCCATGCCGTGTTCAATCTCCGGGGTGGCGTAGATACCTCGGAGGGATGGATTGATGAGTTCCCAAAAACAATGGCTACTCCCTTTCCAAAGGGGTATTTCACCATTTGATGTAGAGTAGATGAGGCGGCCTTCACGATGCAACGAGTCGCCCCAAAAGCATGTTAAAAGATGCGAGGACCTCCGGACATGAAAATCTACTTCGTGTTGCCGGGCCCAATCTTGGTTTGGATTTTCTTGTCCCCGGGACATCACCTTGTATTATCATACACTCGATTACTTGAGTAGTCGGTGTGAAGTCCATGACTTTAACCCAATTGCATAGGCCGTTACGGCGGACAAACATTGATAGCGGACCGGTGTCAACAAGCACCACCGGAATCCATTTGTCCTGCATTCTCTGAGAGATGTAGAGAGTGCGTTATGGTCCACGCCCTCGGCGGCAATTCCTGTCCGAAAAGGTCAATCTTGGGGAACCTCCTCCGGAAAGACCACCAACTAGTTGTTCCGGCGTAGTTTCAATGGAAAGTTTAGCTCTGTCCATGGCAGATAAGACAGCCTGCCGGTGCACCCTCGAAGCCATAAGCAGTCCCCAAATGGAGATGTCTGCTTGTATTTTCTTTAGCCGCTTGATCTGACCTCTTCTTCCACTTGCTTCTCTTTGTTTCTCTGCCTCCTTATCTTTCCACGATGCCTCGGGTTGATCAAGGTGTGGGGCTTGAAATACCGCCCACTTCTAGTCATATGGTCTACCTCCTCGAGGTGCAGTCTTGTCGGTTGGCCACTGCCCGATCTTAAATGCGTGTGGGCAAGATACAAGTCGTCATCTTCCCACCACATTCCATTAGCGTCTAGCGAGCATCTGTCCGGTTACGGCATGCATGCTCTCGATAATTTCATTCCTCATGCTCACGGCATGTTCGGTCTTCGTGCCGGCACTCTCAACTTCCTCATGGTTCTTTGCTTTTCGGGCTCTCTCGAGTCCCATCTCTTTTCTTGTTCCTCCGGCAACAAGCATGCGGTTCTCAAAATGTTTACGTTCTTGGCGAAATTCTTACGTCTGCGCTCTCCGGCAATGTAATCGATCCTCGGCCCTTAGGCCACAAATGGTACAATATCGGTGATCATCTAACCACCCGGCGACCTGGCGACTCCTCATTTTGAACCGGTTAATCGATGCATCCCGATTCTGCTTTCGTAGAATTGAAGGTTGGCGAAGTCCTCTTCCACATGATCAAATCATCCCCGTGATTCAAGCTTGTCCCCCCGGATCATACACAACTCAGCCTCTTCCGGCAACCCCATACTCAGCTTAGACTGGCTCATTGACAAGATATATCCACTCGGATCATAAGCTCTGCCAGCTAAATTCTCAGATAGCTCCACCCCAGATTCAACAGTTCTGCTCTCCTCAGAAGCCTGCCCCGTTCCATTCTCGGTGGTCACCACCTTTGGCTCAGGTTGGGTTGGGGAGGTGTCCAACACGCACAAGTCAGTGCTGTCGGGAAGGACCACCTCTGGCTTGGGTAGGTGGGAGGGAGTTATGTAGATACTGGGATCGTAAGATGCGCCCCCAGTGCGGATAAGGTTGACTCTTTTTGGTGGATCTTGGTTGTGTTTGGGGAGTGGGTTGTTTGTGACGTTGGGTCCTTGAGGAGGTAGAATGATGTTCTTGTCAATGAGATCTTGAATCTCATGGCCTTGACTGTAACATTAATTGGTCGGTGTCATGACCATCTTCTTGGTGGTATTGGCAATATTTGGGTGGGTTATGGGAAGGGAGTGGATTCGGTAGAGGCCTCGGTTCCAAGGGTTTTTGGTGCCTTTCGACTAGAACCGAGGACTTTAGACAAAGGCATATAGAGTGGGGAGAAGGTTCGTTGACCCCTGGGTTGGTATCTTGGGGCTTGATTACTGCTCCCAGAGGCATCAGAAAAAGGTGTGGCCGCTGCGGACCTTGGTTGGGGAGGGGGATTGGTGGTGACCATTCCGACCTCTGAAGTTCTTGTATTGGAAGAGCCACTCGGGCCTGCATTGGTATTCCGGTTAAATGTTCTCCGGGGTTGATCCCGATCTTGGTCAAACAGACCCTGTTTCATCGCATCCTCTATTTGCATCCCCATATCATGTAAATCTGCGAAAGTGGGAAAGGGGACTACAATCATCTTCTTCATTAACGCCGGCTGGAGATTGCGCACAATCATCCGGATCTGATCTCTATCTGTTGGCCTTAAGGTCATCATCGATGCCTTCGCCCTCCACCGGGTTACAAAGTCAGAAAAAGATTCTTTGGGCTCCTGCCTCGTTGTCTCGAGATCCCGAGTGGTGATCTCGATCTGCGTGTTGTATGAATATTGTGCCACGAAGGCCTCGGCCATCTCATCCCAGTTTGTTTTCACATCATCATCGAGCTTTGAGTACCAAGTGGATGCCACACCCGACAGGGTTCGACCGAACAAAGAAAGCTTTTGCGGTCGGGTTAGGCCCATTGGTCTTAAGATGTCCGAGAATAGTCGGAGGTGGACCATAGGATCCTCAGACCCATCAAAGCGATCGATCTGGGGCATTTTAAATCTGTCCGTGAGTCACGGCCACATCGATATAGCCGTCTTCAATATCTGGGATGGCCTTCACCCTTGAGACTTCTTAAAGAGCTTCTCCAACTTGCTCAATTTGGTATCTGGTCTACCTCGAACTCAAGCGGAGAGTCCGGGTGGTTAGGGTAATGTTTTGGACGGTTGTGGTAGAAGCGGTGAGCCCGGCCAGATTGGATGACTGTGTCCTCTTGGGTGTTTTGTGGGTTGGTAGCATTTTGTGGATTGGGAGGGTAGCTTGGGTATTGGCCGGTTGGAGGGGCATTGGGGATTTGGGGAGGATTACGCTTGAGATGTTTGTTAAGACAATGGAGCCTGGTGGAGGGACTGTGCGAACAGAATCGCGGCGTTTCATTGTCTGGCGATCCTTTCTCATTGTTGGGCCATAATGGCTTTGTTGTCTGGAAAATTCCGCCTGGCGGATAGCATCATCTTGCATTTGCTTCATGCTTTCAGCCATCTGGCGCATCATCGCCTCTATTGTTGGGTTCTGTTGTTCCATCTGAAAAACTGGCAAGTGTGCCTCTATAGCAGAAACAGGAAGCTCAACCCGACTATCTGACACTATAGTAGACGGCTGTTCTGGTGATCTGTGCTCTGATATACTGTGCCTTCTCGGCCTCCTTCTGATAACAGGGGGTAGTGAATGGAACACCGGATGTCCGTCAACTAGATCCTCGGATCGAGTAAGTCGGCGACCTCGTGTCCAGATTGCTTGGGGGGTATCGACGGGTTCGGAAGCAATTGTGCTACAAACTGTCCTAGCAAAAAGATAAATAAAGCGAAAAAGCAATAAATAACCAGAAATAAAACGGGCAGCATAACGGCTTAAATTGAATACACCACACACAGTCGGGTATCCAACAACACACAGTTGGTAAAAGGCTATACATCGCCCTCAAATCTTGGTCAATATTCTGTATCAACTTACGATAAATGAATCGATATCCATGGACAATCGATTCCCAAATCTTGGATAATGCCCGAGCTTGATTCCCAAATTCAAAAAGCGATGCCTGCAGTTGATGCCCAAACTCATCTTGATACATGCATTCCTGTGAGGCACACTCTAACAAGCACATAGCGAGATAAGTGAGAGCCAAAACACCCCTATGTTGGGGTAGGGTTTCCCTGTCCTATTTTGTCAAGAGCTAGGGTTTCACTACGCACCTGTGACTTCAAACAACCTATAAGCGGGTAAGCAACTTTGTCCTAGTTTGGAATGGTCACTATGGATCCGAATATGCACTAGGTCGAATGGTCAAAGGGTGCCCGGTAAAAGGGGTTAGTGTTCCCATCTTGGCAGAGCCTGAAGCGACCTTATGGACATGCCTTGACAAGACAAGCCTCCGGCAAACCGCTCAGGAATAGCAGATGGCAAACACGGTGTCCTAGGCGCACCAATGCAAATGCAATGCAAAGAAACACACAAGCGTAGTCAAAAGCAGATATCACGAGTTCGAGTCAAGTTCTCTAACTCCCCAGCAGAGTCGCCAGAAACTGTAACAACGCCCGCGGGGGACCTCGCTACAGTTCGGACTCGATTTTTGTTGCGGTTCCAAATCTTGAACCAAAGAGTCCAAATCTGGCAAATCGTTTTGAAGGAAAACAGATTTTTTTGAAAGAAGTGCCAAACATGGACTGCTTTGCCAGATAACAGAGTCGCCACCTAAATATTTTAAAATGGGAAATTTAGGAAACCCTGACTCGGTGCCAAAAGGCCACGTGTCCGTCATCACCAAAGTTGGCTCGGGAACTTGGGTACGATTAGGGAAGGTCACATCGTGAGCACCCCCTCTCGCCCGGTCAAAGACCGGCCTCTACTAACCATGATATCAATTTTTGAAAACATTGTGTGTTCTTATTCCGATTATTAGCCTAGGATTACTATGTGATGCTCGCAGCAAACAAGTATAGACTGGGCCGTCTGAATTGGAACTAAACATTTCATGTTTGTTTGTTTGAAAATGGTTTGCTACCCGCAGGTAGGCTTAAAATGTAGATTTTGCCACAGTCTAGTGGGCTTAACAAACAATTGATGAATTGCTCCAATTCAGATAACTCAACCTCCACCCACAGGCATTCAAGGCAGTCATATCACATAAGCATTTAGCCTCATGGTAAGCATGCTTTCATGGCAGTCACTCACACACATGCAAGGATGCTAAAGCATAAAACTTACCTAGTACTCCAAGCCAAAACAAAAGCTGATTAGAAATCATGCATGATCCTAAAATATACAGAATGCCTAATGCAACACATGCAAAAATGCAACTATAGCAGGCTCGGCTATTCTAAACATGGTATATGGAATCCAACTAACATGTATTCAACTTTAGAATTGAAATACAATGCGATTTGCATGATGTGCAAACGATGCATGCAATCTGAGATGAATGATGCAAACATGCTGTCATACTGTATGCTAATTGAAATATGCCCTATATCTAACCATTCAAAGCGGGTAAATAAAAGGGAGAAAGAAATGGGGGTTGGAAGACATACATCACACTCACACACCCTTATTACATTTATGCCCTCGCGCAGAGGGTCCGAATAAATATACAGTCCGAATAAAAGAATATACAGTCCGGAAATAAATATACAAATTCTAATTAATTAACAAGTTAATTACAAAAGAACTAAAACTGGCGTGCAAGCCAGGGACTGCCTCGCTTCTGATAGATGTTGTATGTTAGGCTGCTTGGCGCGGAAATCCACTGGAATGCCCTAATTAGCCTCTGTTTGCAGTATTTCTCGAATTGCGTGCCAGACTCCGAAAAGCTGTTGATTCTTCATTTTCTTTGCAGCGAGAGGCGAGAAAAGGGCATAGCAGTGTATTTCACAAATATATGCATGCCTCGATCCTCGTGCCATCAATCACGCATATCGATGCATGATGGCCGAGGAGCCGATTTGCACAACTCAATATAGGGATGAATACATATGAATGCTACAACAAAACCTAACTCCATCATGGGTAATCCGGAGTGTTGGTGATTTGGGAATTGAGACCCGTTCCGTTACTCGGAGTACAAAACGCGTCTCGTTTCCCGTGCAATATGCATGATATGCATGGAATGCAACTAACATGTAATATAGCATGCACAATGCCATGAAAATGAGATGAAAATAAGATGCCTCGAAAAGCGTGCGCGCGGGCACGCAAACCGAGGCGATGACATGAAATGCAAAGCGGATAAAACAGAGTGCCTCGAAATGCGTGCACACGGGCACGCAAACCGAGGCGATGATGAAATGAGAAATCGGATACAACCGAAGTGCCTCGAAACGCGTGACCACAGGCGCGCAAACCGAGGCGATGATGAAAGATGAAAATCGGATAGAACCGAAGTGCCTCGAAATGCGTGCCCACAGGCGCGCAAACCGAGGCGATGATGAAAGATGAAAATCGGATAAAAACCGAGGTGCCTCGAAATGCGTGCCCACAGGCGCGCAAACCGAGGCGATGATGAAAGATGAAAATCGGATAAAACCGAAGTGCCTCGAAGTGCGTGCCCACAGGCGCGCAAACCGAGGCGATGATGAAAGATGAAAATCGGATGCGAGAAGTGCCTCGAAATCGTGCCTGGTAGCACCAAAGCGATGATGAAAGATGAAAATCGGATAAAAGTGTGTTTTGTGCCCGTGCCCACAGTAAAACCGCGCAGTCGAAATGAAATGCGCGAGCGCGCAAACCGAGGCGATGATGAAATGGGATGAAATGGCATACGGAATACAACGATGGGCTTACACCAACATGGGAGAGCCTCAGCTCACTCACATAGGAGGCCGTCGGGTAAAAAGCAAAGCTGCCTCGAAACGCGTGCCCGCGGACACGCAAATCGAGGCAATGATGTAGAAGCATGAAAATGCAAATTGGGCTTATGCCAACATGAGATAGCCTCAACCACACTCACATAGGCTGCCGTCGGATAAAAAAGAGGTGCCTCGAAGTGCGTGCACACGGGCACGCAAATCGAGGCAATGCATTAAGGCATGAAATGACATGGGAAATGATATGCAAGCATGCAAACCATATTTCAGCACCTAAATGAAGGGGGAAACAGCCCCGAAATAATTCGAAATGACACCCGAAGCATGCATTCATCCCGAAAGTGTGAAATTAAGCCCCGAAATGGCCTATAGCCGTGCTATACATGCAAAATATGATCATGGCAGCAAGAACAGTATCAAGGCAGTCCCAAATATGGCATTTTTCAGTAACAAACATGGCCAAAATGCAAGCATAGATAGATCAACAATAGCATGCAAAATTAGTGGCCAAAAGAGGGGTATTGAGACAAGTGATATATGCAAACCCCAAATGGACAAACTTTCTTCTACAACATTGAAGATGAGATGAAAATAAGCACAATTGCAGAAGATGACATCCTCAAAATCAGAATACAAACATGCTAAAAAACCATGCAAAGTAGGCTTCCAAATAGGCTATATCATGAGACATGCAATGCACACACCAAATGACAAAGCTTTCTTCATGAAGTATGTAAAGGGGGTCAAAATAAGACCAAAACCAGTAGGGGTCGAAGTCCCAAAAACAAACACAAATAGGTCAAAAATTGCATGCAAAAATGGCACACTTGATGAAATTTGAAGGGGGTGGTATATAAAATGACCAAATGAGGTTGAGCCCTTCTACAATGTTGTAGAGGGGCTCAAAATGAGCACAAAACCAGTAGGGGTCTGACCCCTGAAAACAAAAGGAAATAGGCCTAAACTAGCATGCAAGATAATGGCATAAAAGCTAGGTATTGAAACAAGTATATCATAGAAGCCTCAAATGAAATTGAGCCCTTCTACAAAGTTGTAGAGGGGCTCAATATGAGCACAAAACCAGTAGGGGTCGGAGCCCCAATTCTCAACCAAATAGAGTATAGAAATGAATCAAGAAAAAGCCCTAAAAGTTGGTTTTGACGACTTACCCTTGAAGACTTGTCTTTCTTTGATTCTTGGCTCGATTTGTAGCTTCTCAACCTCTGAAATTCACTTCCTAGGCTGCTGGAGTGGTAGTAGGGAAGGTGAGGCTAGGTGTTGGTGAAGAGAAGGCCTAGGGACTTAGAAGCTTTTTGAGGTTTTGAGCTATGAAAATGGTGGAATTTGGAGAAGTCTTCTTGAAGACAAATTTTCCAACCTTGAAGAAGGAGAGGGAGGGCCCTTCAAATAGGCAAGAAATGGGGTGTAAAAGGGGAGGGAAAGCACCCAATCTTTCCCTCCCGAAATATCCCCCGGATGCCGGGATATCTTTGGAAGATATCCGGACGGTGAATTGGAAAAGCAAGAAGCTGGCCGGCCAGGTAAATTTGTGGGAGGTGGCGCACGGCCACCCTGTCGACCAACCCACCATGGCCGGCCGGCCACCACCAAAAAAAGAAGTGAGGATTTTCTGGCCGACCATAATGCCAAAGTGTCCTCCCAAGTGTGTAGAATAAGGTCCCAGGGTCGGAATCTGGCAACGCTGAAGCAGAAGTCACAACATAGAGCTTGAAGGAGAGGCCCAAAAATGAAACCAACAATTGCTGGCCGACCACCAACTTTTTGTGTCCTCCAAGATGTGTAGAACAAGGTTCCAAGGTCGGAAATTGGCAACACTGAAGCAGGAGCCACAACATAGAGCTTGAAGGAGAGGCCCAAAAATGAAACCCTGAATTTCTGGCCGACCACCAACCTTTAGGGTCCTCCTAGATGCCCTCATCACAGATATGTAGCTTTGGTTGGAAGAAAATACCCCTAGGGTGTTCAACATTGGCCCGGAAGTGAGCAAAAGCAGGGCTCGGAGGAGCTTAAACCTGGTCATCTGGGATAATTGCTGGCCTCCCACCCCAGTGATCTTCCCGATGTTGAAGCAGAGGTACACAAGTTTGAACAAAACTAATAAGAAATGAGCGTTCGGGCCAAAAGCCGAGCAAATCGGGATCCGAAAATGGGCCAGTCTTGGGAAGTGGTATTCAGCGAAGTGGGTATCTGCGACCCAGTGTCCCTCGAAATGACAAAACAGAGGTCCTGCCAAAAATCGAGAAAACCGATGCAAAATGAATACTCGGGACCAAAAGCGGGTTGGGGTCCGAAAACCTGAGCACGGAAGTGGCATCTGACCTGAAGTGGCATCGGGGCCCAGGGTTCCTTGAAATGATAAAGCAGAGGTTTACGCTAGAAACCGAGAAAGCGGATCTTGAAATGAATGCTCGGGACCAAAAGCTCAATTTGGGGTCCCAAAAAGCTATGAGCACCGAAGTCGATACGCCCGAAGCGGGCATCGGGGCCCCAGTGTTCCTTGGAACATTAAAGCAGGTCTCATAAAACCGGAGAAGTCGGAGATGGTTGGGCGGTCCCAGCCGAGGCACCTGACGGCCCTACTTGACCGAACCGGCTCCGAAATGGGCAAAATGGCCTCTGACCCACGAAAAAGTAGCTCACGGCCACCGGAGATAATCTCTGGATCACTCCCTTCCTCAGAAAGAAAAGCAGAGAAACGATCAACTGGTTCGCAAACCGAGACAAGGTAGAAGATGGTTGAAGTCCGGAGGCGAGACGCAGCCGTGACTCGGACTTCGAACAAGCACAAGATGCAACATCACCGAGTGCTCAACCGGTGACGTCTCGAGCTTAAGGTCGGTCAAAATGGGGTGTCTCTGATTGCCCCTCTTTGTGAACTTCGGAAGTCAAGAAGTGGCGGGAGTGAATGTCAAAGCCCGAAGGCGACCCATTTTGACAAGTCAAGACTTAGACAAACATCTGAGATAGACAGAGATATGTGCCCTTGGCGAGGCAAAATGCAAAATGATAGGCGCGGAGCGGATGATCATGCAAATCTGACAAGAAGTAATGAAGCGGTATTGACAAATAGATGCAAGTTTTAAGCAAGAATGCAAAGCAAACAACTACATTTCATGCAGTTAGGAATGTGGTGAATTATTCAATTCTCGTCGCATCTCACACGGAGAAGATACGATACTGCAGCGATTAAATGCAGTCGCGACCAAATTTCAAATGAACCGTACATACAATATCGTGCCTGCAAAACAGAGAAATGCAAGAAGAACAATATGCCAACAACATATATTCAATGTGATTCCTATGATTCCAAAGGTTCGACACACGCAGTGTCAGTGAACGAATGCAACACAACGCGAGATAATGCGCGACAACGCACGTCCAAGCATAGAAGTATTGTACACCGAGAAATCATGCATGACAATGCAAATCATTCGTGAGAATGCAATTTATGAGCCAAATAACGTAAAACGAGCACAAATCAGGATGCCCATTTGACATGAAATGGGAAGCAGCGCATTTGGCGGCAGCAACTCGATCGCGGCCTTTGATTCACCTTCCGGAGAGGTCACAACATGTTTAGAAAGGATACACTCTGATCTTGATGAATAATGACGAGACACATATCAGAAATTGCAGTTAAAGTTTCAGCGGAGCAATTCGCGCCAGAAAGTGTACTTTTCTTCAACTTTTTCGGGTCCCGGGAGCTCCAATTTTCCTCAAAATTTGCAGAGAGGTAGGGAGGGAGGGAAGATGGTCGGCCAGCCCATTGCCCTAGGAGGCCATCGGCCAGGGGAAAAAGGAGGCCGGCCCGGCCGGAGTTAGGTGGTCGGCCCAACGCCCAAGGGCAAAATGGTCATTTTTCATGTTTCTATATATACACACCTCCATTCCACCCGAAATCACACCCAAAGTTGCAAAACTTCTTCCTCTTGCTCCCCAGACCATTTTCTCCTTCAGATCTATTTTTTATACGCGTCCCTCGGCCTCCCACGCAAGTTGTTTTTGCGAAATCTTTCAGATTTAAGCACTTTGAAGCGACTAAATTTCGACTTTGGGGCTTCTCTTCTCATTTTCACCACTTGAGGTAATTTTGTTTCAATATTTGGAAAATTTTCCCGGGGGTTGACTTTTGTTGACTTTTCATTTCCCGAGAGTTGACTTTTGTTGACTTTTTCCAATTTTGGCCCATTTTGCTCATTTTTGCTCCTCTTTGCAGATTTCTCGCAATGGCAGGTCATTTCCCTCACGACGGAGGTTTTCCCGGTGCCGGAGATGATTTTGACTTTATGGTATTCCCCCCGAGGGTCCGCCCTTTCTTTCCCGATCGATATGCTCCGGCGGTTCATAGGCTTCCGCGAGCCACTTTCCGTCATTTCACCGATTTTAACGATCGAGCACCCGGGGATCTTCTCTTACGAGCGGAAAGCACCTCTCCTATGATGCAGGTATTTTATTATCCGCGTCTGTCGTGCATTGTGTACTTTTGCCATGCTTAGACACACAGTTTAGCTTACGACACAGTACTTGTATTTTGAGCATGTGACTTAGCCACGCGAATTTCATGAACACTTGGCACATTGAATAATTGTGAACGCACAGTGGACATTAGTTAGAAATTGAACACAGCTCAACATTGATTCACAAGACACGTTACCGAAGTTGAAAATGAGCACACAAGACATCTTGACCAAGAGTAGAACACGCGATCTCAAAACTCAGATTTTTGAACACACGGCCAGACTTGGAAGCGACGCCTGACCCATCGATTAAAAGTAGAACACATGACCCTAAACTTGAAGCAGAACACACGGCCGATTTGGAGGCGAACACACGCCCACTAACGTTGAGTAGAACACACGATCCCAATTTGAAGCGAACACACTAATCGATGTTGAGTAGAACACGATCCCAATTTGAAGCGAACACATTGCCCGATGTTGAGTAGAACACACATCCCAATTTGAAGCGAACACATTGCCATTGATGTTGAGTAGAACACCGATCCCAATTTGAAGCGAACACACAGCTTGATGTTGAGTAGAACACACGATCCCAATTTGAAGCGAACACACCATCGATGTTGAGTAGAACACATAGTCCCAATTTGAAGCGAACACACACCCATCGATGTTGAGTAGAACACACAGTCCCAATTTGAAGCGAACACACAGCCCACTGATGTTGAGTAGAACACACAGTCCCAATTTGAAGCGAACACACAGCCCACTGATGTTGAGTAGAACACACAGTCCCAATTTGAAGCGAACACACAGCCCACTGATGTAGTAGAACACACAGTCCCAAACTTGAAGCGAACACACAGCCCACTGATTTGAAGTAGAACACACAGTCCCAAACTTGAAGCGAACACATTAATGATTTGAAGTAGAACACAGGTCCCAAACTTGAAGCGAACACACTGACCACGATTTTCGAAACTTTGAACACGGCCCAAATGCCAAACTTCTTGAACACGACCCATTTTCACTTTACTTGCACAGCTCATTTTCACTTCATTATTTGATTTATCGTTTATTCGAAATCTTGAGTTCACTCTCGCCGATGCGAGGATCTGACTCCGTCACGAGGGAGTGGTATTTCGAGCTTCAAGCTGTCAGGATTGGTGGACTTGCGTGTTTTGGGCCATTCTGCAGGATTATCTCATTGCCTCATTAGCGGGACTTTACTGTTGCTTTGGCGGAGAGATGGTGGGACACCACCAATTCCTTCCATTTTTACGCCTTGGGGATATGACCATGACCCATGGACTTTGCTATGATCAGGCCTAGACATAGGCGGTGTATCCATTCCTTATGACGAGGATATGGGCGATGGGAGGTGCTGGATGCACTTATTGGGGACACACCCTTTGTGAAGCGAGAGGTTCGGGAGAGTCCGATACTCTGGTTTCTTTGCCCATTTCCGTGACACAGATGGAACTGAGACTCTGAGGAGGCGGAAGCGATATGCGCGGTTTCCTCATGTACCTCCTCGGCACCACCTTGTTCGCGGATAGAGGGAACATGGTAGGGTTGTACTTACTGAGCGCTCTAGTGGACTTATCACAGGTTGGTCAGTATGATTGGGGCGGCCTTTGGCTACCTGTCTTGTTATATGGCGCGGTCTCTCGCTGCGAGGGACTTACTCGGTGGCTCTTGGAGAGCACAGGAGGTACATTCCGTCCTCTTGATTTACATTTTGCTCCTCATTACTTATTCACTTGCACACACGGCGCACTTTGCATTACGTATTACGCCTTTAGCACTTTGTACTCATATTGCATTGCCTTTCTCGGTGTGGGTGTATGTGTACTTCCCATGGCTCAAGATGGAGGTGGTGGGACCTCCTATGACTCCATTTTCATTGATGTTTGAGGCGAGCATCTGGCGAGGCCTCGAGACTCTCTCTCTCTGCGACGATACTTTGATCTTGCTCGAGCGGCAGAGGTATTGCTTGAACTCTCGGTTCCTTTTATTTTTATCTTTGATCCGCTCTGTATATCGATTTGACCGATTTGTACCTTTGGTTATCCACAGATCACTGGCGACCTTAGGCGATCTTGGCGACGAGCTCGAGACTTCGATACCTGGGCGTCGAGTTGTTGTCGATATAGATTCTGCCGAGGACGATCGGCGAGGTTTGGTTCTCGGGAACGCTTACGCGTCGAGATATGGGGGCGATTCTCAGAGCCTCTGCGTGCCTCCGGACACCATGCGGATTTCGATAGATTATCCTCTCGAGGAGGTCGGCGATATATGCAGGCGTTGATGCTTTATTGCATCTTCTTGATGGGAGCTACACCACCTACCGCCGTATATATCTGATGCCCCCTTGGCGGAGAATGCGGGCTCGACGCGAGCCCATCTTGGCGCACCATCTTGAGTCGCCCATGCATACGAGATATCCCTTCTTCTAGCGGGCACATCCAGAGGTGGGCGATTCGATCCCTCCGATCCCTCCGACTCTTGATCATCCAGGTGGCAGACATCGGCCGAGTTAATGACTGGCGATTTGGGACGCCTTACAGATTCCGCTAGAGCCTCCTCTGCACGATCACGAATATGTTAGAGACCCCGACTCGCCCGGTATGTTTTCGGCTTTGATTTATCGGTCCGATATTTAGACATTGATTCCTTCTTGATAGTTTTGCATTTGTATTCGACCTCTGTTGAGTATCTGACGATTGCCGGGATCTTGGCCACATTCGAGGGCATGATCTTACGGAGGGAGACGCAGATGAGCATCGTGGGTGTGGAGGTACTGTTCATTTTCCCTGTACTAGCATGTTTCTGATGATACTCCGGTTTTGAACCTTCTGCTGTATTAGAGCACATCTGACACACACCCTATTCACATTCTGCATTTGCACCTGCTTTTATTGTTTGAACTAATTGTAGACACCCCATTTTTGACCGACCTTGAGGCTCAGACGTCACCGGTTGAGCGCTCGGTGATGTTGCATACTGCGCTTGTTCAGAAGTCCCAGAGTCGTGGCCGCGCGCCCTGCCTCCGGACTTCCGAACCCTCTTCTCTACCTTGTCTCGGTTTGCGAACCAGGTTCCATTTTCTCTGTTTTCTTTCCCGAGGGAAGGGAGTGGTCCTGTAGACTATCTCCCGGTGGCCGTGAGCTATGTTTCGTGGCCGTAGGCCATTTTGCCCATTTCGGAGCCCGGTTCCCGGTTTTCGGAGCCGTCAGGCCGTGTGCCTCGGCTCGGGACCTCCCAACCATCTCCGACTCCTCCGGTTTTTGGCAGAGACCTCTGTTTTAATGTTCCGAGGAACACTGGGGCCCCTGATGCCACTTGCGGCGAACACCACTTAGGTGCCGTGACCCATTTTCGGGACCTCGAACTGCGTGATTTGGGCCCCGAGCATTCATTTCGCATCCGCTTTCTCCGGTTTTTGGTGGAGACCTCTGTTTTAACATTTCGAGGAACCCTGGGGCCCCCGATGCCCACTTCGTGGCCGTATGCCACTTTGATTACTGCTCAGGTTTTCGGGACTAACCGCCGGTTTTGGTCGAGCATTCATTTTGCATCGGTTTTCTCGATTTTTGGCGGGAACCTCTGTTTTGTCATTCCGAGGGACACGGGGTCGCAGATACCCACTTATTCTGAATACCACTTCCGGCACTGCGGCATTTTCGGGATCCCGATTTGCTCGGTTTTGGCCAAGGCGTTCATTTCTCATTAGTTTTTGTTCAAACTTGGCGGTACCTCTGTTTCAACATCGGGAAGATCCTTTGGGGGTGGGAGGCTAGCAGTTATCCCAGATAACTTGATTTCGCTCCTCCGGAGCCCGTTTTGCTCACTTGGGCCAATGTTGAACACCCTAGGGATTTTCTTCCAACCAAAGCTACATATCGTGATGAGGGCATCTAGGAGGACCTCAAGGGTTGGTGGTCGGCCGAGATCTGTGGTTTCATTTTGGGCCTCTCCTTCAAGCTCTATGTTGTGGCTCTGCGGTGTTGCCAATTTCCCCTTGGAACCTTGTTGCACACATCTAGGAGGACACTTTGGTATGGTGGTCGGCCACAATTGTTGGTTTCATTTTTGGGCCTCCTTCAAGCTCTATGTTGTGACTTCGCTTGCGTTGCGATTCCGACCACGGGCCTTATTCTATACACTTGGGAGGACACCTTGGCATAGGGTCGACGAAATTTTTCACTTCAATTTTGTGCCATGGCTGGCCGGCCAGAGGGTAGCTGGCCGACAGGGGTGGCCGGCCGCCACCTCCCACAATTTACTGCCGGCCACTTCCTGCTTCCACTGTCCAATTTGTCAGGATAGTTTCCAAAGATATCCCGGCATCCGGATATTTCGAGGGAAAGATTGGATGCTTTCCTCCCTTTACACCCCATTTCTTGCCTATTTGAAGGGCCCTCCTCCTTCTTCAAGGTTGGAAAAACTTGTCTCAAGAGATCATCTCCAAAACCTCCATTTCCTTAGCTTAAAACCTCAAAAAGCTTCTAAGTTCCTAGGTCTTCTCTTCATCAACACCTAGCCTCACCTTCCTTACTACCTTTCCAGCAGCTAGGAAGTGAATTTCAGAGGTTGAGAAGCTACAAATCGAGCCAAGAATCAAAGAAAGACAAGTCTTCAAGGGTAAGTCTTCAAAACCAACTTTTAGGGCTTTTCTTGATTCATTTCTATACTCCAATTGGTTGAGAATTGGGGCTGACCCCTACTGCTTTTGTGCTTTTTTTGAGCCCCTCTACAACTTTGTAGAAGGGCTCAACTTCATTTGATGCTCCTATGATATACTTGTTTCAATACCTAGCTTTTATGCCATTATCTTGCATGCTAGCTTAGGCCTATTTCCTTTTGTTTTCAGGGGTCCGACCCCTACTGGTTTTGTGCTTGTTTTGAGCCCCTCTACAACATTGTAGAAGGGCTCAACCTCATTTGGTCATTGTATATACCACCCCCTTCAAATTTCATCAAGTGTGCCATTTTTGCATGCGATTTTTGACCTATTTGTGTTTGTTTTTGGGACTTCGACCCCTACTGGTTTTGGTCTTATTTTGACCCCCTTTACATACTTCATGAAGAAAGCTTTGTCATTTGGTGTGTGCATTGCATGTCTCATGATATAGCCTATTTGGAAGCCTACTTTGCATGGTTTTTTTAGCATGTTTGTATTCTGATTTTGAGGATGTCATCTTCTGCAATTGTGCTTATTTTAATCTCATCTTCAATGTTGTAGAAGAAAGTTTGTCCATTTGGGGTTTGCATATATCACTTGTCTCAATACCCCTCTTTTGGCCACTAATTTTGCATGCTATCGTTGATCTATCTATGCTTGCATTTTGGCCATGTTTGTTACTGAAAAATGCCATATTTGGGACTGCCTTGCTACTGTTCTTGCTGCCATGATCATATTTTGCATGTATAGCATGGCTATAGGCCATTTCGGGGCTTAATTTCACACTTTCGGGATGAATGCATGCTTCGAGTGTCATTTCGAATTGTTTCGGGGCTGTTTTCCCCTTTATTTAGGTGCTGAAATTCCATTGCCATGCTTGCATATCATTTCCCATGCCATTTGTATCATTTTTGCATTGCCTCGGTTTGCGTGCCAATGGGCACGCACTTCGAGGCACCTCATTCTTATCATTCCGGCAGCCTATGTGAGCGTGGCTGAGGCTATCTCATGTTGGCATAAGCCCAATTTGCATTTTCATACTTCTACATCATTGCCCCGATTTGCGTGTCCGCGGACACGCGTTTCGAGGCAGCTTTGTTTTTATCCGACGGCCTCCTATGTGAGTGAGCTGAGGCTCTCCCATGTTGGTGTAAGCCCATCGTTGCATTCCGTATGCCATCTCGTCTCATTTTATCATCGCCTCGGTTTGCGTGTCCGCGGGCACGCATTTCGAGGCACTTCGGTTTTATCCGATTTTCTTTCTTTCATCATCGCCTCGATTTGCGTGCGCAGGCACGCTGCTTCGAGGCACTTCTGCTTATCCGATTTTCATTCTTTCATCATCGCTGACGGCGCTCAGGCACGCGTTTCGAGGCACTTCAGTTTTATCCGATTTTCATTCTTTCATCATCGCCTCGGTTTGTGTGTCCGCGGGCACGCATTTCGAGGCACTTCGGTTTTATCCATTTTTGCATCGCATATCATCGCCTCGGTTTGGGTGTCCGCGGACACGCATTTCGAGGCACTTCTGTTTTATCCGATTTTCTCATTGCATCCTCGCCTCGGTTTGCGTGCCCGTGTGCACGCATTTCGAGGCACTTCGGTTTTATCCGTTTTTTTTTCATTTCATCATCGCCTCGGTTTGCGTGCCCGTGTGCACGCATTTTGAGGCACTCTGTTTTATCTGCTGGGCATTGCGTATGCCTCTACCTCGGTTATGCGGTCCGGTGCACGATTTCGAGGCACTCGCTTTTATCCGCTGGCATTGCAGATGCTCGCTTTCGCTTATGCGTCTGTGCACGATTTCGAGGCACTCTTTTATCCGCTGGCATTGCGTATGCCTCGCTTCGGCTTATGCGTCTGTGCACGATTTCCAGCACTCGCTTTATCCGCTTGGCATTGCGTATGCCTTCGCGGTTATGCGTGCGTGCACGCATTTCGAGACATTCTGCTTTATCCGATTGGCATCGCAGATGCCTCCGTCTCGATTGCGCGTCTGCGTGCACGATTTCGAGGCACTCGCTTTATCCGGTTTGCATTTCATCATTGCCTCGGCTTATGCGTGCAAGCACGCATTTCGAGGCACCTCATTCTTATCATTCCGGCATCCTATGTGAGTGTGGCTGAGGCCCTCTTCATGATTGGTATAAGCCCATCATTACATTTCGCATGTCATTCCGCATCGCCTCGGTTTGCGTGCCCGTGGACACGCATTTCGAGGCATCTCATTTTCATAGCATTGAGCATGCTAGGTTGTATATTAGTTGCATTTCATACATGTCTTGCATTTTGCACGGGAAACGAGGCACGTTTCATACTCCGAGCAACGGAACGAGTCTCAATTCCCAAGTCACCGACACTCCGGATTACCCATGATGGAGTTAGGTTCTGTTGTAGCATTCATATGCATTCATCCCATATTGAGTTATGCAATTCGGTTCCTCGGCCATCATGCATCGGTATGCGTGATTGGTGGCACGAGGATCGAGGCATGCATATATTTATGAAATACACTGCTGTGCCCTTTCACGCTTCTCTCAAAAGAAAATTCAGAGTTTAGCAACTTTTCGAAGTCCAGCGCGCATTTCGAGAAGTATTGCAAACAGAGGCGAATCAGGGCATTCCAGTGGATTTCTGCGCCAAGCAGCCCAGCATATATCATCTATCAGAAGCGAGGCAGTCCCTGGCTTGCACGCCAGTTTTTAATTCTTTTGTAATTAATTTGTTAATTAATTAGAATTTGTATCATTGATCAGATATTCTTTTTATTCGTCTCAGATATTATTTATTCGGACCCTCTGGAGGGCATAAATGTAATAAGGGTGTGAGTGTGATGTATGTCTTCCAACCCCCATTTCTTTCTCCCTTTTATTTACCCGCTTTGGATGGTTAGATATAGGGCATATTTCGATTAGCATACAAGATGACAAAGATGTTTGCATCATTCATCTCAGACATGCATCAAGCTCAAGCATCATACAAATCGATTTGTATTTCAATTCTAAGTTGAATACATGTTAGTTGCATTTCATATGTCATCTTTAGAATAGCCGAGCTCAAGATAGTTGCATTTTTGCATGTGTTGCATTAGGCATTCTCAGATATTTTAGGATCATGCATGATTTCTAATCGCTTGCTTTTGGCCGAGTACTAGGTGAGTTTTATGCTTTAGCATCCTTGCATGCGTGTGAGTGTTGCCATGATAGCATGCTTGCCATGAGGCTAATCGCTTATGTGATATGACCGCTTGAATGCCTGTGGGTGGAGGTTGAGTTATCTGAATTGGAGCAATTCGTCAATTGTTTGTTAACCCCACTAGGTTGTGGCAAAATCTACATTTTAAGCCTACCTGCGGGTAGCAAACCATTTTCAAACAAACAAACATGCAATGTTTTGTTCCAATTCAGACGGCCCAGTCTATACTTGTTTGCTGGGAGCATCACATAGTAATCCTAGGCTAATAATCTAATAAGAGCATACAATGTTTTCAAAATCGAGATATCATGGTTAGTAGAGGCCGGTCTTTGACCGGCGAGAGGGGTGCTCACGATGTGACCTTTCCCTAATCGTACTCCAAGTTCCCGAGCCAACTTTGGTGATGACGGACACACGGCCTTTCAAGACCGAGTCGTGGTTTCCTAAATTTCCCATTTTAAAATATTTAGGTGGCGACTCTGTTATCTGGCAAAGCAGTCCATGTTTGGCACTTCTTTCAAAAATCTGTTTTCCTTCAAAACGATTTGCCGGATTTGGACTCTTTGGTTCGAGATTTAGAACCGCAACAAAAATCGAGTCCGAACTGTAGCGAGGTCCCCCGCGGGCGTTGTTACACTAATGCACTGCACCTTGCATTTTCAGATGCCTCCAGTATATGCTTCGACGCGAGGTGGGCCACCCGGGCCTTCTCAGAGAGGTCGAGGTACTGGGCCATCCAGGCCTTCTCAGGGAGCTGGGCCATCTAGGCCTTCTCGAGGAGTTCGAGGAACAGGGTCGTCTCGCAGACGCGGGGCACCCATCGTCGAGGATGACGAGGAGGAGATCGCAGATCATGTGTCAGAGGCATCCCCTGGAGAGGGAGGCCCTGGTCTTGGCTCCGGGAGCGGAGACGAGCCCGAGGATGATCCGGAGGATGACAGCTCCGATCCAGATGGTGATGAAGATGCAGAGATTATCCCGCAGAAGAGGATGAGAGGGCCTCCCCATTCCCGTTCCCGAGGACACTGATGTTATTTCCTGCTTTATTCTACTTTTTTAGCTAGTAGTTTGTAGCACTTTGCACATTGTTAGGCAGTTTTATTTTCTGTAAAACTTGTACCCTTATTTCGTTGTAAAATATGATGGAATGAAACAGCTTTTGAAAAGATGTTGTATTTGAAATTCTTAGCATCGCATCGCATCATTTTGCATAAAATGGAATTGAATGGAAATGTGCCTTATGTATTTACCAGGTCAGGTAGTGAACCGACGCAACAAATAAAAACAAATCGTCTCACTAAGAGATAACAGAATCTTAGCAAGTTTACAACTCGATAAACAAAGTACAACAATGTTAACGACTCAATAAACAAGACTTAACAAAATTGTGTAACCGAAGGGTAACAACTCAAAACACAAAATGCATACTCGACAAACTTACAACTCGATAATCAAAACAACAACTCGATAAAAAACAAGACAAAATGTATTTCAGACGATTCCGGATGATGGGACGTACTCAAAACTCGATAGAAATGGAGGCCTTCGACATTCCCGATGCATCTAAAATTGCCTCCGAGGGGATCGAGTATCCGCTACATTCCCAAATTCGAGGTGCACATCTTGCCCAAATTTATTACACTTGGAGGACCAGAGAGCTCTGCCCGCCTGCCTTCGCTTGCACTTTATCCGACGAAAGTCTGGGATTGGCTCAACGAAGAAGCACAAGATGGGCTTAGGTTGGCATCGAGACTTCAAACACTCTCGAAAGGGGCCAGGACACCCGCCTTGACTATGCCCCATTTATTGCTTTATTAGTACTTTCAAGTTTTCTAGCGTGAGTGTAATAAAAGCAACTTCAATTGTATGCAAGAGCAAAAGAACTCGCTTTTGAAATTAATGAAATTGAAGGTTGTGGTAATCAAAATCCTCCGCTTTTGGTCCAAAATGGTCTTAGTTGAAAAGATTAATTTGAACAAAGTCAACTTTTATGAAAACTTTTCAAAACTATTTTCGATATGGATCAATCGACACGCTGAGATCCGGCCACCGAGATGCACAACCTCAATCCTAGCAACCGGAAAGTTGCCCTAGTTTGAAAAAAAAGGCCTCACCATTCAATAGCAACGGAAAGTTGCCCCTAGTCCGATGACATCGAACACTCCATTGCAACGGAAAGTTGCCCCTAGTTTGCATAGCACTGCATCGAGATCACAATAGATGCCGATGAATAAAGATGACCGAGATGATCAAAATGGACAAAGTTGATCGGGGAAAAGATTATGATCGAACTTCAAGATGAAGTCGCCACGATCCCAAAGATGGGAATCAAGTCTTACGAGTTCAGCTCGTGTTCGCCGAGTGTTTTGCTCTCCTTTGCGCCTAACTTTTGCCAAGGCCGCCTTTATGGGTTTTCAACCTTATGAGCTCGCTTTTATAATTTCAAATTTTCTATGCTCCGAGTTTTGCCTAGGTCGCCTTTTCGGTTTTCGCCTAGCGAGCCTCTCAAGGGTAGTATTTCTTCAACTTGTCCATATTGATCGGTTGGGAAAACTCCAAGCCATCTAGATCCATCGTAACCACAGCTCCACCGACTGCATTGACTTGATGATGTAGGGACCACCAATTGGGTCCGAACTTGCCCTTGGGTCGTGGATGGGAGCTCGGTTGTCTTTGAGTACCAAATCTCCTTCTTTCAAGTTCCCGGACTTAACCTTCTTGTTGAAAGTCCGGCGATTCTGCTGATAACCCCGAACGTGGTACGTGCTTTCAATCTCCTTTCATCAAAGAGCATGAGTTCTTCAAATCTACTTTGTCGCCAATCCGCTTCGCCATCCGCATTCGCCAATACTGCAATGACGGACCTCAATCTCAATTGGTAGAACGGCCTCCATCCCATAGACTAATGAGTACGAGTCGCCCAAAGAGAAGTTCTCGATCAAGTCCTCAGAGCCCCATAGAGCAAACGGCAACTTATCCGCCACCCTCGAGGTTTCCACCATCTTCGTAATATGCGCTGATATTCTTGTTGGCGGCCTCAACCGCCCGCTGGTTTGCGGTAAGTAGATGACTTATGAAAAGCCACATTGTATTTCTCCAACAAGTCAATCACCTCCTTCTTGAAGTGGGAACCATTGTCGAAACTATTTCATTCGGACTCAGAGCGACAGATGATGTTGTTTCGATGAATTTTGCAACGCAGAAGCTTTCAACACTGCATAAGATTGGGCCTCAACCCACTTTGTGAAGTAATCTATCGCTACGAGGATGAACTCATGCCCATTTGACCCTTTCGGCGTGACGGCTCCGATCACATCAATTCCCCAGACTGAAAAAGGCCACGGCGAAGTCATGTTGTACAGCTTCGACGGCGGGATGTTCATGCGATTTGCATGAATCTGGCACTTGTGGCATCGCCGAACAAAACCGATACAATCCTCCTCCATGGTGGATCAATAATAACCTTGTCTAAGGATCTTCCGCGCCAACATCACCCCATTCATATGTGCACCGCATTCACCCCCGTGGATGGCTTCCATCAGACGTCTGGACTCTTCAGCATCAACACACAGTTTATGCATTCCCAGATGACCTCTTCTATACAGTTTACCCCCGCAGATGATGAACTGGACTGACATTCTTCTGATTGCCCTCTTGTCTTTGGCATTCACCCCTGGCGGGTATGTTTCTGTTTCCAAGAAATTCCAGATGTCGTAATACCAGGGGTGTTCGTCCCGAACTTCATCTATGGCTGCAATCGACTCATAGGCAAAGCGTAATTTCGGTCAATAATGATTGGACGATTCGGACTCCACGTGGGATGTCTATCATGGATGATAGAGTTGCTAAAGCGTCTGCGAACTTGTTGTTCTCTCTTAGTAGATGAGTAAAACTTAACTTTTCAAACCGAGGAATCAGCAAATCCAAGGTTTGGTGATACATCATCATATTTTCTTCTTTTACTTTCCAGTCTCCTTTAGCTTGAGACACAACAAGATTCGAATCTCCGATGACGCCCAAATTGCCTTGCCCCTAATTCGTGGTCGCTTCCATACCAAAGAATGCACGCCAGATTCGCTTCGTTATTTGAGACTTTGAAACGGAGTTTGAAGGCTAGAGGATACGGAATTGTCGTGCTATCAAGAACACTCCTATCCCATACCCATGTTGATTTGACGCCCGTCAAAGTACATTGTCCAACTTTCTCGCCGATATGCGTAATTGCTTCATCCGGGAATAGGTACTCAATCGCTTCATCCCTCAACCGGATGGTCGGCAAGGAACTCGCTATCGCTTCCTCTTTATTGACTTATGCGTCACATATGTAAGATCAAATTCGAGAGCAACAAAGAACCAACGAGCTAGCCTACCAGAAGTTACCGGTTTCTAAAAGATATTTGATGGGATCAAGTCGTGAAACCAACATTACAGAGTGAGCTAACAAGTAGTGCAAGAACTTCGGTAGCCCATACGAGCTAAGCAAGCCTTTTCCAAATGCACAGATACCGGTTTCATACTCTAGCATTTTCTTGCTCAAATAATAGATGTCTCTCTCCACCCTATCTTCTGCTTCTTGTGCAAGCATGCAGTCCATCGTGGTCTCAGTCACTGACAGGTACGAAATCAACAGTTTCCCTGATTCTGGTGGCGATAAAACGGGTGGGTTCTCAGAGATATTCTTTAACTGCTCAAATGCTTTTGGCACCTACCGTCCCATTGAATTTCTTGCCTTTCTTCAAGACCAAAAAGTGGTTCACAAGTCAAGGTTAGTTTTGAAATAAA
Organism: Camellia lanceoleosa; assembly: GCA_025200525.1. Lineage (NCBI taxonomy): Eukaryota > Viridiplantae > Streptophyta > Magnoliopsida > Ericales > Theaceae > Camellia > Camellia lanceoleosa. The sequence continues at coordinate 146,888,998 of CM045764.1, read as the reverse complement.
CCGCCTTATGAATTGCACTTTACCCGTAAAGCCTCGCACCTCTTTTTCGCCTTTTGGTGGTGGCATTTCTAAGATGGCCTTGATTTTGGAAGGGTCGACCTCGATGCCCCTTTGTGTAATCGAAACCCCAAAGATTTTTCCCCACAGAACACCAAACGTACATTTCTGAGGGTTTAACCGCAACCTGAATTCCCTGATCCTTTGGAAAAACTTGCGCAAGGCGGTGTAGTGGCCCTCTCTTTCTTTGGACTTGACAATCATGTCGTCCACGTACACCTCAACCTCTTTGTGGATCATATCATGTAATATTGTGGTCGCGGCCCGTTGATAAGTAGCCCCAGCGTTTTTCAACCCAAACGGCATTACCCGATAGCAGTATGTTCCCCACGGGGTGGTGAATGCAGTCTTTTCTCTCGTCTCTGGTGCCATCACACCTGGTTATAGCCCGAGAAGCCATCCATGAACGAGAGCAATGCATGCCCCGCCAGAAAGTCCACTAGCTCATCAATGTGGCAAGGAAAATCGCCCTTGACCGCTCGCTTAAATCTCAAGTCTACGCACACCGGATCTTGCCATCTTTCTTCTAAGACTGCACTATGTTGGCCAACCAAGTGGGATATTCTCGATACTAGCAGAAGCTCACAATTTGCTTGGTGACCTCTTCTTTGATCTTGAGAGCCCAATCCGGCGGATCCTTCGAAGCTTCGCTGATAGGTCGGGCCTCAGGTCAAGGGGATCCGATGTCGCAATCTCAGATCGATTCTGTGCATGTCTTCGTGAGGACCACGCGAAAACATCTTTGAAATCTTTTAATAAAGCGACTAAGCGCCGCGTTCCTCCGAAGAGATGGACCCGATCCGACCACCATGGGTCCTCCTCAAGACTAATATTCACGAAATGATTTCATCCATTAAGGGTTTAACAAATCTCTCTTGCTCTTGCTCAATTAGTCGTTGTAAAACCGGAGGAACTTCGTCCTCGTCGTTTTGATCAAAATTTTGAAAGTCCTGATTTAAACAATAAATTAGGGGCACAGAAAAGTACTCGGAAACCACATTCACCTCATTCTCATTAAGTTCATCCAAATCGTCTGATTCATCGGTTACAACAGACTCAAATGAAAAGGAAAAAGACGACCTGGACAAGACTCTGGCATCCGGGGTATCATCTCAGAGTATCCTCAGACTACCGACTGAGCCGAACCCGATTCGACTCAAGACTCGGTGGAATCGATTCCTACCACTACCACCGACCTGAACTGCTGGATAAGAATCCCTCCTCGTACTGCCAAGTGAGCGAGGGTGCGATCGATGCGTCCAAGATGGCTGCTGGTTGGCTCGCAGCCGTTTCATCTCCAATCACGGAAACCGCGACGTTATTCCCCAAGCAATCCTGGTCGATCGGAGGATCAAAGAGGAGACATGCCAGTGCTACCCCCATTTCCAATTCAGTGCCCTCAGGACTCACTGCCTTATTCCGCTCAGTCTCAGTTGTTGGGTCTGTCTGCTCTTCGGCAACGTCATCCCCGGATAGTTGCAAGTCGAAAAAGATTTCGAAACCTGGTACGCGCTTCCCCTCTGCGTTCAACCATGGTTCTGGGAAGCCGCAAAATGGAAAATCTTCCCCCTCCCGGACGAAGCGTCCGTTCAGGGTACCCCAGATGGGCCTATGCATTAGATCAAAAGGCTTCCCAGCCTGCTTCGCTCTGGCCCTGCCGGCCATTTCCTTTCCTTTCCTCGTCCAGTCTTCTTTATTAGGCAGATAACCTAATCCAAAGGTATGTGGATTATGTGGCACTTCGGCCAACGCTGCGACACCTTTCCGGCCGCTTCTTCCCAATCCCATCCCAGGGATATGCTGTAGCTTGTTCATGAGGTAGACGGCTTGAGCGCTGACATACAAACCCTCATTCACAGCCATTATGTTTTGCACCACCCTACCCACAGCCAAAGTACATCCCGATATAAACATATCCTCCATGCCGTGTTCAATCTCCAGATCGGCGAGATACTCCTGAGGGGGATGGATTGATGAGTTCCCAAAAACAATGGCTACTCCTTTCCAAAGGGTATTTCACCATTTGATGTAGAGTAGATGAGACGGCCTTCACCGATGCAACTGTGGTCGCCTAAAAGCATGTTAAAAGATGCAGGACCTCCAGACATGAAAATCTACTTCGTGTTGCCCGTGCCCAATCTTGGTTTGATTTTACCGTCCCCAGTGACATCCTCGCTTGTATTATCATACGCTCGACATTTGAGTAGTCGGTGAAGTCCGCAGTGCTTTAACCCAATTGCATAGGCCGCTCGGACAAACATTGATAGCGGACCCGTCAACAAGCACCACCGAATCCATTTGTCCTTGCATTCTACAGAGATGTAGAGAGGTCTGTTATGGTCCACGCCCTCAGGCGGCAATTCCTTGTCCGAAAGGTCAATGCCGGGGAACCTCCTCCCGGAAAGACCAGCCCAACTAGTTGTTCTGGCGTAGTTTCAATGGAAAGTTTAGCTCTGTCCATGGCAGATAAGACACCACGGCACCTCGGCCATAAGCAATCCCCAAATGGAGATGTCCGCTTGTATTTTCTTTTAGCCGCTCAAGATGCCTCTTCTTCCACTTGCTTCTTCGCTTTCTGCCTCCTTATCTTCCCTCGATGCCTCGGGTTGATCAAGGTGTGGGGGCTTGAAATACCGCCCACTTCTAGTCATATGGTCTACCTCCTCGAGGTACTGTGCATCGTCCTGGCCACACCGCCCGCCTTCGTCTGTGGGCAAGATACAAGTCGCCATCTTCCCGCCACATTCCATTAGCTAGCAGCATCTGTCCGGTTCTCGCTTGTCTGCGGTCTCGAATTTCATTCCTCATGCTCACAAAGATGGTCTTCGTGCCTGCAAAGACTCTCAACTTCCTCATGGTTCTTACTTTCTGCCTCTCAGAGTCCCATCTCTTTCTTGTTCCTCCAAAGAACAACCGTGGCGGTTCTCAAAATGTTTCGTTCTTGAGCGAAATTCTTCAGACCGGGCGCCTCCGGCAATGTAATTCGATCCTCGCCCTTCCGCCACAAATGGTACAATATCAGCCGATCATCTAACCACCCGACGACTTCGCCGACTCATTTTCGAACCGCTTAATCGATGCATCCCCGATTCCTCGCCAGAGAATTGAAGGTTGGCGAAGTCCTCTTCCACCGCGATCAAATCATCCCCGCCGATTCAAGCTTGTCCCCGGATCATACACAACTCACCTCTTCCCAAGAACCCCATACTCAAATTTTAGATCGCTCATTGACAAGATATATCCACTGGATCATAAGCTCGCCACCTAAATTCTCGATAGCTCCACCCCAGATTCAACAGCTGCCTCCTCGAAGCCCGCCTGCTCCATTCTCGGTGGTCACCACCTTTGGCTCAGTTGGGTTGGGAGGTGTCCAACACGCACAAGTCAAGTCGGAAGGACCACCGCTTGGGTAGGTGGGAGGAGTTATGTAGATATCGATCGTAAGATACGCCCCAAGGCGGATAAGGTTGACTTTTTGGTGGATCTTGGTTGTGTTTGGGGAGGTTGTTTGTGACGTTGGGTCCTTGAGGAGGTAGAATGATGTTCTTGTCAATGAGGTCCTGAATCTCATGACGCACTGTAACATTGGTCGGTGTCATGACCATGCTTCTTGGTGGTATTGGCAATATTTGGTCAAGTTATGGGAAGGGAGTGGATTCGCAGAGGCCTCGGTTGCCCAAGGGTTTCAGTGCCCTTTCTCGACTAGAACCCCGAGGACTTTAGACAAAGGCATATAGAGGGGAGAAGGTTCGTTGACCCCCGGGTTGGTATCTTGGGCTTGATTATCGCCTCCCAGAGGCATCGTAAAAGGTGTGGCCGCGGACCTTGGTTGGGGAGGGGATTGGTGGTGACCATTCCGACCTCTGAAGTTCTTGTATTGAAGAGCCACTGCCTCGCATTGGTATTCCGTTAAATGTTCTCCGGTTGATCCCGATCTTGGTCAAACAGACCGTTTCATCGTGATCCTCTATTTGCATCCCCATATCATGTAAATCGAAAGTGGGAAAGGGACTACAATCATCTTCTTCATTAACGCCACCGAGATTGCGACAATCATCCGGATCGATCTCTATCTCTTGGCCTTAAGGTCATCATCGATGCCTTCGCCTCCACCGGGTTACAAAGTCGAAAAAGATTCTTTGGGCTCGCTTCGTTGTCTCGAGATCCCGAGTGGTGATCTCGACCGCGTGTTGTATGAATATTGTGCCACGAAGGCCTCGCCATCTCATCCCGCTTTGTTTTCACATCATCATCGAGCTTTGAGTACCAAGTGGATGCCACACCGACAGGTTCGACCAACAAAGAAAGCTTTTGGCTCGTTAGGCCCATTGGTCTTAAGATGTCCGAGAATAGCCGAGGAGGTGGACCATAGGATCCTCGCACCCATCAAAGCGATCGATCTGGGGCATTTTAAATCTGTCCGCAGAGTCACGGCCACATCAAGATAGCCGCTTTTCAATATCCGGGATGGCCTTCACCCTTGAGACTTCTTAAAGAGCTTCTCCAACTTGCTCAATTTCAGAGTCGTTCGTCTACTCGAACTCAAACGGAGAGTCCGTGGTTAGGGGTAATGTTTTGGACAACAGGGTAGAAGCGGCGAGCTACCTGCTGGATGACCTGTGTCCTCTTGGGTGTTTTGTGGGTTGGGCGGAGCATTTTGTGGATTTGGGAGGGTAGCTTGGGTATTCGGCAGATTTGGAGGGGCATTCTGGGGATTTGGGGGAGGATTCGCAAGAGATGTTTGTTCGCAATGGAGCCCCGGTGGAGGACTCGGCGAAGCAGATGCGGCTCATTGCTGTAATCTGCGATCAACTCGCATCATGGGCCATGACAGGCTCGTTGTTTGGAAAATTACCGCTGATAGCATCATCTTGCATTTGCTTCATGCTTTTAGCCATCCGCGATCATCGCTTCTATTGTTGGGTTCTGTTGTTCCATCTGAAAAACTGGGAAGTGTGCCTCTATAGCAGAAACAGAAGCTCAACCCGACTATCTGACACTATAGTAGAGCCGTTTCCGGTGATTCGGCTCGATATATCAGGCCTTTTTCGCCTCTTCGATAACAGGGTAGTGAATGGAACACCGGATGTCCGTCAACTAGATCCCATTGTTGAGTAAGTCGGCGACCTCGTGTCCAGATTGCTTGGGGGGTATCGACGGGTTCGGAAGCAATTGTGCTACAAACTGTCCTAGCAAAAAGATAAATAAAGCGAAAAAGCAATAAATAACCAGAAATAAATCGGGCAGCATAACGGCTTAAATTGAATACACCACACACGGTATCCAACAACACACGCTTGGTAAGTGCTATACATCGCCCTCAACATCGGGTCAATATTCTCAGACATCGTTTCGATAAATCAATCGATATCCGCGACAACCGATTCCCAACATCTTGGATAATGCCCGCAGTTCGATTCCCAAATTCAAAATCGATGCCCGCAGTTCGATGCCCAAACTCATACCGATACATGCATTCCTCAGAGGCACACTCTAACAAGCACATAGCGTATAAGTGAGAGCCAAAACACCCCTATGTTGGGGTAGGGTTTCGCCCCTATTTTGTCAAGAGCTAGGGTTTCACTACGCACACACGGCTTCAAACAACCTATAAACGGGTAAGCAACCCGCCCTAGTTTGGAATGGTCACTATGGATCCGAATATGCACTAGGTCGAATGGTCAAAAGGGTGCCCCAGAAACCGGGTTTGTGTTCCCATATCGGCAGAGTTCAGAATCGAAAGCAAATTTTATGGACATGCCTTGACAAGACAAGCCTCCCAAACCGCCAGAATAGCAGATGGCAAACACGGTGTCCTAGGCGCACCAATGCAAATGCAATGCAAAGAAACACACAAGCGTAGTCAAAAGCAGATATCACGAAGTTCGAGTCAAGTTCTCTAACTCCCCAAAGAGTCGCCAGAATCAGAATAACGCCATGGGGGACCTCGCATACCGACTCGATTTTTGTTGCGGTTCCAAATCTTGAACCAAAGAGTCCAACTGCAAATCGCTTTTGAAGGAAAACAGATTTTTTGAAAGAAGTGCCAAACATGGATCGCTTTGCGATAATGTAGTCGCCACCTAAATATTTTAAAATGGGAAATTTAGGAAACCCCGACTCAAGGCCAAAAGGCCACGTGGTCCGTCATCACCAAAGTTGGCTCAGAACTTGGGTACGATTAGGAAGGTCACATCGTGAGCACCTCTCGGCCAAAGACCGCCTCTACTAACCATGATATCAATTTTTGAAAACATTGTGTGTTCTTATTCATTATTAGCCTAGGATTACTATGTGATGCTCAAGAAGAAACAAGTATAGATCGGGCCGCTCAATTGGAACTAAACATTTCATGTTTGTTTGTTTGAAAATGGTTTGCTACCCGCAGTAGGCTTAAAATGTAGATTTTGCCACGCCTAGTGGGCTTAACAAACAATTGATGAATTGCTCCAATTCAGATAACTCAACCTCCACCCACAGGCATTCAAGGCTATATCACATAAGCATTTAGCCTCATGGTAAGCATGCTTTCATGGCGCCACTCACACACATGCAAGGATGCTAAAGCATAAAACTTACCTAGTACTCCAAGCCAAAACAAAAGTCGATTAGAAATCATGCATGATCCTAAAATATACGTAATGCCTAATGCAACACATGCAAAAATGCAACTATAGCAGCTCGGCTATTCTAAACATGGTATATGGAATGCAACCTAACATGTATTCAACTTTAGAATTGAAATACAATGCGCTTTGCATGATGTGCCGAGTTCGATGCATGCAATACAGATGAATGATGCAAACATGTCATTACATCAGTATGCTAATTGAAATATGCCCTATATCTAACCATTCAAAGCGTAAATAAAAGGAGAAAGAAATGGGGTTGGAAGACATACATCACACTCACACACCCTTATTACATTTATGCCCTCGCAGAGGGTCCAATAAATATACAATCAATAAAAGAATATACAAATCCGAAATAAATATACAAATTCTAATTAATTAACAAGTTAATTACAAAAGAACTAAATCGGGCGTGCAAGCCGTGGACCGCCGCTTCGATAGATGTTGTATGTTAGGTCATGGCGCTGAAATCCAATCGAATGCCCTAATTAGCCTCTGCTTAGCAGATTTCTAATTGCGTGCAGACCGAAAAGTTGATTCTTCATTTTGTCGCAACGGAGAGCAGAAAAGGGCATAGCAAAGGATTACACAAATATATGCATGCCTCGATCCTCGTGCATCAATCACGCATATCGATGCATGATGGCCGAGGAGCCGATTTGCACAACTCAATATAGGGATGAATACATATGAATGCTACAACAAAACCTAACTCCATCATGGGTAATCCGAGTGTTGGTGATTTGGGAATTGAGACTCGTTCACTTCCTGAGTACAAAACGCTGCCTCGCTTCCGTGCAATATGCATGATATGCATGGAATGCAACTAACATGTAATATAGCATGCACAATGCCATGAAAATGAGATGAAAATAAGATGCCTCGAAAGCGGCGCGGGCACGCAAAACCGAGGCGATGACATGAAATGCAAAGCGGATAAAGTAGTGCAAATGCGTGCACACGGGCACGTAAACCGAGGCGATGATGAAATGAGAAATCAGATAAAACCGAAGTGCCTCGAAACGCGTGCCCACAGGCGCGCAAACCGAGGCGATGATGAAAGATGAAAATCGGATAAAACCGAAGTGCCTCGAAATGCGTGCCCACAGGCGCGCAAACCGAGGCGATGATGAAAGATGAAAATCGGATAAAACCGAAGTGCCTCGAAATGCGTGCCCACAGGCGCGCAAACCGAGGCGATGATGAAAGATGAAAATCGGATAAAACCGAAGTGCCTCGAAACGCGTGCCGTAGCATAAAGGCGATGATGAAATGAAAATCGGATAAAACCGAGGTGCCTCGAAATGCGTGCCCACAGGCGCGCAAACCGAGGCGATGATGAAAGATGAAAATCGGATAAAACCGAGGTGCCTCGAAATGCGTGCCCACAGGCGCGCAAACCGAGGCGATGATGAAATGGGATGAAATGGCATACGGAATACAACGATGGGCTTACACCAACATGGGAGAGCCTCAGCTCACTCACATAGGAGGCCGTCGGATAAAAAGCAAAGCTGCCTCGAAACGCGTGCCCGCGGACACGCAAATCGAGGCAATGATGTAGAAGCATGAAAATGCAAATTGGGCTTATGCCAACATGAGATAGCCTCAACCACACTCACATAGGCTGCCGTCGGATAAAAAAGAGGTGCCTCGAAGTGGGCACGCAAATCGAGGCAATGCATTAAGGCATGAAATGACATGGGAAATGATATGCAAGCATGCAAACCATATTTCAGCACCTAAATGAAGGGGGAAACAGCCCCGAAACAATTCGAAATGACACCCGAAGCATGCATTCATCCCGAAAGTGTGAAATTAAGCCCCGAAATGGCCTATAGCCGTGCTATACATGCAAAATATGATCATGGCAGCAAGAACAGTAGCAAGGCAGTCCCAAATATGGCATTTTTCAGTAAAAAACATGGCCAAAATGCAAGCATAGATAGATCAACAATAGCATGCAAAATTAGTGGCCAAAAGAGGGGTATTGAGACAAGTGATATATGAAAACCCCAAATGGACAAACTTTCTTCTACAACATTGAAGATGAGATGAAAATAAGCACAATTGCAGAAGATGACATCCTCAAAATCAGAATACAAACATGCTAAAAAACCATGCAAAGTAGGCTTCCAAATAGGCTATATCATGAGACATGCAATGCACACACCAAATGACAAAGCTTTCTTCATGAAGTATGTAAAGGGGGTCAAAATAAGACCAAAACCAGTAGGGGTCGAAGTCCCAAAAACAAACACAAATAGGTCAAAAATTGCATGCAAAAATGGCACACTTGATGAAATTTGAAGGGGGTGGTATATACAATGACCAAATGAGGTTGGGCCCTTCTACAATGTTGTAGAGGGGCTCAAAATGAGCACTAAAACCAGTAGGGTCTGACCCTGAAAACAAAAAAGGAAATAGGCCTAAACTAGCATGCAAGATAATGGCATAAAAGCTAGGTATTGAAACAAGTATATCATAGAAGCCTCAAATGAAGTTTAGCCCTTCTACAAAGTTGTAGAGGGGCTCAATATGAGCACAAAACCAGTAGGGGTCGGAGCCCCAATTCTCAACCAAATAGAGTATAGAAATGAATCAAGAAAAAGCCCTAAAAGTTGGTTTTGGAGACTTACCCTTGAAGACTTGTCTTTCTTTGATTCTTGGCTCTGATTTGTAGCTTCTCAACCTCTGAAATTCACTTCCTAGCTGCTGGAGTGGTAGTAGGGAAGGTGAGGCTAGGTGTTGGTGAAGAGAAGGCCTAGGGACTTAGAAGCTTTTTGAGGTTTTGAGCTATGAAAATGGTGGAATTTGGAGAAGTCTTCTTGAAGACAAATTTTCCAACCTTGAAGAAGGAGAGGGAGGGCCCTTCAAATAGGCAAGAAATGGGGTGTAAAAGGGGAGGGAAAGCACCCAATCTTTCCCTCCAAAATATCCAGGATGCCGGGATATCTTTGGAAGATATCCTGACAATGACAATTTGGAAAGCAAAAAGGCGGCGGCCAGTAATTTGTGGGGGGTGGCCGCCCGGCCCCCCCACCTGGTCGGCCAGCCACCCACCATGGCTGGCCGGCCACCACCAGAAAAAGAAGTGAGGATTTTCTGGCCGACCATAATGCCAAAGTGTCCTCCCAAGTGTGTAGAATAAGGTCCTGTGGTCGAATCTGCAACGAAGAAGTCACAACATAGAGCTTGAAGGAGGCCCAAAATGAAACCAACAATTGTTTGGCCGACCACCAACTTTTGTGTCCTCCAAGATGTGTAGAACAAGGTTCCAAGGTCGGAAATTGGCAACACCAAGGAGCAGAGCCACAACATAGAGCTTGAAGAAGAGGCCCAAAAATGAAACCCTGAATTTCTGGCCGACCACCAACCTTTAGGGTCCTCCTAGATGCCCTCATCACAGATATGTAGCTTTGGTTGGAAGAAAATACCCCTAGGGTGTTCAACATTGGCAGGAAGTGAGCAAAACGGGCTCGAGGAGCTTAAACGGTCATCTGGGTTAATTGCTCGCCTCCCCCTCCCCAGTGGTCTTCCTGCTGTTGCAACACAGGTATCTGCCACGTTTGAACAAAAACTAATAAGAAATGCACGGTCGGGGCCAAAAGCCGAAACCAAATCGGGATCCGAAAATGGAATGCAGTGCGGAAGTGGTATTCGCAGTGAAGTGGGTACCTGCGACCCCGGTGTCCCCCGGAATGACAAAACAGAGGTCCCTCCCAAAAATCAGAGAAAACCGATGCAAAATGAATACTCGGGACCAAAAGCAGGCAGTTTGGGGTCCCAAAACCTACTGAGCAGGAAGTGGCATCTGACCACGAAGTGGGCATCGGGGCCCCAGGTTCCTTGAAATGATAAAACAGAGGTTTCGCTAGAAACCGGAAAGCGGATCTTGAAATGAATGCTCGGGACCAAAAGCTCAATTTGGGGTCCCAAACCGCTATGAGCACCGAAGTGGCATCTGACCCGCAAGGCATCGGGGCCCCAGTGTTCCTTGGAACATTAAAAGCGAAGGTCTCCGCCAAAACCGGAGAAGTCGGAGATGGTTGGGCGGTCCCGAGCCGAGGCACCTGACCCTAACCCCGGCAAGGCAAGACTCGAAATGGGCAAAATGGCCTCTGACCCACGAAAAGTAGCTCACGGCCACCGGGAGATAATCTACGGGATCACTCCCTTCCCTCAGGAAAGAAAACAGAGAAAACCGAACCTGGTTCGCAAACCGAGACAAGGTAGAGAAGATGGTTCGGAAGTCCGGAGGCAGGGCACGCGGCCGTGACTCTGGGACTTTTGAACAAGCACAGTATGCAACATCACCGAGTGCTCAACCGGTGACGTCTGAGCCTTAAGGTCGGTCAAAAATGGGGTGTCTACACTAACATGGTGTACCAAAACCAACACACAACAATGTTGTATCATTGCATAATAAGCATATAATACAGCCATGTCATGATCAACAAGTACTCAAACATGATGCTCCCTCAAGAGGTCAAAAAGTGCCCTTTTCAAGGACAACAAGGAGAGGGGGTGGCCCTCTCCTTCTTGGAACTTCAAAGCACCATCCTCACCACTGAAATCCCTCAAGATTTCAGTGGTGAGGAAAACAAACACCTCTGATCCAGCTCACTCAAAATAGCACAAAAAGGGGCCTCTCAAGGCTTAATAGGGGTCAAACACCTCCAAACCACAAAACACTCTAAACAAACTTATTAGAGGGCCCAAAAATAGAACTTTTTTGTATTATATACTAAGCTCAAAAACAGTTCTAAGATAGGTAAAAAAAAGCAATGCAAGAGAGGGGTAAAAATGACTAGTTTCTTACCCTTGAAGAACCTCTTCAACAATGGTGGACCAGCCCCTTCTTGAGCTCCAAATCAGCTTCAAAGCTCCAAAAACATGCCTCAAGAACCTCAGTTCCAAGAGGATGGTGTGATGGTAGGTGTTTGTGCACAAAACTAAGCCTAAAACACACACAATGGCAAGAGAGGGAGAGATATAGATATAGGTTAGATACACTAACTTAAACCCTAAAACAAGAGTCTTCTCACTCTCTTCTCCAACTTCTCCAACCCTAGAACAAGGGAGAGAGGGCCTCCTCTTATAGAGGAGCCAATCTTGTAAAGCTTACAAGGTAAGCTAACAAGAGGGCCATCCCTCCATACACGTGTATGGAGGGGAAGCAAATGCAAGATAGCTATGCTAAAATATCTGCAAAAGCAGATGCACAGTAGTCGGCCGGCCAAAGATGTCATTTTGACAAAATTTACTGCCGACCGGCAACATACATTGCCGATGGCATAAAACCCTGGCCGGTGGCCTCTAGCCACGGCCGGTGATGTGTGGGGATGCCTCACAAGGTATTCCCTGCCCCTCCAAGGCAAAGCACAAGTGTTTGGTGCGAAACCAGACACAAAACAGTCAAGTTCGGGGATCCTGAGGCAAGGCGCGTAGCCGAGACCTCCGGGAACTCCAAACGAACATAAACATGGATGATCACCGGGTGTTCAAATGGTGACGTCCAAGTCTTGAGGACGGTCAAAAATGGGGTGTCTACACGATGTCAATTTCCAATTCACTCATAAATGGTTTTAATGAACCGTCTTCACCGTGTGACTTGCCATGCAGCAAGGAATATGTCACCTCTTTGGACCCACCCTAAAAGATGTGTGGGACCTATTCAATTTCGGGCTCAAAGTTGGCCCAACATAAGCCTATAAAAACCAAATTTTCAACAATCCCCCACATGAATGGAATTTGATAGAGAGAAAATGCAACAACATGATCTAATTGCAGAGAATACAGCAATTGGAAATATTTTGCAAATGATAGAGAGTAGTTGTCTCACGGTGTTATGTCGACGACGAATGTGTCGTGACTTACCATTATATATATGACTCTATGCTCTACCTATTGCTGATTGACTATCATAACGTATGCATAAAGCAGGTACCGATTTTGGCCACATTGGAATACCTTTAAGGAAGTAACGAAGCCATTCTGTTTCTTCCCCAGCTTTATCTAAAGCTATGAATTCTGATTCCATAGTAGACCTAGCAATGCAAGTCTGTTTGAAAGATTTTCAAGATATAGCCACACCACCAAGAGTAAAGACATACTCACTGGTGGATTTTGAGTCTCTAGTATTCGATATCTAGTTTGCATAACAGTATTCTTCAAGTACTGCTGAATATCTAGTATAACTTAACCCAATGTTACGAGTAAATCGAAGATCTTAGAACCCTTATAATAGCTTTCTAGTGTTCTACTCTTGGATTACTCATATATCTACTTAATTTACTTACTGCATAAACTATATCCGAGCGAGTGTAGTTCATCAAATACATTAAGCTTTCAATAATTTGAGCATACTCTAATTGAGAAATACTTTCCTGTACATTTTTAAAAAGAAACAAATTAACATGCACAGGTGTTCTAACAAGATGATCATCATCTTTGCTGAATTTGTCAAGTATTTTCTCAATGTAATGTGATTGTGACAAAGCATAACCTTTTGATGTTTTGGTAATTTTCATACCAAGTATTAGATCAGCAATTCCCATGTCTTTCATGTCAAAATGTTTATTCAACATTTTCTTAGTAGTTTTCATCATGTCATTATTACTACCTCTGATAAGCAGATCATCCACATAAAGACATACTATAACATAACCATTGCTAGTGTTTTTAATATAAACACATTTGTCACATTCATTAATTTTGAATCCATTTGACATCATTGCTTTGTCAAATTTCTCATGCCATTGCTTTGGTGCTTGTTTTAAACCATATAATGATTTAACCAATTTACACACTTTCTTTTCTTTTCCTGGAACAGAAAATCCTTCTGGTTGTTCCATGTAAATTTCTTCATCTAACTCACCATTTAAGAAAGCGGTTTTCATATCCATTTGATGAATTTCTAGATTGTACAATGATGCAATAGCAATTAACATTCTAATGGATGTTATTCTAGTAACCGGTGAGTATGTGTCAAAGTAATCAAGACCTTCTTTTTGTCTAAAACCTTTGACCACAAGTCTTACCTTGTATTTGTCAATTGATCCATCCGTTTTCATTTTTCTTTCACTTATACCCAAGAGGTTTACACCCTAGTGGTAAATCCACCAATTTCCAAGTGTGATTTTGCAGGATGGATTCAATTTCGTTGTTTACAGCCTTTTTTCATAAAGGAGCTTCAGGACTAGACGTAGCCTCTTCAAAAGTTAAAGGCTCATTTTCTAACAAAAATGTTAGAAAATATGAATCAAAAGATTTTGAGGTTCTAGCACGTTTACTATGCCTAGGTTCCTCTTCCTCATTTTGATTAATCTCTTGCTCTTATTCTTAATCATGTTCTTGATCTTGACTAGTAATAACTTCATGAGATCTTTTGTTAGTACTAGTCTCTTGTCTAGTTTTATTTGGAAACACATGTTCAAAGAAAGATACATTTCGAGATTCAATAATAGTATTTACATGCGATTCGGAATGTTCTAACTTATGAATCAAAAATCGATAGGCACTACTATTCATGGCATAACCAATGAAAGTGCAATTAACAGTTTTAGGACCTATCTTAATCTTTTTAGGACTAGGAATGGCCACTTTAGCCAAACACCCCCACACTTTTAAGTATTTGTAGGATGGTACTCTCCCATGTCACATTTCATAAGGTGTTTGATTCACTTTCTTTTGGAGTACTTTATTAAGTATATAATTAGCAGAAAGTATTGTTTCCCCCCACAAGTTCTGAGGTAATCCAAAACTGATTAACATGGCATTCATCATTTCTTTTAAAATCCTATTTTTCCTTTCAGCAATTCCATTTTGCTGAGGTGAGTAAGGAGCGGTGGTTTGATGAATTATTCCATGTTCTTTACAAAACTCACCAAAAAGTGATTCATATTCACCACCTCTATCACTTCTAAGTTTTTTAATTTTCCTACCAAGTTGATTTTTAACTTCATTTTTGTATTGAATGAAAGTTTCCAAAACTTCATTCTTAGTTCGAATTAAATAAACATAACTATATCTAGTATAGTCCTCTATAAAAATGATAAAATACTTTTTCCCACCTCTAGTTTGAATTGATTTAAAATCATAAATGTCACTATGAATTAATTCAAGTGGTTTCATACTTCTTTCAATTGTATGAAAAAGAGATTTGGATAATTTTGCCTCAACACAAATTTCACATTTATGATTTAAATCAATAGCAAATTTAGGTAAACATCCCATATTAATTAATCTACACAAAGATCCATAATTAACATATCCAAGTCTACTATGCCATAAATTTGAAGACTCAAGCAAATAAGAAGAAGATGTATTTTTATTAATAATAGAGGGTACAATAGTCATTACATTAATTTTGAAAAGGCCATCAAACATGTAACATTTTTCTACATACATCTCGTTTTTGGTAAGTACAAACTTGTCACTTTCAAAAACTAGCCTAAACCCATTTTTACTCAACAAAGATCTGAAAACAAGATTCTTGCGAATGTCCGGTATATGCAGCACATTATTGAGAGTGAGTTCCTTTCCAGATGTCATCTTCAGAATAATCTTTTCTTGTCCTTCAACTTTGGAAGTTGAGAAGTTGTCCATAAAAAGTTGTTCACCATTATCCACTATAGAATGAGATGTGAACATTTTTTTGTTGGCACAAATATGGCAAGTAGCACCAGTGTTTACCCACCATTCTTTAGGATTTCCGACAAGGTTTGCCTCAGAAACAATTGCAGAAAGATTTATGCCATCTACACCATTGGAAATTTCGTCCACTTCGATCATATTGGGTTGAGTAGGCTTTTTGTTTGTTCTTCTTTTGTTTTTGCCTTTGCTATAACAATCTTTGGTCCAATGTCACTTTTTATCACAGATGTAACATTTGCCATTAAACTTGTACTTTTTAGTTTTTCCTCCTTTAGAGCCTTGTGAGGAAATTTTCCAAAAAACTTCCGTTTTTTAGCTTTTGGAGCATGTTCCACCATATTTGCCTTTGACTCCATTGGATACTTACTAGCCCGTTTCTCTGAATTGCGATTGTCCTCCTTAATCCTCAAACGCACAATTAATTTCTCCAAAGACATTTCTTTGCACTTGTGTTTGAGGTAGTTCTTGAATTCCTTCCAGCCTTGTGGTAATTTTTTAATTAAGGCTGCAACTTGGAAGGATTTACTGAAAGACATGCCTTCTACGTGAATGTCATGCAGAATGAGTTAGAGATCTTGAACTTGGCTAATCACAGTCTTAGAATCAATCTTCACAATGTCCAAGAATTTGCCAACCACAAATTTCTTTGAGCCAGCGTCTTCTGTTTTGTACTTTTTTCTCCAAAGACTTCCAAAGTTCCTTTGCCATTTTGATAGGACCGTAGACGTTGTATAATGTGTTGTCAAGTCCATTCAAGATGTAGTTTTGGCAAAGGAAATCAGTATGTTTCCAAGCATCGACTGCAGCAACCACTTGCTGGTTGGTTTCATCATCTTTCAGAGTAGGAGCATCCTCACGGAAGAAACGTGCCAGGTTGAGAGTAGTATGGTAAAACAACATTTTTTTGTTGCCATCTTTTAAAATCAATTCTTGATAATTTCTCTGGCTTTTCACCATGATTGACTAGCACAGTCACAACAGGAGGGATTGGAGCAATTGCAGCCACCACACTAGTACTTGTTTAAGCATTAGTTTGACTAGTTTCAGTAGCCATGAATTCTAAATTATAAAACAAAATTAGAATTAGAATTTTATACTACACATAAAATTTAAACCAAAACCATATAATTAAATTCTATAAAAACAAAAGAAATAAGAATTGCAACTTTTATTTCTAATTAATTTGAAAATAAAATAAAATTTTATTTAAATAAATTAATTCCACATAGAAAACTAAATTTCTATAACACTTCAAAAATTAAAATATTGAAATACAATTTTAATTAATGAAAACTCAAAAATTATTTCTGAAAATCAAAAATTAATTTCTGACTAACTTCACAAATAAATATTCTGAATTGTTAATGACACCAATATATTACTACTAGTTGTCAAAGAAAATAAACACTATATTATTACTATTTGTCAAATAGTATATTACTACTATTTATTTTTTCAACCAGAATATTATTTTGTAAAATCACATAAAATAATTTCTGTAAGAAGAAGAAAAGAAGAAAGGAAACAAATGAAAATTTTTGTATAAACAGAATAATTCGAATCTATCTTAAGATTGTTGAAACAATCTTCTATGTAAAATAAATAACTTGAAACTAAATCAAACAAATAAAAATAAATTACTTATAAAATTTATTTTACCGAATCGAATAAAAATTTAAAAAATCAAGTCGAGTGTGTGACACCTGATCCTTAAGACAGATTCGCCCCGCTTCGCTGCTTACGGACTGATGGCGTCTATCTCTATCTCCCAAGATACAATGATCTTTACAAAATGTAGTAGCACTCCAAACAATTTGTACGATGAACAAAACTTATGTTCTAAACTCTCTGAATTTTTCTCTAAAATAATATGAGGAATAAATTGATGTAAGAAAGAAAAAGAAAGGCAACAAAATGAATTTTCGGAATGTCGAAATCTACTGAAATGCCTTGGTATTTATAGGACTGAACATGTTTAATTTTCAAACCGAACAGGTGTGTTTTTGAAATAAACAGGTGCAGTTTACATTTCAACAAATCTGCTGGAATTGTTTGATCTGTTTGAACTGTATGAATCTGTCCAAACTGTGCAATTTCAAATCTGTGTAACTACTGGGCAATTTCTAACAGTTAATTTGTTGAAATTTCGGACTGAAGGAAGTAAAATTTGGACAGAAAATTAAATTCAATTTTGGCACAAAATTTGAATTTAATTTCATTAAGAATTTCTGAAAAAAATTCAAATAAATTTTGTCCAAAAAATTAATATAAGAACCGAACCAACCCGACCCACACTCACGCCGGCACGGCCGGCTGGTCGGGCAGTGGCGGTGCACGCGTGGTGGTTTGAGCCAAGGTTCACTTTGTCCATAACTCCTCCTTTATACAAATTTGGGGTGCCCCTTGGGGTCCAACCCAAGTGTTGCCACCTAGAACTTATATACATATAAATTCTTTTAAGTTTCCAATGTGGGATATCTATTTCAAGGAAACCCACATTTTACTTCTTCAATTTCTTATTTTATGAATCTGAAAACGACGTCAATCTCCCATTCACTCATAAATAGATTTGACGAACCGTCTTTGCTGTGTGACTTGCCATGCAGTAAGGAACACGTCACCTCTTTGGACCCATCCCAGAAGACGTGTGGGACCCACTCAATTTTGGGCTCAAAATTAGCCTAAAATAAGCCTATAAAAACCAAATTTCCAACAGTTGATAAACCTCAGGGTGAGAGAGGACACAGAGGGTTAGGTTAACCATTTGGAGGTCCTTAGTGCTGAAAATAGAGGAGAAGGTGTGGGGGCGAGTTCGGATGTCAAAAATAAAAGGCTTTTGGAGCCATGGGATGAAGGTTTGTGAGAGAGAAAGAGAGAGAGATGTGAATAAGAATGAATTAACTAGGGCTTTGTTTCAAAAAGAAAAGGCAGAGCAAATTAATTGAAGAGACCTGTTTAGAGACTTGTTTAGTAAATTCAATCTAGCTAGGCGTTTCAAAGAGTCGTCTAAATTACATTGAAAAATTATACACCATCACACCTGAAATTGTGATGAAAATAAATATATATAATCATATTTATTTAAAACATGTGATTAAAAAAAATATTATCTCACTCATTAAATTAAGTGTGATTAAAAAATTATTTTAATTTTTTTGATCACACTTTTAATAAAAGTGAGATATTTTTAATTCTTCTCATGTGATCTTTAATCATATGTTAATTAGAAGGTGTGATTAATATATATATATATAATCACACTTATTGAAAAGTGACATAAAAATAAATATTATCATACTTAATCAAATCAAGTGTAGTTAAAATATCAATCTAATTTTTTTTTATATTTTTTATCACACTTCATGGAGAAGGAGATTAGTGGTGAAGTTGTGGTAGTGGTAGATGAGATGGAATGACGGTGGTAGAGGAGAGGTAATGGTAGTAGTAGTGGCGGTGGTAGTAGAATGATGGCGATCGTGGTAGTAATGCTAGTCATAGAGGTGGAGTAGCAACAATGGTAGTAATGGTGGTAGTGGAATAGCATTTGCAGTAGTGGTGAAGGTGGTAGAGAAGATGGGCGATGAGAGAGAAAGAGAGAGAGAGAGAGATGAGTGAGAGACAGATAGTGAAGATAGATAAAGACAGAGAGACAGAGATAGAGTGATAAGCAAGAAAGAGACAAAGTGGTCGCTAAAAGTGCATTTTTTTGTAGTGGATCGATAAATCAAAAGAGAGCTCGGTAAATAGAAAAGATGGAAGGAAGAGAGTGAACAAGGCAAACACAGTGGGAGAGAGAGAGAGAGAGAGAGCGAACAGACATGCAGACAGAGAGAGAAGAGTGATGAGTGAGAAAGAAAGAGATAGAAAGAGAAAGGGGGAGACAGAAAAATAGAGAGAAGAGAGATGAGCGAGAAAGATAAAGAGATAAGAGATGAGTAAGAGAGAAGAGAGATAAGCGAGACACACACACACACGCGCGCACAGAGATTGACAGACAAACAAAGAGAAAAGAGTGATAAATGTGAGAGAGAAAGAAAAGAGACAGAGAGACATGAAGATGAAAAAATTGGTAAAAGAGAAATATTATATCAAAAGAGTAAGAAGACAACCTTTTTTAATTTTTTTTTTTTTGTGACAGAAAAATATCGTTGCATTTATTCAAACCATTTTGTGACTGTACATATATGAAGCCGTCTCAAAGCCACAATATTTTTTTTTACTACAGCTGGTGCTATCGCAAAAACTCTATTTTTTGGTGATAGCAATCTCTGCCGTCGCAAATATTCTCCGTTTTTTTGCAACAACAATTTATGTCATTGCAAATACTCTTCTTTTTCACAATAGCATTTTTTGCCGTCGCAAATACTCTATTTTTCCGCAACAACAAACTGTGCTGTCGCAAAAACTCACCTTTTTCGCAACAGCAAGTTGTGTCGTCGCAAATGCTTTTGTCTTTTAAGTCCACTTTTCTTGTAGTATTTGTCCCTTAATTTACAAAAATAGTTTAATATAAAAATAATTTTTAATATTAAGATATATCAAAAACATTAAAGGTATTTATGAAATTTCATATAATTAATCTCATCATAAAATAACAAAACAAACATAAATTTTTGCTAGTTTGATGATCATCAAACAAACATAATTTTTAGTCTCATTACTAACAATTTCCACACTAACAATCCTATTCAACTTAACTTTGAAAACAAACAGGACAATATTCTTAAAGCAATAAAATTTTAGAATAATTTTTATTTTTAATGATATAAATTGAATTAGATTAGATTTGACTAAAATGAAAATATTTGAAGATCTTTTCCAAAAACATATATAATATGCTTCTCCGACAAGCAATAAACAGCGACCACACGATTAAAATAAACATCAACGGTCCAAAAAAACCACTGAGGCCTATAAATAAACAAAGCAATAGACCCTACCAAAACTCATCACTGCTTTGGGGGTTTTTAGTTTCAGCAATGCTACGCACACATAGGGTGAAACATAGAAGCTGAAAGGGCGGACGATCAGTTAGACAACTAGAAGACACTTGATTGCTGGGTTGACACCACGACAATCGCAGTTGACAAGTTTTGTCCGGTTGACCAGGCGAACGACTGGTGAACAATTTGTGTTTGGTTTCTATGTCCCATCCTCTGTGCTCCTAGACTTTTTCGTTTTAGTTTAGGGTTTGTCTTCCTCTCTCTTTTTTGATTTTGGTTTTGATTTTGATTATGTGATTGCGATTTGTGTAAACAATACATTTGTTTTCGTTAAATTGCTTGGTTTTGTCACGACCCGCTCCTCGTACCCAAGGATTAAGCATCGTGATGGCTAGTAATTGAGGTTACCTCCGGCCAATTCTTAAACAAATCAATAAACGCAAGCGGAAGAAATATTTGAGTAAGGGTACCAAAATAATCATTGGAGCTTCTATTTTTATTACAAAATATATTGACCAAAAAGGCCGACATTTACATATAAAAATATCAATAAAGTGTTGTGTATGTTTATTCCGCAGCCCCGTGTCTAAGACTTTCCCGAAGCTATTTCCTGAAAATTGATAAACAACTATAAGCACATGGCAGAGTGAGAAATATTATACCAATAGTATAAGAGACACGAAATAACCATGGATAGTTAGCTAGGCCAAAACATTTACATAAACAAATCATTTAAGTAGCAGAAACTAAAATACAGATATTATATAAATATATAACCATAACCACAGTGCATGTAGCGAGCAGAGGTCACGTAGTGACAATCGAATGCAGATACGGATTCAAGAGGTGGCTCGTACGGATTCTAGAGGTGGCTCCCACAATAGTGTAGCACTTAGCTCCGTACAGCATTTTGTTCCGCACAGAACAGAGGTCAATAGATCCATGACAAAACAGAGGACCACAAAATGGTCAAACAGAGGCTAATAGTTCTTTAAGTCCCCCAAGGCGTGGGACTCCTGTGGTGGTACTTAAAAAAAATAATTGTATATAAGGTCGTAACCAAATATTCTTTAAAATATAAACAAACATACCCATAGGTTTCCTTTTAAGCAAATAGGGTTTAGAAATTAAACCACGTAACTGAAACCTTTATAAAACATAACTTTTATTAATATACTAATAAAACATAACTTGTATCAAACAGATTTTGGTAAGTCAAAATATAAGTAAAATATATTTTGGTGACTCAAGGTATAATATAACTCACCTTAACTTTAATACCTTACTCTTTCCTTCCACTATCAAAAACCCTTTCAACTTCCACCATTATTTTTTCCTTCATTTCCTCTCTTTCTTTTCTTTCTTTCTCTTTTCTTTTCTTCTTTCTTTCTTTCTTTTCACTCTTTTTTTTCTTCCAGTTGATCAGCACCTCCTATAAATAGGGAGGGAAACCATTCGGGGGCCAAGACGTGGCCGAGTCCAATCTTTGTCGTATCTACCTCAGATTCGTTCTTATCTAATATTGTTGGCTACATATTTTGTAAAAGCCAGTTACAATTTGACACGTGGCAGAGTAAGGGTATTGTGGGGAGATTATTCAAGTCTTTAATCCTGATCATACACGTGGCAATTAATATTGGTTCTCACATGATCTGAGTAGCACTAGATTAATAAAGAGATGCAAGGTGACGTGGCTTCAACGGTTACTCATATTCAAATTCAGATACAGGAGAGAAGCTCAACTGCAAGTGATGGCATAGTGGAACTACTTATAAGGCAACATGATCAGCGATCATGGAGAAGCAGTTCGAAAGTCATCCTTGAGAAGTATAAATAGCAGGGAAGGTCCCAGAAAAAAGCCCCAGACTCAGATCCAACAAACCAGTCATTTAATTCATATTTTCTTTTCTAGTTTTACATTTCTTGCACTTTAAATTCCTGCACTTTAAATACCTGTTCTTTACATTCCTGCACTGCACTTCGATTTATAGGAGTAGTTTCAAGTAGATCGTCACTGTAAACCTCTTCGAGGCTGAGTTTAGATCATTGTAAGTGTTCATTTTAATGAAATACTTCAATTGTTCGTCATTTGATTGTTATTTTACTTAATTTCTCCTAAGTCAAGCCACCAGTAAAAGTCCTCTTCATTGAGGCTGAAAGAACTAAAACGCAATCGTCTGATAATTGGTTGGCAATTATAAATTTTGTAAGGACTGATTGATCCTTACTGGCACGCTCGCATTTACAAAAATACCCTTCAAAAGCCAAAAAGCCAACATATAATTTTGGCACGCCCAGTAGGACTTGTTAAAATGGCTAGACGAAGACGATAAGGAGAAAATGAACACTTGGAAGAAGGCGTAGAAGGAGAGGTAGAAATACCTATCCAGAGGATAATGTGGTAACACATCCTATAGAAACTCCCATGTTATCAGAACCTATGGTCGAATAGACCAGTACTTCGGGACAAGAACCATATGTTTATAATATTGGACGAAACCAAGGAATTGGACCATCCACTGTTCCATCTACTTAGCCAACCAATCCATGGGATGGCCTAGTAGACGCTATGGGACAACAATTAATAAACACAATGGAAAGGTGGGCAACATCCTTTTTGGATCGAATGAATAACCACCAACCAACAAACACAAGACACACAGAGGAAGTTTTAAATGTCCCTCAGCAAAGATTGGCTAGAGACAAACAGCCTATGCAAGTTAATGGATATTCTAATGGTCAAACTAGTAACCAGAACTATGAAAGACCATCACCTCAATCTTGGTATGAACCCATTTCGAGGCCTATAGCAGGCCAAAATGCCTCAGTACTTAACAATGAAACCACACAAGTTGGTGGATCTGGCCAAGTACAAGAAACTGGCGTGAGAATGGTTACAAATCCCATGTTCAAAGCCATACCTGGCACTAGAGGGTATAATAATCCCTTATTCGAATTTATACCCGGGGGGTTGGAAGGTTGGCCTGCAAATGGAAGGGACACAACACTTGTTCCAGCACCTTTCGCAGGACAGGCTCAAAGGGGTTACCCACACCCCCAACAGCAACTTGCACCACAGGGGCAACCAGTCCCAAATGTACCACTTTATGGACCAAGAGGACCGCAAGCACAAGATTGTCCACCAAATCCTGTGTTTGTCCCTCCAGTAGTGGTTCAGCAGGCACAAAATATGGTCCCTAGGGACCAAATTGCTGATATTGTTAGGGAGATGTGTGGACCGATGGCTCAAGGGGTCCAGACTCCTGTATACAGAAAACCATACCCAGAATGGATAGATAGGGTACATGAATACCCAAGGGGGTTCAGGATACCAGATTTTACCCTTTTCTATGGGAGTGGAAATCAATCAACAGTAGAGCATATTGCTAGATTTGCTGCTCAATGCGGTGAATTCACTAATCATGATTATATGAAACTGAGATTATTTCCAAATTCTCTAACTGGGGGAGCATTTGTATGGTACATCAACCTTACACCTGGCTCCATTCAAACTTGGCAACAAATGCAAGAGGCATTTCATGCCCAATTCTTCTAATCGGAGCCAGAGGTTTCCATAGCAGACTTGCCAAGATTGAGTCAAAGGCCTAAAGAAAAGGCTGCTCAGTTTATTGCCAGATTTAAAAGGGCTTGAAATAAATGTAGAGTCATACTGCCAGAGCCAGAATTCGTAAGATTGGCTCAAAATGGCTTAGAATTCAGGCTTCGAAAGAAGTTTGACTCAACTGAATTCAGAGATTTGGTCGAACTAACCTATAAAGTGTCTCGATATGAAGCATTACTAGAGGAGGAACAAGATCGAAATAATGCCTCGTACAAGACATATTATAAAGATCCAAATTATGAGATTGATGCAGCAGAGATTGTGGGCAAAGAACCTGTAATCTGTGAAGCATTAATTCATAAGGATACAATAATTGACCAGCATTTTAAAAAGAAAGACTTTCACAGAAAGTACTCTTTCGATCTAACAAAAGCAGATGACATTTTTGATAATTTGCTTGCAGCCAATTTCCTTAAGTTACCAAAAGGAGTAAAACTGCCATCTCCAGATGAACTTAAAGGAAAAGTATATTGTAAATGGCATAACTTTTGGTCTCACTCGACTAAAAACTACATTGTTTTTCAAGACAGGATCCAAGAGCAAATTCAGAAAGGAAGTTTGAAATTCCCAGCCAAAACAGAAAAGGCCATGGGGATTGACAGTAACCCGTTTCCAGAAGTTGGAGAAAACGCAGTTAATGTGGTTGTACCAAACTTCCAGAATTTATCTCTGCAGGAGTTGGAAGAGGTCAATGTGCAAATGTATATTGCCAACCAGACAAATACCAAGAAAGACACTAGAAACCCACCAGCTATTGGACAAGGTTTCTCACACCAAAGGGAATACTTTGAGGAAGAAGCATTGGATGATGATTCCTTGGAAGCAGCTGTAATACAGAGGATGTGTCCCAGGTGCAGACTGAGTTATAAATGGTTGAAGGGGCTTCCAATTGATGGGAAGTAATACTACAGGGATGTTTAGAGACATCCTAAATCAACCAACGCTTAGAACAAAAGGCCGTATCCGACTAGTGATAGGCAGCGACCACTAGTGGTTGAGCCTGCAATGGACAGAATGCATGCTAAAAGCAAGAGGCCCTTACATGAATCTAGGCCACCTAAGTATTACAGAATGGAGAGCAGTCATTCTGAAAGAAGACTGGAGAGAGGCTTATTTCATGGGATCAAAGCCAGGGATTGGCCTCCTAGACTAGCCTCACGCAGGACAGAAAGTGGCTACCTTCATCGAAGGTCTAAATCAGGCTCAAAACATGAGGTCAGAATCAAACACTTACCTTCACAGCCAGCTTCGAAGATGGCTTCAAAGGTTGAAAAAAAGCAATTCAACATCTGAGTCAGCAAGTTCGTGGGTACTTGGGGTCCCAGATTGGTTTGTAATGCAGAACAAGCCTAGGGAAGTACCTGCCCAAAGGGATGTTGGAAACCAAGGCAGGATGGTCAAGCCTCCATTGGTGGCTCCGAACAATTGGGTATTGCTTAAACACCCAAAGACAAAGGAACCAGATATGGTTCCAGTCATTTCAAGATCACAAAGGAGGAAGATTCAGCGCAGGTACACCTAGTACCAGCAAGATCTGAAAAAAAGTAGAGAGAGTTCTTCACTGGTCAAGACAGAAGGAAAGAAGAATCCAAAGTCAGACCATACTCCAAAGCCAAATCCACAGAACAAAGTGGTTGGCAGTAGAGAACAGTTGGCCAAGGTTCATTCTGAACTAAAGGCCAGGGAGAAGGCTAGCTTAGCAGGGTTGGAGAAGGCTCTGATGGAAAGTGATAGCGAGACGGAAGAAGAGATTGGCATAAGCCAAAAGAAGGAAATGGCAGAGGAAGAAATGCTCGAAGCCTTCATGGCTGAGCAAACATTTCTGGCTGAAGGACCAGTTGAGAAAGATCCTTCGAAGGAATCAGTTAGCAACAAAGTGCCAGAGTGCAGCATGGAGAATGCTGCTGAAGTCACTGATCAAGGTAGCCAAGAAAGGAGGCAAGCACAGCCAGCTATCCAATTTGGCTCATTTCCTCCAGTATCAGTCAATATGGTACACATACTGCCTCACGAGTTCCAGGCTGAAGAGGAGGACCAAGATGACCAAGACATGGATCCTATTCCAGTCTCCAGTGAGGAATCGCGAGTGAGTATGGTACATGATGAGTCTGAAATGCTACTCCGATGGAAACTGAATGCGAGAGCGAGGAAGAGGTGAGCATGAACCTCTCATATCCTTTTGAATATCCTTCGAATTCTATGACACAACATGTCAAGCCTTTGTACATCAAGGCTTTCTTTGATGGGATACAATTGAATCAGGTCCTGATAGATAATGGGGCAGCAGTGAACTTACTACTGAAATCTTCTTTGAAGAAACTAGGGAAAAAGAATCCCAGGTTGATCCCAACCAGCACGACCATCGCTGGCTTTGCTGGAGATAGACAGATGGCACAGGAGATTCTACCCATTAACTTGAGTATGGGAACCAGGGACTGCATGACAACATTCTTCGTAATCGACAGTAATGCTAAATACAATGCTTTACTTGGGAGAGATTGGATCCACACTAACAAATGTGTGCCTTCCTCTTTACATCAGAAAATCATGATGGCTTTGGGCAATGGAGAGACAGAAGAGATTAATGCAGATCCTCAACCCTTTATAGCCTGTGCAGACTTTGCAGAGGCCAAGTTGTATATTAAGGGAGTGACACCACTCAGTATACTAAGGAAAGCTGATGGCTCAGCCGAAGTGACGGCTGATGAGGAAGTGACACACCTGAAGCACTTAGTCCAAGAGAGTGCTGATGAAGAGATTGTCGTTAAGGATGACAACGATGCTTGGTTATAGGCAAAGAGATGAAGAACAAGAAGCCAAGTCCTTGGCTCTGATTAAATTCTTAACATTTGATGTAAAAGCAATAGTTCAGAAAGTACAGGAGCAAGAGAGAGAAGCCAAGATAATTGGCTGCAAATAGGAGCAGCAACAGGTCAGAATTTTGACCCTTGGTAAATACTGTGCATTGGACATTGAAACAAAAGTCCAGGAGATATAGGAGGAGGATGCCTTATGGACAGATTTTGTCTATGAGGAGGAGGGCAAAGATGTTGAACTAAAGAACATGGGACCAGAATAAAGCAAGAAGGTTGCTTCGAAGGTTGAAGAAACCAAGGAAGAAGCTTCAATAAGTTCTCAGACACAAGACCCCTTAGAAGAAGTAAATTTAGGGGAAGGTTTTATACAACAGCCCACCTATATAAGTGCTTGCTTGAATGTTCTGGACAGAGACCAGTTGTTGGTTGTTCTAAAGAAATACAAAGATTGCTTTGCATGGTCCCATAATGAACTACTAGGATTGGATAGGTCATTAGTGGAGCTCCCTATGAAGCCTAATTTCAAGCCATACAAGTAGAAACCAAGAAGAATGAGTCCAGAAGTAATTCAGAAGGTCAAGGAAGAGATTCTTAAACTACTCAAGACAGGCTTTATTAGGACATCCAGGTATGTTGAATGGCTATCTAATATTGTGCCTGTAGTTAAGAAAAATGACAAAATGAGAGTATGCATCGATTTCAGAAACTTAAATCTAGCAACTCCCAAAGATGAGTACCCTATGCCTATAGTGGATCTGCTGGTAGACAGTTCAGCAGGGCATCAAGTTTTATCAATGATGGATGGGCACTCTGGTTATAACCAAATCTGCATTGCAGAGGAGGATATCCACAAGACAGCATTCAGATGTCCTGGGAATATTGGCACCTTCGAATGGGTTAAAATGCCATTTGGTCTGAAGAATGCTGGGGCTACATATCAGAGGGCTATGAACACTATCTTTCATGATCTCATTGGAGGGTATCTAGAGTGTTATATTGATGACATTGTAGTGAAATCCCAGTCCATGGAGGAGCATCTGTTTCATTTAGAAGCAGCTTTTGAAAGAATGAGGAAGTTCAAGTTGAAACTCAATCCTCTAAAGTGTGCTTTTGGTGTATCATCTGGAAACTTCTTGGGTTATGTAGTGCACAAGAAAGGAATATAGATTGATCAGAATAAAGTTAAAGCCATCATTGAAGCCAAGCCTCCATCAAGTAAGAAAGACTAACAAAGGTTCCTCGGACAAGTTAACTTTCTTCGAAGGCTTATTTCTAACACTGTAGGGAAAACTAAAGTATTTTCTTCCTTGTTAAGGCTGAAAGATGAAGAGGAATTTGTGTGGACAGCAGAGCATCAAATTGCTTTCAAAGGTATTAAAGCCTACTTGGCCAACCCTCCAGTGCTGATGCCACCAAAAGGAAATAAACCCTTGAAGTTGTACATAACTGCAGCAGAAGATTCATTGGGAGCCTTCTTAGCCCAAGACAATGAAGAATGCAAGGAGCAAGCTATTTATTACCTTAGTAGGTTTTTAAATTCTTGTAAATGTAAATATTCAGCTGTTGAAAAGCTATATCTTGCTTTGTATTTTGCTACAATGAAATTAAGATATTATCTTTTACCTACAACTGTCTTGGTAATTGCAACCACAGATTTGGTTAAATATATGTTATCTAGACCTATGTTGAGGGGAAGAATTGGCAAGTGGATACTAGCCTCATCAGAATTTCATCTAGGATATGTCCCTCAAAGGGCAGTAAAAGGGCAAGTTTTAGCCAATTTTCTGGCAGACCATCCATCTCAAACAGAGAGCCAAGAGATAATGGAGCTTGGTATAGCTAGTGTTGAACCATGGCAGATGTGGTTCGATGGATCGAAAGCCAATGGCTTAATTGGAATTGGTGTTGTGATTAAATCTCCACAAGGGGTAGAAACCACACATGGTTTCAGAGTGGATGAAGCCACTTGTTCCAATAACCAGGCTGAATATGAAGCCTTAATTGTGGGACTAGAAATTCTTATTGGATTACAAGTACATGTAGTTGACATATTTGGAGACTCTCAATTGGTGGTTAACCAAGTGAAAGGGATTTTCAAGTGCCAAAGCATAAGTATTTTGTCATACTATATTGTTGCATTACATTTGCTTTCTCAGTTTCAAATAGCAAATGTAACTCATGTTCCAAGATTCTTGAACAATAGAGCTAATGATGTGGCTCAGAAAGCTTCGAACTTCAAGAGAAGGGATGATACCCAAAGGGACATAAGTCAAACAACATATCAAAGATTAATACAACATTTGAATAAAAGGAATGTGGTCTTGGAAGTCAATCATAATGACTTACAAGAACAAGATTGGAGGCATCCAATAATGCAGTACTTGGCTGGTCCATCTTCGAAGGCCAGCAGGAGAATCAAATTGCAGTCTATGCAATACATGATATATGGTAATGCTCTCTATAAAAGGGGGGGAGATGGTTTGTTGCTGGAATGTTTAGGTCCAAAAGAAGCATTAACAGCTGTGGCTGAGATTCATGAAGGCATCTGTGGTGCTCATCAGCCTGGTGTGAAGATGAGATGGTTGCTTCGAAGGCATTCCTACTATTGGCCAACTATCCTTAAAGACTGCATAGAATATGCAAAGGGTTGCCAGGCATGCCAAAAGCATGGCACAATAAGGCATGTGCCCATAACTGACCTACATGCAGTAGTGAAGCCTTGGCCATTCAGAGGATGGGCCATGGATATGATGGGAAAAATACACCCACATTCTTTGAAGCATCATTGTTTCATTCTAGTGGCTACTGATTACTTCACTAAGTGGGTCGAAGCCAAGCCATACAAGGCTGTAGACCAAACAGAGGTCATTGGGTTCATTAAAGATTTGATCCATAGATTTGGCATCCTACAAACCATAACTGTGGATAATGGGACTGTGTTCGATGGAAAAATGGTGAGGTCTTTTGTGGCAAAGTTTGGAATTAGCCTTGTTAATTCCACACCTTATTATGCACAAGCCAATGGTCAAGCTGAATCATCCAACAAGTCCTTGAAAAAAGGAATACAAAAGGTTGTGGAGAATAATCCCAGGGATTGGCATAACCTTTTGTTAGATGTTTTATAGGCTTATAGAACTTCCCCAAGATCAAGCATAGGAGTCACTCCTTATGCCCTAGTATATGGACATGATGCAGTTTTACCTGTGGAAATAAATGTTAAATCTTTGAGGGTAAGATACCAAGATCAGTTAGATCCTGAGCAATACCATCAAAGTATGTGCTTGGAGTTAGAAGGCATAGATGAAGCCAGAATTTTGGCATTTAACAACATTCTTTTCCAAAAGAAGAAAGCAGCCAAGAATTATAACAAGAAAGTCAAACACATTGGCTTTGATGAAGGTAATTTGGTATGGAAAACAATACTCCCAATAGGCATTAAAAGCCATAAGTTTGGCAAATTGTCACCTAACTGGGAAGGACCATATCAAATTCATAGAGTTCTGCCTTTTGGAGCATACCATTTGAGAAATTTGAATGGGTATGTACATCCCAAAAAGATTAATGGCAGATATTTGAAGCCTTATTTTCCAACCATTTGGGAAACATAAGGAATAAAATAAACATTAAATACAAAAACATAAGACTGCTCAAATGATAGACAAAATTTGTTCTTTCATAAGGAATTAAGTACATTGTGCCACAAATTGGCCCAGAAATCATTACAATGTCTTAATTGTTTTTGTACAGTAGATTTCCTATTGATAAGTGATGGAAATAATTGAATAGCTACAGCCATCTCTCCCTTTCGATCAGCCAGTTCTTGGTTGGTGATTTGCAATTTAGTGTCAGTTCGAACCAAGGCCTGGTTTACTACAGCTAGCTCCTCTTCAAGTTGAGCTTTCCTCTCCAACAGTTGGACTCGAAAGTGGGAGGCCGAGGAGTGTTGTTCCTTAAGCTTTGATACTTCAGCATGTACTTGGGAAACAAAACTCTAGTCGCCGACCAATTTCTCAGCCTCAGCCTTAGCAATTTGACAAATGCTGATGTAAAAATCGACAGTAGCTGCTGCCTGAGACAAATGACTTGAAACATCCATGCCTGACTGTTCAGTAAGTTTACAGCACTGGAGAAACCCATTTCTGATTATAGGCCTCTGTAGAGCCTCAAAGGGAATCCTCGAAAAGGAAATCAGTAGTTCCAGGCATGTGTCCAGGTCTATTGAAGGTATAGAAGGCTTGCGGCTGGAAGAAGAAAAGCTCTCAAGAATTTCCAACAAGGAGTTAGCCAAAACTAATGGCTCAGCTTCAACACTGGATATTGGAGAGGTAGAAGGTATGTCAAAAAGACTAGCCAATCTGGCCTCAAAAACATCAACCTCATCCATAGACATGAGGGGTGCAGAAAGTGTTGTGGTGGAAGGCACAGAAGACTGCATGGGGATAGGAGAAATGAAGGGAGCATATTTGGCAGCTTCTATGGTCTTAGCCACCAATGAATCAAGGGAAGAGGGGCTGGAAGTAGGCAAAGGTGATGAACTATGAGTTGGAAGACTACCAGCACCCTCTGTAAGGGGATCAACTGCCATCAGAGATGGAGTAGCAGTTAGAATTTCTGTGAAGGAAGGAGGAAGAGCAAGGCTCGAAGAAGAAGTGGACTGAGATAGATCAAAAGTCAGGAAAGGGAGGTATGGCTCTAAGCCAAGAAGAAGAGATGCAGGAATGCTTGGCCTCAGGGAAAGTACAAGAAGTGTAGACCTTGGAAGTGGGAGGATAATTTGAGTAGTCCTCACATCCTGCATCTAGTCAACTTCAATTGAAACTGAGGGAGGCCTCACTGGAAAGAGAAACGTAGTAGTTGTTGCTGCAAAAGGAAGAAATACAAAGGACTGTCAAAATTCAATATCAAAAGTTAACAAAAGAAAAACAGCGGAAGTGTGAGAGAAATTACTTGTTCCAGAGGTATTAGCACTGATGGGAGAGCTGCGAAGGGAGTAATGTTCGGCAGTTTATTGCCTTCTTGCAGTTTCCCTTTGTAGTGCGTCAGCAGCAGCGGCTTCATCTCTCAAAAATTGTTGCTGCCGTCTCTTCTCGGCCCTCTCAAAGACAATTATTGCCTTGGGATGTTCCTGCTTTACTGCCTTGGCAGTTGCTTCATGAATAGAGTCTTCAACCAATTCAGTAGCAGGAACAGTCACTTTCCTTCTCTTCCTTCTTGGCAGTGTTGCTACTGGCTCCTTTTCGATCTCCCTCTCTTCAGTTTGGGGTTCAGATTCTTCAGAGGTAAGTTTTTTCCCCATTACTATAGTAGTTGCCTCGAGAGGAGGATGTTCGATTATATCAGAAGGGGAGGCAGCCACCTTTTGTCTCTTTGTTCTTTGCAAGGGCACTTCTCGCTCTTGCTCAACCTCTTCTTCTTCTAGAGATTCAGATTCCTCAGGAGGAAGGACTAGCTTCCTTTTCTATTTTTGTTGTTGTTTCTTTTTGAGAATAGCTAAAGTTTCAGCTCTCTTGGGGGATTCTTCTTGCGGAGACCCTGCACCAAAGAGCATAAGTGTAAAGGAAACGAACAAAAGATTCAAAAGAAAGAAAAAGGGAAATCTGAAAATATTTACCTTTCTTCGAAGCAACTCTAGTAACTCTAGCTGGAGGGGATGAAGTTGCAGGAGTAGTTATGGCAGCTTCAGGAAGAGGGAGAATGTTCTCAGCTGTTGCTGACTTAGCCTTTAAAGTCACTCCCAACCCTATTAGCAAGTCATGAGGGTGCACAGTTAGGCACACTTCCATATTAGCTATCCACCAGTTCTGGAATCTTTTCAAAACTAAGTCAGATGGAAGAAAGGGGACAAATTGGAACTCATTCAATTCCTTCAGCAATTTGAGTATTGCCGTCTCTATCTTGGATTTGGATATTCTCAAATCTCTAGCAGTGAGGTGGACATTCGAGAAACTGCAAAGTGGAACAGGTATCTCTTGAGTGAGCCCAAATTGTCTGGCAAACTGGGAAGGGCAATACACCTCAGATATGCATTTATAGGCTCGAGGGTTCAAAGTGCCAATGAACAATTCCCTTGGTAACAGTATAGAGGCCCACATATCTTTATGAGGTGAGATGAAGCACTCTTTATCAGCCAGAAAAGTTTGCAGCCAGGATGGTCCTCTATTGGCTTCGAACGGACAAAAGAAGGAGGCAGACGGAGAAATAGGGAATTGGTAAAAGAAAGTAAAGTAATAAGCAAAAGAAGCAGAATAAAGGACAATCCTAGCATACTTCTCCCCATAAGTGTTAGGATCCTGGACAAGGAATCTTAAGCATTTTGAATGCAGATCAGTAAAATAGGCGAAGAGCCAGAGCTGGAGCACCCAGAGTGGACCTCCTTGGTTAACATCAAGTGGTCTTTCACAAAATTAGGAGCAAACTCTGTAAACATGGCCTAAAATGTAAGAAGCAAGAGCTATATGTTTTTTCAAGACAAGAGCTTTCGCGAGGGGAGCGAACTCAGGCATAATCCTCTGAGACGATGTGCAAAAAAGAAATTTGCATAACCAGTATAAAATAAAAGAAAAGAGTTCTCTGTCTTTCACAGGGCCTTCCTTTTTATTTTCAGCCTTTACAAAGTCACTATAAGAAGAATTTAAGGCTGGAAGGGAAAATTTGACTGGGAGGTTCGGATAGTTGGGAGTAAAAGGAGAGCCATGAGAGGAAAGCCCTAAAAGATGGAAAATATCGAGAATGGTGGGAGCCATCATACCACATCGAAATTGGAAAAAATTAAAAGCCATATTCCAAAAACATAAAGCAGCTGGAATTAAAAAGAGGTCCTCAGGGATGATGAACCTGGAAAAACGAAGGGCGTCGAGGATATAGAGCTCCTGTAAGTCATCTTCTCTCGCAGGTACAACCCTGTCA
This sequence comes from Camellia lanceoleosa, assembly GCA_025200525.1. NCBI lineage: Eukaryota > Viridiplantae > Streptophyta > Magnoliopsida > Ericales > Theaceae > Camellia > Camellia lanceoleosa. Next base: position 146,855,364 of record CM045764.1, on the reverse strand, counting down.
TACCACTCCTCCCATTCGGTTCTCAGTGTCGGCCAGCAGTGATGAGGCCGGGTCATTCTCCAGTTGCTCCAGTCAAGCCCTCCTTCGTATGGAAGAAAGTGATCCTCCAAACGAGGGTATAAATCAGGAAGTTGGTCAGGGGCCTCCCGAAAGATGGGACCTAGGATGTATTCTTGTTAGTTGCTGTGACGAGGAACAAAAAGACGTCCATCTATAGCGCTCGACCCACCAGTTGTTAGTTTGGTGATTTCTTCATCGATGCATTTCTTCAAAGCCATGGTAGGGCTGATACGGTCGCCAGCAAGCACTTTCAGCGAAGAAGGATCCATTGAGGAAGAGAGGGTTAATAGAGGATCGGTAGGGTTTGTGTGTTAAAAAAGCAAGTGATTTCAGAGCACAAAACAAAAGAGCTTTTGAAGGTTTCGTGTCTGAAAAATATATTGCGTAAGTCGTTAAGTACTAAAAAGTACAAATACGAAGAGTTTCCTTCAATATTGATACTTTTGGAGGGAAAAAACACAAACCCAAATGCTGAGACTAGCTTCGAAGTAGGGTATTTGGCTTTGAAGCCAAATTTTGGCGCCAAAAATCAAACAACAACGGCTTCGAAATACAAAAGCCGGTTTCGAAGCATACTACATGCTTAAAGATGCTAGAATGCTCGAGTATTGGTCTACTTCAAAGGGTTTAAAGACCTGTTTGAGGGTTATTAATGAAAACAAAGGCCTTCGAAGCAAAACTTAGGATTCTTTAAGGCTGAGAATTACTATTCGAAACATCAAAACCAATCGTTGGTTTTTATAAAAGGAGATTGTCTTTTAAACTAAAATAGCATGGACTGCTCTTCAAAGTAAAAGTGGTCAATTTAAAATTGATTGGCTATATCAACCATGACCATATATTGGTTCTAGTTAGTTTTGAAGGGTAAGGTTGTTAAATTTGAAGTACTAATTCTAGATGATATCAGCCAGAATTGTCAATTTTACTCCATAAATTGGAAAAAGACATGTTGGTTCCTTTTAGTGTTTCATTAAAAACAATTGAGTCCAAATTCGAAGGATGAGATTGTTCAATTCGAAGCTCTGAATTGGCTTTTAAAGACAAAAGGAAACAAAGTCAAACAATGTCAAATACAGAAGAACTTTGTGTTCAAGCCAAGGCAATTACATCAAGTAACCTTATCTGGGTACAAACTCAAGCTCATAAAAATAAGGAATGGAATAAATAACAAGATCATGAAATTTAGTCCAACAATGATCAATGAATTTTTGTTCTTTCTTTATTGTATCTTCTATTTCTTCTAATGTTGGCTGCATGAGTTGATGTGCTCTCACTTCGTAGTAGAGCTCTTCAGCCTTTATTTTGAAAACTTCCTCTCTCAATCTTTGTTCCAGTTCGTCTATGACCAAATCATCCCAATACGCAGAATCTTTATTCTTGAAATTATCGAATTCTTCGATGAAGTTTTCTGCTTCGTACTGGGAATGAATTCGAAGAGACGAAAGTTGGTCTAAAGATTGCATAGTAGCCTTGGAATTTCGATGCCAGTAGAGGAGCAATGGAAGTTGGTCCAGGAACATATGAAGTTCTGCTTGGGCAAGGGGATTAAAGACATGGCTCCTAGTCAGAATATCACAAGCCCATTGAAAGTTCTTAAGAGGGACTGCATCCTCAAGAACATTGAAGGGCAAGTGAAAGAAAGCTGTAAGCAGAAGTTGAGCTTGTTTCCGCTCAGTTGGAGTAGGGAATGGTGGAGGTTTGTAAGGTGGAAAGACCTTATCCATGGGAAGGGCAAGCCTCAGTTTCTCTGTCCAGGAAAGAGTTGTTGGAGGAGAAGGGGTAGATGGTTCTGCTTCAGAAGATGAAATAGATGCTTCTGTTTCAGAAGATGGAGAAGAAGGTGTAGATGCTTCTATTATGGGAGATGGCACGGGAGCGGAAGGAACAAAGGTATTAATATAATCAAGCCAGTCAGAAGAACAAATCTTCGCCTATTTGACTAAGAATGATGGATTGTACCCTTGTGCTTCTTCTAGGCGCCGGGTAGCATGTATTATCCTTATAGGCATGGAGGATATGTACCATGCTACAAGCAGATTCTCCTCCAAACTACGTCGATGGTCAATGGGCACGTAGGGGTACACCACTGAACTTCGAGCGTAAGAAGGAAATTCTAAAGGGTCAGTGAACTCAACAAAATAATGATTGATTCGTTCCCTCAAATCTTAGGACTCAGGTGTTGACCAGCTTGTCCAGTCAGAAACCCCAGAAGAGGAAGAAGTTACAGCTTCATCCCATGCAGAGGTTTGAGAAGAAGAGTTTCCCAAGTCCATATTTGCAACTTGCCGAATCAAAGGCTTGAGAGCAATTCGTTCGAGGTACAAGGGGAGGTTAAAGGAAGAATTTCTTGTATCTATATCTGCAACTTTTTGAATCGAAGGATTAAGGGAAATGTGCTCGTAGTCCAAAGGTTGATAATTTGCAAAAGCTCCCATGACCTGAATATTGAAAGGCGGGTAAATGTGGTTAATGAATGCGTGGAGGTTCTTTCGAGGGGAAGCAGCATTACTCAACAGCTCTTCATATGCCTGATTAGTAGAAAGGGAAGTTGATTTAGCCATGGTCTGTTCAAATACTAAGGTATTGGGATGTTCGACAAATTGAAAGAGAGTTAATGCAAATGATCACCAAACAAGTGACGGTTGTGTTTCCAGAATATGGACTCCATGCACGTTCTAAAAACGCGGGAAAAAACTGTGATCCACTAATATCACCAAGTATTGGGTATATTAGTGCGGGGGATAATGTTGGCTACATATTTTGTAAAAGCCAGTTACAATTCGACACGTGGCAGAGTAAGGGTATTGTGGGGAGATTATTCAAGTCTTCAATTCTGATCATACACGTGGCAATTAATATTGGTTCTCACGTGATCTGAGTAGAACTAGATAAATAAAGAGATGCAAGGTGACGTGGCTTCAACGGTTACTCATATTCAAATTCAGATACAGGAGGAAAGCTCAACTGCATGTGATGGCATAGTGGAACTACTTATAAGGCAACATGATCAGCGATCATGGAGGAGCAGTTCGACGGTTTGAAGTGCAGTTCGAAGGTCATCCTTGAGAAGTATAAATAGCAGGGAAGGTCCCAGAAAAAGACCCCAGACTCAGATCCAACAAACCAGTCATTTACTTCATATTTTCTTTTCCGGTTTTACATTTCCTGCACTTTAAATTCCTGCACTTTAAATACCTGTTCTTTACATTCCTGAACTGCACTTCGATTCATAGGAGTAGTTTCAAGTAGATCGTCACTGTAAACCTCTTCGAGGCTGAGTTTGGATCATTATAAGTATTCATTTTAATGAAATACTTCAATTGTTCGTCATTTGATTGTTATTTTACTTAATTTCTCCTAAATCAAGCCACCAGTAAAAGTCCTCTTCATTGAGGCTGAAAGAACTAAAACACAATCGTCTGATAATTGGTTGGCAATTATAAATTCTGTAAGGACTGATTGATCCTTGCTGGCACGCTCGCATTTACAAAAATACCATTCGAAAGCCAAAAAGCCAACATATATTTATATTTAAGGTAATTACTCTTTGACCCAATATTTTAATATAATTATATAAATAATTTAATTCATAATTAAATTATATTTTATCATATACTAACAGAAAATTAATTATTTATTTTATTACCACACCTATTATTTTTATTATTATTATTATCTATATTATTATTATTTATATTTTGACCCTTAAATTCATAATAATTATATTATTTTACAAAATTACACATAATAATATATAATAAATTATTTATTTTTTGAACTGAGATTAAATAATATTAGTATAAATTCTACAGAATAATTAAAAATCTGGGTTGTTACAATCTTCCATCCTTTTAAAATTTCGTCCTCGAAATTTGTCACAGGTGTAAGTTATCCGCTGCGCACTCTGATAAATATATATTAGATGATTAATCTGATAGAAAATATTATCTTAAAAAAAAAACTTTACCAAAAACAACGCATAGTCTAGTTATCAAAACTTGGTTTGGGCTAAAATGAGAAATAATGGATGACTTTAAAAAAAAAAATTTCACTCGTTTTATTTATGATAAAAATAAATAAAATAAGAACACAATGACAGAATTATATGCAAGAATTGAAAATTTTGAGATGAACTTTTCATTGATGGGAAATAGTTTCAAAATTAGTATCTTTAAAATTTGAACCCACTTTTTAAAAAACATCAAAATAATTTTTTTTTTAATACTGAACTGAAAATTATATGTATTTAATTATATTATAATTTTGATGGGTGCTTGAGCCCGGCATCCTTCTTTTCTGGTCCTTCTTTTACTATAACAAATATATATTATATCTAATATCCTTCACAAATTAGGCAAATTTAAAAAAAAATATATTATATATATACTCATATAAAATTATAATATAATTAAATCGACTAACAAGATATAATAATTCGATATTAATTACCCGCTATCCTACTTCTTAAATGTGCATGTGTCCTATGCTCCAATGATGATTTTTTTTTATTATAAACCATTGCTTTAATACCATTTGTCACGACCCGCTCCTCGTACCCAAGGGTTAAGCATCGTGATAGCCAGTAACTGAGGTTACCTCCTGCCAATTCTTAAACAAAGCGGAAGAAATATTTGAGTAAGGGTACCAAAATAATCATTGGAGCTTCTATTTTTATTATAAAATATATTGACCAAAAAGGCCGACATTTACATATAAAAATATCAATAAAGTGTTGTGTGTGTCTATTCCGCAGCCCCGTGTCTAAGACTTTTCCAAAACTATTTTCTGAAAATTAGTAAACAACTATAAGCACATGGCAGAGTGAGAAATATTATACCAAAAGTATAAGAGACACGAAATAACCATGGATAGTTAGCTAGGCCAAAACATTTACATAAACAAATCATTTAAGTAGCAGAAACTGAAATACAGATATTATATAAATATATAACCATAACCACGGTACAGAACAGAACAGAGGTCACAGAAGTGACAGTCAGAACAGAGGTACGGATTCAAGAGGTGGCTCGTACGGATTCTAGAGGTGGCTCCCACAATAGTGTAGCACTTAGCTCTGTACAGCACTTTATTCTGCACAGAACAGAGCTCAATGGATCCATGACAAAACAGAGGACCACAAAGTGATCAAAGAGAGGCCAATGGTTATTTAAGTCCCCCAAGGCGTGGGACTGCCGTGGTGGTACTTACAAAACATAATTGTATATAAGGTCGTAGCTAAATATTCTTTAAAATATAAATAAACATACCCATGGGTTTCCTTTTAAGCAAATAGGGTTCAGAAATTAAACCACGTAACCGAAACCTTTATAAAACATAACTTTTATTAATATACTAATAAAACATAACTTGTATAAAATAGATTTTGGTAAGTCAAAACATAAATAAAATATATTTTAGTGACTCAAGGTATAATATAACTCACCTTAACTTTAATACCTTACTCTTTCCTTCCACTATTAAAAATCCTTTCAACTTCTACCATTATTTTTTCCTTTATTTCCTCTCTTTCTTTCCTTTCTTTCTCTTTTCTTTTCTTCTTTCTTTCTTTCTTTTCACTCTTTTTTTTCTTCCAGTTGATCAGCGCCTCCTATAAATAGGGAGGGTAAACCATTCGGAGGCCAACACGTGGCCGAGTCCAATACTTGCCGTGTCTGTCTCAGATTCGTTCTTATCTAATATTTATATTTAAGATAATTACTCTTTAATTTAATATTTTAATATAATTATATAGATAATTTAATTCATAATTAAACTATATTTTATTATAAATTAACAGAAAATTAATTATTTATTTTATTACCACACCTACTATTATTATTATTATTATTATTATTATTATTTATATTTTGACCCTTAAATTCATAATAATTATATTATTTTACAAAATTATACATAATAATATATAATAAATTATTTATTATTTGAACTGAAATTAAATAATATTAGTATAAGTTCTACAGAATAATTAAAAATCTGAATTGTTACAGGTTTCGATTCTGTCGTGACGATTACGAAGATTTGGAATGAACTATTTCCGTGTAGGTATCTTCCAATTGTATAATCGTCGTATTTCGATTCTACTGTTGGTGGGTGGACTATCTGTTGAAACTAGGGGTGCTCGCGGTTTGATTACGGCCGGTAAACTTCAATTCATCATTTGTCCGCTAGATTGGCGAATGCGGATTAAACGGATTGGCGGATTGACAGATGGCGGTTTAAAATTTTACAAATTTTGAACATAATATAATAACTTGTCAATATTTTTTTTGGATAACAATCCAACTCAACATAATCAAAAGATTATCAAATAAATTGTCAAATGTCAATAATAAATACATATAAGAAAACCATGCATTATCAAAACTATTTCATTACTTTTTTTTTATTCAAAAACTATTCAATTTGATTTTTAAAAGAAATGACAAAATTAAGTCTTATATTTTCCACACAAAAATACAAAATATCAACACTTACCATTTGATAAAAAAGATTATCAAATTGAAAATACAACATAATATCTAAACTCTTTTTTAATTAAAAACACAAACAAAATATCTAAACAAATTAAAAATACAAATTCTTACAAATTACTTGGGGTATTCGCGGTTTGGCAGTTTGATTGTGGCTAAAGGAATCTCAAATTTGCCATCCGTCCAAAACTAGGCGGATTAAAAAAAATAATCCGTAACCGTCTGTTCGTCATCATGCATCCGTCTAAAATGCGATGAATCAAATCGATTTAATCAATTTGAACAAATCAAAATATTCGCTGGACACCCTAATTGGGAGTTTTCCAGTGTCACTGGGACGTGAATTCATATCCTACTACCTTGGGGAGGAGAGTTTGTGCCATTAACTTTGGAGATATGGCGTGAGAATTACATTCACAACTACATGCATACAAAACTTACATATATATAAATCTAAATTTGTAAATGTATTTATTTAGGGTAAGAGTATGGTACACATCTGTATGCACTTTATAATTTAAAAAAAAAAATTATATAATTTTATATTTTTTGAGTCATAACTGAAAATAAGTCATAATCAAATTCATAATTAAAAAATATCATAACGAAAGAAGAAAATTAATTATAATTAAAAAAAAATGACATAACTTAATAATATATATGTAAAGAGTGTGTACAGTAAAATTTCTTATAGATCTATTTTATTGTACTTTAATTTTTTATATTTGTTATGGTACTTGGGATCAGTTAATCAAGAACACATCTCTCGGGACGAAATAGCTTTTACAAAGCCTTCATGATTTTTTCGCGATTCTGAGGCCTTAATTTTTTTCGACCAATTTTTCAAGAAATTACAGTAACCTCTCCTTATATTTTTTTTCTCTATTTTATTTAAATATATATTTTTTTAAATTATTTTTTTCAGCGATTAATCAATGATCTAATTGATTTAAATATCATTACTCAGACAAAAGACCCCTTTCTAATTGATTTTCTAACAGCCCCTTTTTGACCAGTTGACACCATTGGTTGGCTCAGTTCTTGGCAAGTTGGGCAACGACATGGTACCTGGATTATGGGCTTTTGACATTATGTAGGGGGAGCCACGGTAGTTGTTCAGGTATTGTTTGGGAAGTGGGTTGATTTTTTAATTTTTTTAATTATTTTAGTTTGGGATTAAAAATTTTGATTTGGAAAAAACTTTTTAACTTTTTTGACTTTTTGGTGAGATGTCTTCATGTTAAATGACCGAACTTCCCTTGAAGTAATTTTTACATTTCAACTCCATGCCGTCGGTTAGTGGCTAATTTAACCTATTTTGCACTGTAGTGGCTATTTTAGCCCAAAACTCTGTTGCCAAACGGAGCTTGAAACAGATTCGCTGGAGACTAGATATGCTGTGCGACCGACATTCGAGTAAAATTGACCCGAACTACAGCCTTTTAGAAAGAATTTGGGATACGATAGAAATTGGCAATTTCATATGGTGTGGCGAGAAACAAATGCTTGTGCGGATTAAATGCAATTAGTCCAACTGCCTACATCCTCTGTTAGTACCTGTAGTAGCTAAAGATGCACAAAAAGTTGACTCCCTTTGTATCTCCTCCCTCTAGTTATTTTTTATTTTTATTTTTTTTACACCAAAAAGAAAAGAGCAAAAAAGTCAGTTTCAAAGTCATCTTATATTTCAAGATTAAAAGAGAAGGGAGAAAAAAATTGTTAGGTTGCAAATATAAGTATATATGTGAGAGGGTAATTTATATTCATAAATTGGGCCGAGCTAGGTGTTGGGCCGAGCTAGGTCCAAGAACAGCAGATGATAAATACACCGGCCGAAGTGGAGTAGTGCGGATAGTTCGGTTGCCAAACGGGCGTCCGTAGTTCGGTTACGGCTACTGTCAAGATAGTCCGGTCAGCGAATCTAGGTTGGTCAGAGGACCTTTCGGAGAACTGATCGGTCTTGGATTGACTCCGGTTCGGACGCGGTAGTCCGGTTGGGCCACGCCTTAGTCCGGTTGAGCTCTCTTATGGGTAGCTCGGTTGCGGCATGGGAAGCCGAGGTAAGAGAGGTAAAAGCAAAGACCGGACTAGGGGGTACTTCGGTTGTAAGGGAGTTCGGCCGTAGTAAAGCCATCTCACTTGGCTTATGCGGTGAGGGGTGTTGAAGATAAGCATTATCTTCAAAAGTATGAATCCTAGAAGGACTCTCGCATGGAAGAATGTGAGTTCTAGAGGACTCTTCACATGGAGAAGTTAGAGTCCTACTAGGACCGTGTGTGAAACTAAACCTATATAAGCTCACCAACGCCCCCGTTGCCAAGGTAAAACAATTTAGCTTCCTGAACACACAGAACTTGTCCCTCCTTGGCTTGTTTATTGACTTAGGCATCGGAGAGGTTACCGGCTCACCCCGGCTCACGTTGTGTTTTGGTGGAGGAGCAGCGACGTATTGAGGAACGCAGACTTGGTCAACAGGATTATACGAGAAGGTGAATTTCTTTCCCGTACAATTGGCGCCGTCTGTGGGAAGTATCAGACAAGAACAACCTCTTGATCAAGCTTTTTCTCGAACATCAATGGCGAACAACGAAGAACTGCCGCAGTCCGCCGTTGACGGACTAACTCCGGAGGGAGGTGCAAGACGCGAAGGCCTACCTTTGATCCCTCCCATGGCGAGTGCGGAACCACAAAGCGAGAACTCAGGGGAGGGATGCAAGGGGACGAAGGAGGAATGGCAGTCCTCATCCTTCTCGTTCGCAAACCCCAGAAAGACAAAGGCGCAGAGTTGATCCTCAAATTCTGGAGGATCGCGTCAGAGAACAAGACGAACTGATCCGCAAGATGGCAGCGGACATGGAGTCTCTGGCGCCAGATGAAAGGAAAAAGTGGCAACAGAGGTGGGCGCAACAACAAGACCCCTCGCCACTCCGAGGTCGTGGTAGGAATTCTACACCCTCTCAACCAGAGGACAAGCCTCGGGACAGGCGACACGCGATCCGTATCTTCGGGACTCGTCACTCCAGTCCGAGAGGGAAGCTTTGAAAGGTCATACGGAGGAAGTACTTATTGGCCCTCACATACGCATCATACGAGGTCGAGACAGACGGAATTACCTAGGTCTTCCGACCTAAGGTCCATGTTGGAAGAAAAGCGCGATGGAAGAAGGACGCCAGGGCGCGCGATCCCACAGGTTCTGCCGCGGCGATTGGCTCCTCGACGCATGGAAGCGTCGAGGTTGGAATGCCAACCGCGCATTGGCATCTGAACAGCCGGATAAGGCATTGGCGAGGCTGCAGACCTCACCATTCGTCGAAGATTGAGAACGCGCCCCTTCCGTCGGGCTTCTTACACAACCCAAGTTCACGACGTATGAAGGAAAGACAGACCCTTACACCCACTTGAGCCACTTTCGCCAGGTTATGGCTGTATATCGGCGGAATGAGGCGTTGATGTGTATCTTATTCCCCTCAAGCCTCGGCGACCTAGGCTTAACCTGGTTTGAAAGCTTCCAGAACGCAGCATAGCCTCCTGGGCGCAATTGGCAGAGGCGTTTGTAACCCGGTTCAGAACAAACACAAAAACTCCGGTGGAGATCGACGATTGCTCTCCATCGATATGGGCGACAAAGAGACCACGAGGTCTTACAACGATGCGCTCTTGGGAGACATTCAGCAGTTGGAGGCGCCCAACCAACCTAGCCATTACTTGATACAAAGAGGCCTTCCGATCGGGAGCGGTGAGGACTCTATCACCATGACTCGCCACTTACAATGGAGGCCACGATGGAGAGTGCATCGGACATCAGGGTAGAAGAGGATGGCGCTCGTGCCAAGGCAAAAACTGGTGCGACTGCTACACCAGAGAAAAAGACCTCAGCAAAGGTCAATACGGTAGGTCGCCGAAACCAAAACAGACAGGGCAGACGCGACAATGATGAAGACCAGGACAAGAGATGGTTGAGAGTCCGAACTGCCATAACCACGGTGTTCAAGAAGCCGATCTACCGTATACTCAGTGAGATTCGAGACGAGCCTTTCGTCAAGTGGCCTGCCAAGTTGGGCGAGGCCCAGAAGGACTATGATGACAGATCGGATGCACCTACCACAAGGAAAAGGGGCACCGAATCGAGAACCTGCGCCATTGAGGCAACATCTGGAGGAGTTGGTGGCGGCCACTGGATAAATACATAGAAGGAGGGCGCAGCCCCAAGACCACAACCTCCCCAATGGGATGCCAATCGACGCCCGCCACAAGGCATCATCAACGTAATCCATGGAGTCTTTGAACCAGGCGTGTATCACGAGCTCAAAGGTTCAATCAAGAGTGAAACACTTAAAAGAGGTGTTAAGTGCCCAACCTGTCGCAAAAAGGGAGGGCGAAGCTACAAATGTTATGTCCTTTTGATAAAGACTTGGGCGAATATATCGCCCACACAACGATGCCTTGGTCGTCACTCTCCGAGTCAAGGATTTTGACGTCAAGCGGATTTTGATTGACCAAGGTAGCTCGTGCGAAATCATGTACTACGAAACCTTCAAGCAACTCAAGCTACAGGATAAAGACTTGGCCCCGGCAGTATCTCCCCTCATTGGGTTCAACTCCATGCCAGAGTGGCCAGTCGGCAAAATCATCCTCCCAGTCAGAGCAGGGAGTGTGACAAAGCAAGTGGAGTTCTGGGTGTTGAAGGTTCCATCCACCTACAACATCATTCTGGGCAGAACATGGCTGCACGCCATGCGCTCAGTGGCATCCTCCTACCATCAAGTGATGCGATTTCCCAATGACACCGGAGTAATAGAAGAAGTGTATGGGGACCAGATTATGTCCAAGCGATTGCCGTTTACAGCGAATGGTAGCCGCGCTGCCAAAGGATATGTTCATTCGGTTGAAGAACCGGAGAGTAATGAACTATTCGCGGATGTTGGCAAAGCGGCTGATCAAAAAGCAGTGGAGGACCTGGTGGAGGACAGAATAGACGAGAAGAACCTGGATAAGTTCTTCTTGCTTGGCTCGTCGTTGTCGGCCTGAGAGAGTGGAGGTCTTGGAATTTCTAACTTCCAACTTAGAAGTGTTCGCCTGTACTCCATACGACATGCCAGGCATTGACCCCAACTTCATCTGCCACCAACTCAACGTCCACCCTTCGCTGACCGGTCATTCAACGCTTTCGCAGATCGGCACTCCACCACGAAATAGTAGCGAAGAAGTGGGAAACTTGTTGGAGGCGAGAGCAATTAGAGAGGTGCACTACCCGGTGGATTTCAACACGGTTGTGGTCGAAAAAGAATGGGAAGTGGCGCGTCTGCGTCGACTATAAGCATCAACAAAGCATGCCCCAAGGATAGCTTCCTTGCCAAGGATAGATCAATTGGTCGACCTAACAATTTGGTCACAGGCTAAGCTTCCTCGACGATCTGAGGCTACCACGGATCGCAATGCATGAGCCGGACCAGGAGGTCACATCCTTCACCACTCCAAGAGGACTATCTTGTTATAAGGTCATGCCCTTTGGCTGAAGAGCAGGCGACATTCGGAGAATGGTCACCAAGATGTTTGAACCATTGTTAGGCAAAACAATGGAGGCTTACATCGATGATATGGTGGTCAAGAGCAAGAGTGAGAGTGACCATCTCAAGGACCTATGTGAGATGTTTGAGATCCTGAAAAAGCATAAGTTACGCCTCAGCGTCGAAGTGTGCTTCGAGTAGGATCGAGCAAATTCTTAGGCTTCTTGGTAACCAATCGAGGTATAGAGGCGGATCCTTCTCGATCAAAGCAATTCAGAGTTAGAGACCTAACTCGGTGAAAGAAATCTGACATCTCACCGGCATGGCGGCAGCACTTAACCGATTCATCAGTCGGCCTTCAGACAGATTGCCCCCATTCTCCCAGTCATTAAAAGCTAAGTTTGAGTGGGACGAAGAATGCGACAAACCTCTGGAAAGTCTGAAGGAGTACATGTCTTCGCCACCATTACTTGTTGCCCCCATACCTGGGGAAGAACTCTTCCTCTATTTGGCGATCTCTCGGCCTTGATGAAGTGCGGTGTTGGTTCGGCGAAGAATCCAACACCTACCTATCTTCTATGTCGACAAGACATTGCTAGGAAAAGCAAGATACTTGCCTCTGGAGAAGTTAGCAGGCCTTAATGATGGCATCCAGAAATTGGCGCACTACTTTCACGCCCACACCATTGTCGTCCCATGACTTTTCCACTCAAAGCTCTGTTTGAGAGGCCAACTTTTACAGGCGAGTTTTGAAGTGGGCGGTGGAGTTGGGACAATATGGCGTGAAGTTCCAACCCGAGAACATGATAAAAGCCCAATCTTTGGCGGAACTTTCATGAGTTCACTCCTGGAAGCCACCAAGTTTGCCCAATTGACCTGACTGATACAACCAACCTAGGGATGGAGTTTGACGCCGGAATAGCGCAACCCTTAGTACAGGCTACTCAGTCAGCACCCAAAGCAGACCAGGATAAAAAAGGCGAAGAAGAGGCCAACCTTACCACACCAAGTCAAAATTCACTAGCAACTAATGACTTGGGCCCAGCAGAAGACAAGGGGCAGACTGCGATTATGGATTCTGAAGAAGACATTAGCAACCTGGAAGACCCCAAGGCATCGTGAGCCCTCCACTGTTGGAAGTTGTACGTTGGGGAGATGTGGAAACTCTTTGGGGATGGCGCTTCCAATCGACAAGGAGCAGGCCTTGGCATAGTCCTCATCTCTCGAGACGGCTTGGTAGTGGGCAGGCGATCAACCTTGGCTTCCCGTCGAACAACGGCCCAGTCTGAAGCGCTTCTTGAGGGCTCAAGTCGGCTGACATACATGAAGGCCCTTGAATTAATGGTTTCTGACGACTCATAATTGGTGGTGAATCAAATTTCTGGCGATTATGAAGCAAATGACGAAAGAATGGCTAAGTACCAAGACTTAGTCAGGACAGAGATCAAGAAGTTTGAAGTCGTCGAGAATAGAGCAGATTAGCGAGGGAGGAGAATAGTAGAAGCGAGCGAACTTGCAGGCCTCGCCTCGATGGCAGACACCTCCATCCCTCATCCACTATTGGTCGACTATCTGCCCAGACCAAGTATTGAAGACCCAGAAGCTGAAAAGGTATGTTGCGCGGAGTTAGGTCCTTCTTGGATGGATCCCATCATACTGTTCCTGAAAGACGGCACTCTACCAGAAGATAAGAAAGAAGCCAACAGAATAAGAGCCAAGTCGCAACGATTTTGGCTCTCTCCATCCTTAGCATTATACAAGAAGTCGTTTTCAGGACCTTACTTAAAGTGTGTCCACCCCAGCAAGGTAGAAGCATTCTTGTTCGAAATACATGAAGGTGTATGCGGCAGCCATCAAGGAGGAAGGTCATTGGCATACCGAGCTATTTCACAAGGATATTGGTGGCCCTACATGCAAGCGGATTCAGAGAAGTATGTCAAAAAATGCGAAAAGTGTCAGAAGTTTGCGCATCAAATTCACCAACCAGCAAGAGAACTCCTACCTCTCACTAGTCCATGGCCTTTCGCAATGTGGGGCTTGGACATAGTGGGACCACTCCCAACAGCTCCAGGCAACAGGAAGTTCTTTCTTGCGGCAACAGACTACTTCACAAAGTGGGTGGAAGCAGAAGCCTTAGCGTCAATCAAGGAAAAAGATGTGAAGAAGTTTGTCTGGCAGAACATCATTACTCGCTTTGGCATACCAAAAGCACTGATTTCAGACAACGGCACTCAGTTTGATGGCAGAATTTTCAGGGGCTTTTGCGAAGATTACAAGATAGAATTTTACAACTCCACACCGGCATATCCCCAAGCAAATGGTCAGGCGGAGGCGTCAAATAAAGTTGTCCTGGACGGATTGAAGAAAAGGTTGGAGAAAGCCAAAGGCAAGTGGGCAGAAGAGCTCCCTCATGTCTTATGGGCTTATCGCACCACACCGCGACGGTCAACAGGGGAAACACCATTCTCCTTAGCATATGGCATGGAAGCAGTCATCCCCTTAGAAGTCGGCCTTCCCACGATTCGGAGTGAAAACTTTGATCCAGACCTAAATGGCGAAGCAATAGCATTGGAACTTGACACGTGGAAGAAAGAGCGAGAAAAGCGTGATACATCGCCTCCTATCGCAAAGAGTTGTCGAAAATACAACAAAAGCAGTACATCCAAGACAGTTCAAGATTGGCGATTGGGTGCCATAAAGTGATGGGAAACACATTGGTCCCGGAGATGGCAAGTTAGGGCCCAATTGGGAAGGTCCTTACAAAGTGGTGGGATTAGCGGGCAAAGGGCATACCACTTGGAAGATGAGGATGGCAAAGCAATTCCTAGGCCGTGGAACCGCCAATCTAAAGTTATTTTACTTTTAGCTTTTTCTTTTTGAGTATGTGTAATTTTCTACTTTCTCAATAAAACAAGTCGATTCTCTTTAGTATATTTGTTTTCCGTAGAAAGTAGTTTTAGCAAGTTAGTAGCATTGTAAACATAGTTGGCCGGAATAACCAACTATTAACCCTCCTAAGCCCAGGATCAGGATCCGGAGCCATGAGACATTTGGTCGGAATAACCAAACATTCTAAGTTGGCTGGAAAAACCAACTTAGAGGTTGGCTGGATTAAACCAACACTTAGCCAAAGTATGGGAATGGCTACATAGAGGTTGGCTGGATTACACCAACACTTAGCCAAAGTATGGGAATGGCTACATAGAGGTTGGCTGGATTAAACCAACACTTAGCCAAAGTATGGGAATGGCTAAATCAGCACTTGGCCAAAGTATGGGAATGGCTACATAGAGGTTGGCTGGATTAAACCAACTCTCTGTACTCTTCAAGCCGAAGTAAGTTATACCGGCTGAAGAGTGGTTGGCTGGATTAAACCAACTCTCTGCACTCTTGGTAGAAGTAAGTTATCTGATTTGAAGAGTGGTTCAGATTAAACCAACTCTTTGTAATCTTGACGAAGTAAGTTATCTGCATTTGAAGAGTGGTTTGGATTTATCAACTCTTTGTACTCTTGGTAGAAGTAAGTTATCTGCATTTGAAGAGTGCTTGGCTGGATTAACCGAACTCTTTCTACTCTTACGAAGTAAGTTATAATTTGAAGAGTGGTTATCGGATTAAACCAACTCTTTGTACTCTTGACGAAGTAAGTTACATCGGTGAAGAGTGGTTAACAAAGTGAGGTATATGGTCAACCGAGATCACAGTTGTGTAATCAAGTTCATGGAAAAGCAAACAACCAAGCAAGTTCAGAACCGGAGTGCAAGTTAAAAGATTTTTTCATTCAAATCAAAAAGGAAGTGTAATTGTGGGACCATAGTCCGGTTACATAGTTCCAAAACCGAAGTATAAGAGAAAAAAGAAACAAAAATTACAAAAAACAGTCATCCTAGAAGTGCATCTAGTTCGGCATCAAGCTCCGCATCAGCAGCTGCCTGGAGACCGGTTTGGGGAGGGAGCCCGGTTTGGACCGTGGTATCCATGAGCGAGAGAGGATTAGCTGGTGTCTCGATGCGTCAAGTCCACGGTTGGCTCCAACCGTAGCTGATTGTTTTGTTGATCGGTGGCGGCCGAGTCGAAGATGGCTCCCTCATCTTCATCATCATCGTCATCATCTTCATCATCCTCTTCGTCACCGACGCTTCGAGAATGCCTTTTGAAGATCGTCGCATCTTGCTTAAGTGAAGCCGGAATGAAATACGGTGGAAGCGTTATAGCATCGGTATCTGGGGTGCAAAAACTTCTCCACCGCCTCACTTGACCGCACTTAAAAAGACGTCTTTGGCTGCGCCGCATTGAAAGCCGTATCGTCTTGACCTTCTTGAATCCACTTCGGGCCCTTTTACTTGACCTTGACGAGTTCATTTCGGCGTCTTTTTTATTTTGAAGCTGGGCCATCTCCACAAGTAGTGATCTTTCGCCTCGGTGGCGGCCTTTTGTTTGTCACTTTCGGTGAGGTAACGGTCCGGTTAAACGGTCTACCTCGGCCTCGATTCCGCCTTGTTCTTTGCTTGTGTTAGTTCGGTAGCTTTGGCCTTCGTCTTTCATGGCTGCCTCATGATCTTCTGACTCCATCACCTGCCGGTGTGCAAGCGTGGTTTTCTGAAGAGCCTGCACAGAGTGGTAGATTTTTTAGTTAATTGACCGAAGTGGAAGTTGGATAAATTTTGAAGACAGGAAGGCCAGTGTTACTTACGATCATTGACTTTGAAGCGGACGGAGTGATTTTATCTCGGTGTTGAGCTTCTTGGAATGGTGTTCCATGTCTTTGGAAGGCACACCCTGGCGGGTTGAAGGCGAAGGTGATCCTTATCAAGACGGCGAGTCACCCTCGTCGATAGCAGGTTGTTGAAAACTAGAGCCCATTGTGGGTTTCAGACCGGTTGGATGATTCCATTTGGGAGTTCGGTTGGGTATTCTTTGGTGGGCTTGGTGGCGAACATTCTCCTCTTCGTCAACAAGGTGTGGCCGGTTTGGCTAGTCAAGACACGCTTGTTTCAGCGCAAGGGCATTGGGATGGAAGAGCCATCACGGCATCGGTTGGTTGGCGGTGCGGTACCTCGGTTGGGTTTGTTTCGGTGAGCATGGCCTCATTACATTTTTCTTAGCCATCTCTTCTTACGGGGTTAGGCGCACAAGGACAATTTCAGACAGGTTGGGTGGGTTGGTGGATCTTCGAGGAGAAAATCATTACTTTTGCTTTTAAATCGGCCGGAGTATGTGTAGGTCGGCTCGAAGTCAAAGTTTAGCTTGACCTCTTTCTTTCACGGTCTTGTGCGAGTCTGGCGGTGTTGGGATAGTTGTAGTTGGAGATGAGATGAGCTTTATACCAAAGCAAAAGAAGACAAGTGTTAGTCGGTTTACACAAAAGTAAAGTTCAAGAGAACGGCGAAATGAAAGCCGAAGTGTATATCTGGGGCTCCCCTTTCTCCCGTTTATTCTTGACTGGAATTCGGGCTTGGAAGTCCTCAAAGTTTCAGACACCCGAAGAAGTCGTCATCATTGACATCTTTGTCGAGTGTGCTTTATAATCTTTTCTCTACCTCGGCGCACTCTCGGATAGTAGCACCGACCTTGGTTTTGGATCCTATTAGTCTTGATGTAGTATCTCGGCGGACCTAGGTTCGAACGGTTTCTTTGGTTCAGGGCATCTATACCCATTATTATTCGGTATGTGTTGGTGGATAGTTGGGTAGGGCAAAGTCTAGTCTGCCCTAGAAATTCACGGATAAGAAATTTGGAATCTGAGTCAGTCTCGATTATTATTGGAGAGTAAAGGGGAAAGCCCTCCTTGCCCAGGGTCTACACCTTGTTCTACCAAAGTAAGGTTTACATCGGTTGGTATGTGGTAGTCTCTTCGGAAATCGGCTAGACCTCCAGGGGTTTCTACCAAATATCTGTACATCCATTTATTTTATAAATTAAGAAATAATTTATCTCGGTTGAAGGCGTGCTCGATGGTCGGTTGGACACACAGAGGAGTGCTGGGCGGCCTAAGTGCAAAGTTGAAAAAGCAAGTGTCAAGCCTGGATCAAAGACCGTGCTACAAGAATAAAGCAAGAAAAGGTTGGTTTTACTTCGGTTCTATGTGGTGCTAAAATTTGTCTACATCGGCTCGTGAAAGGTTCTCGTTATCTCGGTTCGAAAAAAGTTTGTGGTTATCTCGGTTTCACTTATGGTTTTCTTACCACGGTTAGGCCTCAAGGGCATCTTCGAGTTCGGTTTAGAAACTCAAAAGGATGGCTTAGCGAGGCTTAGCTTGGTCAGGCCTAGCTTCGATGCGAGGTGCCTATCTCAAGTCGATTTGATTTGGCTAAGGTGAATCATGTGCTTACTTATTAAAACTACGGTGTTATTTACAAGTACTAGTTAGGTTCTAGTTCTCTGGGCAGCATCTGATTTCTAGTTCGGTTGGGTTCTCATTTTGGCTAGAGAATCGGTTGATCTACTGAAGTTACTATGATTTGCACAAGTTCCAGTTCGGTTGTATACAGATAAGATCTACCTATAGCACAAACACTATCCTAGTTCGGTTGGGGCATGTGCCAAGATCGAAAAGGTGTTCTACGTGATGTTTCGTCATGTTCATAGTGTTCTTGTGCGGGGTATTTTCAGAAACTACAAAGTGGAAACATGCTTTGCAAATACACAAGATAGGAAGCTATGGATTGAAATGAAAGCAAAAACAGAAGTACAATGGGATTCATGTACTTACCAAGAGGAAGAAGAGGAGGATTGAGGGATTGATCTGAAGCGATAAGGATGCCTGACAACTCCATTTCGAGAATGAAAGAGCAAAGAGAGAGAAGTTGAACAGTAGTGTAAGGCAAAAGTGAAGGGTTCTTTTGGTGTAAGGATTGAAAAATGGAGGGAACTGTTCAAATTTTGCGAAACACGAGGTCGGCGCGACAGCTGTAGAAGGCCATTCAAGGTGTGCCACGTGTCTGGGAAGGACAATCGATTCAGTTTCTACATTTGAAAGGACGTTTGAGCCGGACAGGTATAGCTCGGTGCGGACTTAGCTCGGTTGAGAAAGGTGAAAGGACTCAGCTCGGCTGGAAAGGCTTAGGGATTTCTAGCTCGGCTGGAGAGGCTAACGGATGGTTAGCTCGGTTGGAGAGGTTAAGAACTTTAGATCGGTTGGTAAACAAGTAATCCCTATCACGCTTTGCGGATGGAATTAAGGGGCAATTGAGAGGGTAATTTATATTCATAAATTGGGCCGAGCTAGGTGTTGGGCCGAGCTAGGTCCAAGAACAGCAGATGATAAATACACCGGCCGAAGTGGAGTAGTGCGGATAGTTCGGTTGCCAAACGGGCGTCCGTAGTTCGGTTACGGCTACTGTCAAGATAGTCCGGTCAGCGAATCTAGGTTGGTCAGAGGACCTTTCGGAGAACTGATCGGTCTTGGATTGACTCGGTTGGACGGTAGTCGGTTGGGCCACGCCTTAGTCGGTTGAGCTCTCTTATGGGTAGCTTCGGTTGCGGCATGGGAAGCCGAGGTAAGAGAGGTAAAAGCAAAGACCGGACTAGGGGTACTTCGTTGTAAGGAGTTCGACGTAGTAAAAGCCATCTCACTTGGCTTATGCAAGGGGGTGTTGAAGATAAGCATTATCTTCAAAAGTATGAATCCTAGAAGGACTCTACGCATGGAAGAATGTGAGTTCTAGAGGGACTCTTCACATGGAGAAGTTAGAGTCCTACTAGGACTGTGCCGCGCGAAACCTATATAAGCTCACCAATGCCACCTTTGCCAAGGTAATACAATTTTGCTTCCTGAACACACAGAGCTTTTGCCTTCTTGTCTTGTTTATTGACTTAGGCATCGGAGAGGTTTCCGGCACACCCCCGCCGGCCAGCTCACGTTTGTGTTTTCAGGTGGAGGAACGACGACGTATTGAGGAACGCAGACTTGGTCAACAGGATTATACGAGAAGGTGAATTTCTTTCCCGTGCAATTGGCGCCGTCTGTGGGAAGTATCAGACAAGAACAACCTCTTGATCAAGCTTTTTCTCGAACATCAATGGCGAACAACGAAGAACTGCCGCAGTCTGCCGTTGACGGACTAACTCCGGAGGGAGGTGCAAGACGCGAAGGCCTACCTTTGATCCCTCCCATGGCGAGTCTGGAACCACAAAGCGAGAACTCGGGGAGGGATGCGAGACGAAGGAGGAATGGCGGTCCTCATCCTTCTCGTTCAAAGCCCGAGAAAAGACAAAGCGCGAGTTGATCCTCAAATTACGGAGGATCGCGTCGAGAGAACAAAACGGCCCGATCCGCAAGATGGCGGCGGACATGGAGTCTCTGAGCGCCAGATGAAAGGAAAAGAAGTGGCGGCGAGGAGTGGGGCGCAACAACAAGACGCCCTCGCCACTCAGGGTCGTGGTAGAATTCTACACCCTCTCAACCGGAGGGCGAAGCCTCGGGACAGGCGACACGCGATCCGTATCTTCGGGACTCGTCACTCCAGTGCGAAGGGCCAAGCGAAAGGTCATACGGAGGAAGTACTTATTGGCCCTCACATACGCATCATACGAGGTCGAGACAGACGGAATTACCTAGGTCTTCCGACCTAAGGTCCATGTTGGAAGAAAAGCGCGATGGAAGGAGGGCCAGGGGCCTTGATCCCCACGAGGTTCTGCCTCGCGGCGATTGGCTCCTCGGACGCATGGAAGCGTCGAGGTTGGAATGCAAACGCGCACTTGGCATACGAACAGCGGATAAGGCATTGGCGAGGTGCAGACCTCACCATTCGTCGAAGATTGAAACGCGCGCCCTTCCGTCGGGCTTCTTACAACCCAAGTTCACGACGTATGAAGGAAAAGCAGACCCTTACACCCACTTGAGCCACTTCGCGGAGTTATGGCTGTATATCGGCGGAATGAGGCGTTGATGTGTATCTTATTCCCCTCAAGCCTCGGCGACCTAGGCTTAACTTTGGTTTGAGAAGCTTCGGAAAGGCATAGCCTCTGGCGCAATTAGCGAGCGTTTGTAACGGTTGAGAACAAACACAAAAACTCGGTGGAGATCGACGATTGCTCTCCATCGATATGGGCGACAAAGAGACCACGAGGTCTTACATGATCGCTCTTGGGAGACATTCAGCAGTTGGAGACTTGACCAACCTAGCCATTCGCTTGATACAAAGAGGCCTTCGGTCGGGGAGCGGTGAGGACTCTATCACCATGACTCCGCCACTTACAATGGAGGCCCTGATGGAGAGAGTGCATTAGCACATCAGGGTAGAAGAGGATGGCGCTCGTGCCAAAACAAAAAGCTGGTCGTTGCTACACGGAGAAAAAAGACCTCGGCAAAGGTCAATCGGTAGGTCGCGAAACCAAAGCGAGCAGGCGAGCGACAATGATGAAGACGGGACAAGAGATGGTTGAGAGTCGAGCGCCATAACCACGGTGTTCAAGAGGCCGATCTACCGTATACTCAGTGAGATTCGAGACGAGCCTTTCGTCAAGTGGCAAGCCAAGTTGGGCGAGGCCTAGAAGGACTATGATGAGATCCGGATGCTCCTACCACAAGGAAAAGGGGCACCGAACGAGAAGCCTGCGCCATTGAGGCAACATCTGGAGGAGTTGGTGGCGGGCCACTGGATAAATACATAGAAGGAGGCGCGGCCAGCCCAGACCACAACCTCCCAATGGGATGCCAATCGACGCCCGCCACAAGGCATCATCAACGTAATCCATGGAGTCTTTGAACGAGCGTGTATGCGAGCTCAAAGGTTCAATCAAGAGTGAGCACTTAAAGAGGTGTTAAGTGCCCAACACGTAAAAATAAAAAGGGCGAAGCTACAAATGTTATGTCCTTTTAGGATAAAGACTTGGGCCGAGAATATCGCCCACGCGATGCCTTGGTCGTCACTCTCCGAGTCAAGGATTTTGGCGTCAGCGGATTTTGATTGACCAAGGTAGCTCGTGCGAAATCATGTACTCTGAAACCTTCAAGCAACTCAAGCTACGGGATAAAGACTTGGCCCGATATCTCCCCTCATTGGGTTCAACTCCATGCGAGTGGCGATCGGCAAAATCATCCTCCCGGTCGAGGCGAGGTGTGACAAAGCAAGTGGAGTTACGGGTGTTGAAGGTTCCATCCACCTACAACATCATTAGGCGAGAACATGGCTGCCGCCATGCGCTCGGTGGCATCCTCCTACCATCAAGTGATGCGATTTCCCAATGACAGGAGTAATAGAAGAAGTGTATGGGGACGGATTATGTCCAGCGATTAGCCGTTGCAGCGAATGGTAGCAGCGCTACCAAAGGATATGTTCATTCGGTTGAAGAAGGAGTAATGAACTATTCGCGGATGTTGGCAAAGCGGTGATCAAAAGCGATGGAGGACTGGTGGAGGTCGAGAATAGGCGAAGAACCGGATAAGTTCTTCTTGCTTGGCTCGTCGTTGTCGGCCTGAGAGAGTGGAGGTCTTGGAATTTCTAACTTCCAACATAGAAGTGTTCGCTGGACTCCATCGACATGCGCATTGACCCCAACTTCATCGCCACCAACTCAACGTCCACCCTTACGCGGACCGGTCATTCAACGCACTTTCATCGGCACTCCACCACGCGAAATAGTAGCGAAGAAGTGGGAAACTTGTTGGAGGCGGGAGCAATTAGAGGTGCACTACCCGGTGGATTTCCAACACGGTTGTGGTCTTAGAAAAAGAATGGGAAGTGGCGCGTCTGCGTCGACTATAAAGCTGTCAACAAAGCATGCCCCAAGGATAGCTTCCCTTGCCAAGGATAGATCAATTGGTCGACCTAACAATTTGGTCACTGAGGCTAAGCTTCCTCGGCGCATCTGAGAGGCTACCACGGATCGCAATGCATGAGCGGACCGGAGGTCACATCCTTCACCACTCAAGAGGACTATCTTGTTATAAGGTCATGCCCTTTGGCACGAAGAAGCGAGGCGACATTCGAGAATGGTCACCAAGATGTTTGAACCATTGTTAGGCAAAACAATGGAGGCTTACATCGATGATATGGTGGTCAAGAGCAAGAGTGAGAGTGACCATCTCAAGGACCTAAGTGAGATGTTTGAGATCTGAAAAAGCATAAGATTCGCCTCAATGCGTCGAAGTGTGCTTTCGGAGTAGGATCAGGCAAATTCTTAGGCTTCTTGGTAACCAATCGAGGTATAGAGGCAGATCCTTCTCAGATCAAAGCAATTCAGGAGTTAGAGAGACCTAACTCGGTGAAAGAAATCTGACATCTCACGGCATGGCGTGACATAACCGATTCATCGATCGGTCTTGAATGATTCGTCCATTCTTCCAGTCATTAAAAGCTAAGTTTGAGTGGGACGAAGAATGCGACAAAGCTCTGGAAAGTCTGAAGGAGTACATGTCTTCTCCACCATTACTTGTTACCCCCATACCTGGGGAAGAACTCTTCCTCTATTTGGCAGTCTCGGACGCGATGGAGTGCGGTGTTGGTTCGGCGAAGAATCCAACACCTACCTATCTTCTATGTCGGCAAAGACATTGCTAGGAGCAAGCAAGATACTTGCCTCGGAGAAGTTAGCACCGCCTTAATGATGGCATCCAGAAATTGGCGCACTACTTTCACGCCCACACCATTGTCGCCCCGACTTTTTCCTTTGAAAGCTCTGTTTGAGAGGGCCAACTTTTACGGGCGAGTTTGAAGTGGGGCAAGGAGTTGGGACAATATGACGTGAAGTTCCAACCCGAACCGCAAAGAAAAGCCCAATCTTTGGCAGACTTCGTCGCAGAGTTCACTCCTGGAAACCACCAAGTTTGCCCAATCGACCTGACTGACACAACCAACCTAGGGATGGAGTTTGGCGCCGGAATAGCGCAACCCCTAGTACAGGCTACTCAGTCAGCGCCCAAAGCAGACCAGAGTAAAGTGGGCGAAGAAGAGGCCAACCTTACCACACCAAGTCAAAATTCACTAGCAACTAATGACTTGGGCCCAGCAGAAGACAAGGGGCAGACTGCGACTATGGACTCTGAAGAAGACATTAGCAACCTGGAAGACCCCAAGGCATCGACCGACCCCTCCACCTGTTGGAAGTTGTTCGTTGGGGAGATGTGGAAACTCTTTGTGGATGGCGCTTCCAATCGACATGGAGCAGGACTTGGCATAGTCCTCATCTCTCGACGGCTTGGTAGTGGAGCAGCGATCAACCTTGGCTTCCCTCGAACAACGGAGTCTGAAGCGCTTCTGCAGGGCTCAAGTCGAAAGATACATGAAGGCCTTTGAATTAATGGTTTCTGACGACTGCAATTGGTGGTGAATCAAATTTCTGGCGATTATGAAGCAAAGGATGAAAGAATGGCTAAGTACCAAGACTTAGTCAGGACAGAGATCAAGAAGTTTGAAGTCGTCAGAATAGAGCAGATTGGCAGAGGAGAATAGTAGAGCAGCCGAACTTGCAGGCCTCGCCACGAGGGCAAACACCTCCATCCCTCATCCTCTATTGGTCGACTACCTGACCAGACCAAGTATTGAAGACCCGTGAAAAAGGTATGTTCTAGCGGAGTTAGGTCCTTCTTGGATGGATCCCATCATCTTGTTCTGAAAAGACGACTCTACCGGAAGATAAGAAAGAAGCCAATGAATAAGAGCCAAGTCGCAACGATTTTGGCTCTCTCCATCCTTAGCATTATACAAGAAGTCGCCAGACCTTACTTAAAGTGTGTCCACCCCAAAGAAGGTAGAAGCATTCTTGTTCGAAATACATGAAGGTGTATCGGCTGACCATCAAGGAGGAAGGTCATTGGCATACCGAGCTATTTCACAAGGATATTGGTGGCCCTACATGCAAGCGGATTCAGAGAAGTATGTCAAAAATGCGAAAAGTGTCGAAGTTTAGCATCAAATTCACCAACCAAAGAAGAGAATTCCTACCTCTCACTAGTCCATGGCCTTTCGCAATGTGGGGCTTGGACATAGTGGGACCACTCCCAACAGCTCCAGGCAACAGGAAGTTCTTTCTTGCGGCAACAGACTACTTCACAAAGTGGGTGGAAGCAGAAGCCTTAGCGTCAATCAAGGAAAAAGATGTGAAGAAGTTTGTCTGGCAGAACATCATTACTCGCTTTGGCATACCAAAAGCACTGATTTCAGACAACGGCACTCAATTTGATGGCAGAATTTTCAGGGGCTTTTGCGAAGATTACAAGATAGAATTTTACAACTCCACACCGGCATATCCCCAAGCAAATGGTCAGGCGGAGGCGTCAAATAAAGTTGTCCTGGACGGATTGAAGAAAAGGTTGGAGAAAGCCAAAGGCAAGTGGGCAGAAGAGCTCCATCATGTCTTATGGGCTTATCGCACCACACCACGACGGTCAACAGGGAAAACACCATTCTCCTTAGCATATGGCATGGAAGCAGTCATCCCCTTAGAAGTCGGCCTTCCCACGATTCGGAGTGAAAACTTTGATCCAGACCTAAATGGCGAAGCAATAGCATTGGAACTTGACCTGGTGGAAGAAAGACGAGAAAAGGCGCTGATACACATCGCCTCCTATCAGCAAGAGTTGTCCAGAAAATACAACAAAACAGTACATCCAAGACAGTTCAAGATTGGCGATTGGGTGCCATAAAGTGATGGGAAACACATTGGTCCCAGGAGATGGCAAGTTAGGGCCCAATTGGGAAGGTCCTTACAAAGTGGTCGGATTAGCAGGCAAAGGGGCATACCACTTGGAAGATGAGGATGGCAAAGCAATTCCTAGGCCGTGGAACACTGCCAATCTAAAGTTATTTTACTTTTAGCTTTTTTCTTTTTGAGTATGTGTAATTTTCTACTTTCTCAATAAAACAAGTCGATTCTCTTTAGTATATTTGTTTTCCGTAGAAAGTAGTTTTAGCAAGTTAGTAGCATTGTAAACATAGTTGGCCGGAATAACCAACTATTAACCCTCCTAAGCCCAGGATCAGGATCCAGGCCGCAGGACATTTGGTCGGAATAACCAAACATTCTAAGTTGGCTGGAAAAACCAACTTAGAGGTTGGCTGGATTAAACCAACACTTAGCCAAAGTATGGGAATGGCTACATAGAGGTTGGCTGGATTACACCAACACTTAGCCAAAGTATGGGAATGGCTACATAGAGGTTGGCTGGATTAAACCAACACTTAGCCAAAGTATGGGAATGGCTAAATCAGCACTTGGCCAAAGTATGGGAATGGCTACATAGAGGTTGGCTGGATTAAACCAACTCTCTGTACTCTTCTTCAAGTAAGTGTTATAATTTGAAGAGTGGTTGGCTGGATTAAACCAACTCTCTGCACTCTTCAGCCGAAGTAAGTTATACCGGCTGAAGAGTGGTTGGCTGGATTAAACCAACTCTTTGTAATCTTCAGCCGAAGTAAGTTATACCGGCTGAAGAGTGGTTGACTGGATTTATCAACTCTTTGTACTCTTCAGCCGAAGTAAGTTATACCGGCTGAAGAGTGGTTGGCTGGATTAAACCAACTCTTTGTACTCTTCAGCCGAAGTAAGTTATACCGGCTGAAGAGTGGTTGGCTGGATTAAACCAACTCTTTGTACTCTTCAGCCGAAGTAAGTTACATCGGCTGAAGAGTGGTTGGCAAGTGAGGTATATGGTCAACCGAGATCACAGTTGTGTAATCAAGTTCATGGAAAAGCAAACAACCAAGCAAGTTCAGAACCGGAGTGCAAGTTAAAAGATTTTTTCATTCAAATCAAAAAGGAAGTGTAATTGTGGGACCATAGTCCGGTTACATAGTTCCAAAACCGAAGTACAAGAGAAAAAAGAAGCAAAAATTACAAAAAACAGTCATCCTAGAAGTGCATCTAGTTCGGCATCAAGCTCACGGCATTTGCACGAGACCGGTTTGGAGGAGGGAGTTTGGACCGTGGTATCCGCGGGCAGGAGAGAGTTAGCTGGTGTCTCGGTCGTCAAGTCCACGGTTGGCTCCAACCGAGCTGCTTGATTGTTTTGTTGATCGGTGGCGACCGGAGTCAGAGATGGCTCCCCCTCATCTTCATCATCATCGTCATCATCTTCATCATCCTCTTCGTCACCAGACGCTTCCAGGAATGCCTTTTGAAGGTCGTCGATATCGCTTAAGTGAAGCCGGAATGAAATGCGGTGGAGCGTTAGGCATCGGTATCTGGGTGCAACCGAAGCTTCTCCACCGCACTCGCCACCGACTTAAAGAAGCGTCTTTGGCTGCGCCGCATTGAAGGCCGTATGCGTCTTCAGCCTTCTTGAATCCTCGCTGGGCCCTTTACTTGACCTTGGCGAGTTCATTTCGGCGTCTTTTTTATTTTGAAGCTGGGCCATCTCCCACAAGTAGTGATCTTTCGCCTCGGTGGCGGCCTTTTGTTTGTCACTTCCCGAGGTAACCGTAACGGTCGGTTAGACGGTCTACCTCGGCCTCCAGTTCGGCCGCCTTGTTCTTTGCTTGTGTTAGTTCGGTAGCTTTGGCCACTGCGTCTTTCATGGCCTGCCTCGCAGTCTTACGAAGCTCCATCACCTGCCGGTGTGCAAGCGTGGTTTTCTGAAGAGCCTGCACAGAGTGGTAGATTTTTTAGTTAATTGACCGAAGTGGAAGTTGGATAAATTTTGAAGACAGGAAGGCCAGTGTTACTTACCACGATCATTGACTTTGAAGCAGACCGGAGTGATTTTATCTCGGTGTTGAGCTTCTTGGAATGGTGTTCCATGTCTTTCGGAAGGCACACCCCTCTGGCCAGGTTGAAGGCCAGTAGGTGATCCTTATCCGAGACGACGGAGTCACCCTCGTCGATAGCCCGGTTGTTGAAAACTAGGGGGGGAGCCCATTGTGGGTTTTCAGACCGGTTGGATGATTCCGGCTGGGAGTTCGGTTGGGTATGGCTTTGGTGGGCTTGGTGGCAGAACATTCTCCTCTTCGTCAACAAGGTGTGGCCGGTTTGGCTAGTCCGGGCACGCTTGTTTCGGCGCGAAGCAGGGGGCTGTTGGGATGGAAGAGCCATCACGGCATCGGTTGGTTGGCCGGACTGCGGTACCTCGGTTGGGTTTGTTTGGTGAGCATGGCCCTCATTCTGCTTTTTCTTAGCCATCTCTTCTTACGGGGTTAGGCGACAAGGACAATTTCGGGCAAGGTTGGGTCCGGTTCGTGGATCTTCGAGGAGAAAATCATATTTTGCTTTTAAATCGGCCGGAGTATGTGTAGGTCGGCTCAAGTCAAGAAGTTTAGCCCTCTTTCTTTCACCGGTCTTGGCGGTGAGTCTGGCGGTGTTGGGATAGTTGTAGTTGGAGATGAGATGAGCTTTATCCGCAAAGCAAAAGAAGACAAGTGTTAGTCGGTTTACACAAAAGTAAAGTTCAAGAGAACGGCGAAATGAAAGTCAAGTGTATATAGGGCTCCCCTTTCTCCCGTTTATTCTTGACTGGAATTCGGGCTTGAAGTCCTCAAAGTTTCAGACACCCGAAGAAGTCGTCATCATTGACATCTTTGTCCGGAGTGTGCTTTATAATCTTTTCTCTACCTCGGCGACTCTCGATAGTAGCACCGACCTTGGTTTTGGATCCTATTAGTCTTGATGTAGTATCTCGGCGGACCTAGGTTCGAGCCAGGTTTCTTTGGTTCAGAGCATCTATACCCATTATTATTCGGTATGTGTTGGTGGATAGTTGGGTAGGGCAAAGTCTAGTCTGCCTAAGAAATTAACAGATAAGTTTGGGCTGGAATCTGAGTCGGTCTCGATTATTATTGGAGAGTAAAGGGGCCAAGCCCTCCTTGCCCTGAGGGTCTACACCTTGTTCGCCAAAGTAAGGTTTACATCGGTTGGTATGTGGTAGTCTCTTGAAATCGGCTAGACCTCCGGGGTTTCTACCAAATATCTCAGACTTCCCCATTTATTTTATAAATTAAGAAATAATTTATCTCGGTTGAAGGCGTGCTTTCGAGTCGGTTGGACACAGAGGGAGTGCCTGGACAGCCTAAGTCTGCAAAGTTGAAAAAGCAAGTGTCAAGCACAGATCAAAGACCGTGCTACAAGAATAAAGCAAGAAAAGGTTGGTTTTACTTCGGTTCTATGTGGTGCTAAGCTGTCTACATCGGCTCGTGAAAGGTTCTCGTTATCTCGGTTCGAAAAAGTTTGTGGTTATCTCGGTTTCACTTATGGTTTTTCTTACCACGGTTAGGCCTCAAGGGGCATCTTTCTGAGTTCGGTTTAGAAACTCAAAAGGATGGCTTAGCCCCAGGGCTTAGCTTGGTCAGGGGCCTAGCTCGGTCTGGGGCCGAGGTGCCTATCTCAAGTCAGTTTTGATTTCGGCTAAGGTGAATCATGTGCTTACTTATTAAAACTACAGTGTTATTTACAAGTACTAGTTCGGTTCTAGTTCTCCTGGACAGCATCTACAGTTTCTAGTTCGGTGGGTTCTCATTTTGGCTAGAGAGAATCGGTTGATCTACTGAAGTTACTATGATTTGCACAAGTTCCAGTTCGGTTGTATACAGATAAGATCTACCTATAGCACAAACACTATCCTAGTTCGGTTGGGGCATGTGCCAAGATCGAAAAGGTGTTCTACGTGATGTTTCGTCATGTTCATAGTGTTCTTGTGCGGGGTATTTTCAGAAACTACAAAGTGGAAACATGCTTTGCAAATACACAAGATAGGAAGCTATGGATTGAAATGAAAGCAAAAACAGAAGTACAATGGGATTCATGTACTTACCAAGAGGAAGAAGAGGAGGATTGAAGGATTGATACGAAGGCAGTAAGGATGCACAGCAACTCCCAGCTCAGAATGAAAGAACAAAGAGAGAGAAGTTGAACAGTAGTGTAAGGCAAAAGTGAAGGGTTCTTTTGGTGTAAGGATTGAAAAATGGAGGGAACTGTTCAAATTTTGCGAAACACGAGGTCGGCGCGACAGCTGTAGAAGGCCATTCAAGGTGTGCCACGTGTCTGGGAAGGACAATCGATTCAGTTTCTACATTTGAAAGGACGTTTGAGCCGGACAGGTATAGCTCGGTGCGGACTTAGCTCGGTTGAGAAAGGTGAAAGGACTCAGCTCGGCTGGAAAGGCTTAGGGATTTCTAGCTCGGCTGGAGAGGCTAACGGATGGTTAGCTCGGTTGGAGAGGTTAAGAACTTTAGATCGGTTGATAAACGAGTAATCCCTATCATGCTTTGCAGATGGAATTAAGGGCAATTGAGAGGGTAATTTATATTCATAAATTGGGCGAGCTAGGTGTTACGAGCTAGGTCCAAGAACGAGATGATAAATACACCGGCGAAGTGGAGTAGTGCGGATAGTTCGGTTGCCAAACGAGGCGTCCGTAGTTGATTCTGACTCGTCCAAGATAGTCCGGCCGAATCTAGGTTGGTCGAGGACCTTTCGAGAACTGATCGGTCTTGCATTGACTCGGTTGGACCTTGTAGTCGGTTGGGCCACGCCTTAGTCCGGTTGAGCTCTCTTATGGGTAGCTCGGTTGCGGCATGGGAAGCCGAGGTAAGAGAGGTAAAAGCAAAGACCGGGGTACTAGTTGTAAGGGAGTTCGGCCGTAGTAAAAGCCATCTCACTTGGCTTATGCAGTGAGGGGGGTGTTGAAGATAAGCATTATCTTCAAAAGTATGAATCCTAGAAGGACTCTACGCATGGAAGAATGTGAGTTCTAGAGGGACTCTTCACATGGAGAAGTTAGAGTCCTACTAGGACTGTGCCGCGCGAAACCTATATAAGCTCACCAATGCCACCTTTGCCAAGGTAAAACAATTTTGCTTCTGAACACAGAGCTTTTGCCTTCTTGTCTTGTTTATTGACTTAGGCATCGGAGAGGTTTCCGGCACACCCCCGCCGGCCAGCTCACGTTTGTGTTTTCAGGTGGAGGAACGACGACGTATTGAGGAACGCAGACTTGGTCAACAGGATTATACGAGAAGGTGAATTTCTTTCCCGTGCAATATGGAATAATGTTTGAATTATTTATGACTAATTTGAGAGTTTTCTTTTTTTAGTTTTATGAAATTTATGAAAAGATGTAAAAAAGTAAATAGAGGATAGATTGAATTTTTGATATTTTGACTAAAAGTTTTGGTTTCTAAAGAGTGTTTGTCTTGAGTCTATTTTTTTATGTGATAGTCTTGAGTTTATGGTTTAAAAAAATTATGGAAAAATATCATGTTAATCAGTGAATTTTTTATTTATAAATATTAAGAATTATAATTATTTTTATTTTTATGAATTTATATATATATTTTTAACATTCACTAAGATGTAATTACTTCAAAAATTATTTACTTCCAAACTAATGACAATAGCAGGACCACTGTTAATATATAAATTTTTGAAAAAATTGGTCTAACATTTCTCTTTTATCAACTTTTAGTAGTAAGAGAGGTTCACAAAAAAAATTTCTGTTAGTTAAGGTCCCCGACATCTTTTGCTTCTATTTTATTCAAAA
The DNA here is from genome assembly GCA_025200525.1 of Camellia lanceoleosa. Lineage (NCBI taxonomy): Eukaryota > Viridiplantae > Streptophyta > Magnoliopsida > Ericales > Theaceae > Camellia > Camellia lanceoleosa. The sequence goes on along the minus strand of CM045764.1, from coordinate 146,823,895 downwards.
AAAAAAAATACCAACTTTACCCTTCAATGATACAAATTTAGGTCTCTCATTTCTTCTTTTTCAGATTTACTTTCTCTTTCTTCTTCTATCTCTTTTCATTTATCTCCTCTCTCTCTCTCTCTCTCTCTCTCTCTCTACAGATTTGGGTCTCTCCACTATCTCACAATCTTTTCTTTCCAAACTTTAAAACCCAAATCCACTATCTCCTTATTCTTCAACATCGCTACCTACGCCTTATTCTGCGTTAATGGCTGCTTTATCGTCGCCGATGGTTCCTACTCCGGCATCGTCTTTCTATTTATCTTATTTCTTCTCTCTCTCTATCTCTCTCGCTCTACATATCTGGGTCTTTTTACCACTTCACAATCTTCTCTTCTCAAACCCTAAAACCCAAATCTACAATCTCTTCATTTTTCGACACCGCCGTCTCCGTCTCCTCCACTTTTTTGTTGTCACTGGCTCTCACTCTAGCCTCGTCCATGTCTTCGACGCTAAGTCCCGAATCCCATCCGTCGCCTTCGCAGCCATACCTGTCCCGTCTATTTCATCCGCTACCATAAGGATGAATCTTTGATCTATTTGCTGAAAAGTAAGGAATAGGTGATCATAGACAACAATAAACTCATGGATATAAAGGAATTTGGAAGACCTACAGAAATTCTCTATGCTCTTGGGTTTTATTACTATTCAAGAAGTTTGTTGCTCTTGGGTTTTAGGTTTTGAATGGTGTATCAAATGATAAAGAGAGAAAGTGGCTTTTATTGACTTTTTGAGCTTAGGGTTGTGCATCCCGATACACATACTTGTGAAATTTATAGGAATTTTGAATTGTATTTCATACTAGAGAAATTTACTAGTGAAGAGAATTTTTTTTGAATTTTCTCTATGTATTTTTGAAATTTCTCAAAATTTTTCTTCATAGAGAAATTTGTCTAAATTTTGTCTCAAATTTCACTGGACCTAAGTCAGTGATATTTCATTGATGTTTGTCTCATCTCTTTATAGGAACTTTGAATTGTGTTTCATACCAAAGAAATTTATCTATGAAAAGAAATCTTTTTGAGTTTTCTTTGTGTATTTTTAAAATTTCTTTGTTTTTTTTTTCACAGAGAAATTTGTCTAACTTTTGTCTCAAATTTCTCTAGACCTGAGGCCTCGTTTGGGAACATGCTATTTTAGTAACTTTTTGGCTTTTTACGAAAAGATGTACAGAAAAGTAGAGAGGTGATGTGACTAGTTTTAGTTGGCTTTTTGACTTTTTGGCTAAAATAGCCAGTCCCCAAACAAGGCCTGAGTTAGTGAAATTTCACTATGAGTGTCTTATCTCTTTATGGAAATTTTGAATTATGTTTTATACCATAAAATTTTATTTTTGAAGAGAATTTTTTTTGAATTTTGTCTCTGTATTTTTGAAATTTTTCTGTATGTTTCTTCACAGAGAAATTTGTCTCAGATTTCACTACAACTAAATTAGTGAAATTTCACTAATGTGTATCTTATCTCTTTCTTTCTTTTTACCATTTCTTTATCCCTTAGTATGTCTTTCTTCCTCTCTTTATCCTTAGTAAAATTTAGGGTTTGTTTCACTTAGGCCTCATTTGAGAACAGACTATTTTAATAACTTTTTGACTTTTTACAAAAAGATATGCAGAAAAGTAAAGAGATTGATGTGACAACTTATAGTAACTTTTTGGCTGAAATAGTTACTTCCCAAATGAGGCATTAATCAAGAAATTTTCACTAAAGCAGTGAATTTTCACTAACCTATAGTAATGATAGTGAAATGTCACTCACTTAGGCCTCGTTTAAGAAGTAACTATTTTAACTAAAAAGTCAAAAAGTCACTATAGGTTGTCATATCACTCTCTCTACTTTTTTATATATCCTTTCATAAAAAATCAAAAAGTTACTAAAATAATTTGTTCCCAAACGAAACCTTAGTCAAGAAAACTTCACTGAAATCAACAAACTTCACTGAAATTACTATAAATCAATGAAATTTCTCTAATAAAAATCAGAGAAATTTCACTGACTGAAGATAATTAACTCAGTGAAATTTTGTCGATTTTTTTTTTTTTTGAAATTTCACATTTATCATAGATCTTTTCTAAATATTTTAAAAGTTTAACTTGTAAAAAACATTAATGTTGAAGCCCGAATATAAAATTGAAGGATATTTTAGTTTAATAATTTTAGATGTAAAAGACATGTATTTTTTAAAAACCTCAGCTAATATAAAAGTTTTGAATATCTTTTATCTCTTAAAATTATAATATTAGAGATCTAAAAAAAACCCTAAATTTTTTGTAGTGTAAATATTTACAAATCTATCTATCTATACTATATATTAAGCAAAAGGGGGTTTTTAACCCCCAAGGCTTGTGGGAGCTCTAATATCCCAATCCTAATTTTCTAATTTTTTTTTAAAAAAAAAAATCTCAACATTTATTAATTTCTCCCAATCCCCCATGCATTTTGGAAGATTTGGTCAAAACCCGCTCTTAATTAAACTTTAATGCATTAAAGACCAACATAAACAAAATTCCTTGAAAATTTTAACACATCTGTCTATCTATTTTATATTATCTATATCTATATCTATCTATCTATATCTATACTATATATTAAGCAAGAGGGGGTTTTAACCCCAAGGCCTGTGAGAGTTTTAATATTCCAATCTGAATTTTTAAATTTTTTATCAAAAAAAAAAACTCAGCATTTATTGATTTGGTCAAAATCCCCTGATCAGCTTTTATTAACTTTTTTCAATCTACATGTTTTTCCACATGTCTACATTTATTGATACAATCCCCTGATCAGAATTTAAAATCCCGTTATTCAAATAATTATAGATACAATCCGTGTATAGTTCTTTGCGATATCCTTTTCAACTTCTTTCATACATTATGGTTAATGATAAAATTGTTAAATTATTTTTATAAAAAATCTTTAAAAACATAATTTATATATTAAAAAAAATCTAAAATAAATATAAATATCTATAATTATCCCGTGCATAGCACGGGTGACAGGCTAGTACTATATATTAAGCAAAAGGGAGTTTTTAACCCCAAGCCTTGTGAGAGCTCCAATCTCCCAATCTAAATTTTCTGATTTTTTGATTTTAAAAAAAAAAATCTAAGCATTTATTCCAACTCCCAAGTCTTACCCTCATAATAACACTTTAATGCATTAAGAACAAGCATAAAAAGAATTATTTGAAATCCAACACATATGAATTCCTTGAAAAGTCCTAACACATATGATTATTATCCCTCATAATAACACTTTAATGCATTAAGAACACGCATAAAAAATTTTTTTGAAAAGTCTAACATATATGATTATTATCAAAATATTAAACTTTAATATAATATAATAATAAAAAAATACATTTAATTCCTTGAAAAGTCCAACACATATGATTATTATCAAAATATTAAACTTTAATATAATATAAAAAAAGGAAAAAAATAAGACATTTAAAAAAAAAACATTTAAAAATCACAATTCATATATATAGATAATCGTAAACACAATCCGTGCATAGCACGGGTGATATGCTAGTATCTATACTATATATTAAGCAAAAGGGGGTTTTTAACCCCAAGCCTTGTGAGAGTTTCAATCTCCCAATCTAAATTTCCTGATTTTTTGATTTTAAAAAAAAAATCTTAGTATTTATTAATTTCTCCCAACTCCCAAGTCTTACCTTCATAATAACACTTTAATGCATTAAGAACAAGTATAAAAAAATTTCTTTGAAATCCAACACATATAAATTCCCTAAAAAGTCCCAACACATATGATTATTATCCCTTATAATAATACTTTAATGCATTAAGAACAAGTATAAAAAAAAATTCTTGAAAAGTCCAACACATATGATTATTATCAAAATATTAAACTTTAATCTATACTATATATTAAGTAAAATGGAGGTTTTTAACCCCAAGCCTTGTGAGAGCTTCAATCTCCCAATCTAAATTTTCTAATTTTTTGATTTAAAAAAAAAATCTTAGCATTTATTAACTTCTCCCAATTCTCAAGTCTTACCTTCATAATAACACTTTAATGCATTAAGAACAAGTATAAAAAAATTTCTTTGAAATCCAACACATATAAATTTCCCGAAAAGTCCCAACAGATATGATTATTATCGCTTATAATAACACTTTAATGCATTAAGAACAAGTATAAAAAAAAATTCTTGAAAAGTCCAACACATATGATTATTATCAAAATATTAAACTTTAATATAATATAATAAAAAAAAGACATTTAATTTCTTGAAAAGTCCAATACATATGATCATTATCAAAATATTAAACTTTAATATAATATAAAAAAAGAAAAAAAGAAGACATTTTAAAAAGAAAAAAACATTTAAAACTCACAATTCATATATATAGATAATTATAAATACAATAAAATAGGAGGGCATTCATGTCTACATTTTTTTTTTATAAGATCTCCTCCATTATAATAAGATAGCACTTTATTTCTCTCATCTTATAATATATATATATATATACTATACTATATATTAAGCAAAATGGAATTTTTAACCCCAAGGCCTGCGAGAGTTTTAATATCCCAATCTGAATTTTCTAAATTTCTTATTAAAAAAATAAAAAAAAAAACTCAGCATTTATTGATTTGGTCAAAATCCCCTTATCAGCATTTATTAACTTTTTTCAATCCACATCTCTTTCCACATGCCTACATTTATTAATTTGGTCAAAATCTCATGATCAACATTTAAAATCCCCTCATACAAATAATTATAGATACAATCTGTGTATAGTTACTGAAGTACCCTTTTCAACTTCTCTCATACACTATGGTTAGTGATAAGATTGTTAAATTATTTTTATAAAAAATCTTAAAAGACATAATTTATATATTAAAAAAATCTAAAACAAATATAAATATGTATAATTATCTCGTGCATGGCACGGGTGATAGGCTAGTCTATACTATATATTAAGCAAAATGGGGTTTTTAACCCCAAGCCTTGTGGGAGCTCCAATCTCCCAATCTAAATTTCTTGATTTTTTTATTTTTAAAAAAAAATCTTAGCATTTATTAACTTCTCCCAACCCCTAAGTCTTACCCTCATAATAACACTTTAATGTATTAAGAACAAACATAAAAAAAATTCTTTAAAATCCAACACATATGAATTTCTTGAAAAGTCTCAATACATATGATTATTATCAATCATAATAACACTTTAATGCATTAAGAACAACCATAAAAAAAATTTCTTAAAAAGTCCAACACATATAATTATTATCAAAACATTAAACTTTAATATAATATAATAATAAAAAGAAGACATTTAATTTCTTAAAAAGTCCAACACATATGATTATTATCAAAATATTAAATTTTAATATAATATAAAAAAGGGAAAAAGAAGACATTTAAAAATCGCAATTCACATATATAGATAATTGTAAATATATTAAGAAAAATGAGATTTTTAAACCCCAAGCCTTGTGGGAGTTCCAATCTCTCAATCTTAATTTTCTAAATTTGTATTTAAAAAAAAAAACTCAGCATTTATTGATTTGGTCAAAATCCCTTGATCAGTATTTATTAACTTTTTTCAATCCACATGCTTGCATTTATTGATTTGGTCAAAATCCCTGATTAGTATTTAAAATCCCCTCATACAAATAATTATAGATACAACCCGTGCATAGTTATTGCAGTAGCCTTTTTAATTTCTCCTGTACACTATGGATACTGATAAGATTGTTAAATTATTTTTATAAAAAATCTTAAAAAACATAATTTATATATTAAAAAAAATTAAAACAAATATAAATATCTATAATTATCCCGTGCATAGCACGGGTGATAAGCTAGTATTATATAAGGAAAAAGGGGTTTCTAAATCACAAGCCTTGTGGGAGCTCCAATAATCCTAATATTAATTTTTTAAGTTTTTGATTTAAAAAAAAAAAAAAAAACCTTAGCATTTATTGACTTCTCCTAACTCACAAGTCTTTTTGACTTCTCTCATACCTACTATTACACCATTTTCAACTTCTCTCATACACTATATATAGTTAGTGATGAGATTGTTAAATTATTTTTATAAAAAATAAAAAATAATAATTTGTATATTAAAAAAAATCTAAACAAATATCTATATCTATATCTATATCTATCTATCTATATCTATATCTACCTATCTATCTATCTATATCTATATCTATATATCTATCTTATCTATCTTATCTTATCTTATGTTATATCTTATCTTATCTTATATATATATATAAACAAATGTAATGGAGTACGAGAATTTTCCAAACTCCCCGTTTGGGGAGTGGCTAAATTAGCCAATTAGCCAAAAAGTTACCTTTTTTAGCCAAAAAGCCAACAACTCATACCAAAAAGTCAAAGATTCGATTTTCTCTCTACTTTTTGCACATCTTTTCGTAATTAGCCAAAAAGTCATCCCAAACATACAAGTTTTTTTTACCAACCTTTTTAGCCAATTAGCCAAAAAATTATTAAATTAGCATGTTCCCAAATGAGGCCTTAATACTAAATTCTTATGAATTCTCTCTCGTACATGTCACTTCTCAAGTCTTCCCTCCCACTTTTCCTAATTTTTAATCATTTGTCAATTATCTAAATCTCAAAAGCCAAAAGGATTATATATATTTAAATATGAACAACAAAGAGGTAGAGATAAAAATATAAAATAAATAAAATAAAAAGATAACTATTCAAATTTCAACTACAAAATAATATAAAGAGTCAAATAAAAGATAAAAAAAAAACTAAATAAAAAATATTACGAGTCAATTAATTATAAAAATAAAAAGTTAACTATTTATATATGAACAATTAAACAAAATTTAAATAAAAAAATATTACGAGTCAAATGATTTTTAAAATAAAAAGGTAATTATGTATATATGAATAACAAATAAATATAGATGAAAAAATATACAAAAATAAAAATATAACTATTTAATGAAAATTCAAATAAAAGATAACAAAATATTTAAATAAAAAAAAAAGAATAAGATTGGGATATAAATATCCCAAAAAGATGATAATTTTTTTAACGATCTATATTTATCTTTTGTTAGTTTGTTATAGAATTTCTATATGTTTCAACTTAATCTTTTTAAAGTTTATCTTTAAGTGGAACTTAATATTTTATCTTTTAAAATCATCAATTAATTATCTATACAAATTTTAAACATGATAGAATTCCATATATATCTTTTGTTAAAGCATAATATTTTTAATATAAAAACAAGTTCCTGCAAAAGAAACCATGAATAGAAAATTGGGGGAAAAACAATCAACATTGAGCCATTTCTGATCCCTTTTGATTGTCTAAAACCTTAAATATTTGTTTTACATTTGAAATGTGTACTTGCATGAGTTTTTGCATTTGTAAGAAAGTGAATTTATATAAATGGATATTATTATTTTTTTAAAATTTTTTTTTGTTACAATCTGTATTTTTCCTTATTTCTTTCTTTTGGTTAATAATGTGTCATTTAATTGAGATTTTATTCTTTTTTTGTATTTATAAAAGCACTGCAATTATTAATTTATAACTCTCCCACTTATTGATTATTTGTGTTTATTTTTTTTTTGGTGTAGATGTTAGATTGAAAATGAAGAACACATCAAAATTTATTGGATATGAGTTATACTTTCAAGTATTCATCAGTTGATTTTTTATTGTTGATTATCCTATTGAAATAATTCATGATTAAATTTATTTCGAAAATGTCTCGTAGCTCGAAAGGTTTGAGCTCGAAACGGCTCGAAAATGGAAGAAGAGGGGAGAAAGAGAGGGAAGAGGAGGAGAAAGGGAGAAAGAGAGAGGAGAGGGCTCGTCGCCGTGGGTCGTCGCCAATCATCGCAGCAGACCGTCGCCTCGCCCGACCCGTCGTCTGCCTTGACCTCCTCCAACGGTTTTATGGCCCCTCCTCCTCCTCCTCCTCCTCCTCCTCCTCTTCCTCCTTCCCTCCCTCCTCCTCCTCCTCCTCCTCCCTTCTCTTCATCTCCCTTTTTCTTCTTCTTCTTCTTCTTCTTCTTCTTTGTTCTGTAACAAAACCAGGGAAGAAAGAAAGAAAAAAAAAAAAAAAATTCGACACCAAAACGGTCGTTTTGGTGTCGAGCCGCGGTTTCGAGCTACGTAACATGGTTGAATTTATTTTTAGTAACTCATTTCCTTTGAGAACTAAACCACAAATTTCTTCTTTGTTTAAATTATTTATTTATTTATTTAGATTCAGAGTTTGAGCAAATGGAAGATATCTCATATTTAAAATGTTAATTTTTTTTTTTGAATAATTTAAATATTCATATTCTTTATCTTTGTCAATTCAAGTATAATACATTTTCAAACATTTTTTAATTTTTTTTTTATAATCATTCCAAACCTATTTGTGTTTAATGAATCAATATAACGAAAAAACAAATAGCATGTAAAAAATTTTAACTACTAACTAAATATAGTGGGAATTAAAATTAATTTTATTTTAATTTATTATATTATATGAGATGATTAATGTAATATTTACTATTGATTAAGCAAAATTAGTGTTACTTAAATTTAATATATTAGTCATTTTGATTAATTATAATATGCCTTTATTACTCTATTTTTGGTTGTCTGAAGTAATTCTTAGATAAATTAGCTATTATATATGTGATGATTTACTAATGTACAATAGTTTTTTAAAATTTTCAATAATGTGAAATATTAAATATTTTTAATGATGTGAAGTAAGATTTATATACACAAACCAAATAAAAATGTTAAGAAATATAAACAAATAATAAATTTTTTTTTAGTAATTATTGACTTTTTAAAAATCTGTGCATCGCACGGGTGACCACTAGTATATATATAACCAAATGTAAATGTAGTTGTTTTGTCAAAAGCCTCCAAGTATTTATTCGTAAATTCTCATAATTTTAAAACTCTCTATTTTTTACGTGGAAACCTTCTTTGATTGCTATTCATATTTTCTATTTTTCTTCATTTTCTATTTGTTTGATTGATTAAAATTAAAATTAATTTCATTGCTTATGGATAAACATATAGATAAAGATAAAAATTAAAAACTGAAAATTAATTTTATAGTCTATAGATAAAGATAAAAATTAAACAATTAATTTAAAAAAATTAATTTCATAACTTATAGATAATTTAAAATTTCTTCCCATAAATAAAAAAGTAAAAGTTGATAAATAACTTATGAAAATTAATTTCATGACCTACAAATAAAAATAAAGATTAAATAATTGATTTTTAAAAAAAAACGAAATTACTCATTCCTCTCCCCCCCCCCAACCAAAACCCCCATTTTGTACTTTAATTAATTTCATTATAGATAAACATATAAAAATTCATAAATAATTTATAAAAATTTATTTCATGACCTATAGATAAAAATAAAATTTAAAAACATTATTTAAAAAAAATAATTTCATGACTTATAGATAAATAAACATATAAAAATTGATAAATAATTTATAAAGATTAATTTCATGGCCTACAGATAAAGATAAATATTAAATAATTCATTTTCAAAAAATTAAAATAATAAAATTTAGATAAACATATGATTTGTTAATCTATATATCTATCAAAAACATATATATCTAAATTTTTATTTTGATTTACTCTTTTTTTTTTTTCTCTTATCACATATTATCTTTTTTTATTTTAAATTTTTTATCTTATGAAATGCCTTTATCTATAACTTCTTATCTCCTATTAAATTCTTAACTTTCTCTTGATAATTTTTATTATTCGTTATTATCTACCAAGTGATAAAGATTATAAATAAATAAAAAAATTTATTGACTCTGAATGAGAAAAGTATTAATAATGAAATTGGTTCACTTTGAATTAGAAGAGTATTAATAATGAAATAATAAAGGCTACATGGGAGAAGACAGTACAAAAATCTCACAAAATTAATTTTCTTCACTACATTTATAAAAGGTAATAATTTGATATTCTTTCTATTAGTTATTAAAAATAATTTGCATTAGATCATTGTTATGTTTTTTTTTTTGAATATATTTTTTTATAAGGCTGTCATTCGTTATAGTATTTTTTCAATCCCATCTCTAAATTCTCTGTTTGAAATTTTTATTTTTTCAATAATTAAGTGTAGAATCAATTTCTTATCAAATTTGTTTTCTTGGTCCTTATTTTATTGAAGGATCGAGACAAATAAAACTTTCATATAATATATGAAATTAATGAATATAATACAAAGATGATAGAGAAGTACTATATATTTGTCAATATCTCTATGTTATTATTAGTTAATTTGATAGATTATATTATCAATTTAGAGCTCATATGATTTAATTCAATGTCCATAACTTTATTTGTGTTCAACCATTTTTTCGTTGAGTAACCGATATAATTTTTTTTTTTTTTGGTATATAATGATTAAAGCTATCATTTGTTATATTTCTTTAAGTACAATTCAAATAATTTTTTTATCATTTTTTTATAAATAAAATGGATTAAAACTATTCTCTTATATAATTTTTATAATTCTATGAAATTCTTATCTTGATTAATTTTTTTAAAATGACGTAGGAACTATGCAAGTATTATTCAAACTATGGAAAAGGATTTATACTTTGATATGATATGTGTGTTATTGATAGAGGAAATCAAAGATATAGAGTTGTTAATATAATCAATCAATGGTTTGTTTGAGAAGTTCTTTTTATAAGTAAGACAACAAACTTAGATTAAATTTTTTTTAAAACTACTTATAAATTATAATTAAAAATTGATATTTATTCATAATTTGATCCCACAATAATAATATAGTCCAAGTAAATTTATAATAAGTTTTCTGAGCTTATATAATTTCTCTTTTTTAATGTTTTGTTTAGTTTGATACAAGTTATTTATGTTATCAAGTAATTATAATACTATTATTCTCAACAATTTTTATAATTAATAATTTCTTATGCATATCAAATTTTACTATGAAATTTTGTGGATTAATTATTATTAACATCTACCCAATTGACTGACTCATCACTATTAAGCTATAATTTAAAATTAAAATAATTTATTTATCACATAAAATATATATAATCAATTTTTTCCTGTACTGCACAGATTACTAGTGTGTATATATATGGCCCCTTTTGTTTTGGGTGAAAGAGAGGGTATTGGGATTGCTAATACCAAGGTATTAGCCTTGTTTGTTTTGGGAGAAGGCCTTGGGACTATTAATCCCTTGGTATTACTAATACCCTTGGAGAGCGGATTAGTAAGGAAGAGATAGAGATGGTATTAGAAAAATAGTGAGGAGATTAGGAATTTTTTTATTTTTTTTATTTTTATATATTAGAAATTTTTTTAAATATAATTTTTAATTTTTTATATTTTTTTAGTTGTTTTATTATTTTATATAAAAATAATTTATAAATTCCTCATTACTAATTCTCTCACTACTAATCCCCTCATTATCAATCTTCTCCCTTCTCTCACTCAAAACAAACGGGCCTATATATACTACTATTTAACAAAAACAAAAGATTGCGGTGGCAGCCAGCCATCACTAAAATCAAAGCTATGCAGCCAATGGCACCGCGACTACACGTTACATGATCGCACGGTCACCTAATCCTTAACAACATCCCTCCAACGGCTCTTTCTTACCAACCCAGTCTCACATTACTGGCCCCCACCACAATTCAGATTCTTCACTATGTTATTCTCTCCTCCACTTAAAATCCTTAATAATTTTTTAATAGTATAATTATTATATTTTAAAAATATTAATTTTTTAAAATTATTCTTTATTTTTTTTGAAGAATATTAATTATTATAATTATATTTTTTGTCTTATTAATAAATTTAAAAAAGGATAAAATAATAAATTTATATTATTTTATTCATTAATTTTTGAAAACAAAATTAATATTTTAAAATAATAAAAAAACAAAACAAAAGATTAATATTTTAAAATGAAAGGAATATTTTTTTATTTTTTATAAAAATATGTAAAAAATAATAAAATAACAACTTAAAAAAAACTAAAACATATATACTCAATAGCAGGTCTTCCCAAACAATTCCTAAACCATCTAAACTTATTTTGCTAGGCCGGGGATTGCTGGATAAAATTAAATTTATATAATATAAAATTTAAAATAAATTTAAACCCTAAGGGTGTGTTTGTTTGGACGGATTGGATAAGGGGGGATTGTAATTCATCGGACTGTTAGTCTCGGGATACATTGTCCCGGGACTATTTGGTTGGATTGGATTTGTATCCTATGTTTGTTTAGTCATGAGATTAGATGTCTGAATTGAACTATTTTTAGTAAATCCAATATTTGGTTAGACGGACTGGATAAGGATAAATGTTTAAAAGACTATTTTACCCTTATAATCTATAATTTATAATTTAACAACACTAAAAAAATTAATTTATAAGGCCACAATTTTTAATTTATTATTTTCAATTAAATTAAATTTATAATTTATAATTTATATTTTTATTTAATATATATTTTAAATAACGACAATAAAAAAATAATTTTATTTAATATATAAATTAAATTTTCAACAACACTAAAAAAATTTAATTTATAAGGCCATAATTTATAATTTATTATTTTTAAATAAATTTAATTTATAATTTATATTTTTTATTTAATATATAATTTTAAATTAACAACACTAAAAAAAAATTATTTAATATGTAAATTTAATTTTTTAACAACACTAAAAAATTTAATTTATAAGGCCATAATTTATAATTTATAATTTTTAATTAAATTAAATTTATAATTTATAATTTTTTATTTAATATATAGTTTTAAATTAACAACACTAAAAAAATAATTTATAAATGTTCAAAAGACTATTTTATCCTTTCTAATTGTTTACTAAGTAATAGCATAGAGGGTAAAATAGACATTTCACAAAATAATTTCATAGGATACCAATCCCATAGTTTTTATCCCATACCCCATGAGATAGGATAGTCCCATGTTTCTGGGATTAATAATCCGGGAGGATTATTAGTTCGAAGCAAAATTTTTCAAACAAACAATGGACTAATAGTCCAATCCCACCCTCTTATCCCTCAAAACAAACGTGCTCTAAAATAATAATTCTCAATAATATCTGACTCCCGTTCCTAGTATTGTTGTACATACGTACATACATACACACATATATATATATATACACACACTGTTTGGTACACTTGGTGCTGTAGTCAATTATGGATTCGAGTGCGAAGGTCTGAGCTTTTGACGACCTCAGTGATAGCGACATCAACTACGGAGCTTCTCTCTCGACACAGCTCCGGCGTGATCGACGGTCCTGATTGTCTTTCCGGCGCCGGTGATCGGAGGAGAAAGGTGATTTGTGTTATGCAATTGGTGTCAAAAAAATTACTAGGGTTTTCAGTTTAAGCAAGTTTCCAACTATATGTGCAGTGGTTATGATTGGAAAAAAATTTCGGACCTAATTAAATGTGCTTTGGATGATATTTAATTGTATTACTTATGGGAATTTGATGTTTTCTTCAATTTCACTCAATTGACATTTCATTTGTTGACATCTCTGTAAATTTCCATGGAAAAGGAGCGAAATTTGTATTGTGTTTGTGTTTGAGTACTCCAATAAACTGTGGAATTAATTTTCAAAGCTTATGGTGAGGAATTTTAGAGGTATAATTTTGGATATTCCTTACTTACCACAATTTTATTTTATTTTATTTTTAATTTTAATCCTTCTAGTTCAAGGTAATTCCTGGGACTCTTTCCCCCTTTTTTCTCTCTCTTTTTCTTCATTTGCAATTGCAAGCTTGCTTATTGCTTTCAATTTATTGGAAATTTGGTAATCCACTAATATTGATAATGGGTATAAGGTTTGAGTTTCGAATAGGAGAAATTATTGATGCCTGGATTTAAAGGAGTTATGAAAAATTTATTGGTTTGTTTCCAACACATCTTTTTCAATTAATCAGATCCTTTGTTCAGCCTAGTTTAATAGATTCTTGAATTATTAACTGGAAGTTTCTGTTCTTATGCTAAAGACTACACTTTTCCTTTTTCTTCTTTGGTGGAGATGTCTTGCTTTTGCATCCTTTGCTTTTCTCACTTAAATTACTTCAACATTCTGAATAACCTTGTGCCTCCATGCTTTGAACTTGTTCATACTTAGCTAATGTTTTGTACTTTCCGTCTGTATAGATTTGATCAACTCAAGTCACAGCGTGAGTTGCTTTTGCAAGTTTGAGGTCAATTCTAGTATCAATCATTTGGACCTTCTTCTCCAGTTAAATGGGTGAAAAGTGAATCTATCCATAACTGCCCCCAGTTTTACTTAAATACATGGTTACTTTTGGGGAAGCAGTTCAAGATGAATTGGCTTCTGACAAATCACAGCAGAGAAAGAACCCAGAGTCTGGATACCAAGAGTCCCAATTCAATCAAGAAGGAAGCACTGTTTCTGTATTGCCTGAAAAAGAATCGAGTGAATTGCAGAAGACAGAGAGCTCTAATGCTGAGTTTTCTGCATCACAATGCAAAGGGGAAGGAAACACTCTCTCTACGATAACTGACAAAGTGTTGGATAATTTGAAGCAGAGACAGAGCTCTCTGAGGGTGTCGCCTAATTTACAGGAGAGACAAAACCCTGATAGTGCTAGTGGGGATCAAACATCTGAAGGCAATCAAGAAGGATCATCCCAGTCTGTAATACCTGGAAAAGTATCAGATAATTTACAGCAGAGACAAAGATCTGATACTGTGGTCCATGCATCACAATCTAATCAAGAAGGAAGCATTCTTTCTGTAAAACCTGAAAAGTTGCTGACTAGTTTGCAGCTTACACAGAGCCTTAAGACTGGGTCTCATATGTTGCAACGCGATCAAGAAGGAAGGACTCCCTCAAAAATACCAGATAAAGTATCAGAAGATGGATATAACTGGAGGAAATATGGGCAAAAACTTGTCAAAGGAAATGAATTTATTCGGAGCTATTACAGATGTACACATTCTAAATGCACAGCAAAAAGGCAAGTAGAACGCTCACAAGATGGGCAGATTACGGATACTGTTTATCTGGGTAAGCATGAACATCCTAAACCTCAACCTAGTCCCCAGATAGCTGTTAGCTTTGTACCGCCCATCCAAGCAAAGAGACAAGACGAGCCTTCTTTATCTATTGGAGAGGGTAAGAAATAAACTTCATTGCTGATTTCTGGCTTTGAAACTCAACCAATAAATTGATTGACTTCTTTGGTGACTTCTTATTTGAAGATAAATCATCTGATGCACATGTTTTGACATCTCACTGTGCTGAGCCAATGGAAACACCTCCGCTTCCTACTACTGCACCAACTGATGATGCTGCAGAAGGTGCAAGTTTACAATCTAATAGATCAAGAGATGAGGTTGATCATAGTGGCGTTCCAGACGCAAAGAAACAGTACGTCGAAACACAAGCGTTTTGAATTTTGTTCTCTGTTGGTACTTTTGTGGGATAACCCTTTGTCAGTTTCCATAAAAAAAAAAAAACATTGCAACAGGAAGAGAGACATTGGTAACATTGACGAGACTCTGGTGGAGAAGCCAAATGGTGAATCAAGAGTTGTTCAAACTACGAGTGAGATTGATATAGTGAATGACGGTTACCGCTGGCGCAAATATGGACAGAAACTAGTAAAAGGCAATCCTAATCCAAGGTATATTTGCTCTATTCCAGTCCTGTTAAAACAGTAGTTGAAAATTTATTCTGATGTTGTGTTTGGTAGAGTTTTGTAAATATGATTTGAGAGTATGAATTGTATTTTGAGTTTGTGAGTTGTGGAATTATGATTTGAATGTAGAAAATTTGTTTGGTTATGATTTTTTAAGAAAGTGTTGAATTGAGTTTTGAAAGTTTGATTTGACATGTGAAGTAAGAAAATTTATTTGGTTATGAGTTTTAGAAAGAGTTTTCAAAACTTAATTCAAATTGTTATAATTTATAACAAAACACACTATTTTCACACTATTTAAAATTCTGATCAACACTCGTAACCAAACTCTTTTTAAAATTCAATTAAAAAAAATTATTATTAATAGAAAATAACATTAATCAATTTTTAATTGAAAATACTGCAAAGAAAATAATTTTTTTTTCAAAATAAATATTCAAAAAATTTAAATCATAAATATTTAAATAATCTAAAAAATTTAATAAGTAAAAAATTAAAATAAATATTCAAAAAATTTAAATAATTTAAAATGTTAATATTTTAAATTTAAAAACAATTCTACACTCAAATCGTAACCAAACTAAAACAAAACTCAATTAAGAAATTATTTTTAAAACTCATAACCAAATACATAACTCGAAACTCCATATTATTTTCACAACTCTACACTCAAATCGTAACTAAATACATAACAAAAAAAATTAAAATATTTAAAAATATTTTTATAAAATAGAGTTTGAATTTATTTTTATAAAATAATTTAAAATTTGAAAAATTAAAATCGTAATATTTTGAAATTAAAATATTTTAAAATATTCAAAAAATTAAAAAATGAAAAAAATCGTAATATATTTAAATATTTAAATATTTAAAATATTTAAAAAATTAAAATATTGATTTGAATTGAGTTTTGAAAAGAGTTTTGAATTATGTGTTTGGTTATGAGTTTTGAAAAGTAATGATTATGTTTTGAATTGAGTTTTGAGAAATGAATGTAGAATTATGATTTGAAAGTTCAAAACAAACAATACACTCAAATCAATGGGTGAAACTATAACTTGAAACCCTAACCAAACAGGGCCTTAATATTTTTTTTTTTTCTGTACTTGTGTTGCATCTTCTGCTTAATGTTTATTTATGTTTTCCCTTCAGTAACTTGTTACAGATTTTCTCTTTAAAGATTTAAGAAGTGATAATATGCTTAAAATTTTGGTCCCTAGTAACTTTTGAGTGTTTGTGCTTCCTAGGTCGTGTCACTCATGTAAGTTGATATATGCTTGTACATATATATCATTTAAAAGACCAAAATCTTTTATGGAACTATTGTGAAACATCTTTCTTTCTCGTCTTTGACTTACAAACTGGATATGACATTTCTTTTTATGAATTAAACTGGTACCTTCCTCTGGTTTGTAGCATTTTGCATAGAATCCATACTTCTATCCAAGTCAATTCATTCCTGTGAATCTATCATTATAATTTATAGTTTTATAAAATAATCTAGGGACCATTGCTTTGTGCACAGGTAAATCCATGGGCTGCCAAGTATCAGAGCATGGGTCAATGTTGTTAGAATTGTATGATGCATATCGTACGATATTTATTGTATCATATGGAAAAAGATATGGTTCAAATGGTGTCTTCTCCTAAGTCATTTGTATGTTCTTCCTTCTTTGGGAGTGGGAGAGGACATGCTAAAATGGATGAGATCCAAGTCAGGAATGTTTAAGGTTAAGTCCTTTTATGAGGCATTTTTGGGGAATTGGAGTCGAGTCTTCCCATGGAGAGGAGTTTGGGTGGGTCCAAGTCTCCTACAAAGGTTGATTTTTTTGGCTTGGATGATAAAGCATGAAAAGATGCTTACCATTGATAATTTGAGGAGGAGACATTCATGTGAATCGTTGTTGTATGTGCAAGGTTGATGGGGAATTAGTTTTTCATTTTCTCATTCACTGTGTGGTGGCAAGAGATATGTGTTTTGGTTCTGGACCATGACCATAAACTATATAACATGTATTCTTGGGTCAAGTCACATCCAAACAAGTCCTACAGAATGTTGCTTGCAAATCAGGAACTGGATAAGTCTCTTAGCGTCGTAACTTGTCATGTCATTCATTATATTATTTAGTACATTCTTGGAGGTAAGTACTTTGTGTATTTTTGTGTGTGTGAACTAAGGTGTGTATGAGGTTTAAAAGCGTTGATGTAGATGATAGAATTAGCAATTAAATTATAATACAAGGATTTCAAAAGTATTGATGCCATTGGTGAAGTTGGATTGGGTTTTACCCTCGTGTTCATCTGTTGGTAATTGATCTTAGTTAGACGGTTTGGCCTGATAAAACCAGGGTGCTTTGGGTAATTTGGTTAGAAAGAAATTTGAGAAATTTATAAGGAAAATATGAATGTGTGCAGTCACACAAATTTTCAATGATTCCAAACAAATGTGTTTCAGTTTATTATATATGCGGAAAATTCATTGTTCTTGCTTGCTTGTAGCTGGTAGTCAGTAACTATACAATTTGAATGTCAGTTACACGCTCACTCTATTTGTGCTCTTGTGATGTAGGAGTTACTACAGGTGTTCAAATGCTGGTTGCCCGGTGAAGAAACATGTGGAGAGGGCATCCCATGATCCAAAAGTGGTTATTACCACTTATGGGGGACAACATGACCATGGCATGCCCCCAACTAGGACTGTTACCCTTAACACAGCAGAATCTGATACTAATACTACAGCCCCAAATGGTGAGTCGAGATCTAAACCAGAGGAAACTAGTGAAGTAGTTCATACTAGTGCAAACTGAGCTGCAAGTAGCTGATGAGGAATTATCTGAGCTGAAACTCAATTCTCGTTTCTGTTGCAATAACGTGTGTAAGCTCTTAACACACTGCTGTTGATTAACCCAGATCAGGAGGCCTGTCGGTGTGCATAGGAATTGCTCTCTCTCTCTCTCTCTCTCTCTCTCATGGGGGATGGTTTTCCCTGCAACTCTGATTTGAAACCATGCGTCTAATTGATGATAACCCTGTATTGGGTGTAAAAATTATTTAAGGAATAAAATGTATATGTTGCACTTGTGTGAGGCTCTTTAAGATGTTTTTTGTTGCTGCATTATTTTGAATAATCATCTTTATGTTAATGAAGAATATGGGTGCATGATCAGCAGACATTTGAGCTTTTAAACATTGTTGTGTATTATGAAATTGATTCATTCTTGTTCAGGTATGACTAGCAGTATTGTAGAACACTTAGGTCACATTTGATGGGGCAGGATATAATTATTTTATCTTGGAATAAAATTATTCTACATTTACTTCACATTTTGTGGCCATGAGTTACTCGTTCCAGAGTCATTTTATGTTATGTGGGATTATTTTCTCCCAGGAGTGGAAGGTGCTTCTATTTACACCACGGAAACACCTTGCACCACCCTATTTTTAAAGTTTTTTATGAGGGTGAATTACACTAATAGTCCCTATAGTTTGGAACTTGTGTCACTTTAGTCCCTGACTTTTTAATTGTGTTACATTTGATCCTGAATTTTGAATCTTGTTCCAAATAAGAACAATTGAAGATATCATTAAAATTTTCAAGGGTAAAATTGTCAATTTGATAAAATATAAACTAATTTGACAAAAATAAATGTCAAACAAATATTTTTGAATTTTTAAAAAAAATTTCTATCCATTAAAAATAAAATTATGTAAAATTGATAAATCTTTTAGACATTTATTTATTTTTTTACAAAATTAATTTTTATTATGTGTTTGGATAATGATCATATAAAATTAATTTTAAAAAATTAATCATGTAATTTTTATTAATTTTTATCAATTTTACATAATTTTATCATTAGTGGATAAAAATAATTTTTTAAAAATTAAAAATATTTTTTTGACATTTATTTTTGTCAAATTAGTTTATATTTTGTTAAATTGACGATTTTGCCATTGAAATTAAACAATGGTATCTTCAATTGTCCTTATTTGGAACAAGATTCAAAATTCGAGGTCAAATGTGTCACAATTGAAAAGTCATGGACCAAAATGACACGAGTTTCAAACTACAAGAACTATTTGTGTAATTTGCCTTCTTTATTATAATTTTACCCTTATTTAAAATTATCCAAATGTACTCAAACTTTAAAATTCTAAAACCGTAATCCTCATTCCCCCACCATCTCCACCAGCCCCCCACCATGGTTGCCACCCCAGCCCTCCCCTTCTCTCCCCACCACCACTCAGCCCCTTGTTGGGTATACCTCCTTATTGGAGTGTGGGACCCAATTGATTTTAGAAAAAGAGTTTAATTTGACTTGGTTTAGGTATAATATATTTTTATATATTATATTTGTGGAGGCCCAATCCAAGTTGGAAACAATTAGGGTTTGATTACAAAACCCTAGATTCACAATACATAATGATTGATGTTATTTTTCCCAAGACAAAAAGTGGCGGCTGCTATAGGACTTTGGTGACAGTGCCGAAGATTAAGAGATTCATTCAATTTCGATTTTTTTTGAAGCTTGGTTTTGGGGCATCTTCGGTTGGTGTTTGGTTCGTTATTTTGGGTCTTTTACAACTCTGATTCGGAAAATTTTGGTTCATCTATTTGGTGAGGTCTTTCCTCTTATTTATTTGTGATTATTTGGAATTCACCTAAGGGTGGTTTGTGAGACCATTAGTGTCTCGGTTGTAATCGTTTAGAAACTTATTTGGTTGATAGTGGAATCGGATTTCGATCTCGTGGACGTACCTCACATTGAGGGAACCACATAAAAATTCTTGTGTTGCCTTTGATTTAATTTTTCCGCATTAGTTTTTATTCCCATTGATTGATTTACTTGTGGGGAATCACATCGATTTTCCCTAACAACTGGTATCAGAGCTTACGGTTTATTGGGGTTTATATATTTGTGTAAATCAATGGAGGGGAATATGGGTCGTATGTCTAGCTCCAATGGAAGCAATTGGGTAACTTGGAAAACTAAAATGGAAGACCTATTATTTTGTAAATACTTGTATGGACCCATTGAGGGTGATAGTGGCAAACCTGCTGATATGAAAGATGATGAGTGGAAGAGGCTTAATCGAAAAGCCGTTGGTGTTATCCGTCAATGGATTGATGACGGTGTGTTTCATCATGTTGCTACTGAAACTTCAGCACATGATTTATGGAAAAAATTAGAGTCTTTATAATAGAAAATCAGCCACAAATAAAACTTTTCTGTTTCGTAAGTTGGTTAATTTAAAATATAAAGAGGACAGCTCTATTCCAGAACATTTGAATGAAATAAAGAGTATTGTTAACCAACTTGCTTCTATGAAAATTATTTTTGATGATGAGTTGCAGGCTTTGATATTACTTAGTTCCTTACCCGAAAGTTTGGAGACTTTGGTTGTGACAGTTAGTAATTCGGCACCCGATGGAGTTGTCACAATGGGCCAAGTCACTAGTAGCTTATTGAATGAAGAAACTAGAAGAAAATCAGCCGGCTCCTCTCATTCGAAAGCATTTGTTGTGAGAGGTCGAAACAAAACAAGGGGGAGGAGTAAGACTCCTCATGGTCGTGATCAAAGCCGTGACAAGTCAAGAGATGGTTCTTTTTCAAAGAAAGACGTTGAGTGTTATTATTGCCATGAGAAAGGGCACATGAAGCGAGAATGCCGGAAGCTCAAGAATAAGGAGAAAAGGCGTGACAAAAGTATGGATAAGAAGCAAGAAGACACAACGGCAGTTACTACCGATGATTTCATGGTCGTTTGTAAAGATGATTGTATCAATTTTGTGGGCCAAGAGAGCAGTTGGGTAATTGATTCTGGTGCTTCTTTTCATGTGACTTCTCGAGTTGATTTCTTCACTACCTACACTGCAAGAGATTATGGTTCTGTTCGAATGGGTAATGAAGGTTTGTCCAAGATTATTGGTATGGGTGATGTTTGCTTGGAAACAAATTTGGGTTGCAAATTGTTGCTTAAAGATGTGAGGCATGTTCCCGATATTCGCCTCAATTTGATCTCTACTGGGAAGCTAGATGATGAAGGCTTCAACAACAAATTTGGTGATGGAATATGGAAGCTCACAAAAGGTTCTTGGGTGGTGGCTAGGTGCAAGAAGACTCATACACTTTATTCGATGCAAGGAAAAATTTGTAAAGGTATTATCAATACACTTGAAGATGATACTTCTACTGAATTGTGGCACAAGTGACTTGGGCACATGAGTGAAAAGGGGCTGCAAGTTTTGTTCAAGAAAGAGCTTCTACCCAGTTTGAAAGGTACACATCTTAAAACTTGTGTTCATTGTTTGGCGGGTAAACAACATAGAATTTCTTTTCATAAAAATGTTGCTTCTAAAAAAGAAAAGATTTTAGAGTTGATTCATTCGGATGTTTGTGGTCCTTTAAAGTTAGAACACACAGTGGTGCACTTTATTTTGTTACTTTCATTGATGATTATTCAAGGAAAGTTTGGGCTTATCTACTAAAAACTAAAGATCAAGTTCTAGAAGTATTTAAGCATTTTCAAGCCATGGTTGAAAGAGAAATATGGCAGAAATTGAAGTGCATCCGATCAGACAATAGTGGTGAATACATTGGGCCATTTGATGAGTATTGTCGCAGCCAAGGTATTCGACACCAAAAGACAGTTAAGAAGACTCCTCAACAAAATGGCGTTGCCGAGAGGATGAACCGCACCATTGTGGAAAGAACAAGGTGTTTGCTTTCACAAGCTAAATTGCCAAGATCCTTTTGGGGTGAGGCAATGAGTACGGCGGTTGACCTGATCAATTTGTCTCCTTGCTATCCTTTGAATGATGATGTTCCTGAAAGAGTTTGGACTGGCAAAGATGTGTCTTATGAGCACTTGAGAGTGTTTGGTTGCCGAGCTTTTGTTCACATTCCAAAGGATGAGAGGTCTAAGCTTGATAGTAAGTCAAGACAATATATTTTTCTTAGCTATAGACATAATGAGTTCGGGTATAGATTATGGGATCCGGTCGACAAGAAAGTCATTTGAAGTCGTGATGTTGTGTTTCTTGAAGACCAAACAATTGAAGACTTTGGCAAAGGTGATCAACCGGAGCCAAAAACTAATGATCTCATTGACATGGATCCATCTCCTTCATCTTCAATTGATGATGAAAATGGGGGAGATGTGTAGCCACATATTGAAGATGTGGAAGATGATGCAAATCCTAATGAAGTTGAGCCAGCAATTGAGGAAGAGCATCCAACTCAAGAACCGCCACCACAACTTGAGTTGAGGAAATCTACAAGGGACCGACAACCTTCAAGAAAGTATCCTCCCAATGAATTTGTGTTGATTTTTGATCAAGGGGAGCTGGAGAGCTACCAAGAAGCAATTGAGCATGCAAAGAAAGATGATTGGAAAAAGGCCATGGAAGAGGAGATGAATTCCTTACTTGAAAATCACACTTATGATTTAGTGAAGTTGCCTAAAGGGAGGAAAATTTTGAAAAATAAGTGGGTTTTCAAATTGAAGAATGATAGAAAGAATCTGAGGTACAAAGCGCGTCTTGTTGTAAAAGGCTTTGGGCAAAAGAAAGGCATTGACTTTGACGAGGTTTTCTCTCCGGTTGTGAAGATATCTTCTATTCGGGTTGTACTTGGCATGGCTGCAAGTATGAACCTTGAAGTTGAGCAACTTGATGTGAAGACCGCATTTCTTCATGGTGATCTTGAAGAAGAAATTTACATGGAGCAACCAGAAGGTTTTGTAGAGAAAGGGAAAGAGAAATTTGTTTGCAAATTGAAGAAAAGTTTGTATGGCCTCAAGCAAGCTCCACGGCAATGGTACAAAAAATTTGACTCTTTCATGATAAATAATAGTTTTTCTAAAACCACTTCGGACCATTGTGTGTTTGTGAAAAATTTTCCGGATGGCAAATTTATTATTCTTTTGCTTTATGTTGATGACATGTTAATTGTGGGTCAAGATTCTACCATGATTAACAAGTTGAAGTTGGAGTTGAGCAAGTCCTTTGCTATGAAAGATTTGGGGCCGGCAAAGCAAATACTTGGTATGAAAATTGTTCGTGATCGCAAAGAGGGACTGATTTGGTTGTCTCAAGAAAACTACATTGAGAAAGTTCTTGAGAGGTTCAACATGAATAAAGCAAAGCCGGTTGGTTGTCCACTTGCGGGTCACTTCAAACTTAGTTCGAATCAATGTCCTACAAGTGAGAAAGACAAAGAAGAGATGTTGAAAGTTCCTTATGCTTCAAAGATTGGTTCTTTGATGTACGCCATGGTTTGTACAAGGGATATTGCTCACTCGGTTGGTGTGGTGAGTCGCTTTCTCTAATCCCGTAAAGAACATTGGGCGTGTAAAATGGATTCTAAGATATCTTGAGGACTTGAAGGTGTGTTTGTGTTTTGGGAATGGGAAGCCGATGCTTGATGGATTCACAGATTCGACATGGTGGTGATGTTGATTCTAGGAAATCTACTTGGGGTATTTGATGACTTTTGCGGGGCGTGGCATGGCAATCTAAATTACAAAAATGTGTTGCTCTCTCAACTACCGAAGCTGAATTTATTGCCATTACAGAAGCTTGCAAAGAAGAGTTATGGTTGAAGAAATTTTTGCAAAAGTTGGGTTTGAAGCAAGAAAGGTATGTGCTTTATTGTGATAGTCAAAGTGCTATTCACTTTAGTAAAAATTCTACCTTTCATTCGAGATCGAAACACATTGATGTGAGATACCATTGGATTCGTGATGTGTTAGATTCGAAATTGTTGCAACTCGAAAAGGTTCACACAGATGATAATATTTCAGATATACTGACTAAGACTTTGTCGAGGGACAAACATTTAAAGTGTCGAACTTTGGCGAGTATGGTTGATGTCTCCACCTAAGTCGGTAGGGGGAGAATTGTTGGGTATACCTCCTTATTGGAGTGTGGGACCCGATTGGTTTTGGAAAAAGAGTTTAATTTGACTTGGTTTAGGTATAATATATTTTTATATATTATATTTGTGGAGGCCCAATCCAAGTTGGAAACAATTAGGATTTGATTACAAAACCCTAGATTCACAATACATAATGATTGATGTTATTTTTCCCAAGACAAAAAGTGGCGGCTGCTATAGGACTTTGGTGACAGTGCCAAAGATTAAGAGATTCATTCAATTTCGGTTTTTTTTGAAGCTTGGTTTTGGGGCATCTTCGGTTGGTGTTTGGTTCATTATTTTGGGTCTTCTACAACTCTGATTCGGAAGATTTTGGTTCATCTATTTGGTGAGGTCTTTCCTCTTATTTATTTGTGATTATTTGGAATTCACCTAAGAGTGGTTTGTGAGACCATTAGTGTCTCGGTTGTAATCGTTTAGAAACTTATTTGGTTGATAGTGGAATCGGATTTCGATCCCGTGGACGTACCTTACATTGAGGGAACCACGTAAAAATTCTTGTGTTGCCTTTTATTTAATTTTTCTGCATTAGTTTTTATTCCCATTGATTGATTTACTTGTGGGGAATCACATCGATTTTCCCTAACAACTGGTATCCTAAATCTATTTCTCTCCCGTCTCTCTCTCTTGCAGTGGTGTAAGGAGGCTAGGTTGCAGTGGAGGGGGCCCAGGTTACTGTGGTGGAGGTGGTGGTGGGGAGTAATGGTTTGAAATGTTATTGTGTAAAGAGAGGATGAGATGTTAAGAATGAGGAAAGAAAAATAGAAACAGAAACAAAGCTACCTTCAGATCAGTGAATCACACTATTTGATGTCCAAGAAGCAAAGAATAATTAATCCCTACTTCATGAATAAACTTACTCCTTACATCATTTGGTGATTCTGTGACAAGAAATCAGCTTTCATTCTTCACTTGCTAATAGTTGGTTTTCTCACACTGGAGCAAGTCTGTATCAATGGATCGTGGGATTTAGTTTTTGGGTACTCATGTTTTACATCAGAATCGAGCTGTGTGTGTGTGTATGTGTGTGTGTGAGAGAGAGAGGGAGAGAGCGAGAGAGAGGAGCACTTTCATTCTTCAATCAATTAGCTGCCATATGATAAAAAATAGCTAAACTGGTCCCTAAAACTCAAATGACGAGATAATTTGCCTAACAAATTTTTGCCAGTACTTCTGCAATGGAAGGTATGAATTTTTCTCATCAAATGTATTCTACTACCCAAACATCTCAAGGGAAGTCAAATCTCAAGCAGAGCATAGGTGCAAAGTCTCGGCAATTCTTTAGGAGAGCAGGGTCAAGCACAAGTTTTTAACTTGCTTTCAAGATTTCCCGACTCTCAAGTTGTGTTTAAATCTCGAATTTGTGAAAGGAATAAAAAAATTTAGCTTCACAAATTTCTCTACAAATCCAAACACATCCTAGGAGTATCACAAACATGTGAGACAGTCCAATTCTATTTGAAAACATACAATTTAATAAAATTTACAGCAAAACGAAGAAGATTCCAACACAACCAGAAAAAAGGTTCAAGATTCCTGAGCCAAATTGCTTATCAATGCTCATCCAAAGATCAAGAATAGCCAGACAATCCCCCAAGTATTGGAGCTGTTGAAAATGATCTCAATGAAAGCAGCTAATATAAGGCAAAACAAAACAATCTCAATGAAAGCAGCTAATTTGATTGATGAAAGGTACATTACACAGCTGAGGGAACCTTATTCTTATATGAACTACTAGTACCTAAAATTGAAAAAAAAAAAGTTAAAAGGTCCTACCTCAGTTCACTGTCCCAAATCCCAAGAAAAAAAAGGTACATCATTGCACAGTTTCGAGTTTTCTACTTCCACGCACAAGAAGCTACCAAATCTCTGTTCATCCAACCGAGATACAACGCTCCATCCCTCTCTTCAAGTCTATATTTGTCACAGTAGTTCTCTAGCAGTGTTTTGATGGTAGCATTGACCAAAGAGCTTAAAGGGTATGGAGTAAACCCAGCCATCGCAAACCGTGATTTCCACTTCCCAAGAAGCTCATGCCGTTCCACCCTCTCAATCCCCTCGCATGCCACCACATTCACAACATCCCTTGCTAGACAGTGCTGCTCGACATTGATCCGCTCTTTATGTTTCCTTGGTAGCGTCACATCAATTGATTCGAACATGGCTGTGTAATAGTCCAACGCCTCTAGAAATCGTGGGAAGAAAGCAGCAGTGTTTGTGTTCGATTCTTGCTCAACTAGTGTCACCACTTTGGGAGAGAGGCTTTTAACAAGCCTCAAAAGCCGATCCCTATGATTCTGAGTACTCACACTCTCATCTGGCATGTGGTGTAGCATGAATGCGAAATTCACAGCAAGAGCCTCCCCATGTCGGATCCCAAGATTTTCAAGCTGGACTTCACAACCGGACATGGCTGCACCGTGGAACTCAAATGGAACCTTAAATGACTCGGCAAGCCTAGACAGCCTCTGTCCCACGATGTTTAGTCCTCCTCCACGGGCATATGCTGATGTGGAATCATCGATTCCTGTTATGCGGATGTGTGGAGGCCCACCTGGCCGAGCTGCAAAAGCCTGGATCAGAGTTACCCACTGACTGCCCTGACCAATTTGGAAATCAATGATGTGAACCCTATTTTCATCCTTCATTGCCTCTGCAATGGCACCATTTGCAGACATGTATCCAAACTTGAAGTAAGGGCAAACCTCATAAAGAATGTGCATATATGATAGGAGGTCAGCGCTTGCTGGTTCTTTGCATCTCAAAGTTTGGTAGATCAAACTCCCTGAAGAGGACAATCTCGCGACTAGCCCTTCCAACATGTAAGCTCCCAAAGCGTTGAATTGGTTCGCCAGAAACTGACACCAATTGCGTAACTCAGCCATCAACCGTTGTGCATTCAACAAGTCGTTTTCTGATACTGATTTAGCACACGCAATGAGAACCTGTTTCAAGTCCCGTCTTGGAATTGCTTCCATCATTTGTCTCCAGCTGTCAATCTCTGGTGAGGCTACACCTCCTTGTAAGATAGTACTATCGTAACTGTCAAGTATATCAGAATCGGGTCCCAGCATCACAGTTTCAAGTTCACGCAGCTTGTGTCTGAATTCAATAAAATCATCAGTTACACAGGACCCATATGAATGACACTCTTGCTGAGATATGGGACTTCCATTGGGTGAGAAACTGAGAGTTGACGGAGAATTGTAAACAGCATAACAACCCGTTGCTGGAAATGAGTCCAGCGTGCAGTAATTTTCACTGGAAGTGTGAATGGAGAAGTGACTCCCGTGGCTGCTGTTACTATAGCATGATTGTTGGTCAAATGTTTGGAACTGAGGGTAACAATAATCCTCGACCTCTAGCTTGGGCTGATAGTATAATGTGTTGGACATAACTGATCTTCTGTGTTGTTGCGAAGCTTGTGTCAACGACGTGAGTTATCAGGTCCTCTTTTTCTTGGTGGACTGATACCTGAAATTTACAGAAACGCAATATCAAGATTTGACATCTTATCAAGAATTTTCTTCATAAACAGCAGATGAATGCTGGACAACAAGAGCATTCCAATGTTACACAATCATCAATTCCGTAAGCCTGAATTTTTAGATGACTGACTACCTCAAGGGTGTCTAATATGAAGCAAGCATAATTAGAATGAAAATTGAAGCGAAATTAATGCAATTATATAGGAATGCTGAGAAATATTTATATTCAACCAAAAGTTTCTGTCTTACAATTTTCAATTGAAAAACAAAGAATTACAACCCTCTTAAAATTGCAAATCTAGTTTCCCCTCAGTAGTCAATTTCAATGAGAAACTGTTGTGTTTATGCTCTTAATTAGATTTCCATATGTCCACAGAAAATACATGTTATCAATAAAAACAGCCTCCCTCTTATCTAAGCATTGTGCTCACAGTATTACATCATTAAACTATCTTCTACTCTCTTTCAATTCAGTCACTTTAAATAAACTTCCTATGAAATTAAAGATCTTTCCTTTTGAAAGATTAACAAAACAATCAGTCAAATGAAAACGCAGGTAAAAAATAAAAAATAAAAAAAACCTCAAAAATGGCAAAAGCATCAGCTTCAATCCATGTTCTTTTTCAATTTCAATACCCAAAAAAATATGCATACCTCCTTAACATGACACATCGATAATCCTTCTAAAACTCTGTTAATACAGCAATTTTGGAACAAAAAGCTTGCAAATCACAACTCCAATTCAAATCTACTTGACAAAGGCTTTCATCTCAACAGGTCTTAAAAAAACATAGCAACACATTCACACAGACAAATGGACTACATAGGGGTAATCCTCGGTCATATTGGCATTCTTACAAGACAAATTACAAGAAAAACATTTAATGCAAATGGGTATTCCACTATATCAAACCTTCAGAATTTCAACAGCAATTTTGCATATATATATATGTATATATATAATAAATGATAGAACTACATTAAGCTCACAAGAACATGAGATAAAATTGTTTACAGAATCAACATCTTTAAACCCCATCATCTTAGTCTGATTTCACTTTCCACAAACACTAAAAACCCTATAGAGAAACAGAGACTGCAAATAGAAAACAAATCAACAAGCTCATAATCATGTAATTACTTGAATTGAAACTCAAGCTCTTAGACAGACGTAAACATTAATTCAAGTCACCCAGAGAGAGAGAGAGAGAGAGAGAGAGAGAGAGCCCACCTTCCACAGATCTATCACCGACCCATTTCCAGTAACTTGATATCTTCCATGAAATTTGAACTCAAGAGCTCAAGATTTTCCCAGGAAAGTCCAGAATTGAAAACAAGATTTCACAAGAAGCGTCTCTGAATCACATGAGGAAACAGATTCAGGGGAAAACAGAGTGTTGAAACAACTAGAAAATAGCTTTGAAGTAAGAAATTGCAGTTTTCAAATATCAAATCAATCGTTGGCTTGACATACCCAACTCTGATTGAAGAATCTCACGTTTCCTTAGTACACTCCAAACCAATAGTTGGAGAGAGAGAGAGAGAGAGAGAGAAGCACCTGTACATTCCAAACCAATAGTTCGAGTCCTCTGTGAAAGAGAAGCACCTGTACATTATAACAACATTCCATTAAATAAATGCCCTTCAATATCTTTAGAATTACATTATTGCCATTTAGTTACATTAAAAATGTTAATATCACATTATAAAATTTAAAATATATATATATATATAAATAAATCTCATATACAATATAATAGTAGCATTTTGTAATTGCTAATTAAAGTGATGGGATTTCTATTTTTGTAATGAATATGTAAGTTACTTCATTATATATGAAGACCTAGTATAGTGTAAATTAGGAGTTTTTGAATACACATAGAGCATGTTTGATTGGGTGGATTAGAGCATGGGATTAGGATTATTAATCCGTGGGTTCAATTATCCTATGTTTGTTTTAACATTTTAATTTAGGATTATTAATCCAATGGATAATTAATCCAACAAATTTGTAGGATTATTAGTAATGGGGTAGGGGTGGGATTATTAATCCAATGAATATTAATCCTATTGGATAGTAAATACCACACTAATTTAATAGGATTATTAATACTTCACTATTAATCTTGTGAATCAAACATGACCATATTGTTTTGTATCAAGGAGATATTCATTGTTTAAAAGCTTTCATATAAATTATATGGGATTGGTCGGTATCAGTTCATAATCAGACTGGACAATTTAATTCAACCTAGTGGATTACTTTTGGATCCCATTTCAATAATTCGAACTGTTTATATTTTAAAATTCGTCAAGTATATTGTTCTTGCAAAAAATCAAATTGATCAAATAATAAAAATCATGTGTTTGAATTAATTTGTATGAATAGTTTATTTTCTTACTGTCTATTTTTTTCATACAAAACTGATCTAAACATGTGATTGCTATTATCCGATCGACTTAATTTTTTATAAAAATGATATATTCAACGAATCCTAACATATGAACGGTTTAAATAATCGAAACAGGATCCAAAAGTGAGTTACAAAACCCAACAGCACTTCTCCAGTCCAATGAAGGAGTAGAGAGAAGCCATAGCCAAATTATATTTGTAGTATTGGGACCAAAATACCCTCATAGTAATTGTTATGCATTCAATAATTATACTATTATATAAAACAAACAATTCACTTAATATAAAGAACAATATTACACAATTTTAATTTTCAAAAAACCCCACAACAGTATTATATTTTTCTCAAATATTTATTTTACTTAAAGTTATTATAAAATAAAAAATTAAAATCATTAAACCAATAATTGATAATCATCTCTGCTCAATCACAATTTTCAATAATTGCTATTCATTACACAAAATTCACTCTCTCCTCTCTCCTCTCTCCTCTCTCCTCTCTCATTCATAATTTTATATGCATGCATCATGAGTTTCTATGCATACGTTAATGTACGTACTCCCCAATTATGTGATACAGTCATCATGCCCTTTCAATGGGGGTAAAGATTTGTAGGCTTTGAAGTCTTGAACTCTTAAAGAGAGGGAGTTAGAGTTGGCTTTTATTATACATAAATGGATGGTTTGGCTGATTTAGATTTTTTTATATCAATTTATTTTTTTTTAATAAAAATAATAGATACGGATGGTCCTACAAAATAAATAATTTAAATCATTGAAACAGACCCACCACCATGATGAACCCAAAAACTTAAATAATTATCTTAAATTTAAATTTAAGAGAAATGCATAAATTTTTTAAAATTAATAACCGTTAAGAATTTTGTAAGGATCAAACTTTACCACAAAAAAGACAAATCTAAGCTTTAGAGTGGTTGAATACATACGTCATCTACTCCACGCCTACGAAACTCATACATTATATGGAATTAATATAAGATATGCACAAATTTCTCTTCTTAATCAAGGGAAAAATTATTTATTTAGACATAAATTACCTATGGTATGTAATTAAAAAAAATATTCAAAATTAAAATTTATGGTAGAAATTTAAATTAATGTCATGTAAGTTTTCTTTAGAATAAATTTGATTCACATATCTTAAAATTTGAGCATTATCCTGAATATTTTAATTTGTAGGTGCCAAGTATGATTTAGATCATCTCCGATTATGAAGGATAACTATATTGTAAAGTATAAGATTGTAACACATAATTAAATTTTAAAATTAATGATTTATAATTGTTACATCAATTTGAATTTTAAAATCTATCTCAGTAGTTATTGAGGTTAAAATACAAAGAGATGTTGATATGATTATTTTAAAATTATTGATATAAAATAAATATCTTTATTCTATTGATATACAATATACAAAAGTTTGGTAAATATCAAGCGCACCACACATTTGGTTTTCTTAGTTGAAAACCTAAAGAAATAGAATGCGTCGCGTGGTCAGTTATACTGTTTATTATATGAATAAGAAAAAATATTATCTATTTTATATTAAAAATATATATTTATGTTTGATTATGTAGTTATTGTTGCGTCAATTGTACTTATTTTACTCTTTAAAAAAATTAACCAATATAATTACTTCAAATTTATAAAAATTATTATATTTTTTAAAACTTCAATAAAACTTAATGTAATTTACTTTCTCTCTCTTTTATTTTTATATTTTTTTTAAAGCATCAGTCATTAGTTGGAGTCTGTACATAACACACATGGTACGTATTCATGCATCCAAAGTTATTAATCTCATCTATAGGTGGGGACACTATGTTTATTAGAAGGAATTATTCTGTACAATAATTTTTGGGATTGAAATTAACCACCCTTAAACTATCATTGTAAAATTATTGCATCAAAACTTATCATGAAGGATCTTAATCCAATTAGGGGGGGAAAATGGACGAAAGTCGTGAGGTAATGCTATATGTATATATATATTTTAGATTTATAAATATAGATACGTAGATAGGTTATTCTAACATATCCGTCAGGGAGTATTGCCTACAGTATATTTATGGAGAATCCCACCGCACCTACGTCGAGGCCGAAACTTAGGCCCCCCACGTACTCCAAGGGCTAAGGAGTATGTTTAATACCAACAAGGGGCTATGGAGACTCGAACCCAAGCCTTGAGCGAGAGATTCGAAAGTCTTATCCACTGAACCAACCCCCTGTTGGTGCTATATATATATATATATTATGTTTTTATCACTATTTTGTATTTATAATGTCTCATTTTTATATGTAACTATTAAATTTAACATGATCTATTAATTATCACATCTGCACGATTGGATTATTGATACATAATTTATTATTAATAGTGATATTATGTGTCAATAAGTAAACCCCATTACTATTTGTATTAAAATTTTACTCTATTGAGAATGATATAAAAGCTAATAAAAAAAATTGATGAGATATAATATAGGGGGGATTTATGTATAGGTCCTAATAGGTATATTTATTGTCTAATTAATTTTACGATAATTAATGGAATTTTTTATCAAACACGATCAAAAAATATTACTAATTACAAGTTTTAGAGTTTAAAAAATTGTTAAAAAAAGTTACTAATTTTCAACTTTCTACAACAATTTGTGAAATTCGTCACAGAAAAAAGTCACTAATTATAAATTTTATCGACAATTTATAAAAACCATGGCAAAAAAATCATTAATTTTAACGACATAAAAAAAATCATCATAAAAATTTATTTTTAACGACAATTTTACTAAAACTCATTTTTAATAAGACGTGATAAAAATTAAATTCAACTATTAAGACTCATCAATAATTTGCCATATAATTATAATGGTACCAACTTGCTGATAAAATTTATTATATTTTTTAAGAGCATGACTTCTGTCCAGTCCTTAATCAAACTGGACCGAGTCCTTAATCGGACTGGACCGAGTCCTTAATCATTAATTTTAACGACATAAAAAAAATCATCATAAAAATTTATTTTTAACGACAATTTTACTAAAACTCATTTTTAATAAGACGTGATAAAAATTAAATTCAACTATTAAGACTCATCAATAATTTGCCATATAATTACAATGGTACCAACTTGCTGATAAAATTTATTATATTTTTTAAGAGCATGACTTCTGTCCAATCCTTAATCAAACTGGACCAAGTCCTTAATCGGACTGGACCATGTTGTTGGGTCTGTGAAGGTCCACCACGGGTCCCGTTTCGATAATTTAAACCGTTCAATATGTAGAACTCGTCGAGTATTATATGCCTGTAAAAAATCACGTTAATCGGATATCGATAGCTATGTGATCAAATCAGTTTTGTATATAAAAAAATGGACCGTGAATAAATTAACAGTTGACAAAAATCTGTTTTGATCACATAGCTATCAATATCCGATCAACGTGATTTTTTGCAGGTATATAGTACTCGACGAGTTCTACATATTGAACGGTTCGGATTATCAAAATGAGACCCGTGATGGACCTACATGGGCCTAACAGTACGATTCAATCCGATTAAGGACTGGACAGAAGCCATTCCCATTTTTTAAAACTTCAATAAAACTTATGAGTTGTTTGGGATGACCTAAATAAGTGCTCTTTTTGTCTTTTTACGAAAAAATGTACAGAAAAGTAGAGAGATGACGTGATGGAAAAAAGATAAAAAGATAAAAAGTGGATAGTCAAACTTGACCTTAATGTAATTTACTTTCTTTCTCTTTTATTTTTATTTTTTATTTTTTTATTTTTTTGTTACAGGAAAATCCTCCCACTCTCCCGCAGGTCCAAGGCAGCGCCCCTTGAGGAGATCACCAGGGTGTCCTGTTGGCCGTTCCGAGCAAGAGACTATAACCTGGAAGCTTGTCCTGACCTTACAAGGCAAGCTCCAGTAAGTCAGGACTCGCACAGCGGGAGAGCATTGAACCCACATCAAGTGCTGACTAGACAACTTGTGGTCCAACCTCCTAACCAACAATGCTTTCGCCCAGGAGATTGGCTCAAGGAGGAGGGAAATTGAACTTGTGACCTTGGGGCTTAAACCCCAAGACTTTATCACAATGCCACAACCTCTGGGTTTATTTTTATATTTTTTTTAAAGCATCAGTCATTAGTTGGAGTCTGTGCATAACACGCATGGTACGTATTCATGCATCCTAGTTACTAATCTCATCTATAGGTGGGGACACCATGTTTATTAGAAGGAATTATTCTGTACAATAATTTTTGGGATTGAAATTAACCACCCTTAAACTATCATTGTAAAATTATTGCATCAAAACTTATTATGAAGGATCTTAATCCAATTAGGGGGGAAAATGAAGAAAATAAGAAGAAAGAATAGACGAAAGTCGTGAGGTAATGCTATATATATATATATTTTAGATTCATAAAAATAGATATGTAAATAGGTTACTCTAATATATCCGTCAGGGAGTATTGTCCCTTAACACCTACAGTATATCTGTAGGGAATCCCACCGCACCTACGTCAGGGTCGAAACTTAGGCCTCCGCATACTCCAGGGGCTAAGGAGTATGTTTAATCCCAACAAGGAGCTATGAAAACTCGAACCCAAGCCTTGAGCGAGAGATTCGAAGGTCTAATCTACTGGACCAACCCCCTGTTGGTGCTATATATATATATATATTATGTTTTTATCACTATTTTGTATTTATAATGTCTCATTTTTATATGTAACTATTAAATTTAACATAATCTATTAATTATCACATCTGCACAATAGGATTATTGATACATAATTTATTATTAATAGTGAGACTTTTCTTAATAGTGATATTATGTGTCAATAAGTAAACCCCATTACTATTTGTATTAAAATTTTACTTTATTGAGAATGATATAAAAGCTAATAAAAAAATTGATGGGATATGATATAGGGGGCAATTGATGTATAGGTCCTAATAGGTATATTTATTGTCTAATTAATTTTACGATAATTAATGGAATTTTTTATCAAACACTATCAAAAAATATTACTAATTACAAGTTTTAGAGTTTAAAAAATTGTTAAAAAATGGTTATTAATTTTCAACTTTCAACAACAGTTTGTGAAATTTGTCATAAAAAAAAATCACTAATTATAAATTTTATCGACAATTTATAAAAACTATGACAAAAAAATAATTAATTATCAATTTTTAACAACATAAAAAAAATTATCATAAAAATTTATTTTTAACAACAATTTTATTAAAACTTATTTTTAATAAAACTTAATAAAAATTAAATTCAACTATTAAGACCATCCATAATTTGTCATATAATTATAATGGTACCAACTTGTTGATGGTATTATTATTTGTCAGTGATAAATATTCCCTGCGGTTGATGGCATCTCATATCAAACCAAATCAATTACTCTCACAGGAAATCCAACTGTATTTATTTATTTATTTATTTTGATAAATTATAAATATATTCTCTGAAATTTACTTAAATTATAAATTGTCTCATATAATTTAAAAAATTACAAATATCCCCTTGTTAGAATTTTTTATTTGACAAGATTAACTAAAAAAATAAAATTCATAATTGCTCTCCTATACAATAATAAAATTACTTAAATCATTAATTGAAATATATTTCTAACATCATTAAAAACTGTTAACTGATTTAATGATTTATTAATAAAATTGACGATTTGTTATGAAATTAAAAATCTCAGGAGGTGGAATGTAATTTCAAAAACTACGAGCGACGATTCGTATTTTAATTAAATATCAAGAAGTGTATTTATAATTTATTAATTAATTTATTTATTTTTTTTAGTAACACAACATAGGATGTTAGTAAGTGAATAGACAGCCAGTATGTTAATGTCACTCCATTGATTTAAATTTGAACTTTATTATTATTTGTTCGCACCCACTTTTGATAAAATTTCTGTTGACAAGTGGACTAGTCAGAGAGTGACACTTGGCAAAGTCAGTGGTGGAGGGCGTGGCCCATTCCCTAGCCGAGGAACCAGGGTCGATTCCTAGGAGGGGCATTTGAGATCACTTCCTGTGAACAATGCCTTTACTCCCCTCGGCCTCTGATGCGGCGTAGGATTCACCCTCCATTGGTGCCCTGGTGGTGGGTCTCCCACTTGGTGGGGGTTAGTTCTTAGCTGGCAATTGGTTACTCCGGAATTAGGGCCCAACGGGACTGTAATGACACCACAGAATCCTTTTTTTATAGTTCAAAAAAAAAAAAAAAAAAATCTAAGAGATAGGTGGCATGAAAAAAGTAGTCCTGGGCATAAAATGGCAGATGCAACTTTGAAGTAGTTACTAGCTACGGCCTCGTTTGTCAAGTTAATATTTTAATTAAAAAGTTAAAAAATTATTTAAAAAAAAGTTAAAAAGTCTCAAATTTATATTAAAAAGTTAAAAAAAAAATTGCACATTTTTTTTTATAAAAAGTTAAAAGTCATCCCAAACATATTAATTTTTTTTATCTTATATTTTAGTCAAAAAATTAAAAAATTACTAAAATAACATATTCTCAAACGAGACCTAAGTGTTGCTGTTTAGTAGGCTAGTTGCAGGAGATGGTGCTTGCAATTGAAGTAGAAGTTTATGTTGATGTGCTTCTCAGTATGGTGGAAAGTTAGTTCGACAAGGAAGGTTGAAGATTTGGCAAAGTTTGAAGATTGAAAATCAAGGGACAGTTACAGTAACAGTTATGATGAATGCTGGGAGAGATCATGCAATCATAGGTTAGAAAAAAGAGGAGGAGGATATAGAAGCTAGGAGATTGGACGAAGAGAAGACATCATTAACAACACAATGAGCTAGTTTTAGACTTGGCATAATCTAGGAGTAGCTTTCTCAATTTAGAAGTTGCTTCTACTGTAATTCATATTCTTGTAAACTTTTATGAACTTTAATAGTTTCATCTTGAAATTACTTTTTTTTCACATAGTTGTCTAGTTACTTTGATTTAATTGTTTAGTTTAAATTATTGTTTAATTTCTGTTGATTGGAAATAAGCATAATTTCTACTGACACTATCCAATAGTTAATGAAGTAATTTTTTGAAAAGTGTTGTAAATTCGAATGTTTCAGTTTCAACTATCAACCAATTGAGCTAATTCCGTTATCAACCCACGTAATTGAGAGGTTAGGGGATTATTAGAGTTATTTATTTTTTTCTTTCTTTCTTTTTTGTTATGGGACTCATTCTCAAATTGATATAATGATTGTTAGGGTTAAATTTGTGTTGTTCAGTTTAATAGTATCATCTTGATATTTGTAAAAATTTCACCCAATTTTTTAAAAAATTCTTATTGATGTCTCTCGATTCTTATACTATATTTGGTTCACTAGACTAAGATCAAATAAAATAAAATGATCATTTCATCATAATATATCTTCTCAATTTAATTCACAAAAAAAAAATTGATAAAAAATATTACAAATAAAATTGTCATCGACCACCATTATAAAAAGATAGTTATTCAATAGTATCACTAAAGAATGACCACTTCATTTCAAAATTGAGTTTTACAGGCAAATGGGATTCAACATAATATGGCTAACAAAGAGATATAGAACGTTTTAGGTCGCCAAGAGTGGAGCTAGGATTCCTCCCCCCGCAAGAAGAGAGGGGGGGGGGGTGTTGTAAGAAAAAAAGGCATTATCAGGCAAATCCCATCAGGCCGTTAATACATCAAGTTGAATTTTATTTGATTAAATCATAATAAAGATTACGTAATAGAGTTTATTTGGACTAATAAAAAATTGTAGGTGATTAGTTTTAATTTAAACATTATTTGTACAATTTTTATTATTGAATGGATCAAAATATATAAATTTATAGATAGAAGTAAATAATTGAAAAGATCTTAATGTGATTAATCTACTTTCTATTTAACTTTTTAAACTAATTTTTATAACTTTAGTTTAAATATTACACAATATCTTAAGTCCATAAAGTTCACAATTGATGCAGTTAAATAACTTATAGGACATTATTTCTATATCAGAATTTAATTGTTTTTAATAATTTTGTTTTGTTTTTGTTTAATATGAGTTCAAATCAATCAAGTAAATTATATTATTTGTTTATAGCAAGTTTTTTTTAACATGTGATTACCAATAGCCTTTTAACGTGGCTCGAATTTAATTTTTTAATAATGCTATGATGATCATCATTTTTTATGATAATTTATTTGTTACCTTTTGTGTCCACACTATATTGATTTAATATGTTTCATTACTTATGTTTGTTATCAATGTAATGTCGACATATAATATAATAAACAAAACATGAAAACAAACTATTGTCATCATAATATTACTATGAAAATTTAGAGGACAGTTAGATGAGTTATTAAATTTTGAAAGGCAACTCTAGTACATTATGAAATTTACAAATTTTTAAAGTGTCAAATTGAATTTTGAGAGAACCATAATGTAATATACAAAAAAAAAAAATTTAAAAATTAAATTAAAATAACATATATACAAAAACTCAAAATTTGCAGAACCTTGGAAGGGCCAAGGACCCCCATCCCACCGCCCCTGCTCACAGTATTAATTAAAGAGTGAAGTCTTTGATATAATATTAACCCTAGAAGGCATATTGTATTATATCCTTTGCATTTAGGCCTCGAATTCAATGCAAGAAAATCAATCAGTACAAAGTGATAAGCTTGATCGAGCTATGCTAGTGGTTGGGATGTGGAGATTGAGAGTAGCATGACATGTCGTGATCAAATTAGTTAATATTTATGATCTAAATCAACAAGTCTATTTGAATCCTCTCTCAACTATTTACAGTTAAAGTGTACTAATAAAATGTTGAACATTAGTTCAATAAAGTCCACACAACTAAACTATATAGGAATACTAAAATGTGAATGTTAGCAAGATGGATTCTACTAGATGTGTTTTCATTCGTTGTTACTTTTATTATTTTTATCAGAGACAAAATGTGTATATTTTTATTCATTTTGTAAATAATTTAGTTTTATGTGTATAAACTTATGTAAAAAAAAGGCTAGTAAAGGTAGAGGGGGTTGAGAGTCTTGAGATACACTTAAATGCGGGATATAAAGATCTTGAAAAATTTATTTCCTACTACAACAGCTGGTAATGTCACAAATTAATCTTGACCCTCCGTTTGTTTAAATTTCGTATAAGGCCCATGACGGCCTACTTTGAGAACTGGCTATTTTAATAATTTTTAAATTTTTTACGAAAAGATATATACAGAAGTAGAGAGAGTGATGTGATAACTTATAGTGACTTTTTAACTTTTTGGCCAAAATATTAGTTTTCAAATTGGTTTTTTTAATTGGTCTTTTTTTAGAAGAATTTGGTGGTAGATCCTTTACTGTCTAATTTGTCTTTCAAAATGGCAAGAACTATGTAAATCCTTTCAAAACCTCCTAATATTTTAGAACTTATTTCTTTTACTATACTATCATCATATATATATATATATATAAACTCTCTTGTAAAGTCGTCCTCATAGTGTATCAGAGTAAAATTTTACTTTGAATCTTAATAAGTTTTACTCTAATTCAGAGTAAATTTTATTATAATTCAAAATAAAATTTTATATCATTAAGCACATATATTGCTTTAGAGAGAAAGATGAGAGAAAAGAAAGAAAAAGAAAAAGAAAAAGATAGAGAGAGCACATATATTGCCTTAGATCTGGTTCCATCCAGAGTAAAATTTTACTGTCTGAAAAATAGAACATGATGAGGAGACAGAGAGAAGGAGAGTGAGAGAATATAGATCTGAGATGATAGATCTCAAATCTGAGGTCGTCAATCTAAGATCTATCATCTCAGATCTGAGATCTTGAAGGCTAAGGACAACGATGGTGATTGCTTGTGGTACAGTGACATCGAATGGCGCAGGTGGTTGAGATGTTAGTGGTGAAACGGTGGTAGCGATAGCGGTGGCGATGGCGATGGCAGTAATGAACAACACCGATGGTTGAGACGGTATTGGTGGAGACGATAGAGGTGGTGGAAACGATGGTAGTCATGGTACTAGAGATGGTGATGGTGGTAATGGTGCATGTGGTGGAGGAGAGAGCTCTTAGAAAAAAATAGAGAAAAAAAGAGCTGAGAGAGAGATGACAAACTGATGAAGAGAAAGAGGAGAAAGATAGAGAGTGTGTATGTGTGAAGGGGTAAATTTGTCACACAAAATATAAATCTAAATTTTTTTGTCCTTTATACAAGACTTTATAATTTTTTTTTTTTTTTGGGTACATCGGAAAATAAAGCAAATACAAAGTAACTACAACTTAAGGCTCTCTTCGGAGAGATGGACTATATCTGCAACAAGCAGGGTGCGGATTTCTGCAGGAGGGTCATTGACAACAAGAAGATCTTCCGGTTGATACTCGCCAAGTTTGGCTATGGCATCTGCACACATGTTGGCTTCCCTTCGAATGTGTTGGATGGAACAATCACATCCTCATGATAATACGTGCATCTGCCACAATGCCCCTAAATGGGCATCTTTCACCCGGATCCTCACTCAACAAGTTCACCACTTGTTCTGCATCCGTCTCTATTATCACTTGATTGAAACCTCGTTGGAGTATAATGGTTAATACCTTGTAGATTGCCCAAAGTTCCGCTTCAAGACAAGTGCAAATCTCAAGCCTTCCATAGTATCCACTAATCCATGCTCCTGTTTCATCTCGGAATAAACCACCAAATCCAACTCCTCCTCCATGCTTACGAATACTGCCATCTGTGTTGAGTTTGATTTTACCTGCATTTGGACAAGACCACACAGAAGCACTTTTAACTTTACAAGGTTGAGTGACATCCAAACTAAAAGCTTGAAAGATTTCTTTGGTATAAACTGATATGAATTGAACATTCTCATGAATATTAAAAGTTTTGTGATCAAAAACCATTTTATTTCGATTTTTCCAAATAGTCCAGAGAGAGATGAGGAACAAATATGAGGTTTTGTTCTTCCCTTTCACATTATGGGTGATCCAAGCATTCCAAGGAAGAATAAACCTGCTACGATACCAATTCTCACTAAACACATGGCACCATATTTGAATTGCATGGGGGCAAAACCAAAACAAATGCTCCATATCCTCTATGTTAGCACAAAATGGGCATTTAGGATCAGAGGTTAGCCCTCTCAGGTGTCTCATCCTGTTGGTTAGAACTTTTTGATGTAGAACAAGCCACAAGAAGCTTTTAAGTTTCTGTGGAACCTTAAGTTTCCAAATCCAACCCCAGTCGCCATTCGGATTATGGTGATCAACAATTAAATTATATGCACTAGACGTGGAGAACTCTCCATCAGAGGATTTAATCCATCTGGGAGTATCTTCACCAGCATTAACTTTTGGTTATGAGGAGGTTTTAAAAGTATAAATTTTTTTTGGTCCTTTTAACAAGAAAGAAAAGGTACGTGGGATTTATGGCCAAATTACCCCATTTTTTTATCAAATGCAAGGAACATTACACACTGAGGCCTCTCTTGATTCAACCTCACACAAAACTTAAAATGGAAAAACTTTTGGAGAAGTCAAAAAAAAAAATAAATAAAAATAAAAATAAGAAGATTCATTTAAAGAAAAAACACACTGAATTAATGTGGGATTAAAATATAAAAAATACGAACTCTTTTATTCTTGTGATTTTGTAAGAGAATAACACCTGTAAGTTCAAACTTGGACATAACCTCCAAATTACAAAACAATAAGAACTTTATTTTGTACATACAATGGTTATATGTGCCCCCCAAAAAAAAATCACTAGTGGGTGATTAAAACCATGTTTCAAATTGCTTGCAATTTTTTAATTTTATTTTTAATGTCATCTGATAAGCTAATACCAGTTTTTTTTATTCATTAGAGGGTACTAAAATCAGCACCAAAAAAAAAAAAAAAAAACATATAGAAAAGAAAGAAAGAAAGGTTCAATGAAGTGATTTATGAATCACAAAGTGAGGTCCTGAGCCATGGATGGGTCTGACTCTAGAGTGAGGGTCCCCTAAACAAAGGATTAACGCAATTTAATCTTGCATTTATACCACCTACAAATTGCTTCTTTATACTTAAAAGCTGACTCTCTCTCTCTCTCTCTCTCTCTCTCTCTCTCTCTTCAGTTTAAAGTCATGGCAGAGCTAATAATCCTCAAGTCTAATTCCAATCAAGTTTTGTACATTTCGTTGACGATAAATTATCTTTTATTCAAATTTTTTCTGCTTTCTTTTCTCATGACGGGAAACAAAAGATCCCTCTACTTTTATGTAAAGAACTCGTATCCTTAAGCTTATTAATTAATTATTTTCAAGGTGCTTAAAATCAATAAGTTATTTATTATCTTCTCACTTCCATAAGAATTATTCCAAAAATCATTTGGTTACTCTTTAAATTTTGATTTTTTATTAGTTACGTATATATTTTAAATATGTGCAGAGATTTGTAAAAAAGAGAACAAAAATACCACAAAAATAGAAGTTTTTTTTTTTCTTTTTATTTCATAAATTAATCAAATTAGGAGGGTCAGGCCCAACTGGACAATTCGGTCAAAAAAATTTACTTAAAGAAAAATAATTTTAAATATATATATATATTAATCACTTCATTCCTAGAATCAATTGCCTACACAATTAAGCACTCAGTTTGGTTTTCTTACTGGAGCTAAAAAAGTACAAAAGGACAAAATATATTATATAAGTCAATAAGATAAAATATTATTTTTTACTCATAATCATTACATTTTTTTTTTTAGAAAAGTCAAAAAAATCTCAAAACAAAAACTAAACGAGATTAAAAAAGTCTCAACACAAAAAAATTAATTATATTAGACAATGTCAAATGACTCCTAAGGCTAATTTGGTCAATTAGTTTAGTTCAACGAAGATACATAAACAATTTTTTTTTTTCTTTTGTCTGATTAGAACTAGAGTACAAAGACGAGACAGGTAACCAAAATAGAATGATAAACAGTGTAGTGTGGTTAGAGGCTGTTCGGGAAGTTGTATACAAGCCACCTCTTCTCTTTTTGACTTTATTTTTTATATATCTTTAATATTTTTTAAAATTATGTTAAAATTTTTATTTTTCCAATCAATCTTGTGTGGAGAAATCTAAAAAATTCTAAAAAGAAATTGAAAATTCCAAAATTAGCCAAAAATGTTTTTTAGCTTATTTTTGTCTTTTTTAATTTTTTTT
Source organism: Camellia lanceoleosa (assembly GCA_025200525.1). Lineage (NCBI taxonomy): Eukaryota > Viridiplantae > Streptophyta > Magnoliopsida > Ericales > Theaceae > Camellia > Camellia lanceoleosa. The sequence continues at coordinate 146,780,048 of CM045764.1, read as the reverse complement.
TTTTGATTTTTTTTAAAATAACTTTCTGATTTATCTTGTCAAAAAAAATTATAAATCTAATTTTTTTAAAAAAGCACAAAAAATAAGTCGACAAAAAAATTACTAAAAAAATAGCGGCATTAGACTAAAAATTTTAAGGATGAATTATAAATACACCTCATAAGATTTGCTTAAAATACGAATTTTCTTGTAATTTAGAAATTTGCAAATATCTCCCTGTCAGAATTTTTTATTTAACAGAATTAATTGAAAAAATAAAATTTCTAACTATTTTTCTATACAATAATAAAATTATCTGAATTATTAATTGAAATAAAATTTTAACATCATTAAAAATTATTAATTAATTTAATGATTTATTAATAAAAAAACTTATTTGTTATGAAATTAAAAACCTTAGGAGGTATATTATAATTTTTAAAACTATAAGAGATAATTCATAATTTAAATAAATCTCAATGAATGTGTTTATAATTTATCTAAATTTTTAAAGTAAGAACTGAAGGGCAAAATCGTAGTAAAGACAGAAATTGGTAAGGAGGGTAAATTTTAGAGGAAAATGTGTGGGATCTACGTAGGACACTGACCCACACGGTTATTTACCTTTAAACAATTTTGATGAAAGCTTTTTCTTTAATGATAGAAATGACGTAGGAACAAGTGCCTTCCACTTCATACGAACATGCTTTGAAAATGCCCTTTCAGTATCCTCTACCTTATTATAATATTCTCCTACTGAATTGACCTTTTTGTCCTCAAATGTTGATGTACAACAAAAATAAAGAGTGAAAAAATAATTATAAAATGATAAAGATATAAATAATTTATGCATTTAATTATATAAATAAATCTTGTACTATAAAATGATAAAGGTACAAATAATTTATGTATTTAATTATATAAATAATCTTGTACTATAAAATAATAAAAGTACAAATAATTTATGCATTCAATTATATAAATAAATCTTATATCTTCATTAGCTAGAGGAAAAAATTCACTCTCCACTTTTTTGAAATTCTTTCAAACAATTATTCACTGAGAGTGACGTGGTTAGGTTATAAATAAATATTATTTATTATTTGCATGAGACCAATAATCTAGATCAATTTATGACATTATTATATATGGTAGTTAATATATTTTTTTTTTCTCATAGTCGGGGGGGATTGCAAGCTAGGTGAAATGGGACAAGACAGGTTAGATTTTGAGATGTTGAAAATAGAATTGGCAAAAAATAGTCAAGTTTGAGTTTGAACTAAATTCATATAAGGATAAATTATAAACATACTATCTAAAATTTACTTAACATACAGATTGTCTCTTATGATTTTAAAAATTATAAATACTCCTTGTCATAATTTTTTATTTAACATAATTAATTAATAAAATAAAATTTATAATTGCTTTTCTATACAATAAAAAAATTACTTAAATTATTAATTAAAATATATTTCTACCATCATTAAAAATTGTTAATTGGTTTGATAATTTATTAATAAAATGGATGATTTGTTATGAAAGTAGAAATCTCAGGGAGTGGAATGTGATTTCTAGAATTACAGGAGCGATTCGTATTTTAATCAAATCTCAGGAGATGTATTTGTAATTTATTCTTTATATAATCAAGTTTGAGCTGTGCTTGAGACAACTCGATTATATAAACGAGTTGAGATTGAACTCAAATATTTGAAAAAAATATATAAAAAGGGAGGGAAGATTATGAGTAAAATATATTTAAAAAGCAATAAGTATATCTTATTATTGGAAAATTTTATCAATTAAATAAGTAAATTTGAATCAACGCCAAGATATATTTGATATATTATTAGAATTAAATATGAAGCAGAGGTATTTTGATAACTTTATGCTAAAGATTACTTTAGAATACCTTCTTGAAGCTATATACCTTGCCTCTTTTTGAGATTTAAATAATACAAATATGTAATCACTCAGTGATTCTCCAACAATTATAAATATATGTTTTTGGAATCAAATTTGCATAAAATTAAGGAAAAGGGAATAATGTTTCTAACTTGTCCCCTCCAAAGTTAAGAGAGTAAACTCATCAATGGCCCACCCAACATCTTATCTCCAAGAACTCTTTTGTCCCTTCCCTTCTCTTAAACTCATGCTTTTGTCAATTTGTAATGCAAATCATCTTTTTTCTATTTCTTTATTCTAAAAGTTTTGTACATATAAAATTACAAAAAAATTAATTAAATTCTTTGTGTAAATACATAGCAGAGAAACAAAAGATAGCTTCGCGTAGAATTTGATTTTAACCTAGCAGTTGATGTAGAATGTTTCAACTTTCAATTGGTCTGGGCATTCAAGTTATGCCATGTATTCTCTTGGTAAAAGGGCGAAAGGTTCAATTGTAGAACTTTGTTTATCAGACCACCAATGTGCCTACTCTTGATTCATTTCCTGTCACGCCTCACTTTTTATTACTCGAAGTCATCACCAAGTTCCTTAACTTAATTCAATTTCAGAGATAACATGCGAAAATAAACTCAAATGTTCCATTAGAAGTAATGAACAACAACTCTCTCATTCAAATGAAAATTAAATATCACATGAGCATCCTTAAATAAATTGCCCTCAGGCTTACAACATTTAAATAATCAAATGAAGGGTGTAACCCTTTTTCACATATGGCATTCTGCCAACAACAAAGAGGCCCGTGGCCAACAATTAAGAAGATCCCAATCTTGTAGCACATTCTGCTAAACACCTGAAAAAGATTCAACAACGTGGGATGAACATATAGTCCAGTAGGGATCTCAACATGATCCTCAACAATAACAACATTACAGATAGCTATGATCATGAACACTCATTCTCGAACTAAAATAATAATGTGACAGTTTACACAAAATATATATATATATATATAAACTTTTCTCGAAAACAACTATTTCATTCAACGCTATAAGCGATTCATCTTTCCTTTTTCCTTTCATTAACCCCCGTTTCTAATCTTTTATGACATTAACAATTACTTAGGAAAATAGATTCACTAAGCCCATTACTATCTTCCATTTTCCACACATACAACAGATGTGCCTTTTCAAAACATATTTCTAAAATGTTTGATTTTCTTTACACTTCCAAAAGACAAAAGTCATTTCGATTCAATCCCAAATCTATCATAACTATATATACATACCTTTATAAAGGGAGATAACAACTCAACTACATGCATAAGATAAACCAATGAGGCAACTCGGCCCTCCAAAACTGTAACCAACACAATCCACAATGTTCCCAGATACACTGAAACAATAACAACAAAACTTTGTTCTACTAGCTAGGTGCGTAGTAAGCCAAAGAATACATTTCTCACAACAACATACCATTTTACCAGGCGCTAGCTGGAAGGGTGTGGTATCTTAGATTATCAGCGCATACAGTTCTCCAGGCGCTAGCTGGAAGGTAACGATACCTCTGATTATCAGCGCAAGATATCACACCAACAACCACAATACCACAAGGCATAACCAACATGTGTAAAACAAACACATAAACCATCAGGACACAAACAATGTGTTAAGATATATGAACACATAGGTGTGTGGAGTCCATCCCCTATCTTCTCACACACACTGGAGTACAACCCCTCTCTCCTCCCTAACAAGTATACATATATAATGTATCTCAACATTTCATCACATACGATGTTCAATCAACAATGGTGTAATTTATACATGACAATTCAACGCAACCGTGTCATCCTCCACCGATGACCAAGGACAAAACCTCCAGATGCAAGTATTTAGTACATCTATTAAAAGACTCAGTCATCATGAGATCACAAACCCAACAACAACATTGACATGGTAGTTAAAGATACAACCCCCACATGTGTGTATTCAACACTCAAATTACAACAATCCGATTCTCATACCTTTTGTTTTCACAAATTCAATTCCATGGACAATAAGGCCATAACTCATCTTAATCTACTACATTCTTTTCAAAGCCATTCCAATTTAATTATGCAAATTAAGTCATAATCATTAAATTATAGTTTTCCTCCCTCTTTCTCAATATTGACCTAAAAGGTTCAATTAATAACAACAAAACAACAATGATCACAATTAAGACCCAAAATACATAAGTATTTGACCAATGATCAAGACCCCTCTATTAATTTATCAAATCAAATAAAAATTAGGGTTTCCTCTCCTTTCAACAACAACATGCTAATTAACACCCCAATTAGCCTAAACCATAACTAATGATAATAAACCCAAATCCGACAACCAACCCAAGGTTCAACCTCATGATTTTTAACGAATCCAACATGATATAATGTTTTTATGCAATACAAAAACTACCACATGTCTATCTATAGATGAAGTATTGAAAAGAAACAAGGAGAATCCCTACCTCAAATTTAGAAGGGGAAGAAGGAAGAAAAACCCAAAAGTCGACGGAAAAGAAACCAAGTTTTGCTCCGATCAAAATGAAGCTCTCGACAAGCTCTACACTTTATCTCAAAGGAGCAAGGTGAGTAGAGGTCTTCAAACAAGTAGATCTAAGGATCTTTGAGTAAAAAGTACCTTTTGAGAGAGAGAGAAAGTGTTTCACGATTTGGAGAGAGGAAAGGGAAGAAAAAGTAAGAGAAAAGGTCAAGTGAGGGCCTTTATATAGTACTAGGTCAAAAATGGATATAAGCCCCAAAGTCAACTAAAAAATATTTAGTCAAAATATCCCCAAAAAGTAGGTCCAAACCGTGAGAAAAATCTGGGAAAAAAGTGGCGGTGTTAATTCTTCACAACACAGTGTCGACACCTAAGAAGAAATCTGGAACACTAAGGTGATCAGACTTTGCAGTGTCGACCCTTCCCTAGGCCGTGTCGACACCATAATGCAAGCAATTTCGTAACAAGGGTCGACCTTCCACGTATTGGTGTCGACCCTTGCGCCAACCAAAGAGAAGGTGTCGACACCACCAAGTCTGGTGTCGACACCAAAATGCAGTGAACAAATTCAGAACAAGGGTCGACCCTTCCCGGCTTTGGTGTCGACCCTTATGGAAAACAAAAGAGAAGGTGTCGACACCACTAAGACCGGTGTCGATCCCAGAACATGATTTTCAAGTTTCTAAACAACTTTTCAACGCGAACGAGCGTGAACGAGCAATCCCAACAAGTTTAAATCAATTTGTACACCTCCAAAACTGAGGTACAACAATACCAAAGATTCCCAAAATAAAATAAAGGGTTCAAATACATTTACCAAAAGCTTTAAAGGGCTCAAGTGCTACATTTCCAATAGGGTAAATTACATTTATACCTCCTGAGATTTAGATTTAATACATATACTCCTAACGTTTGAAAAATTACACTAACCCCTTATCATTGTTATTATTTAGACAAAATGAAAACATTGAATTCAAGTACTATCTCTTTTCTTATTTTACTTTACTTCATCTTCTTCTTTTTTTTCTTTTTTTTTTCCCCCTTGCTTTATTTATTTTTTTTCAATATAATTTCTTTTGTTTTTTTACTAGGAGTTGTTACATTTTATATAAGGGATGGGATGTTGTTGCCTATACTAGGAGTTGTTTTCCTTTGTTGTTACCATAGGGGTAGGAATGTAATTTTTAAAATATTAAGGGATGGAATGTAATTAGATCAAACCTTAAGAGTTGTCAATGTAATTTACCCTTTCCAATAAAAATATAGAATAAATCGATTTTGCTCACAAACATTTTTGTGAGGGTAAATTACACATACACCTCCTGAGGTTTAGTTTTAATACATATATCCCCTTGACGTTTGGAAAATTACACTGACCCCTGTGATTGTAATTATTTAAACAGAATTAACGTTGGTATCAAAAAGATATTGAATTTATACACTCTCTCTTTTCATGCTTTGCTTTACTGTTTTTTTTTCCTTTCCTTTGCTTTACTTTTTTTTTTTCAATGTAATTCTTTATTTTTCTACCAGGAGTTGTTGTATTTTATATAAGTAGTGGGGTTTTATGAAATGACACTATTAACCACAAAGGTAAGAATATAATTTCCCAAATGTCAGAAGTAATATGTATTAAACCCAAATCTCAAAGTTGTTAGTATAATTTACTCTTTTTTTAAATATGACTTTCACTCCCATTGATTTATAATTATTTTTCCCATTTTCTCATTTATTTGATAATCTTTCAAAATATATAAATTGGTTCAATCTCAAATTTGAACTCTTTTTTTTTTTTTTTTTTTGAGATCATAATTTGTGAAAATATGGCAAAGGTTCTTCCCAATTAAACTAGCCCCAATTGATTTTAAATTTGATTTTTTTTCATGTATGACAATTCACTAATCTAATGGGTCATAATTTTTATTAGTTTAAGAAAAACCTAGTGAGTTATGTTAGTTTCCAAGTAATGTGTGGTAAAATGATAATTTTCATACAAGTAACATATACAATCATGTCAATATCATATAGTAAATTATATATTATATGTTTTTATATATAACAATACAACAAATCTAAACTTATGAACTTAAAATTTATTCAGAAAAATGAATCAATGATTGAAATTTATTTTACTCATAAATCTTATATTTTATCAATTTAATCTTTATCATAAAAAAAATATTCAAAATAAATTATGAGTTAATAAAAGTGAATTCATAACATTACATATATGGAGTGTTTTGAGAAGTTGATAAGAAATTGACTTTTCAACTTTTTTTAACAAAAAACTAGATTTTTTTAGATTAAAAAAATTGACTTTTTAAACTTATCTATCTATACTATCTATATAAGCAAATGTAGTGGAAGCTCACAGACTATCAATTATTTAATCCTAATTTCTCATAATTTTGAGAGATTAAAAAAATGAGGTGGCACTTCTTCCTCTCTCACCCTGTTTTTTCTAGCCAAAATAGATGAGAGACAAAAATCCACATGAAATATATAAGAAAAAATATATATTTATCACTTTAGATAAATTTCAAAATTTCAAAATTCTCTTATCACCTCTTTCCTTTACCTCAATTAAAGTAACCCCCTTTGACATGACTTCCTCTCTCACATGTCTCTCTTCCCTCCCATAGGGTTGGTTTGGCAAGGGCTCATTGGGTTTTTTTGGCTCAATGAGCCACAAAAGACAGAATAGGCTCATGAGCCACAACAGACAAAACATCCCATCCAACCCCATAATCATTACACTCTTCTCTCACAAAAAAGTCAAAAAGCCAAAAGCCCTTCCCAAACCAAGCTTTTGAGCCCAGGCTCATATAGCCAAAAAAGTCAAAAAGCCAACCCACTTCCCAAACGGAGGCTATATCTCTCTCCCAAAAACTTGCCCTTATTTGTCACCATCACCTCCATGGTCATTTCATAAGAAAGTTAGATTGATACTGCCTAGATGGCCATTCCGTAAGAAAGTTAGAGATTGGCGTAAATGATACAATAGAGGTTGCCATTGCTTTATTTTTATTTATTTTTTAAGCCCCTTTCCAAGTTTTTGAGTTATATGTTTCACTTATTATATAGGTAAAACAATTGCTTAACATAGAATTTTTGTGTGTTTGTATTCCATATCAATAAAGCAATCTGTCAAATTTTTATTTTTTTTCTTTTTTTGTATATGTTTTTCTTTTTCTTATATTTGAGAAAATTTAGTATTTTACAAATTACAATAGCGTTGAAGTTCAAACAATACTCCTAAGTCACAAGGAGAACAAACAACAATAAATGAGAAGGATAATCGAGAATTACTGGAATGATCAAATATATGGCTTTTATAGAGGAATTAGAAAGTTTTACCATGAGGAAGAAATTTTAGTTTGGAAGCACATATGGTCAACGAGTCTTAAAACAATATGTCAATAAGAAACTTATCAAAGACTCCTATATAAAGAGGACACTTCTGTTTTTGTTGCCCTTTTCTTTCTTTCCATTTTTGTTTTGTTTTTGTGTGTGTGTGTGTGTGTGTGTGTGTGTGTATAACTAGAATCTTGAATCATAAAAATGGTGCATATGAGATGGAGAGTTTTTCTATTTGAGTGTTCACTATTGTTAATTGTATTTCAATTTTTTTTGGCACAAATTTTTTTTAGTCCAATAGATATGAGCACACCATTGTTTTTCCTTTCTTGCTAAAGTTTTAGCTTGAGGTCATGTGTGACAAATGGTTAAAACATTAACCTTAGATAATAAATAATAATAATAATAATAATAATAATAATAATAATAATAATAATAATAATAAACTAAGGACCAAATAAGAAAGACAAAATTACTTATATTAATGTGTGATTTTGGTACATATGAAAAAATAAAAATAAAATATTTATAAGATGTTCAGTCCCTTCCTTTTCTTTTATCTTCTTATATATTATAAGAATGTAGTATGAAACGTGAAAGGCCTCCAAACCCTTAATACTAACTCTTAATCACTTTCTTTCCTACTGGTATTCTCTCAAGTCCCCTTTACTAATTTTCCTAATTTCTATTTTTTTTAAATAAACGTAAAAAAAAAAGAAAAAAAAAAGAAAAAAAAAATTGATATACAAATAGATAAAGTTAACAAATTTGATCTATCTCGCTTCTGTTAAAATCTTTCGTAATTAACAAATTTGATCCTATATGTTCAATTAAAATCTTTATTTTATCTCTCAATATCTAATTTCAAATTTTATTTTTTTTAAAGTCCATCTGAACAAATCTAATTTAAATTTTGATTTTTTTTATTTGAATTTTTATTTTTTTACAAGAGCTTCAAGCATTAAATAGAAATTTTCAATTTTAAAATTTTTAAAAATAAAAAACATATTTGGCATAAAGTGATAAAAAAAATTACAAACCCACGAATATTTATAACCATATATATATAAATTAAAAATATATATAAACCCATAACAAATATAGATAGATAGATTTATGGCATTCAGTTTATTAGTAATTCTTTTTAGCATATATATGTTTTAGACATTAGGGTTATTGAGAAACATCTTATTTATTGTTAGTATTATTTCATTAGTTAGAAATCAAGTTTATTATTTTAAGAAAAATAGATCAGTGGAATTATAATAACATTTTGTGCATCTCTGCTTTTTAAATTATTGCATTTACTTATGAAATTTGAGAAGATGATCTTTATTCATTATGATTATAATTTTATGACAAAATTTAGAACTTGATGCATAATTAAAAAATTTATATACTATAAATCAGTCTCGTGCATAGCACGAGCTTACTACTAGTCTATATCTATACTATATATTAAGCAAAATGAGATTTTTAATCTCAAGCCTTGTGGGAGTTCCAATCTCCTAATCTATATTTCTTGATTTTTTGATTTAAAAAAAAAAATCTTAGCATTTATTAACTTCTCTCAACTCCCAAGTCTTACCCTCATAATAACACTTTAATGCATTAAGAACAAGCATAAAAAAAAAAAAATTGAAATCCAACACATATGAATTTCTTAAAAAGTTCCAACACATATGATTATTATCCCTCATAATAACACTTTAATGTATTAAAAACAAACATAAAAAAATTTTCTTGAAAAGTCCAACACATATGATTATTATCAAAATATTAAATTTTAATATAATATAATAAAAAAAGAAGACATTTAATTCCTTGAAAAGTCCAATACATATGATTATTATCAAAATATTAAACTTTTATATAATATAAAAAGGGAAAAAAAAAAGACATTTAAAATCGCAATTCATATATATAAATAATTGTAAATATATTAAGAAAAAGGGGGTTTCTAATCCCCAAGCTTTGTAGGAGTTCAAATCTCTCAATCTTAATTTTCTAAATTTTTGATTTAAAAAAAAAACCTCAGTATTTATTGATTTAATCAAAATTCATTTATCAGCATTTATTAACTTTTTTCAATCCACATGCCTACATTTATTGATTTGGTCAAAATCCCTGATTAACATTTAAAATCTCATCATACAAATAATTATAGATACAGCCCGTGTATAGTTATTACAGTAGCCTTTTTAATTTCTCCTGTACATTATGATTAATGATAAGATTGTTAAATTATTTTTATAAAAAATCTTAAAATACATAATTTATATATAAAAAAAAATTAAAACAAATATAAATATTTATAATTATAATTATTCCGTACATAACACAAGTGATAGGCTGGTTCAATATGTATATGCGCGCGCGACTTACGGCCTTGGAACGGGCAGTCCATGGATGCCCCGGCCCAACAATGCATACGCGCATGTTGTGTGGAATAAGAATATGTAATTAAGATACTACTACATACATAGGCTGTCCAACTCCAAACTGTATATTATTGTTGACTTCCTCTGATAATTTTTTGTTAATAATAACTATAAATAATTGTGTTTGAATTACAATGAAATACAGATATTTTGGAAATTTTATGTTTCTAGCTCAGCTATTTTACGCAATTTCCCTTCCGTTACACCGACCATGTTTTTCTTTTGGGGCTTTTGGTAGATTGAACTGTCGATCAAAATCTATACAGATTATATAAGACTTATCTTTCATATCTTTGAGTTTGCAATATAGTTACTCAGACACTTTGTCTTCATCTTCTTTTCTTTGCACAAAGTGAAAGAAATTTGCAAAATGCAAATGGCCCCAACAAGGAAATAATACCTTTGTTTCTTGTTTTGTCTTTTGGGTCTCAAGTGGGGTATGTATGTTTGACCCCTCCTCTTGTCATTTTCCATCTTCAAGACCTTGATGTTTTGATGTTGAACTCCTCACACCATTTTTTTGATCTTTTAGCAGTGCCACAAAAATTTTAAAAAAAAAAAAAAAAAAAAAAAAAAATTCGATCCATATACTTATATATAGCAGTTTGACACGTCCAACGTGTGTATAATTAAGGGATACAACTTACAAGTATCCATGCAACACAAGATCCAATTATGTAAAAAAATGGTCTAATTGTTATGTAGATTAACATTTCAAAATATACCAATTAAAAATGTGAAACTAACTGTAATTTTTCTAAATTTTAGAAAAGGTTAATGTATTTTACCTATAATATATATATATATATATAGCGGTGATTAATATGTTTATTTTATGAATACCACTGCGTCATGGTTGTTGTGAGTGATTGAAGGGCCAAATTGTTATCAAATAGTTCATGATTGATAATAGAATACAATGCTTACCAAGTCAATGTCATTGTCATGTAAATAATTGAAATCATCTTGTGAGTAAGCATGGTCATGTTGAGCTTGAGAAATTTCTCCTCCCTAGCACCGAAATTGAAAGGACATTTCTCTGATAAGGAATCAACTATGGACTGGAGGTGCTGATGGATTTTGTGGGGTCTATCACTCCTGGACTGGAGGTGCTGATAGATTTTGTGGGGTCTATCACTCATCGGTTCATTTTAACGATCTAAATTGTTTGTTTGTTTATTTATACATTTAGTTTATTTATAAATAAAAAAATAAAATTAATTTAATAATCATAATTCATATTTTTTTTTTGTATTTGTTAACAAAATATTAGACAATTTATTTTTAAAATTATCTTTTATCGTTCATTTTTTGCCAACCAATAGCATCAAAACATGTGAATAAATATGTTTATAAGATCAATTGGATTTTTTTTATAAATAATTTACACACATATTCAAATAAAATAAACAATTACAGAAAAATAGCTGGATGCTAGGACGATAAAAAGTTTTACACTCCTAATTCTTGTTACTTTTTTAATATGAAAAATGTCGTCGTATTCAAAATCCTAATCATGGCATCCCTTCTCTCCCACTTCACATCTCCGGATGCACCATTCCCATGAAGATAAACGCATTTTCCCATCTCCTAAATCTGAAATGGCTAGAGAGAAGGAAGGTCCAATTTTTTTTTTTTTAGAGTACTCTAAACATCAGATCCAATAGAAACGGAATAGGTTTGTAGCTCAGAGGATTCATCAAAGCATACCCCTTAAAACTAAACAGTACCTCCAAGTTATAAAGTGGACTGAGAATCCAAACCCAATATAAAAGGGAGAGTTACGTGTGCAAGTAAATTTATTATTTAATAAATTATGTGTAAATTAATAGTGTTTTTCATTAAATATTATTAAAAAATATCATTAATTGTTAACTTTTAGAGACGATTTAAAATTTTTGTCACAAAAAAATGTCACTAATTATAAATTTTAGCGACAATTTTAAAAAAAAAAATCATCACAAAAAAGTGTCGCTAAGTTTTAACTTTCGGGGACAATTTGAAAAAAAATTCACAAAAAAAGTTATTAATTGTAAATTTTAGTTACAATTTATAAAAATTGTAACAAAAAAAGTCACTAATTATCAATTTTTAGTGACTTATGTAAAAAATGTCACAAAAAATTAATTTTAACGACGATTTTACTATGAGTTATTTTCAGTAGGATTTGATGGGAATTAAGTACAATTATTAAGAACTATTGATAATTTACCCTTATAAAAATATATATTTAAACAAGAGGACAATTTCTTCTATATATATTCAAAATTCAATTTCTTTTTCGGTAGTGTTACATGTACCAATTAATGTATACACTAGTATACCAATTAGTATTTGGGAGATTTACCAATAAATCCCAAATGTTAAACTTATGAACCAATTGATCCCAATTGTTCTCTACTAAACCATTTAGTCATCGGATATTTTGAGGGACCTTAATGGCCTCATTTAGATGTTATTAGATGCATGCTCTTTATGAGGGTGTGTCACGTACCACACACAATATGTCACGTGACACACAATGGGTGCCACAGATCAAAAAAGTACACCAAGGCTCTTTATGAGGATGTGTCACGTAATACACAATATGTCACACAACACACACAATGGGTGTCATACATCAACAAAGTATACTAAGGCTCTTTATGCTTTTTGCCTTGGAGTGTCACACGTCACACACAATGTGTGTCACACATTAACAAAGTACGCTAAAGCTCTTTATACTTTTTGCCTTGGAATGTCACGCGACACACACAATGAGTGTCACACATCAACAAAGTACACGACACACACAATGGGTATCACACATCAACAAAGTACACTAAGGTTCTTTATATTTTTTGCCTTAGAGTGTCACGCGACACATACAATGGGTGTCACACATCAACAAAGTACGCGACAGACACAATGGGTGTCACACATCAACAAAGTACAATAAGCCTCCGTTTGGGAAGTGGGTTGGCTTTTTGATTTTTTTAGTTATATGAGCCTGGGCTCAAAAGCTTGGTTTGGGAAGACTTTTTGGCTTTTTGATTTTTTTGACTTTTTTGTGAGAGAAGAGTGTAATGATTATGGAGTTGGATGTGATATTTTGTCTTTTGTGACTCATGAGCCTATTTTGTCTTTTGTGGCTCATTGAGCCAAAAAAGCCCAATGAGCCACTTCCCAAACCATGCCTAAGACTTTTTATGCTTTTTGCCTTGGTATGATGTATGTCACGCGACACACACACGGAAAAGTATAATTGACCACTCAATGTTACTAAAAAAAGAAAATAGGATCAACTGGTAAGATATTTTCCCACTAATAGGACTAATCAGAATAATAGAAATAACCTTAGGACCAATCGGTAAAACTGTTTGTGAGATAGAATTTATTGATAAATATCCCTTAGTATTATGTTATTATTATTGAGCCCACCTATTATACAAATCACAAATACTAAAAATATCAAAATTTTAGCACATCATTTATTAATATACAAATTAATACATTAATACCTATATCATTATTCTTTCTCCTCAAATATCAAAGTTTGTGAGCGTCATTGACACGCTTATTAACCCAAGAGAATACGAAAAGAATGACTTCGATAAGAGCATCAAATATGGTGACTTTACATGTACACGATTCCATCACTGAAAAAAATAAAAAAAAATAATAATAAAATCTTTTACGATTTCAACTCATTTATCTATTTATATATTATATAAAATAATAATAAAAAATTTCTAACCCACAAAATTTGTAAGAAGTCTAATATTTCAATATTAATTTTTTAATTTTTTTATTAAAAAGTTACTTTTGCTAAAATATATTAGAAAGAAGCGTTAATTTTTTTTTTATTAGAAGTGATAGTTCGTTATTTTTTTTTAATTTTAAAAAAAGAAGATTGTAGGTGATAATTTATTGTTCATCTACAATTATTTTCAGATTAAATGAAAATACAATATTAAATTTTCTTCTTACCTTTTTTTATTCAAATACTTTTATTTTGTAAAAAAATTTGTTTTTATTCTATTTAATATTTTATTGTAATTTTTAAATTAAAAAGAATTTCTAAAAAATCATATTTAAATTATTTATACCATTATAAAAAGTAAATTGTTTTAATATCAACTTCGTGGTAGTTTAGAAAGTGCCAAATAAGTATATTTTTTTACTTTTTACGAAAATATGTATAGAAAAAAGGGTCTGGACTGTCTCCAGTCCAAATCTGGGACAGTCCAGTCCATTCCGGCCCATTGGGCCTATTTTTGGGCCCTTTTTCGATAATCCAAACCGTTCATATTTTAGGATTCGTTGAGTATATTATCCCTGTAAAAAATCACGTCGATCAGATAACAGATACTATGTATTCGGATTACTTTTGTTTAGAAAAAAATGGACGGTTAGAAATTATAAAAAAGCGGTTCATAAAAAGTATATCGATCCATTTTTTACTTTTTTCGATGGTTCGAAGAAATCCTAAATGAATGAAATAAAAACAATTTGAATACATAAAAAAAAAAAAAAAATATAATAAAAAACGAGACCTCCAACTCCAGGTCAGGACTGAGGGGCAAGCCACTGCCTAGAAAAAAAGAGATGTGATCCAAAAAAGATAATTAAATATATTTTTTTACTTTTTACGAAAAGATATGTAGAAAAGTAAAGATGCGTTGTGATCCAAGAAAAATTTTAAAAAAAGTAAGTTAATATGACACTTCCCAAACAACCCTTTATTCGATAATCTTTTTTTAAAAGGTGCATTTTTTAAATATTTTCAAGAAAAATTATATTGGAGATCTTAAGTATATTGTTTTTTCTTTTGTTCATTAATATTAAACTTTTAATTAATTTTATTTATTATTTAAAAAAATAAATTAGCAAATAATTTATATGTATAATTTTGTTTTGGTTACTCAGGTTATTTGGTATATTCAAGTTTACTCAAATTTAATTTAAATTTTTAAATTTTTGCATAGGTTTTCACTTAATTAAAATTATATTGTTCAATCCTTAAAATGAGCTCGACTCAAGTTGCTTGGGTTGAATTCACCTAAGTTTACAATTCTAATAAGGGGGTTGAAAGTTACATGATTAAATTTGTGACAAATTAAAAAATAATAAATAAATTGTGATAAAATTGTGAGACTTAAATTGTAAATTTAATTTTTCTTTATTTTCATAATTTGCATACAAAAATTTAAATATTTATATTATTGTGTATAAAAATATATTATTAATTTTTTTACATACCGTGCATAACACGGGTTACCACTATTATTATTATATAAAGAAAATAGGGTTTTTAACCCTCAAGTTTTGTGGGAACTCTAATATCTCATTTTTAATTTTCTAATTTTTTTATTTTTTTAAAAAAATCTAAGCATTTATTAGTGTCTCCCAATCCACAAATCTTTTTGATTTCTCTCATACCTACTGCCGCACCATTTTCAACTTCTCCCATACACTATGATTAGTGATGAGATTGTTAATTATTTTTTAAAAAAATTTAATTTTTTATATACAAAAAAATATAATTTGTATATTATAAAAAATCTAAACTAAATAAAAATTTTTATTAAAAAATA
The DNA here is from genome assembly GCA_025200525.1 of Camellia lanceoleosa. Classification (NCBI taxonomy): domain Eukaryota; kingdom Viridiplantae; phylum Streptophyta; class Magnoliopsida; order Ericales; family Theaceae; genus Camellia; species Camellia lanceoleosa. Next base: position 146,764,244 of record CM045764.1, on the reverse strand, counting down.
ATAGGTTGCAATTGCCCAAAAAAAAAAAATACACTGTGTATTTCATTAAAATCTAAAAAAACAAATAATTTCTATATCAAAAAAATATCTAAAACAAATATAAATTCTCATTAAAAAAAATAACAAGTTGCAATTGCCGAAAAAAAAAAAGAGAAAAAATTACACTATAAAAAATAATTTTTATATTAAAAAAATATTTACAACAAATATAAATTCTTATTAAAAAATAACATGTTGCGATTGCTTTAAAAAAAAGAAAAAATGCATTGTGCATTTCATTAATAATGCTCGAAAAAGGTGTCAAATATTTGTGTAAAGGCTTGACACATGTCCACTCTCAAATTATCAAATGAATATAGATGAAACCAAAGAACTCAGCTTTAATGACTAACAACTATTAGAAGTCCAACCATTAAAGCCTAATAACTCTTAATAAAATTCAGCAATTGAAAGATCTCAAACTACATCTCTTTGTCTTCTCAAATGTTCTCTTTTTTGGTTCATGCGTTCATTATAATATTGATAGATAATTGGATGTATAGAAGAATGAGAGACATTAAAATTATATGTTGAGTTATGTAATTGTTATGATAAAAAAATAAATGTTGGCTTCCTCCTTTATGACAATTTATATGATTATACCTCTAATTAAAATGTTAGGTGTGCTTCTACATTACCATTGAACATTCCTTTCAATTTTTTTAAATACTTTGTCTCACAATTGTTTGTATTTTGTGTTATAAAATTTATTACATCTGTACTTGCTAAAGCTATTAGATAGACTTAATGTAAGAAATGCAAATTATTTCAGTATCATTCTCAGGATTAGAAGTACAAAAAAATATATACAAAAAGTATATGAATAGATAATATTTTGTAAATTTTGTGTGTGGGTTTCACTTCTTGAAAATCCTATAATTCATTTATTTTTTGTATTATATTTTATGTTTAGTTTCTATACTTTTTTTTATATGGTTTTCTTTGTTTTCTTTAAAATTTTATTTTTAAAATTTAATTAATAAATAAATAAATCATTTTCTATTTCAAACAATTTCATGTTTGTTTTTATTTTTTATTTTTTTCTTAAAGTAGTTTTAGTTTTGGGCAATTACTTACTTCTTCTTCATTCTTTTTTTTTTCTTCTATATATTGTAATTTTGTGTATTTTAAGTGTATGATATTTTTATTAATACACTCGAAGATGCACCATGAAAGAAGTATCATACAAAATTCAAGCAAAAAGAAGAAAAATAAATTTGTTTGTGAGTCTCACTTCTTGAAAATCCTATAATTCATTTATTTTTTGTATTATATTTTATGTTTAGTTTCTATACTTTTTTTTATATAGTTTTCTTTGTTTTCTTTAAAATTTTATTTTTAAAATTTAATTAATAAATAAATAAATCATTTTCTATTTCAAACAATTTCATTTTTGTTTTTATTTATTTTTTTTTTCTTAAAGTAGTTTTAGTTTTGGGCAATTACTTACTTCTTTTTTCTTTTTTTTTTCTATATATTGTAATTTTGTGCATTTTAAGTGTATGATATTTTTATTAAGACACTCGAAGATGCACTATGAAAGAAGTATCATACAAAAATCAAGCAAGAAGAAGAAAAATAAATAAAACAATATGATGAATGTGAAGCAAAGATCAAATATCAAAACTCCCAAAACAAACAAGCAAACAAACAAGCAAGTAAAATAGAATGTTTAACAATAGACATTTGAAAATTTGTAACAAAATTTATTACTTTCTTTTTTGTTAAGAAAATTCTATTTGGTACTAACTAAATAAAATAATTTTAAAATAAATTTTTTTTTTAAATTTGAAATTAAAACTATAGTAAATTTATGTAAACATAATTGCTAACCACATTTTTTTACTTAATGTATAATATTTATATTGACTACCTTTTTTAGGTTTATTTTTTTAAGTATTTATGTAGAAGTAAAAAAATGTAGTTAGGAATATATATTTTTCTTAATTTAGTTATAAATTTTGCTTGTACATTATTTTTAAATTTTGAATAAAAACAAACAAAAAATAATTGATTGTAGATTAGCTGCATTTGTTATATTCCTTTTTCTTTGTGAAAAAAAAATTAAAAATCACAATTTACATATATACAAATAATTGTAAATACAACCTGTACATAGCGTGGGTAGAACTCTAGTATAATTCAATTGAAAATTAACCCACATTAATATTGATAACTTACACCTACATCTAGAATGTCATATTCTTGTACACCTTCATTTTAAAATAGTGAATACAAAAATAAAATCTTGATTGTATAATTTAAGTTGTTTAAATTTTGAAATAACATTTTTGTCCTTTAATGGGGATACTGATTTAGATAACGTCTCCAATGGATTGAAATTAGAATTTTAAGGACTGAACAGATATAATTAATAATTTAAAAACAAAAATTTAAACAATAAAAGTGAAATTTACTATTAAGAAAGTCTAAAGGAATTTTAATAGTTGACTTGTGTTCAAGAGTTGTAGGCTTGGGGGGGAAGAAAATTTGTAAGTCAATAGCAAGCTTACAACTGTTTCTTCATTGAAAATGGTTGGATCTTTCTTAGAAAAGAAAGTCATGTTGTGATGGTCTTATTGATGAATATACCTAAAAAAATAATGAAATAAAATGACAAAAGAAAAGAAAGAAATTTACTGGCAAAGAACTTGATTTCTTCTTAATATTTGGAATGTAATGTAGAACTTCCACCAACTTGTATTTTCCACTTTGAAGGTTGAAACTTTATTTTTGGGTCACCAATAATCAGAAAGTCACAATCAGAAGAAAATAAAAAACAATAATCACTATTTTTTTATTATTTCATGCGTTAATGCTATGTTGATAATAAATACAAGTGATAAAATTTCTAGTGATACAAGAAATAAAAAATGAGAAAGTATGATGATCATAATATTACTGAATAAGAAATAATCGACAATGAAAACAATTTAGAGAAAAGCAATTACTAATATGGAACATGAGTCATTATCATTATTGGAGAGAAGTCTTTATTTTGCTGGTCAAAGCTAAATTTTCTATCTTTAACCCTACCACGATCAAAGTATTGAACAACACTAGAACTTGAAAGTATAAAAAATTTTGAGAAAAAAAAAAAAAAAAATCAATCCCAGACACGCACTAAACTAATCGCATGAGATATGATCTCAGTAATGAACATGAGCTTTCTCATTCATGCTGATCTCAACCATACATTTACATATTATTTAAATAACAATGATAGGTAGCCCAAAATTTTATAACTCGAATGGCTCGAAACACTCAAAACAATGTCGTTTTAAGTGTAAAACGACGTCGTTTTGACACATTCAAGCCGTTTGAGCCATATAAATTCGCGCTACCAAACATTTTTCTTATTTAAAAGCATTAATGGAGTCCAGATTCAATCTCAACCATACATTTACATTGTGGGCAAAATTATGGACAAAAGAGAAATGGATGACTAAGCTATCTTAGGAACTTCATATGAGCAACCAATACAATTATCCAAAAAAGGAAAGGTAAATCACACTAATCGTCTCTATAATTTAAAACTTGTGTCATTTTAATTCCTGACTTTTCAATTGTAACACATTTGATCTTAAATTTTAAATCTTATTCCAAATAAGGATAATTGACAATACCATTCCTTAATTTCAATGGCAAAATCATCAATTTGATAAAATATAAACTAATTTGACAAAAATAAATGTCAAAAAATATTTTTAAATTTTTAAAAATTATTTTTATTCACCAAAGATAAAATTATGTAAAATTGATCAAAATAAATAAAAATTACATGAATAATTTTTAAAAATTAATTTTACATGATTATCATCCAAACACATAATAAAAATTAATTTGGTAAAAAAATAAATTAATTAATATCTAAAAGATTTATCAATTTTATATAATTTTATCTTTAGTGGATAGAAATAATTTTTTTAAATTAAAAAAAATTTTTTGACATTTTTTTTATCAAATTAGTTTATATTTTATCAAATTGACAATTTTGCCCTTGAAAAATCCAATAGTATTTTCAATTGTCTTTATTTGAAATAACATTCAAAATTCATGATTAAATGTATCACAATTGAGAAGTCAATGACTAAAATGACACAAATTCCAAACTATAAAGACGTATTTCGCCCAAAAAAAGAAATGCCATGTTTACAATTTAATGGGCCACTAATTTCCAGGTCCATTGGACCATTAAGATCAGGCCCAACCTAATACGGACCATCAATCCCTTAATTGGAGAACTGGGCTTAGAGACCTACGGTTCTATTGGAATTGGGCCAGGCTGGACTCTTGTTTCAGGCCCATATTCTATTACAAGAAAATGCTAAAAACTCACCATTTAAATCTTACAATTCAAGGGAATGGGGGCTAAGTTGTTGACAAATTAAAAATTGACATGTGGTGTGTTATATCATTGCAGTCACATTAAGGGAAACTTTTTTAAGAGTTCAAATATTTTTTTCTCGTTGAAAAGGCACCTTCTTGCTTGTTAGATCCAACCATGAGTTTAATTAGATAACGTTTTTGTTTTCTATTTTTAATTTATATATATTTTTATTTTTAAAAAATAAAAACAGCAATAACTTTGGGGATTGTTATCATTTCAAAAAAAAAAAATTTCCAATATTACACTTGAGTGGTACTACATCTCCCAACCTCTATTTTAATCTCTAATGAGAGAGAGAGAGGATAAGGAGTATGAATCCCCCTTAATATAGCCTATTTTATGTCATTGAGAGTGAGTTGGAAATGCTCAATTAGAGTTCCGAAATATTTTTATAGATTTTTAGTTCCCTTACCCCAAAACAAAACAAACAAACAAAAAATAAAAAATTAAGGGCTGGTTTGGCAAGTCCAAAATAATTCAAAAAGTTACACAAAAAGTAAAAAAGTCATTACTATTCACAAATAAAAAATATTAAAAAAATATTTTAAATATTTTTATAATACAAAAGTTTGATCAAGCTCTGTCCACCGTACTTGTAAAGCAGGAAGACATTATACACTTTTGGGCTAAAAAAAAAATTACATATGTAAAGCCACAAAGTTTGATGATAATGTTGGGCCCTTGCGGGCGCACTAAGGGTTCCGTTTTAATAATTTGAACCGTTAATATGTAGAACTCGTCGAGTAATATATGCTTGTAAAAAATCACATAGATCAGATATCGTTAACTATATGATCAAATCAGTTTTGTATAAACAAAACGTATGGTGTGATAGTAAACTGTTGAAAAAAATTAATCCGATCATATAGTTATCAATATCCGATCAACGTGATTTTTTACAGGCATATAATACTCGACAAATTGTACATATTAAACGGTTCAGATTATTAAAATGGGACCCATGGTGACCCCCACGGACCGACCATCACTGTCTAAACAATTATTTTCTGTGTAAGACATGCTGGGTAGCCGGCCAGCCAATTAACTTTCTTCCATCATATACTTTATTTATATAATTTTTTATTATACATTTTTTCGTAAAAAGATAAAAAAATTAATCCAAATATTAATATTTTTTTCTCAATTTTTTAATTTAAAAAGATAAAAAATATATTTATTTAAGACACTCCAAACAACCTCTAAAAAAAAAAAAAAAAAAACAAAAACACTATAGATGATTACTTTTGTTGAACAATAGATATTTTAATTTGTTGGGCACCTGAAAAGAGGATTGGAATGTGTACCTCCTACAGAAGGCACAATTTAAAAAAGAGAAATGTTTTGTGTCCTTAAAAATTGTGTCTCTAATGTTTCTAATTTTTAGTTTGGGTAATTTTTTCTTCTTTTTTTTGTTTTTGTTACTTGATATGAAAATTAGGGGGATTAGGGAAAAAAATTTTAGAGGGATGAAACAATGCCCTTTAAAATAATCAAGATAAAAAATGGAAAAGAAAGAAGAAAAAAACAGTACAATTTCATTAAGCCCTTAGCTGTATTGTCCAAAGTTTATGGACACAAGTTAAACGGATTGGTTGAACATAAAAATAAAAATAAAAATAATAAAATTTAGGGAGACTTATTTCTAAGTTTTTTTTCAAACACTTATGATAGGTTAAATCTTGTATAATTTTTTATAGAGTTTCAAGTCCTATTTAGATATGAATATATTCCATAAAATCCTACATAAACGTAACGTGACGTAATACTTACATAAACATAACGTAACGTGACACTTACATAAACGTAACGTGTCACGTTACGTTTCGCAAACTTAATGGTAAGGTAAATTCTGTATAATTTCTTATAGAGTCTCAAGTCCTATTTAGATAGGAATGTATTCTACAAGATCCTACATAAACGTAACGTAACGTGACGTGACGTGACACTTACATAAACGAAATATAACGTGATATCTACGTAAACGTAACGTAACGTGTCACGTTACATTTCGCAAACTTAATGAGTTTTTATTTTTAAAATTGAATGTGAAAATATTGCTAGTTTATGTTGGTGTCACGTTACGTTTCATATAAATGTTGCCATAAATCATAGGTGTCACGTTACGTTTATATAGGTGTCACGTTATGTTACGTTTATATAGATATGATTTATGTTAACATTCAATTTCTTATATAGGAAATTGAATATTGCCATAGATCATAGGTGTCACGTTATGTTACGTTTATATAGATATGAGCTATAGTAACATTCAATTTTTTATATATGGTTTTACTATTATTTATGATATTAACAACTAATATTGAGGGTAAATGTGTCAACAAACTTCTTATAGAACTTATAGGAACATAAGTTTTTAAAAGGACCATATGTAATATAAATATCCTTAATAAGACTTATAAATAATTTTTTCTAAAATTTAAGATCTTGAGTTTAAATCACGATAATAATTATTAAAAATTTATTCAATAATCAATTAACCAAAAGATGTGTAAACTAAGGCCTAGTTTGGGAAGATTGAAAAAAGACAAAAAGTCACTATTCTATTTAAGTCACATCATTTTATTTAAGTCACATCACCTCTCTAACACATCACTTCAAACTCAACCCAAACCCAATTCATATTTCATAAAAAGTAAAAAAATACACTTATTTAGTCTTCCTAAACTAGGATTAAATTTAATTATAGAAAATAAAAAGTAAATCAAATATCAAATAAAAAGTGATGGGCACATCACATAGCTGTTCCAAATTCCAATGGTACAAAGTTGAACAGCGGTGTCCGTCTTTGGGGTCCGCAACTTCAATTATATCACACACCAGGTTAAGTAGGGTCCACATACCCCATATTATTGTTATCATATTCATCCCATTTAAACAAAAAGTCAAGAATCCTACAAGCCAAAAAAAGAGGGCCCTTTTAATTTTTTTCTTGCATTTTATTTATTTATTTATATAAAAATAAAAAAATTAAATTATACGGAATAATACAAATATTAAAAACGATGATGATTTTCTTTCTTTCAAGGATGAATGTGAGTAAGTCCACATCATTCTGTATTCTTTTTAAATAAAAATTTTGATAACGTTTAGTAGAATTTTCTAAATATGATTTGAAAATGGAGTTACATTTTGAATTTGTAAATTTTAAAATTATAATTTGAGTACGAAAAATTTGTTTGGTAAAAAAGTTTTGAAATTTTTTTTGAATTAAGTGAAGAATTTTTTATGTGACATATAATATTTGATACAAAAACTTACAACTGATAACCAAACACACAACTCAAAATTCTATTAAAACTCACAATTTTTTTTAAAAAATTCAAAAAAAATATTTTTTTGAATATATAAAAATTAACATGTATCAATTGCAAAAAATAAAATAAAAATAAAAATACACTGTTCCGGTCAACCGGCCGGACGACCGGTTAGGCCAAATTTCAAAAAAAAAAAAAAAGAATTTAAAATCGAGCCTGACACAAAGTTTTCTGTTGTAAAAATATAATTTGAAATTCCTATCCAAACATGATATTAAAATATGTAGATAGAATTACAGTTTCAAAATCCTTCCAAACACGGCCTTTATTTGTATAATATTATCTTTAATGCATTATTCCACAATTAGGGGTAGTAAAGGTTGGCATCAAATTAAGCCACAAAAATTATGCCGAACTCTACTCATAGGGTAAGCCCGTCGGGCTTTTTCTAACAGACCAATGCAGGCTATCCTGCTGAATTGATCCAAGCCCTACCCAACGGGCTTGGCCCAGACTAGCTCGCCAGCCAAGTCGACATATACGCAAGAAGAGAATGGCAGATTGAAGGATGAAACGAGTCATCAAGAGCACAGCCAAATTAAAACAACAGCACTGTTAAGGGGCCCAAATTTGGGTGCTCCTAATGGCTCAAATTTTCTTATCAGGTAAAAAAAAAAACAAAGTTACCAAAATTAAAAAATTTGAGCCATTTGAGCCACAGTTTTTAGGGTTCCCAAACATTATTCTTAAAACAATACGAAACAGAAACAAAAACACGCAAACAGACCAATATTAAAATTGCAGCTATGTATAGTGAAATTTATCATTAGCTTTCTGTTTTCCGGTGTTGCAGAGATCTCTACACTTTCTTTCTTTTTTACTCTGAACCACACCCTGCACGTTTCTCCAGTTCCTTTGTTTTGTCAACTAAAAAAGCAAACTATATAATTACATTCTCTTCTAAACACCCACAAGCCTTCTTGCTTGCTTGCTGTGATTAGCATTTCCAATAAAAGCATTTTTACATAAATATATCTATATATATCATGCTTCTTTGTTGACTCCACTCTTAAATTAGAAGGGAGAAGAAAAACAATGTGTTGTGTTTTTTCTGTAATTAGATATGAATTTGCAGCTAGTTACTGACTTACTGATCCGAGATTAGAAGAGTCGATAAAAGGAGAGCTTTGTTTTGTATCCAACCGTTGAAATGATCTTGAACTTTGGTTACTCTCTATCTCCTTTATTTCTTCTTTGTTTCTCAATCTATGTTATTGTTGAAATGCCACTCCCTATTGGAGTTGTGAATGGACTATCTGGAAGATTAAGTCCTTGACTGCTGCAATTTTTACAAAATTACAGCAAAAATAAACCCGGGGAAAAAGAAAAAGAAAAAATAAAAAATCAGAAAGTGATAATTCTGTGGAGCGGAATTAAAAGAAAATTAACAAAAATCTAACTCAGAAATCATGCTTTCATGTACCTCTCCTGGTCATTGTATTTGGTATTTATACGCCTAACGTTTTTGTTAGAACCGTCATTCAGCACGTCTAGCAGATAATTGAAACCGTCAGCAGATGGGGACTCCGTCTGTTCTGCACGTGCTGCAGTGTCAAGAAAAGAAAAAGAAAAAGAAGAAACATCAAACAAGAAGGATATAGAAATAAAGATTTCGTATAAACACCAAAAGAAAAGGCATAGCTAGATTAATAATAATAATAAAATTGTTTAGTGAACGTAGAGATTGAAAAACCTTCTGAAAGCTTGAACTCATCCATTGAGTAGCCAAAATACTGTTGATAATGGCTTACGGCTGTAGGTACTAACTGCAACTCTGAGAGATGACTCCTCTCGAGTTCAAGTGCCTGATGTTCTTCCATGAGTTGTTTCTTGAGCAATCTTGAATTGTCGCAAACTCTAGGCACTGTAAAGAAAAAAAGATGAATATTATCAGACTCAGAAGACATTTCCGAGCCAGAAAAAAACTTGTAAAAACAAGTTCAAATAAATCTACATTTCTGTTGAGTACTTGAGTGAAGCTCAGATTCTTGATCACCAAAGTGTGAACCATAGTACATAGAGTGCTGAATTTTCTCCGCATATTTCCTGCACAAAATTAACTCTCGGATTAGACCTCAAAAACAGTTGTAAAAACGTAGTTTCAGAAGAAAATTTCCTTAAAATGCCCTACAATTTCCAAAATCTTCATAAATTGAAGGAAGACTAATAAAAGATTCTATCTCCGTTAGAATTTCTAGTAAAGTGTTAAAAAAATACGTTCAGTTTAGTCCGAATTGGATAGGGGTCTAGAGGGGTAAATTGAGTCTTTAACATTCCAAGTTTTAAGGTGGCCCTTGGTAAAAGAGTTCTTAATCATTTTTAAAATACTTGCTTTGGAAAAGTGAGAATTAAATGGAGCCTTTAACTAAAGTTATCGTCTTAGATAACAAAAAAGTAGATAACTTTGCAAAGTAAGCACTTGACATCATTAATAAGGACACAACTATCCAATGGAATCCTAAAAGGTGGAAAAGAAATAAAGGTTGGAAATGTGCATTATTGAGGTTGACAATAGAATCAATCAAACAATGCTAAAGAACCAAAGCCATAATGAACATTTTGAAAGAGATTCATAGTGCAATTATTTGTGTTCATGAACTCAAAAGACACCAATGGCACTAGTGAACTTTACCGAAAGGATGATGTAGGGTGCCTAACACATTCTAAACAACATCAAAAACAAGACAACACTACAAGATTATCTCTTAAAACAGATCAAATTATACCTGTCAACAAGCCTCAACTTCTCCCTGTAGGGTTTCACTAGAACACGAGCCCCACAGACAAAATGAGGATTCCCCTTTGCCAAAATCTGCTTGACTGTCTCGGGAAAAACAAAGGTCACAAACCCAAACATCCTCTTCTGTTGGCAAGGAATCCTCACATCTTCAACAGGTCCAAATTTACTACACAACAAAAAATATTTCAACACAAAAATGAATTTTTAACACGAAGAAAGCATATTACAAAATTCCAGCAACTACCAATCATGCCAACATTCTTACTCGAAATAGTTGGAAACATCATGCTCCGTAAAGGTGCTCTCAGCCGGAAAAGTAAGATAAATCTGCCGAGAACCAGAAACAATTCCTCCTCCATGATCACTTCTTTCACTGATGAATTCCATGTATTTTGGAACATCTTCGGCCAAAATTACTGAATGCTGGCCGTGAGGTCTGCAAATCAACGATAACCATAGTCGAGTGATTACTATTAAAAAATTAAACACTTCAACATCTAAATGCTATTATAAGCAATAAAAAAAAAAAAAATTCACCTGTCAATAAGGCGAACACTGTTCTTGAGTTGAGCAAGAAGTTTGGTGAGGCTATACCCGACCTTACCATGTCTCTGGCTCTCCGTAAGGTACCCCTCAGCCTGTAGTGTCCTTCCATACTTCTCATAGTACAACATTGGTAAAGAAGCAATTGAAACAGGAATCCCTCCCCTTGATTTCAAAAGCTCAGTAATTTCAAACTCTAACTTGTCAAGAGACCTAGGCGAGAGGGTGTGATATTCATTTGGGAGTTCATTTGAACTGGGGTTGAAGCATTCCAGCATGGGATGGCCATGGAAGTACCTACAGTTGTTTCCATGCTTACAGAATCCCTTTGTGAAGTAATGGCAAACCTTAACCGGGAATTCAGGCAAGCTCGGAGACCTCCTCTGGCTGTTTCTTGGGCCTAATGTGGATTCTGGGTAATAGTAATCGCTAGAGAAATCCGAACGAACTGAATTGACAGGGTCTAACTGATCTTCCCGAGACAAGAACTCAAGATCGGGAACCCAGTAAGCATTCATGGCTCGGACTCTTGAAGGTGATCAATGATGCCGTGGTAGAGAACGTGAGAATGGCGTGGTCTGCACAGGAAGAACTGAAACTTCTGTTGGGGATAATCCAAGGTCGGTTTTCGCTTTGTTGATCAGAGAGTGGAGCAACTTATCGGGACTGAAGACCAGGCGGATCATGTCACGGTCGCCATGATCTTGTATTAGGAGATAGCCAAGGATTTTAGAGGCGTTTTCGGGCTCTAATTTCTGGATCCTATCGTATACAACCTTGGTAGACTCGGGAAGGTCCATCTCAAACCTTAACCTTGAAATCAAAATTTGTGTTTGCTTAGATGCTATGAACTTGTAATTCAAACATACATTAACTAAATTTAAGAAAGTAAACAAACACTCCACAAATTGTCTTGAGGAAGAGAAACTAACGAAGCCATTGAAACAATATGCAGATCTAGCAAACCTAGGAATTAACCAACCAGAACTAAATCAATGGACGTACAAATAGAAATGAAAATGGATAATTGTTCAGCCATTTTATTCTAGTAATTGCTTGAACCACATTCACTTCATTGTTACTAATCTTACCAGTAATCAACAAAAGATATTCCATGAATTGCTATGGATGGTGAATGAAACCTTGAGGATGCTCAAAAAATCAGGAATCAAAAGGGAAATTATTTACTTATTTCTATGTTAAAAACCAATAAAATGCTGATTCCCGTGTTGACTAAAGTAGAAAATCAGAATCAAACACAACTACTTTCTTTCTTTTCCAAGAGAAAATGAGATAAAAGAATCATCTTCTCTCCAACCAAACTCAAACTAACCAGAAAATGGATTTCATGACCAGATTTGAATAGAAAAATGAAACCCACAAAAGGATTTTTTTTTTTTTTTTTTCGGTCTTATCCATAAAACCCAGTTGCTCTTTTCACCATAAGAAACCATTTGGTCTAGAAAAATGAAGAAGAGAACAGTCATTAAGAAAGAAAATGGAAAAGGACACATTTTTCTCGTTAACCAAACAACTTTAGAAGAACAAGAAAAAAGATTCTTAAAATTTCTCAACAACATTTTTTAAACAAACCCTTGACCACAATCAATATTTTCCACAAGAATTGCACATTCCCAGGGACTAAACAACAAAAAAATAAATAAAATCAAAGCTTGTTATTTTAACATGTGGACGGAAACCCAAGACACACACACACACACAAAAACATTTAAAAACAAAAATAAAAAATAATCAACCCATGTAAAAAAATCAAAAATTCCCAAAAAAATGAGCAGATTGAACACCATGAAAACAAAAACTTGAACATTCAAAAAGTTTTCAAATTTTGGTGAAACCCACACCCATAAAATACATACTAAATACTCTATCATTGTTCTACACCATTTCAAAAAGAAACCCATTTCTAAATTCAATATTTAAAAAAAGATTACCACAAAAAATAATAATTATAATAAATTATTAAAATTTAAAAAGCCATGAAAATTTACCATTTTTGAGAAAGGATCTAATACCCACCAAATCTTGCAGGCCTCTGAAAAGAGAAGCAAGGTCAGACCAATCAATCCATGGGCTCAAACTCCTCCATGATTGATTACTCTCTCTCTCTCTCTCTCTCTCTCCCCCCTAGTTTTTGCTATTTTTATCCTCTTCTGGTTCTATAAACCATGCCCTCTCCGCAAAAAAATGAAACCAGTTTTAGAAAAAGCAAACTACATGCACGGTATATACACGATATGTATAGCTTTAAATTAAAGGGCGCCTTGTCCTTAGTTCAAATCAACACAAGGCGGCCCCCTCTCTCTTTTTCTCTCTCTATATATAAAATCACATAAATATATGAACAAATTTAAATAAAATTTATCCAAACATTTTTATTTGAAATAATCTGACTTTGATGCTTTTAAAATCAACACATTTTCTTTTAAATAGGTATATACGAATATGAATAGATTTAATTCGAATATATCTGTGTGGGTAAGCCTTACACTGTTTTTAAATTTCAAAATTACTAACAGATCAGCTAAATTTATTGTTGGGATAAAGAAATTTATATGGTGTGGTTATTTAGCAAAGTCCTTCCATATCATATGCATCTTTGTTATTTGGAAAATTCTACCACCCACAATTCTTGAAAAATGTGAATCATGTACAACCTTAGTTAGGGAATCAATTCGGTACAGTTAATATTTAGATAAAAAAATTTATCGTACCGTTAATGTTGATTTAATTATTTTGAATATCGATATAAATCGCTTCTCTCATCAAACAACATTGATCCGAACCGATTGACACAGTTCGACTCAGTGCGGTTCAATCGGTTTATGACCTTTCAAATTTAAACCACTTTTAAATATAATCACTAATTTTTACAAAAATATTAAATTAGTTATTTAATATTTATCCAATCCATCAATTTAATAATTATTTTCCAATTCCTAGATTAACAAAAATTAAAAAATACTAATGTTTTGAGAATAATGAGTTAGAGTTAAAATTATATATAATAAGAGTTTACAAACTTAGGTTGTAAAGGTGATAATGTTAATAATATATTATACTTATTAATATCATTATATTATTAGATTATATATATATATATATTGAAGGGGCCGGTTTTGCTTTAGTTCAATGTACAAGGTGTTTGAATTGATACCAAATCAAAAATAAATAAATCAATCAAATTTAAAAATCGCACAGACCGATTTTTGTTAAAAAACAGACCAAATATAACCGGTTTGGTCCGGTTTAATCAGTTTTGTCAATTTTTCTTACATCCCTACCCTTAGTTATGTCATTTTCTTCTTTAGTTATGAGATTATTTTAGTTATGATTCATTAAATCTTTAGTTATATCTCATGTGTAGTTTGATTATGACTTTTGTTTTTTCTAATTATGACCTAGAAAGTATAGAATTATGTCATTTTCTTCTTTAATTATAAAATACATATGTATTAATTTTACATTTTATAACTCTTTTCATGAAAAATCATTAAAAAGCCAATTCTCAAAATAATTCTTAGTTTCAAATTTTCTTTATTATTTTTTATTATTTAAATTAATAAAAAGTAATCAGTTAACTACGATTTATTTAGTTGACAATTAATAAAAAAATTAAATTTTAATACTATTTTTCTTTATTTAAATCTTTGTTTATTCGCCGGTTGTCCAAAATCAATTTCAAAATTGATAACTGATTCAGTTTGATAAAGGGGAAATCCTATGCATCCTAACACAAATAGTGTAATTTTATTATAAATTTTTGTAATATCAATCACAAAATACGTAATCTTTTCATAAATTAATGTAATAAAATATTTAAAATTTTATAATTTATGTAACAAAAATTTATGATTTGCTTACGATATTTTTTTACATCAATTTATGACAAAATTATATATTTTATGATTGATATTATGAAATTTTATAATAAAATTACACAAATTTATGAAAAAAATATCAATGGTATAAGATTTCCCCTTCAAATTAATCATAATTAAGCTTAAATAGTGGGACCCGCGAGTGCTGTTGTTTGTTTATAAAATAAATAAGAGTTTTAAATTGATGTCTATAGATTAAAAATTTCAAATTATATAACTCTGTTTGGTTTTCAAGTTTTTAGAAATAAATTTTTTAAGATTTTAATTCGTATTTTTATATTTTTAATGAATTTTTAAAAATATTTTAATTAATTTTTTTTTATTTTTAGATTCACTTTATTTTATTATACTTAAAAAGTAAAAATTTGTACAAACATGTTTTAAAAAATCATTGAATATAACAAACTACAAAAATATATTGAATTTTTATTTTTTTTTGTATTTCGTAAATTTTTTTTAAAAAATCACAAATATTATATTTTTTAAATATATTTAGTTTAGATATATTTAAAAAATAAAAATCTGAAAATTAAAAAAAATCAATTTTATACAAAAATAAATTTAATTTTCTGAAATCAATCATGGTGATGATTTTGGAGTGGGATGAGTGTATAGCATGGCATGGATAATTCATGTGGCAAGTTTGGTAAATCTAACCAACGAGAAATTATCTACCTTTTAGGAATTGTATGTTGGCTGTGTGTATAATTAATAGTAAGAAACTAAATGAATATATGAAT
The DNA here is from genome assembly GCA_025200525.1 of Camellia lanceoleosa. NCBI lineage: Eukaryota > Viridiplantae > Streptophyta > Magnoliopsida > Ericales > Theaceae > Camellia > Camellia lanceoleosa. Next base: position 146,748,558 of record CM045764.1, on the reverse strand, counting down.
CTAATAATAAAGAGATAGTGGATAAATTATAACGCAAACACGTGATCTTCATGATTTACTGGATAATTTATGCTTACCCACACATTTGTCATATTTGGAAGAAATTTTTGTATATCAATAGTAGGGTTGGGCATAGAGTCATCTGACCCACTCAAACTGTCTTACCTGATTCGACTCGCATACATATAAGTGGTTTCGCAAATACATTAGGGGCAGGTGCGGTTTGAATTTTGGCTGATTTTTAGATTACGGGCGAGTTCGAGGTTTTGAGCACTTTGTCCAACCTGTGTTGACATTTTTTTTTTTTAATATTTCAAATCTGGACCGCTCTTTTTTTTGGATGAATAATCTGGACCGTTCGTCTTCATCCATGCCCAAACAAACAAAAACCCTAATTTCATCTCTCAAACTCAAAACACAGTGCAGCTTTCATTCTCTCTCATTTTTCAATCTCTTATTCTCTCGTTTTTCATCTGGACCGATCAACCTCGCAAGAGATCGACTTTCTCTCATCGCAGGATCGACCGATCGACCTCACTTTCTCATTGCACCGATTGACCTCGCAAGATCGAATCTTTCTTCGGCAACTCTCAGGTATGTGTGTCTCTCTCTCTATCTCTATCTCTCTCTCTCTCTAATTCTGATTTTTTTTGTAGGCATTCAGATCTGTGTCTCTCTGTGCGCAGCCTCTCTTCTAATCTCACTCTCTCGTTCTTCCATCTCCCTTTCTCTCTCTCTCTCTCTCTCTCTCTCTCTCTCTCGACCGGCAAAGACCTTCGCAAGATTGACTCTGCTCTGCAACTCACAAGTAAGCCTCTCTGTCTCTGTCTCTCTCTCTCTCTCCGACCTTCTCTTTATTTCTGTCTCTGATTCTTTTTTCTTTTTTTTAGTTCATCTCTATCTCTGAGTTTATTTGTTCATTTTGTTACAAAGCTTAAGCTTTGGGTTTTTTTTTTGAAGGGAGGGAGGCGAGGAAAAGGCGATCATGGAAGAAATCTTGGAAATGATATTCATCAAATGAATCAATGACTACTATGTAAATTCTTGATCTAGGAAGAAAGAGAGGTTCTGAAGTGTTGTTAGAGTGCAGCAAAACATGAATCTTGAGATTATGATTTTCATACATAAGTACATTGAATTGATTGGATATTAATTGACATAATTGTGATTTTTTTACTATGCTTCTACTTGGTTGATTTTTTTAAAAATATTTAATGTTGATATCTGATGAGTCCTCGTGAATGGGTTGGACCGATCCAAGCTCCTCAAGCCTTTGGATAACCTGCGAGCAAGTCAATCGAGAGCAGGGTAGTCCCGTGAACCCTCCGGCGTGTGAATTAGGAAGGTGATGAGCAAAATGTAGAGAGAGAGAGAGAGAGGATGGAAAACTTAACCTTCTTCTGTCTTGAGCTTTGCTTATATCCTTTGGTAATCATTTATTTGTCTCGGCCATTCGACCTTCCTTGAAGCTTGCAAGTGGTTAAATCTTGTTGAGGTGAGGCGTCATTAAAATTTGAGGGTGTTGTCATAATAAATCGGTGATGGGTTGCATTAATGGTGATGTCTTTGTGGCAATAACTGCGAGATCTTTGTCTGTGACATGGCTGATACGCGCCACGTGTCCGAGCATCATTGGCCTTTCTGCTCGGTTGGCCTCGGTATGCGAGGTTTCTTGGCCGGGTTGTGTAATGAGGTCTAAATGGTGGGCTTAGGTTTACTCATGGTGGGCGTGGTCCTTGGGCCTATCACTGTCAATAGTCCCCGTTCGAGTCTGACTTTAGTCAACGAAGGGAATAATAATAGTGGAGATGAATCCGAGCTTGTAGGGTGAGACCGTCGTGAGAGGCGTGAGGCCGGCGGGTGAGGCCGGCCGTGAAATGGCGGGAGAGGTCGTATATGAGGCCCGGCCGAGGTGGCCGGGCGTGGTGAGCCGGCGTGAGGCGGCGGGTGAGCCGACCACGAGGTGGCCAGCGTGAGCGGGAAGGCAGCGTGAGGCCGGCGTGGTGGCCGGCCGTGAGGTGACCGGCGGGAGAGGTCGAGTGTGGCCGGCGGCGGGGTGAGGCCGGCGTGGTGAGGCCTTGAGGCTCAGGCGTGTCACGTGAGAGGTAAAGTGGAAAAAGACAAGGTGAGGCGGTCGATTGCGTGGGCCATACACGTGGCAAAATTTTTGGGGAGGAAAGGTCAACAGATTAGATCGAGTGAAAGTCGGGACATTATTATGGGCATTGATGAGGCGGTTTTGGCGGATGATTTGAAAATTTTTCAAAGGCGAACATTAATTTGGATCCTTGGAATCTGGCAACCGTGGGCTTTTGGTATCATCTGATTCACCTACTTCTTTACAAAAACTCAAAACATTGAAGTGCTAGTTCGCCGTTGCTCACGATACGCCATTGAAACACTTCTTGAATTTTTTAGCACTGCGTCGAAGCTATTCATAAACCTGACTTAGAAATGGCCCACGAAGAGGCGCAATTGTCGGGGTAGATCCTTTGGGGAAGATGATCTGAGGAAGGCTGGCGATTGATATAGGTCGGCGGGAATCGGTGGAAGCAGCCTGACCAATCGGCCGGTGGAACGGACCCGCGGCATTCGGTGATAGATCCATTATTACGGCGGCGGAATTGGAGGCTATCGCGAAATGCAATTCCGGTGGAGGTGGAATTACAGTGCCAAAATCGGCGGAGGCCGTCGATGCGAGTGGGGCGTTTTCCCTTTCTGAGGAAGCTCTAAAGGTGGGTGAGGTTGCCTCTGCCGCCGTCGTGGTAGATGTGCTCAACCACTGGAGGTAGCACCGAGAAGCGATGCCCAATGCATGAAAGATCCTGGCGCTGCGCAAGTGCTTGGCAGAAGCGAGCAGTGGCCATGACGGTGGGGAATTCTTGGTATTACAAGGCTTGAGACGGCGGAGACTGGATCACCCCGAGCATTGGCGAGGAAGGGTTTGGTGGTGGTTTACCGGCGTCCATCAAGGTTGGAGGTGGTTCTATGTGTCCATCTCTGGAGAATTTGGTGTCTTGCGCCGTGTGGAAGGTGCCGACCAAGTATCTGAGAGCTAAAGTTAGAGGCGGCGGAGGAGGAGTAAAAAAGGTGAAGGAATGGAGGGGAAAGGTAAAGGTGAAGTGGGACGAGTTGGTTCGGTAAGCCTTGTTTGAAGTGGGTTGGGCCCAAAACCGTCAGTGAGGACCTCGGCCGTCAGGTGGAGGAAAGAAGAAAAGCGCAAGAGGCGGAAGATCAAGCCATGCTGGTGAAAGCCCAGAAGTTTAAGGAGGCCCAGACCGACCGACCTCCTCAGCCAGTGGCGAGGGAGAGGATTCGACCTCGTCCCAAACCCTTGGGAGAGAAGAGTTTGGGTGAGTCTGCTCTGCTTCCAAAAGATCCTCTGAAGGAGAGGACGTTGAAGGAGATGGGTATTTGAGGGTAGGAAGAAAAAAGAAAGAGGTTGAGGCGGGTTGGGAGGAGCCGGCCAGAAAAAAAAAGGAGGTAGGACGGAAGGGGCGGCCAGGCCAAGCAAGTGCGAGGTGGGGAGGTGGAAGCGAGACCCAGAGGGTGGTCGTCTCGGTTAGGCGAGGTCCTTGTGACAAGAGACACCCAGAAGTGGTGATAGCTTGATCCAGCAGTGGGCGTGGTGGAAGACCCCAATGAGAACAAGTGAAATTTGCGGGTTGAGGCCGAGCCAAGTGGGAGGTTGGAAGACCTCGGTGGTGCCAACAGAAGTTAGGTTGGTGAGGTTGAGCCAAGTGGGAGGAGCGGTGAAAGAGGCTCTGCACTTGAGAAAGGCTGATGCGGATGCCACGACTTACCATGCTCGTCACGATGGTGAAGCTGGAGGAGATGGAGGCCCGGCGAGGTGGGTGGCGAACCGCCTAGTGAAGATGGTGGATGAAGCGACCTGCGATCGGCATGTGCATTTAATGAGGCCGACTTCTTTGAGGTTGTACTCGCTCAAATGGAGGTGACCACCTTGGCGGGGCTCTTCTAAGGAAGCGAGGCCGCCAAGCTAAAAGTGAGAGACCAAGACCAGTTAGCGAGTTCTGAAGGAGGCGGTGGAAGACCGCCCTTGGTACCAAAGGCATCAAATTAATTTGGAGGTGCCACGCCGCCAAGTCGTGTCGCTCGAGTTCAACTTCTTGGCAGCGAAGGTTGGAGGAGGCCAAAAAGGCTTGTGATGTGGCGGTTGGCGGCACGAGAGGCCATGAATAATAATGAGGATCTTGTCGAGCGGAGGCAGGCGGATGCTAAATTGGGCTGCAAAGGAGATGGAAGATGGTGGCCAAAGTAGGGAGAAGGTGAAGTGAGGAGGGAGTTGGAAGTGGAGGAGAAGGCAAGGCGGAGAGGAGAGCCTAGGAAGGAGATGGAGGAGAGGATCAAGTTGATTCGGGGGAGGCTGGAAGAGGTGGAGGTGAGAGGGCCAAGGCTGTGTGGAGAAGGAGGCCACAAAAAGTGAGCAGAAGAAAGGCGGCCTCGGAAAGAGTGCCTACCTTGATCTTTGTGTTGCATTTGTTACTCAATTCAAAGGGTCTCTTGAGTTCGGATGGCAATTGATCACGTGATTGCGGTGACTTAGCAAGGAAGAGTCAGGGGTTGGCCCATCCACGAACGGCAATGAAGAAGACTGAATCTGAAGTTATAGAGAGCTTCAACGATCAGTTTTTATAAGCATGAAATGGTAGAGTTAAGGGACGTGATTGGAAAATGTTCAAGCGCAAATGAAGAATTTGTTCGAGCTTGACTTCAGCAGGGTGGTGGTTGAAGAAGATGATGTGGCCCAGACCCCCCTGGACGAGGGGATTGAAGAAGCTGACCTCATTTCGAGCGAGGAGGAGGAGTGAGCTGTATGATAAGTGGACTTAGGAGTTTTATGGTTTTGTTGTTTGTTTGTTGTTGTTTTTTTTTTTTTTTTTTTTTTTTTTGAAAAGGATGTAAGTAATTTGTACACACATGTTTGAATGAATAAAATGGTATTTATGGTTCTAGTTGATGATTAAGTATATTTCCTTGTGTTGGTTTAGTGCGGTTTGTTTTTCTTGTGATTATTTTGTGCACGAATGCTTTAAATAGCGCTTGTGCGAGCGATAGCGAGGTGAAACTAAAGTCATGCCCAAAACCCAAGTCAGAATAGGATAAGGAATTTTCCAATACAGAGTGAGAGAGCAAATTGGTTTAAGAGTGAGGGGAATCTGGAAAGTAATGTTTCAAATTGAATGAGCATGGAAGTAGACTGAAATGTAATGCTGAAGATGTGATTTGCAAACGAAATATGGGAGAACATCTTTGAAATATAACCAAGTGTCAAATTACCTTGAAAAAGTGGACTGAAATGTAATGTTGAAGATGTGATTTGCAAATGAAATATGGGAGAACACCTTTAAAATATGACTAAGTGTCAAATTATTTTGAAATTGTGGTTAAGCGTCAGATCATGACGGAGTGTTTTGCTTTATGAGCCTTCATTCATAGATCTGACTGGGGCTTGTGAAAATGCTCACGTCTGGCTGAGACTTTTGAAAGTGCTCGGTTTGGCCGAGGCTTTTGTAGGTGCTTTCAGTCGGTGAGGCTTTTGAAAGTGCTCGGTCTGGCCGAGGCTTTGGTAGGTGCTCCGGTCGGATTGAGGTTTTGAGTGCTCGGTCTGGCCGAGGCTTTTGAAAGTGCTCAGGTCTGGCTGAGGCTTGGAGTCTTCTGGCAGCGAGGCTTTTGAAAGTCTTTCAGTCTGGTGAGGCTTTTGAAGGTGCTTTCAGTCTGTTTGAGGCTTGGAGTGCTCGGTCTGCCGAGGCTTTGAGTCTTCGGTCTAGGGCTTTGAAAGTCTTTCAGTCTGGTGAGGCTTTTGAAGGTCTCAGTCGGATGAGGCTTTGAGTGCTCGGTCTGGCCGAGGCTTTGAAGGTGCTCAGGTCTGACTGAGGCTTGGAGTGCTCGGTCTGGCCGAGGCTTTGAGTCTTTCAGTCGCCAAGGGCTTTGAAAGTCTTTCAGTCTGGTGAGGCTTTTGAAGGTGCTCAGGTCGGACTGAGGCTTTGAGTGCTCGGTCTGGCCGAGGCTTTTGAAGGTGCTCAGGTCTGTCTGAGGCTTGGAGTGCTCAGGTCGGGCTGAGGCTTTTGAAAGTGCTCGGTCTGGCCGAGGCTTTGGTAGGTGCTCAGGTCGGACTGAGGCTTTTGAAAGTGGCGCTGCAAATAAAAGTTTCATGGAAGCTACATTCAGACAGTTGAATTATAGAAAGTGGGAACTCCAGTCGATATTTGTATTATGTACTGGAAAGGGAAAGTACAATAATTTTGACAATACAAAAGTAAGGATTCATTGATAGTAGCAGCGGATGTTGACATTCAAGGATGGGGAAGGTCTCGGCCATCCATGTCTTGAAGTCGGTAAGTGCCTGGTCGTGGTCGGGCCTTCACCACGTAGGGCCTCTCCCATTTGGCTGCCAATTTGCCCTCGGTTAGATTCTTTGTTGCAAGAGTTGCTTCTCTCAAGACAAGGTCGCCAGTAGAGAACTCCCGTTGTCGAACTCTGCGGTTGTCGTGTGTTCTCATTTTACTGATGCAAGCCAATCGGCAATGACGGATCTCTCTGAGCTCCTCGATGAGGTCGTCCTTTCGGAGTTCTTGGTGGCGAGATCTGGATGTAAGACCACAGGGTGGCGGACCGACTTCTATAGGAATGACCGCCTCGGTATATATGTTAGCGAAAAGGGTTTCCCGATGAGTCGAGGCGGTGGTTGATAAGCCCAGTACATGTGGTAGTTCCTGGCCCAAAGGCCTTTAGCGACTTCGAGCTTGGTTTTGATGATCTTCGGGAGAGGCGGTTGGTGACCTCAACTTGGCCATTTGCTTGGGGGTGGGGGAAGAAAGCATGGTTGAATTTGGAGATCTGCACAAAATTTTCGGTATTTAGCATTGTCGAGCTGTTTGCGTTGTTATCGGAGCGATGGCACGAGGATCTCCAAATCTGCAAATAATCGATTGCCAAATAAACTTGGTGGTGTTCATTTCGGTGATTGTGGCGAGGTTCTGCCGACCCACTTGGTGAAGTAATCAATGGCAACAATTGCGAACTTAGTGCAGCCTCGACCGAGGGAAGTGGACCAACGGTCGATACCCCATTTCGAGCGGGTAAAGTGCGAGGGTGATCGGCTCCTTTGGGGAGCATGGGGATGTTGGCGATGACACTTGTCGCATTTATACGAAATCGAGGCATCTTTGTTGAGGTCGGCGAGTAGCTGTCTGAGTACTTTGTGTGCGAGACACCACTCGAATGATTACCTGATTCCTTCATGGATCTCTTGCATTACATAGGTTGCTTGGCGAAATTTGAGACATCAGTCTGATCGTGAAACCAGCTTATGGGCCGTCGACCAAAATGTAGTTAATGGCCGAGCCACGACCTTGGCGACTTCTTTGTTGGTCATCTGGGAGTTCTCGATTGGTCAAGAAGAGGAAGATGTCGGATGCCCAAGGGATGGGTTCCGTCTGAAGGAATTGCACTTCTTGCGGTCGGGTGAGATGGTAGAATTGGTCGGTATTGAGGCGAACTCCATGGTTGAGGTCGGATTGGTCGTGAGGCCGGTGAGCCATCTCATCTGCTTTAGAGTTTTCCGCCCTAGGTATGTGTACGTCTGGAAGGTGTTGAAGAGGCGAACAAGGGTGAGGGCCATGTCTGTAAGTCGCATGGTGGTATCCTTGGCATCGAATTCACCGTGATCTGGCGGCGATAAGTTGGGAGTCCTTGAACACGTGGATGTGGCTAACACCAATGTCTTTGGCTAGGCGAAGCCTGCTATCAATGCTTATTATTCGGCCTCATTGTTCTTGGCGCGAACAAGAGGCGGAGGCACATTTGAAATAACCCCGCCGGGGATGTGAGGATGAGGCTAGCCAGCTTCCTTCCTGCGAGGCAGGCCGTCAACATTGAGTGTCAACAATGAGGATCTTGGACTCTGGTGGAGTCGGTGGGGTCTTGAGGTTAGTGGTTGAAATTTGGATTGGTAAATTCAAGATGAAGTCGACTCTGACTTGCCCTTGATTCTTTGTCAAGGCGATAAGAGATGTCGAAGCTTAGTTCTCTGACCCTTGCATTAGTCTTCTGAGAGCTCGGGTTCTTTGCATGACCTTCTTGGTGGTCGGTGAGAACCACTATGGAATGGGCTTGGAAGTAGGCGGAGTCGTCTGGAGGCGATGACCAAGGCCAAGGACAACTTTTCTAATAGGGGTAGTTCTGCTCGCTCCTGAGAGCTCGGTGATGTAGTAGGCCGGTCGTTGGTGGCCGTCCTATCGATGAGTCTTTGCTTGATTCGGTGCTTGATCTTGCTAGGTAGAGGAAGAGGGTTCAGGTGATTACTGTGAGAGAAGGGAGGATTGGCCATACTTGTTTCAAGCTGTTGAAAGGATTCTTGATTGAGTTGTCCATTCAAAAGTCTGCCGGGACTTTGAAAAGCAGTAGGCACTTGTCCGTTCTTGAGGAGATGAAGCAGTTGAAACATCACTCTGCGGTGAGCCTCTGGACCTCTTTAGCGGTTTTGGGTATGCATCTCAACGGGGCCTTGATCTTCTCGAGGTTGGCCTCGATCATGTTGGTGACCATGAAACCGGGAACTTGCGGATCCTCGCCAAAGGCGCTTCTCTGGGTTGAGTTTCATCGATATTGCGAAGTGTGGCAAAAGTCTCGTGGAGTCGGTGAGGTGGTCGATTGGAGAGTTTGCTCTTAACGACATGTCATCCACATACACTTCCATGTTCGTCCGTCGATGGTGGAAAGGCGTATTGACTAAGCGTTGGTATGTGGCTGACATTCTTTAGTCCGAGCGGCATGACATGGTAGTGGTAAGTGCCGATCGGTGATGAAAGATGTGTGTTCTGGTGGGATGAGTGCATCACGATTTGGTTGTATCTGAAAGCATCATTGGTGAGCATTTGATGGCCGTGGCGTCGACCCGATGAATCAATGGGGAGAGGATAGCTATCTTTAGGACAAGCTCGGTTCAAGTCGAGTAGTCGGCCTTGAGCGCCACTTGCCATTGTTTTTCGGACGGGACCACGTTGGATAGCCACTTGGGGTAATCCACATTTCGGATAAGCGGGCCTCGAAGTTTGTCCACCTCTGCGGCTATGAGATTATTGCGCTCTGGATGGAAGATCTGTTGCCTTTGTCGATAAGGTCGGAAATGAGGCTCGATCTTGGCGGTGGGTTATGAAAGAGGGTCGATGCTGCATACGCATGAGTCGGCGAAGCGTCTCGTGTTGATCGGGAGAAGCAATGAGATCGGCCTTGGCTTGGGAAAGCGATCGGCCGATTTTAGCGATTTGAGTGGGTTGGTGGGGTCGATGTTAACCGGCGAGTTCCTCCTGAGTTCGCCTCTGATCGGTTCGTCCTCATCTCGGACGTCAAGTCCTTCAATGATCATCGCCTCCTTGATTTGACCTCTTTAAGTGAGGCCACATAACATTCTCTGGCGGCGATGCATTCTCCTCTCACCGTCCGAGCCTCAAAATCGATAGAGAACTTAAGGCGAGGTGGTAGGTGGATGTGATGGCTTGGAAGGCATTGAGGCGGTGCGAGGATGATGTTATGGTGAGGGCAATCGGCGACAAGGAAAGTAAGCAACCGTGGTGCAGTGGGTACTCTCAATGGTGATGGGGAGATCAATGGGCCGATAGAGGTCACCGGTCACCGGTGAAACCGACGAGGGTTTGGGTGGGGTCGAGCTTTCTTCCCGATCTTCGGTTGGCGGAAGCAATTGAGAAAATGATGTCAACTGTTGCCATTGTCAATGAGGACTCGTCGACCTTATAATTTAACGGGGCGATGGAGATGACAAGGGGATCATCGTGAGGATAACGGATGCCTGCACAGTCGGCGTCCGTGAAGGTAATGGGCTCTGTCCACTGCTTGGGTTGCTTGGGAGGTCGGTCGACCGTGGCAACTGTCTTGTCTGAGCCCTGTCGTATCCTTCTAAGCTCTGCCCTCTAAGCTGAGCGAGATGGTCCGCCACAAGCAAGACCACCTGAAATAACTCTGATTTCGCCAACTGGCGGTGGCGGATTACCTTGAGGCCGAGGTTGTTGGTGGGGTCGGTCATGCCCCTGGTCTGGTTGAGCTGGTCGCCGTGGAGGGGTATGCTTGTGATTGTCTCTGCGGGGCTCGGTCCTTTGCCTCTGCTGAGGACGGGTATCTGTGAATCGGCTCAGGCGCCCCTGGCGAATGAGGGTCTCCATTTGATCTTTGAAATGATCACGATCGTCGGTGTTATGGCTATGATCCTGGTGGAAATGGAAATATTTGGACTGGTCTTTGCGGTTGGAAGGGTTCCGTGGAGGAAGAGGCCACTTGAGGGGGTAGTCCCGTTGAATCTGGTTAAAAACTTGTTCCATGGGAGTATTGAGGGGTGTATATCGCTCGAACCAGAAGTCTGGGAGAACCGGTCGTATGAGTGGTCGGTCGGCATAGCGGGATGATCGGTCATGATGCCGGGCGTTGCTGGGTTCTTGGTCTTTTCTCTTTTCTCTGGGGGCCAAATATTTAGCTGTGGAGTCTTGCCGAGTGGCTAGAGAATCTTCGGCGTTCATGTACTTTTGGGCTTTGGAGGGCAAGGCGCCATGGATGTCGGAGGTTCTTGGAGAGGAGAAGAAATCGGATGACCATGAGACCCGGCCATGAAAGGCGGTGAGGATGACTTTATCGTCATTTTGACAACTTGTAAGGCCGGTGTTGAAGCGAGTGACAAAGTTCTTGTGATGACTCCCTTCTGTCGGCGGATGTTGAGGAGTTAGGTCGCGATCGCATTGGCGTTGGGCCCGATGAAGTGGCTCGGGAAGAGTCGAGGTGTTGAAATGTGGAGACCCGAATCTGGTGGCAATGGTGAACCATGGCCGTAGCCGACGCCCGATTATCACGGAAAGGCTCGGCACATGATTTCGTCGAGGAAGGCATGGAGGATCATGAGTGTCTGATGAGTCTCTAGAATTGGTCGGCGGGGTCGGTTGTTCCATCGAATGGGTCGATGGCGCATTTTGAACTTGGGGTAGGGCTTGTCTCGATGGAGGCGACAAATGGGGAGTTCTTTGTAGTGGAGGGCTTATGTTGAATGTTACGCATGACCCCTTGGAGTTGGAGTTTCATGGCTCGGAGTTGGCGTCCCAAAGGAATGTTGTCACCACGAGAGGAGATAGATGTTGGGCTTGCTAGCTTCTCCCTCAAGAGCTGGGGCTATGACTGATGGGCGTGGGGGTGGAGGAGGAGGATGTATATGTGGGTGAGGGGTTGCAAGCCCCCCGAGTTGGGAGGATTGGGTTGTGGGGCGATGGCTGGAACTGATACGGATGAGGTGGAATATCTGGAGGTGGTGGAGGAATAGGGAGGTTCCGTTGGAAGCGGAAGCGTTGATTAAAACTGGTTTTGTTCGGCCATGCGGTTAATGCTATTGGTGAGCTCGATGAAGTACTGTGGTGGGTTGTTCGGATTGGGAGGATCGGTCGGGTGATCGGCAGTGTTATGGTGGGAAGCCATGGATCTGGTCGTCACCATGCACGTGACGGATGAGGTGAAAAAGGTTCTTGAGAAAGGGTCTCGTGACAATGAACACAAGCCTTGGTGAGCCGGATTCCTGAGCAGCGATGTCTGATGAGTCCTCGTGAATGGGTTGGGTGATCCAAGCTCCTCAAGCCTTTGGATAACTGCGAGCAAGTCAATCGGGAGCAGGGTAGTCCCAAGCGAACCCTCCGCGTGTGAATTAGGAAGGTGATGAGCAAAATGTAGAGAGAGAGGGGATGGAAAACTTAACCTTCTTCTGTCTTGAGCTTTGCTTATATCCTTTAGTAATCATTTATTTGTCTCGGCCGTTCGACCTTCCCTTGAAAGCTTGCGCGTGGTTAAATCTTGTTCGAGGTGAGGCGTCATTCGGTGAGGGTGTTATCATGATAAATCACGGTGATGGGTTGCATTAATGGTGATGTCTTTGTGGCAATAACTGCAGATCTTTGTCTGTGACATGAATTTGCACCCGCCACGCGTGTCCAGAGCATCATTGGCCTTTCTGCTTTCAGTTGGCCTCGGTGTGCGAGTTTCTTGGCCGGGTTGTGTAATGAGGCCTAAATGGTGGGCTTGGGTTTACTCATGGTGGGCCGTGGTCCTTGTGGGCCTATCCCTGTCAAATGTCATGTATATATTAGTTGCAGAAGCATAAGTTTATTATTTTATGGTTCATTGATGTTCTCATTTTCTATCCACAATTACATCTTACTTAAATATGGATGATGGAATCGTTAATGCAAGTTTATGAGGTTTGGCTATTTATATTTTAATGAAGATATTTTTTGAGATGTACAAGGTTTATCTTCATATGATCTTTTGTTTATGTTACATTTGCTTTTTGTTCTTATGGATCATCTGACCTTGGTGGCGAGATAAAAAGAAATTAAGAAGAAACACATAAAGTAGATGATGTGGTTACGGCTATAGGCTATTGGAAGCAGACATCTTATAATTCCAAATCTTGAATTTGAATACTCTGATACTAATAATCATGAAGATTTGTATAAGCTTTGTAAATATTCTTGTGAGATCATATAATTGATGATCTGATATACTACCAAATTTCCAGTGGTTCATTAATATATTACTCTTTTTTTCTTTTCTTTTTTTTTGATAAATTCATTAATATATTACTTGATCTTGTTACCTCAAGATGTAGTTTTGATTATAATGAAAGAAATATATTACTGATTGTGTTAACTTAAGATGGAGTTTAAATTAATGATAGAATATCTACCACCTCTTCTCTTTCTTCCCCATAACATTCCATTCAAAGTTCTCTTTTTTTCCCCATATTTAATTTTTGTTTATTAGATCTGTTATGTTATTGAATCTGTTATGTTATTAAATCTGTAATTATGTTATTGAAATTGAATTTGTAATTTTTGTAATCCAGTTTAAATAGACGATAGTGTTCAATCTCCCGCAATCAATCTTTTACCTCCGAAATCCTCTAATTCTCAAATCCTTCCTTAGTTCAAACCCAATAGCTTCCTATCTGTGTGAAATAAAACCAAACAGATTCAGTTTTTGTTCAAAATTCAAACCTAAACAGTGCCTTACCTATTCAAACAGTGCCAAACAGGTATTATACCTGTTCAAATAGGTTTACTACCTGTTTAATTCAAACCGAACAGCCACTATTGCACCTATAAATAGACAAGTCCCTCATTTGATTTTTCACTCAATTTTTGTCCTTAAATCTGCTATTGTTCTCTGCATTTTGCTACATTTAATTTTCTGTGAGAAAGAGTGTAAACACAAAATGTGTTCGTTGTGTGAATAATTTGTAGTGTTGCTATTATTCGTTGTTAATCATTTTATTCTAGAAGATAGACGTCCACAATCTGAAAGCACCGTGGAGATGACGAATCTGTCTTAAGGACACAGTGTTAAACATTGGACTTGATCAAAAATTTGTTCAAGAAAATAATAATATAAGTGCCTTGATTACTTTTCTATGTAATTATTTTTTCTGTTCCAGATTTTGATTTTGTTTTTGTAACAAAATAAAAATCTGTTTGTTATTTATTTATTTTTATACACTGTTTTGATTTTTGTAATCAAATAGTCTATCTTCTTTCTTTTATTTCTTTTGTATTACATTTGTTGTTAAGTACACAAATAGAATTTATTCTATCTGATGAAAATTATCCAACAATTTAAACCGAAATAAAATGAAGACGGTGTTGAGGTTATAGCAACAAGTTTTAATTTTAATGCTTGTGAAAGGTCTCTTGCAGAGATGGTTGTCATTGATGAGTTGTCATTTAGATTTGTGGAATGAGTTGGGTTTAGAAGATTTTGTAATGTCATGCAACTGAAATTCACACCAATCCCCTCTCGTCATACCATATCTAGAGAAGTGCTTAACATATTCAAGAATGAAAGAAATAAGTTAAAGAAGGCCATGAAGGGTCGTAGAATTTGCTTTACTACGGACACTTGGACATCTATTCAGAATTTGTGTTACATTGTGTTTGACTGCTCGTTTTATTGATGATAATTTGAAACTTCAAAAAAAAATCATAAATTTTCAACAAGTTGAAGATCACAAAGGAGAAACATTGGGTAGGAAAACTGAGTCGTGTTTGATTGAGTGGAACATTGATAGCATATTCACCTTAACAGTTGATAATGTTAGTTCTAATAATCTTACCATTCAATATTTGAAAACAATAACCAAAGATTGGAAGGGGACTATTTTGCAACAAGAGTTTATTCACATACATTGTTGTGCACATATTCTTAATCTCGTTGTGAGTGATGGGTTGAAAGAAATGGACGATTTGATTGCCAACATTAGACTTGCGGTGAGATATGTGAGGTCTTCTCCTCATAAGCATGATGCTTTTGAGAAGTGTCGACTACACTCAAACTTGATTTAAAAGCTCTTGTATGTCTAGATATACCAACTAGGTAGCACTCTACCTATTGATGTTGGGCGGCGAAAAGTATAAGAAGGCTTTTAATCGCTTAAAGCTTGTGGATTCCAATTTTGAACCTTATTTCAAGGATGTTGATGGTGGGATAAGGAGAAGTCCTAATGGGTTGGATTGGAAAAAAAGTAGATTGTTTTGAGGTTTCTAAAATTATTTTATTTTGTAACTAAGAAGTTTTGGTCTCTCTTTGTTACTTCAATACTTTTACAAAAGAAATGTTTGTTATTGAAAGCAAAATTAACCAATTAATGGTGGAGGAGGATGAACTTTGATTACAATGGCAAAGACTATGAAACAAAAGTTTAGCAAGTATTGGGGGGATGGAAGTAAGATCAATTTGTTATTGTATGTTGCGGTTGTTCTTGATCCTACCAAAAAAAGGGCATACGTGGAGTTTTGCTTTTTAAATTTATTTCTTGGAGATAATAAGAAGGTGGAAGATATGGTAGACAAGGTTAAAGATTGTTTGAGTCATTTGTATAGCCATTATGTCACACTTTATCCTTCAAATGAGAAACTTCCAAGTGTGAGTGAATTTGTGAATATGGTGGAAGATGATGATGATGATCCTTATTCTTTGGTTGACTCCCAATTTAATTCCTATTTGGAGGGGTAATACACTAGTGAATCTAAGTCGGAATTGAAACAATATTTGCCTGAGGTTGAACATTTTGCAAAGAGTCAAACATTTGAGATTTTGGATTATTGGAAGATGAATGCAACCAAATATAAAGTGATATCGCAACTTGCAAGGGATGTGTTGGCCATGCCTATTTCTACCGTTGCGTCGGAATTGGCTTTTAGTACGGAATGACGTATTCTTGACCCATTTCACAGTTCACTCTCGCCTTCTACGTGATGTATGACAAGATTATAAGAATTTTTATATTTTTAGTTTTAATATTTTTGATATATTATTTTATTAGGATTCTTGTAATTTAGTATAAATATTTTAGAATTATTAAGTTTCTTAATTTTATTATTTTAGAATTAGATTTTGATTGGGATTTTGAATAGTTTAGAATTTTAGTTTCCTATTCTTTTAGGTTTCCTAATTTATATTGATTTAAGTTTTCTAATTTATTTTAGAATTACTTTTCCTACAAGTATTAGATTTAGTTTATTATAAATAGCTATGTAAGCCTCATGGCAAAGATAACTTTTATACAACTTTTATTCATTCGATCAATAATATTAAGATATTTTCTCTTCCTTGTAGATTCAAGGTTCTATTTTTCTCGTGGATTAAAGGCCTTTTAAATCTACTAGAGCGATATCTAGTCCCGTGTATTTACTCGTCAAGGCGTAGTGGAATACCGAACAACTGCTGGAATACGGAGACTAGATATGTCGTTCTAGTAGGCGAGAGACTCTCGAATCACGAGAAAAATGAGATCTACAAGAAAAAATAATAAAGTAATATGAATAAAATAAAAGGTCTTATATGCATTCAAAGTTGGCTTAGCAACCTTCCAATTTCTCTTGAAGCGATGGATGATGTGAAGAAATTTGAGCAATATGACTCGGGTAATATGAGAATTTGTTTATCTTCATTTTTATTTGTATTGTTCATTTTCTAATGTAAGTTTTATTGATTCCCTCTTGTTGACTCTTAATTAGGTATTTTGGAGTCAAGCTCTTCTTTAAGTTCAACCTATAATGTTAATGCTAATACTATAATTGAACTCTAATCCATTTGCTCATTGATAAATTTTTCATATACTCAACATATTTTCTTACTATATTGAGATGCAATATATAGACATTTATTTATCTTTTTATTACTTTATTCTTTTGCACTTTTTTTTGTCAAAGGAATTATGAAGATTGAAGATTAAATTTTTTATTTTTTAGTTTGTTTTTGTGTAGGGTTCATTAATCAAATGCATTGAATTGAAATTTTTGAAACTTGGATGTGATTCATGATGATGGAGTTTGAGATATTGTATTGCAAATGTTTTTAGTTTATTTGACAACAATTTTATTTTATTTTATTTTTTTATTACATTTTGGATAAATGTAATAGTTAATAAAGTTTGTTTGACAACAATTTTATTTTATTTTATTTTCATTTTATTATTGCTTTGGATGAATGTAATAGTTAAGAAGGTGGAAAATATAGTTAATAATTTACTTTAATTTTGTATTATTGGATATTAGTAGATGGAGAATGTTGAAAAAGTAGTTGGAGAATGAGATCGATGATTTAGCTTAGGATTGTGAATGATTTTACTTTAATTGTATTGTTGTGTAGTAGATTAATTTTGAATGATTTTAGGATTTTAAATGATTTTGAATGATTTTAGGATTTTAAATGATTTGTTTGTGTTAGGAATTGATTTTGTTGTGTTTAATTTTATAATTTTTAATTCATTAATTATTAATATTGAAACATTTTAGAAAATTGGAAGAAAATGACCCAAAATAAATATTTATAAAATGGGAAAAAAAACTCAAAAATTAATTTTTAAAGAAAAAATCAAACATAAACCGCCCACAAGCGTCCGCATCCATAAACCCTATCCGCATGAATCATAAATTGCCTTTGAGGCGGTTGCGATTTTCCCAAACCGCATAAGTGCAGACAGGTCAAAATCAAATCGTAAACCGTACAAATTTGATCCGCGATCACCCCTAGTCAATAGAGTACCACGTGGCACTACCTTTCACAAATCATAAATGTATATGTCTCTTATTGTTCTTCAAACTCCCAATATAAATGTAGTGAACTTTACTGTTAAATCCGATCATAATATATCATATTTGCATACAAAAATTACTCCATATCTGGCTAATGAGGTTTGTTTCTTTAAAAATTGCAATTATACAACATTTATTTCTATATATATATATATACTAGTGTAAAAGGCCCATGTAGGCATGGGTTAGTACGACCTTTGGCTCCAATGTTTTATTGAGTTTACCAAAATGAAATGGAATAATATAACATTTTTGTAAAAGTATTTATTTTATATTTGATTCATTCAAAAAATTAAAAAATATGCATTATAAAAGAAATAATAATTATTTCATAAAAAATAATCAATTCATTCCATTGCATTTCATTTCATTCAATTCCACTGCCTAAACATTTTCTCCAAAAATAAGATTAGTTTCTTACAAAATTTAATAGAATAAATGGTTAAATATATAATAGAAATTTTAATTTATATTACAAGATACAATTATGGAATAATAGATGATACAAAATTTTAATTAAAATTAGTAGATTTTTTTTGTTATTATTTTTATTATGATAGAATAATCGAATGGTGATTTTACACGTTAATGATCATATGGTATCACCTTTAAACTTTGTTTTGGTTTCATTTGTAAAGAATTATTTTTAGACTTCACGCAAAGCATGAGCTATTCTTGTGATAAATTTATATTTCAAAAATGCAAGTTTTATAATAAATTATTTTGGTTGGTTTGATTATTTAAAATTTATTTTTAGACAAATTTTCATTTGTTTCAATAAGTTTTTTCATATTTTATTTAAATTAATATTATTATTTTACAAATCTTTTTTTCTATTTATTTTGTTAAATTAAAGATTATAATAATGAATAGCTGTAAATTGTAAGGGCATTTCATATTTTAAACAAACCTTAGAGGTGTATTTGTAATTTACCAAAAACTAAAATATTTATATTTCATAATTGATCAAGAATCTTTACATTATTACAGAAAATCCTTCACTCAAATTAGTACCACCAATATTGGTAAATATTACCAAAGAAAAGGGTAAAATGGGGAAGTCAAATTATAGGTTAGAATTAGTAAATTATACAAAATAAAAGGGCAAAACAAGAAGAAAAAAAATATTTGGGGTGTATTTGTAATTTACTCAAAACTAAAATATTTATATTTCATAACTAACTAAGAATTTTACATAATTACCAATTTTTTTTATCCAAATTAGTAAATAATACAAAATAAAAGGGCAAAATGAAAAAATTAAAGTGCAAATCTCTAATAGCAAATAATTCTAAACAAAACGGCAAAATCAGAAGAAGAAAAAAATATGAGCCTCAAGCAGGTAAGCGCTTCTTATATATATATATATATATTTATGTATCATGTTGCATATACGCCATGTCATTTTAACATAGAGAGAAAAATAATTTTAATTTTTTTTTCAAAAAAAAAATTCAATCTAATAAATTTTTTTAAAAAAATTCTCAAAAATTGTCTATCAAGAGACAAACCAAATGTATTTTGTGACAAATGTTACCTAATATTATGATAGAGTTATGATGGTAAAACACATGCTAAAAATATAATTTTGATATTTTCTAAAAAATGAGTTATTTAAAAAAAATTCTTAAAAAATAGTTTGCCAAACAAAATTTTCTTATTTTATTTATAAAATAAAAACAGAAAGCAAAAAGATAACCAAACATACCCCTTAATTTTCTTTCCTTTTTTTTTTTAGAAATTTGAAATATAAACATAAGAAGGCCTTGGTACCTCTGGACTTATCAAGGCCCATGTTGTTCACACTTAAGGGCCCATCTTGCTTAACCTCTAGCATTTTGGGCTTGGCTCGCTCACTACTAGAAAATAAAAATAAAAATAACATATAAAAAGCAAAATTCGGCGAACGAAAAAGGACGTTGTGTGCAGCATTATTTGGATGATTTGTGAGTAAAAATATAAATCAAATGACTATTGGAGAATTGATATATTGTGGTTTGAGTGATTTTGACAAGGATTAAAAGATGTTTTTAATCAATTATCAAGTATTTATATGATATATATATATATTTTTGATCAGCAAGTATTTATATGATATATAATATTAATTTGCATAATATTTTTTTATATATATAACATAAATTAATTTTACATAATATTTTTCATATATATAACTGAGAGGGAGATTTGTGCCGAATAGTAGGTCGAGCTACACCAGCGCGGACGTGTGTTGGGCCGTGTGAGGAGAACCCAGGGTGCATTGTTAGGCTGAGCCAGACCCACACGGAACGTGGTGTTGGGTCGAGATGGACCTACACTGAATGTTACACCGTACCAAACCTAGCCGGGCTAGATTGAGTCGGTGGACAGAACTGCCCCAGCACTTAGGTTCTGGGCAGCTGGACCATGTAACGGCCAAGCTATAGACAGCTCAAGCTGCGATTGTTGAGACAGAGATGGTCCATGAGATAGCGCTCAGTAGCTGAGGTGCCGAATGATGTGCCCACCTCCAATCGGTTATGATAAACCAGTTAAGATCCAGCTCGGCACGAAACGACCAACGTAGTGTTAGTCATTCACAGGTATCAGCTCAGACAAGCATCCCACGTGGACTAATAAAGAAAGAAATCCACTCTGGTATCGTCAATACCGTTTGGCGATCGACAAACCTTTGTTTGGAGGTTTTGGTCTCTACACGTGTAAGAAATGTAGAGGAAACACGGTACTTTGTCGGAGAAAAACTGCAAAAGGTAGTCGCCAACAACCTCTGAGGTTACATGGCGACCTTGAAAATGAGGAGCATCTTGAGCGTTGGAGGTAAACAATTTCGAACTCTTTCTCTCTACAGTGTTTTACCTTATCTCTTCTCTCCAAATAAGCTAACTTGGCCGTCGGAGAGGTTTCTGGCAAACCCACCTGCTGGGTAGCTCACTTTTGTTTTGTTCACAGTGTGATGGAGTTCTAACGGAGTGAGACGAGCTTAGTAGTAAGGAGGTACGGAGCGAGGCGAATATTTCTCTCCCGTACAATTGGCATCGTCTATGGGAATCTCTTTGACAAATAAACCTTGCTCTACAAGTTTTTTCGACTGTTTTTCATGGCGAACATCGTGCCAGCTCTTCTTGTCGTTGTCGGCGGCATCACTCGGTCGACCTAGAGAAGAGATGGCATTCCGCCATTCGACAATGGCGAACTGGAGACCTCTTATAGAGGGCTACCTAGAGACGCTGTGAGACAAACACGCAAGGAGCCTTGATCATTCTCAAAGTCTTGAGGGCATCGTGGCGAGGAGAATCGCATCTTTCGGTTCTAGAGCACAAACTTCGAAACGATCGCCCTTATTCGGAAAATGGCGACGGAGCTGAAGATGTTAAAGTGACAAATCAAATTGAAGGGTGTTGCTGGAGTAGGAAACCACAATGAGCACATCCAACCCCGTTGCTTAAGCATCCAGCACCAACAGGAGACACATTCCCTCTCCGTCACCAGAAGCTACAGCGTTGGCGATTCTGACCCACCGATGGAGAGATCACGCATGCGCGACAATAACTACCGTCCCTCGCTTCCGTCAACCACGTCGAGACACTCTTACTCCGCCTGTTCAAAGGACCTAAGGGACGCCTTGGAGGAACGCGCACGTTGTAGGGAGGCCCAAAGAGTGCCGACACTGCAAAGGCTAAGTCCCTGAATCCGTTGTAGTGAGGAAGTGGCCATGCCGCCACCTAGAATGAAGATTCTAGCACCGGTGGACAAAGACTTGGCAAGACTCACCGCCACCCCACTGTCTCTAGAGATTAAAAACACGCCCCTCCCCACCGAATTCCATTAACCTAAGTTCACGCTGTACGATGGCAAAATGGATCCGTACATGCATGTTAGTCATTACCGACAAGTAATGGTAGGCCATTGGCGCAACGATGCCTTGATGTGCCTCATATTCCTAGCAAGTTTAGGAGAGTTCAGCCTGAAGTGGTTTGAAAGTGTGACAACCGCCTCCTTAATTAAGTAAATTAATTATACTAATTGTGTGCTTAGTGTTGATTGTGTGATTATGTGCTAATTGTGAATCATGTGTCATGTGTGATATATGTATATGGTATTGTCATTGTGAACAGATAGGTTAGAGTGAAATTAAACCTGTCCGATTCGCTAATTTTAACAAGTTAGAATTAAATAATAGGGTAGGAATTAGAGCTTAATTCACACTCATAGAATTAAATTTAGTGTAATTGAGATTATATTGTGATAAAGATTAATTTAATTTAATGAGCAATGACTTATTAGCCTTGGTTGAATTAATTGAAATATTAATAGAAATGTAAAATTGAATATAATAAATGTATACATGTGTCCTGCTCACCAATTAGTTGCTTAAGTAGTAGGTCTTCTTCAAAATACACGTTGAGAGAGAGAGTGTGTGTGTGAGTGAGAATAGGAGAGCTTTGAGCACTTGAACTCAAGAAGAGAAGAAAAGTAAAGGGAAAGAGGATCTTGTGAAACCCTTATAACTACATCTTTTTCTCCATAATTCATTTACTTTAGGTAAGAATTATCCTCCCTAATCTCATGTAGTTGAATGTATTTGAAGATTTATGCTCATAATTTAAAGAATTTAAGTGTAAGCAAGAAGAATATAAGTTTAATGGAAAGTTTAGTTCATATTGATACATGCATGGCAAGATTAATTAATATCATGATTATACATTCATGTTCTTACATACACCTTCAAATTGAAGTGAAAGCTCCATGGGAATTGGGAACTTGAAGCTTAGTATGGCAAGGTTTATGCTTATACATGTCAAATCTTAAAGTAAAATATTCATGACCACAGAAATAAGAACTTAGATGAATTAATTCTTAAACTTACCATGCATGCATAGTTTTATGTACTTCATGATTCTTCAGTTTGTTGGTTTGCATGTTCCTCCAAAACAAAAAGGAATTCTATGAGAATTAAGGATTAGATGTCACGCCCCAAAATTTGGGGACATTATAATAAGGTTTAAAACTTAAAATCAATTTTAAATTAAGAATTCTCATCAATGTTGCCTCCAAATTTACCATCATAAATTAATTAACAACACCAAAACTAAAAATTCTTAAATTACAACTCCAGTCAAACTTAAAACTTTGTCTTAGTACACACAAAAAAAAAAAAAAAAAATTAGAGAAAAACTAGAAAACTCAGAAAAATGGTTCATGGAACTTTGGCACGCCTCAAGCTAATCAGGACTGAATGTTGTCTTCCAACACCTCGATGTTTCCTTCGGTTTCTTCGCTACCTAGCATAAAATGCGAGTGCTTGAGGATGCCAATGGCGGCGAGCTCAATAAGATCTTGTCTGAGGGAGAAAATATTAGGCTACCGCACTTCCTTTCTTCCCAGTTCCTCAGCTGTCCGATCACCTGAAAGCGCAAAAGCGGTGAGCTACCCGGCGGTGTGTGGCCGGAAAACTCCTCCGACGCTCAAGTTAGAACCACACACCTGGAAAAATGACTAGAGAGAAATGAGGGTGTTTGAGTGTAAGTCTTACTTACCAAAATTGTCCATCCCGTAAGGGGTGGCGCCGACTTGTTTATATACCTCTCTGCGCCTCATATCTACTCCCAATGATCTCTCAACACGTGGCTCTGCTATCCCATCTGTCAGCACATAAACCATGCCTCTGTCAGGTCACACCATGCTGGACATTACCTAATCCCAAATGCGGACCTTCTTTCTTTGGAGCCGTGACCATGCCCAATCCATAGCCATTGTGCTTCTTGCCCAAGCACGCCGCTGGCTAAGCTTGGGGAACCAGGCTCTGTGACATCCAGTGGACCTGTCCGAGATATCTCGCATTCATCTTTGTCGGTCTTCCGGCCGAACAAACTCATAGCTCGGTCGACTACGCCCTTCCTG
This sequence comes from Camellia lanceoleosa, assembly GCA_025200525.1. Classification (NCBI taxonomy): domain Eukaryota; kingdom Viridiplantae; phylum Streptophyta; class Magnoliopsida; order Ericales; family Theaceae; genus Camellia; species Camellia lanceoleosa. The sequence continues at coordinate 146,725,498 of CM045764.1, read as the reverse complement.
GCGCCGGTCATCTGCCTGGCTGGTCGGCCTTCTGCTGCATCTGTTCCTTCCTGTCGGTGCTTTAAGAGCACCTTCTCGATGCACTTTCATTAAATCTTTCGCGTAACTCTGTCCGAAGCCGTCGTAAATCGCGATGCAGACCGTTATTTTCCGCTCAATTGCCCTTAATTAGTCGCTCTGGCGTGGCGGGATTACTACTCAACAGGGTATAATTTCATTTCCTCGGTCCCGACTATCGATTAGTATCGGTGGATGACCCTCGTCTTGAACTTGCGGTTTTGCTTTCAAACTTTCGGTCTTTTCTCAATCTTGCGTGATCTTCGGTTGATGCTACATCGACCTCGGTGTCATCTCGTTTTTCGGTGGCGCATCAGCGCCCGTCTCTTCAACTCGGCGAAGTCATTAAATGGGAACGCGTGGCGACTTCTTATTCGTCCTCGGGCGACCATTACCCGAAATTCAAAAATTTTGGCGGTTAGACACCTATATCTGAGCCACCCTCACCTCTTTCCTTTCCTCGCCATTCCATCGTTCGGTAGTTCGAGCTCGTGCCTTCCCTTTCACCGCCATTCTTTGCGTTAGTGCCTCGAAGGAGTCCTCCTCGCCTTCTCCTGGTAAGTTCTTCTATTTTCTCGCCATTTTCTTTCACATTACACACATTAGGGATGAAAATGACTTTTAGGATTTAGGCACCTAAAATATCCCAAACCTTCCATAGTTCATGGTGTTCTTCATTTCTCTGAAGAAACGTGAAAGAAATGGGCCAAGAGCTCTGGTCTCCATTTGATCCAAAAGAACCACAGAATCGAGAAAATAACATGTTTGTAGTGAATATAATAAAAACCGAGATAGTGGGAGTACTTGGTCGTCCAACTGGGCTAGTATCTAATCCGTTTGGGCGATTGAGCTCTCTAGCAGCCTTAGGAACCGGGGTGGTTTGGCACGCCTTCGGACCGAGCTAAAGTCAAGCTTGGTTTTGCAAGACCGCGCTCACACTTGCCATCCTTTTCCTGCAGAGTCCAAGGGGACCATTAACCATGCAAGCTCCCAAGACCGAGCAATCATCGATTGCCAAACCACAACCGAGCTACCTTAGGACCGCCTCAAATGGGGAAATCAGCTATATGGTGAACACCATTTGCCTTAGGCAGCGTTCGAGGAGAATCGGCATCGCCGATGTCCTCGAACTTGCGGTAGCGAACAACTCCTTGGGAAGAGTCGAGCAATGCCCTTTCACCGTGCTCTCAATAGTTGAGGAGGCCTTCGCTTTCCACTCAATCCCGATCCAGAATTCTTCGCCGCCGCCGGTGGCACCAACAAGTGTCAACAAATACATCTGGGATTATCAATGGCGTTCACGAATTAAACAATAAACGGCACTCAACTAGGCTTAGCCGAGATCTTAAGCGATACACCATGGGCCACAGGGATGGTCTTGCCTACTACGAAAATAAGGCCGGGCAAGGAGAAAATAGTGGCCGGCACCCCGGATAAAGACTTGCGATGGCGACTTTTACGGGTGTCGCAACTATAAACGGCCGACGTCTTAATTGGTTTATTAGCAAGAACTTTGGTACTTTATGTAAGCGCTTTCTTGCTTGGTCAATCCTCTTAGCGATTATTCTATACTTAGCCATTTTTGTTTCCTTTGCGGCAATCCGGGATCTCTGGGCAAATTACGGTTCCCAAACTCGAGTCAATCCGAGCCGTGCTCCGTCTGATGATTGATTAAGCAAGCTTTCGGTTATCAACCTACTTACAGATACTTTCGGCTCCGTAAAGTCATCCTTGACTTCTGCGCGAGCCAACCTCCGGATCGGATCAACTTTACGACATCCCTTAATCCGGCTCGCGAGGCGAAATGGCCAAGCAGTCGAATCGAAATTTGCTAATTGCCACCTCGGTAGAACTCTGGGCGTAAGCAATCCTCATCCGCGGCGGTCAATCCAGTAGCGGTGATTGGCCTCGCCACACTGCAACCACCAACCCGTAGAGAACTGCTTGCGGGGTGGAAAAAAACTCGGCAGATCGCTCGGTAGAAAGTGGTGAAACTAAAACTAAGCAAGACAACTTCTTTGCACAAGCTTGACCGTCGACTGGCGCCCATTGTTGGCTGCAAAGTCTTGACATCGACCAACGCCTCAGTCAAGCGACAAGGAACATCTGTTGGCCTTCGACACATTAAAGCACTCCTTTGCCGTCGGCGTGGTTGGAAGTGACCATGTTCGGACACGGCATCAATCGTCAAGTGAAGTCAATGACCGAGTAAGCACAACCTACTCCCGAAATTTCACAAGTGTTTGCGGTTTCTTTCTTGATCAAGGTTTTCTCTTTTTTTTTGTGTGCGAGCCATCGAAGCTTGACACCTCGTGATGGGCGCATCCAAACTTAAGCGGTAATCTGACCGGCCAAGTTGAAAGCCTTGAGCCAGGTGGGGCGGGCAAAGGCATCTTTCGGCAGGCTAGCACCGAAAACAACTTGCTCGGCGGTGAATGGTAGAAAAGCGAGATGAACTCAAGCCGAAAACCTTATTGAAAGAGTCGAGGATAAAGGCTGCGAAGATGCCAACAATGCGAGCTTCAAGAAGCGAAGACAACTAAAAAGCGGTCTTTGCAACCCGGGACATATACTTCAAGGTAATTGGAAGGAAGCTTGCTCTAAGCTCGGTCAGGCCTGAAAACCGATGTGTTTGCCTCCATACCAAAAGCCTTCTGCGGTCTACCTTGTGCCTTATGCCAGCAGCGTCTTCAACTGCGTTGCGGCCGAGGAAGAGCTTGCTAGAGATAGTTGCGAGCAGCCGGTGAAGAAGCGACCGGCAGAATGTCGAAACGAGCCGGTGATCAGAGAGGAATGCACGGTCAACATTGAAGATGAATTTGACAACCTCTCCCCCTTGTTTAGTTTCTCTTTGAACTTGCTTATGCATTTCTAAGTCTCACATTTTATGTAAGGGCTAAGTGCCCACCTTTGTACTCATTTCGATTTAATGAAAAAGCTTTTATGAAGTGTTTGCACGGTTTGCTTGAGCTTCAAAAAAACAACTAAGCTGAGCAGGATACATCACCTCGGTTGAGAGACAGATCATACCATCTCTAAGGGTAATTCATCTCGGCAGAAATATCTAATTTGGAGACATAAATCCATCCAGCAGGACAAAACATCTTGGTTGGGAATTCAAAATTGGATAACACCAACAATTCCAGCAGAGCAAAGCATCTCGGTTGGGACTTCCAAAGATGGGCAAAACCCCAACTCTTCCAACCGGATTAATCCATCTCGGTCGGGAATCCAGAGTTGGGTAAAACACCAACTCTTCCAACCGGAGCAAATCATCTCGGTTGGGAATCCAAAGTTGGGCAAAACACCAACTCTTCCAACCGGAGCAAATCATTTTGGTTGGGAATCCAAAGTTGGGCAAAACACCAATTCTTCCAAAGACAAATCATCTCGGTTGGGAATCCAAAGTTGGGCAAAACACCAACTCTTCCAACCGGAGCAAAACATCTCGGTTGGGAATCCAAAGTTGGGCAAAACACCAACTCTTCCAACCGGATTAATCCATCTCGGTCGGGAATCCAAAGTTGGGCAAAACACCAACTCTTCCAACCGGAGCACATCATCTCGGTTGGGAATCCAAGGTTGGGCAAAACACCAACTCTTCCAATCCGGAGCAAATCATCTCGGTTGGGAATCCAAAGTTGGACAAAACACCAACTCTTCCAACCGGAGCAAATCATCTCGGTTGGGAATCCAAAGTTGGGCAAAACACCAACTCTTCCAGCCGGACTAATCCATCTCGGTTGGGCATGCTTAATTTGAACAAAACATCAAATTACGAAGGCAAAGAACACTTGTATATATTGACAAAAAAGAATTACATTCTGAAGTGTAATGCAAAAAGCTCCTTATTTGCGAACAAAACAATAGCTAGAAATAGTACACTTTGAGATTGGCCGCATTCCATGGCCGAGGTATTGCTTTACCATCCAAGTCCTCTAGGTAGTATGCCCCTTGCCCTTGAATAGGTTATCTTGTATGGTCCTTCCCAATTTACCCTAGCTTGCCTTCTCCTGGCACCGGTATTTCCCATAACTTTCCTCGGGACCCAATTACCCACCTTGAGCAGTGCAGGGTGCACCATCTTGTTGTACTTCTGAGAGTTCTTCTTTGGTAGTGCCACATGGATGAGAGCCTTTTCGGCGCTCTTGGCCAGTCTAATTCGAGCAATAGCCTCGGTGTTGAGCGAGCTCAAAGCTTTCACTTCTAAGGGTGGGCATCCGACTTCAAGGAATATGCCTCCATGCCATAAGCCAGCGAATGGAGTTTCCAGAGAAGCCCGTGGGGTAGTCCGGTATGCCCAAAGATCATTTGGGAAGTTCCTCGGCCCACTTTCCTTTGCCTTTTCCAACCTTTTCTTTAACCCATCAATATAATCTTGTTCGGCGCCTCGGCTTGACCGTTGAATGTGGGTAAGCCGAGTGGAGTTGTAGAATTCAATCTTTAAATCTTCACAAAAACCTCTGAATAGGCGAGTCAAAGCGGGTGCCGTTGTCAAAATCAAGATCTTGGGGGCGTAAACGCGTTACCACATTACGCGGAACAAACCTCTTCACGTCTTTTTCCTTGATAGTTGTCAAAGGTTGCTTCAACCCATTTGGTGAAGTAGTCGTCATGCGATAAAGAACTTGCGGTTGCGGTGCGATTGGGAGGGTCCCACTATATCTAGCCCCCACATCGCAAAGGCCAAAAATTTGGTGAGGAAGAAGTTCTCTGGCCATTTGGTGGATCTGGTGTGCAAATTCGCACTTCTCACATTTAGGACATATTTTGTGCGTCGGCTTGCATGTCCGACCACCAATAGCCTTGTGAAATAGCTCGGTAGGCCAAGGATCTGCCCCCGGTGTGGCTACCACAAATGCCTTCGTGAAGTTCGTGCAGGAATGCATCCACACTGCTCGGGTGCACACACTTTAAGTAAGGACCGGAGAAGGACTTCTTATACAACGCGCCGGATGGAAGAGCCAAAACCGCTCGACTTTACCGGCATTTGTGTGCTTCCTTCTTCGGTCGGTAGAATCCGGTCTCGGAGGACCAAAATGATTGGATCCATCCACGACGGACCCAGCTCGGCGCAGAGTACTTCCGTCTGCCCGGTATCTTCAATGCTTGGTTGTGGAAGAAAGTCAATTAATATGGGATTTGGAGACGTACTATCTACCATTGATGCGGTAGGCGACTCATCCAGCTCATTTGTTTCTTCTCGGCCGATCTGTTGGACTCGATTACAAAGCGCTTGATCGTTCCTGACGAGCTTGGTATTTCGCCATGCGGTCATCCTTTGCCTCGTAGATCCCAGAAACTTGGTTAACCACAAGTTGGGAGTCACTGTACACTATTAGCTCGGCAGCCTTCATCTGGATTGCGCTCTTGAGCGGCGGAAGGGCCTCATACTAACCGTTGTTAGATCTTTGGGAAGCCAAGGGTGATAGAATGTTCAATGGTTAGGCCATCCGGGAGATAAGAACAATACCCGAGACCTTGTGGCGATTGACGCCCGTCAACAAAAAGCTTCCACATTTCCCCACAAAAGGTTCCCAAAGCGATGGATCACTGAGTGGTGAGGTGCTTCGATCAAGGTTGCTTGGCCGTCCGGTTTCAAGTTCTGCGCTAACTGGCCCCACTCCAGCCCCCCTTGGTGATTCGGCACCGAACTCAGCAAGTCGATTCCCACGCCTAAGTCGTGGCGAATCACAGTACTTGGTATTATGCCGGCCGCATGCTCTGTGCTGAGTAGTTCCATGACTTCCCCCCTTGGTGATGCGGTGCCGGGCAGAGTTGGTGGAATAACAACACCCAACTCTGTCATCGCGTCACCAATTGTTGGCATTGTGGAAGTGTAGGCCACTGCGGTGGTGCGCGCTAAGTCCGCGCCGCGAACCCCACCAGGTGGTAGTATCTCTGATGAACTGGCGCGCATCTCATCATCTGCCGCGGTAATATCGACCGGGCATACCGGATGAGTTCCAGGTGAGAATTTCTGCGAAGTCGATAAAGTTTGGGCTTTGATGGCGGTCTTGTGGTGATACTTCATCAAAGCGCTGACTCGACCGCCCACTTAAGAACTCGCCTAGAAAAATCCGCCCGTTCAAATAAAGCTTTGAGGGAACTTCGGTCAAAACGGCGATACTATGTGCATGAAAGTAGTCGCCAACTTTCTTGAAGCCATCATTAATGCCAAAACAAGCTTTTCAAGAGGCGGTACCTAGTCTCTGCCGGTAGTAAGGTCTTGCTAACATAAAAGATGGGGAGGTGCTTGATTCTCTGACCCGAACAAGCACCGCCTTGTTGCATCTTTGCGTCTGACGGATAAAGATAAAGTTCTTCTTGAACCGGCGTGACCAACAATGGTCTTGAAGCGGATATTCCTTGAGCTCGGTCGCATTCTTCATCCCATGAGAACTTGGACTTCAAGGGTGAAAGAAAGACGGCGGCGATCGATGGCCGGCTTATAAATCGATTAAGCGGCGTATTCGGCGGATGTTGCCGTCTTTCACCGAGCTAGGTGCTTTAACTCTTATGCGACTCTGATTTGTGTAGGGTCGCCTCAATACCTTGGTTTGTGACTAAGAATCCTAAAATTTCCGGATCCCACACCGAAGGCACACTTAGACGTATTCAGGCGTAACTTATGCTTCTTGAGGACGGCAAACATCTCGGCCAGGTCGGACAAATGAGTTGTTTGTTGCCTGCTCTTTACCACCATGTCATCAATGTAAGCCTCCATTGTCGGCCCGACAAAGGAGCAAACATCTTGGTCACCATCCTCACGGAAAGTTGCCCGGCGTTCTTTAAACCAAAAGGCATAACTCGGTAGCAGAAGAGTCCCCTTGGTGTTGTAAATGAAGTGATTTCTCGGTCGGGGCCGTGCATAGCAATCTGATGATAGCCGATGGCGTCCAAGAAACTTAACTGGCATGGCGGTAGTCAAATCCTTTGGTCAATTCTAGGCAAAGGAAAACATCTTTCAGACGCACGGTTGTGATCTTGTAATCAATAAACCCGCCACTTCCCATTTTCTTGATTTACTTGTTGTATTTGAAATCCACAGGATAGTGAACTTCTGAATTGCTTTCGCGCCTCAAGCGATTCTTGACTTCCTCCGCTACTACCTCGGCGTGATGCAATCTTGACCTCCTTGTTATTTGAATGACCGGCAGCTCGGGAAAACATTGAGATGATGGCGAGATAAAGTTTGGATCGAGGCGGGCATGTCATAAAGGCGACCATCGAAAACTTCAATGTTGGCCATAAGGAATTCCACCATCTCGGTCCTTTCTTGTCTTTGTGAGGGTGGGCCGAGCAAGAAGAACTTGTCCATTTGCTCGGTGATAGTCGCACTTCCACCAATCCTTCCACGGCTTTGTCTTACGCCTTAGTGCCCACATCATCTAGCATTACGGTCCTCGGCCCTCAATCATCTGAACAAATCCCTTGGCGGCCCGGCTCCATTGACCGCCACAAAGCCTTTGTTTTGACATAACGATCGCCCCAATCTCCTCAGCGCCCCCATAGGCGAGGAATCTCATCACTTGGTGAAAGGTTGATGCCACGGCTCGTATAGCATGAAGCCATTGCCAAGGATCAGTTATAAGTAGATGGCACTGCAATACCGAACTCAACTTTGTTGGACCCGATCCGCTTTAACGGCGGGATAATTTTTCCCAAAGGCCACTCGGTTGTGAGTTGAAACCGACCAATGGCGAAGTTCTTTGGGGCCAAATCCGTGTCTCGGGCTTGAAACATTTGAAAGCGTCGTAATACATGATCTCGGCCGAACTCCACGATCGATCAAGATCCTTTTAACTTCAAAATCATTGGCGGAGAGTTACTACCAAAGGCGTCATTGTGCGGTGTCTGTATCGCTCCAAATCTTTTGAGGAAAAGTGATTACATCCTTTACTGTCTTCCCCTCTTGGCCAATTTGATCGACAAAACTTCCCTCATGTGTTACGCTTCTTAATCATACCACGGCTTCGCAAACACGCCCGGTTCCACTATGCCGTGGATGACATTCACAACCCCTTGTGGAGGTGCGTCCCGGTTATCCGGTCCGCGTGGATCAACTGGAACCTGATTTGCCTTCACTCCTCCATCAATGTAGAGGTCCAGATGCTTGTTGCCACTAGCTCTTCTAAGTGTTGCCTCAAAAGCGCGATCCTCTTCGGTGTACGTTCGTGAAAGGTACAACGGTACTTGGAATTGAAGCCTCTCTGTCGGTCGCCTAACTTAGCAGGAAACCGGACGTACTCCTCGTCACGGATTTCACTAAGTATGCGATAGATTGGAATTTTGAAGACCGTGGTGATGCCTGTTCTTGCTTTTAACCTTCTGCCTGCATCGGCCACATCATCTTGGGGTAGTCATCCGGTAATCATTCTGTCATTCGCGCTCCCTACCGGTTCTTCGGTTTGAACCTCGGTCGACTCTTGACCGGTCACGAATCGGCGGACTCTTGCCGTGCATGCACTTTCCTGCCAACCTCTTAGGCGTTACGGCCTTCTCGGTTGGTGAGGCATCATCCTCTACCGGATATGCTCATTGATCTGTTGCATAAGTTGTCCCATGGTCGTGGGTTGTTGCATGGTAAGTGAGTCTCGCGATCTATGTCCCACCGAGCCCACGCTTATCTTGTCGATAGCAAGGTTGGCCGGCGATCGATATCTCATTGAAAGTCTCCCAATACTTGGAGTTGTACGCCTTGAGTGTGTCGCTCATTTCCATCTTGATACTCAGGAGGGGATCAATTTCCTTAGGAGTTTTGGTGTTAGTCGTGAAGCGCGTTACGAAGGCTTCTGCCAGCTGTTGCCACCTTTCAATACTTCCCTCCGGTAACCTTCCGAACCACTTCAATCCCAATTCGCCCAAACTCGACGGAAAGATAAGGCACATAAGAGCATCATTCCGCCGGTGTCCGGCCATAACCTGTCGGAAATGACTTACATGCATGTACGGATCGGTCTTTCCATCGTAAAGGCTAAACTTTGGCTGGTGGAATCCCGCCGGAAGCGGCGTTGCTTCTATCTCCAGTGAAAAAGGAGTGGCGCTCAACCTGGCCAAATATGTATCTAGAAGGAGTGGCCCCGCTTGACGCGGTGGAGGCATTCCGACCTCCTCGCTGGCGTGGGCTCCGTAGGATAACCGCTAGAACGCCGGCACCCTCTGAGCTTCCCGCCGGCGAGCCCGTTCCTTTAAAACTGTCCGCAAATCCTCTGTACAGGCGGAATAGGAATACCTCGATGTCGTCTCCGGACGTGAGGGTCTGTAAGTGCTTTCTTGCGCGCTGGACTTCTCTGCGTGCAAGTCGGAATCACCATCTCTGTAGCTCCTGGTAATAGAGATTGCCGGAGTGTGCCTCTGACTCTGGCTGGCTGAACGGCGGGAGGGGGCTGAACGGCGGGATGGGGTGCGCTCACTGTGGTCACCCTCGGCTACACCCTCCCCTTTGTAACGCCGCTTGAGCTCCTCCATCTCTGCCGCCATTCGCCGAATAACGGCATCTTGGTCCCGCAACTTGTGTTCCAGGTGTTTAGAGTGTGACTCTCTCCGCCGTCGGTGACCGTCTGGACTACGGGAACGGCCATGACTTCTTCCGCGCTTATCCCGCGCGTCTCACTTTGTCCTCCGTGCTGTCTCGAGTTCGCCATCGGAAGGATGGGCGAGAGTCCTTCTGCCGGACAAACTACGGGTGGCTCGTCGACGGCGGACAACGGAAACTCCTCGTTATGCGCCATGAGCAGCGATCGAATGAACCCGAAGACAAGGTTTTATCTGCAAGCTTCCCACGAGCGGCGCTAATTATGCAGAGAAAATATTCGGCTACCGCACTTCCTTTCTTCCAGTTCCTCGGTGTCCGATCACTGAAAGCGCGGTGAGCTACCGGCGGTGTGTGGCGAAAAATATTCGGCTACCGCACTTCCTTTCTTCAGTTCCATTTGTCCGATCACCTGAAAGCGCAAAAGCGGTGAGCTACCCGGCGGTGTGTGGCCGGAAAACTCCTCCGACGCTCAAGTTAGAACCACACACCTGGAAAAATGACTAGAGAGAAGGGAGGATGTTTGAGTGTAAGTCTTACTTACCAAAATTGTCCATCCCGTAAGGGGTGGCGCCGACTTGTTTATATACCTCTCTGCGCCTCATATCTACTCCCAATGATCTCTCAACACGTGGCTCTGCTATCCCATCTGTCAGCACATAAACCATGCCTCTGTCAGGTCACACCATGCTGGACATTACTTAATTCCAAATGCCAGCCCTCTCTGCTGGGCAGCATTTGGTAATCCATAATTGTGCTTCTTGCCCACTTGTTGGCTAAGCTTAGAGGCAGACTCTGTGACATCATTTGGACCTGTCCAGAGATATCTCGCATTTATCTTTGTCGGTCTTCCGGCCGAACAAACTCATAGCTCGGTCGACTACGCTTCTGGCGTGGTCATCTGCTGGTAGTCGGCCTTCCTCTGACATGCATCGCTTCCTGATCGGTGCTTAACGAAGAGCACCTTCTCGAAGACTGCACCAAATCTTTCCGTAACTCTATCCAGCCGTAAAACTGTACGCATTCGGACCGTTATTTTCCCACTCAGATACTACAACCCGAAATACCCACCCCGATAATAATATCCATAATGAATAATGCGCAGTAACAGAATAACAGGTAGCATTTAATAAGCATAATAAGAATGCCATCAGTTGAAATAATAACAATAAATAATAAATAAATAAAAAATGACAAGCAATGACATTTCATCATAAGGAAAATGCCCACTTTTCTTTTAAATTTTTATAGATTTAGTTTATCAGATAAGTTTAAGTAACTCCCCGCAGAGCACTATTTCCATTCAACCGCTAAGCAATGGCCACGGGCAATTCTGACTCCCCCTTGGTCAAATATTCAAATGTTACTTACAGTAACTACCAATGATGCCTACCCACGGGGTTACATACCCGAGTCGTGACATCACGGTCTGCCCAAGGGAACGGTCTATGTTGTGACGCCCATACCACCAACCTTATATCGCTTACACCGATAAGAGCCGAAATACCTTCCCGTGCCATGTTAGGGTTCGCAACTCACTTGTGCAAGATGCTAGACCGGGCTCACCCCATCACTTTTACATTTTAATGTATCATTCGTTAAATTTCATGTCTCTTTACTCGTTGAGATATTCACAATAATTAAAAATTTAATTACCAATAATGTTATACCAACTCATTAAATTCGAACATAAAATATTACACATGTCACACAATAATAAACAATTGTACAAAATTTAAATAAACAATTTATTTAAACCATGGTATGAAATAATAATTTAGATACAAAAAAAAAAGAAATAAATCATAATTACACACATGCATGGACTTTTAATCTATAAGATTAAACTAGCACAATATTAAATAAACCACAATACACCCATACATTGATTACTAATTTACAATATTTGATGAATTAGACCAACACAATAACTGATTTTTATCCAAATAAATAATTGAAGTGATGATCTTAAATCGTCGAGAAATTTTCAGGTTATACCTTAGGTAATAAAAATTATAAATAAATTATTTATACAGTTCTAAAATTCGTGAAAATGTACAAAATATTCAATAAAATGTTTAGGTCATTTTTCAGAAAGAATTTCCCAAAATTAAGTTATAAATAAATAATTGAAGAGATAGTTTTTTATTTCTTCTTAATCATCAAAATTTTCAGAATGTATATCTTACAAATACAATTATAAATAAATTACTTATACAACTCTAAAATTCATATAAATCTACAGAATACTCAATAAACATGTTATGGTCATTTTTCAGAAAGCATTTTCCAAAAATAAATTGTAAATAATTCTTTAAAATTCCAAGAATTTTTATGACACAGATTTATCACATTTTCTTAAATTAATTCCATACTTAAATTTATAAATCAATTCCATGATCTAAAAATTTATTATGAAACTAGACTTCTCAAATTTAATTTTTTGTTCAGAAATTATCAGATTTAGTTTAATATAAAATTTTTAATGATTTTTCAAACACATAATAAAATCTGCCTATAGCTCCAGATTTGGTTAAAATTTTGTATAAATTCGTAAAAAACTCAATAATTATTGAACTTTTTTTTGGATGAACTAGACATCATTATCAACAACTTTGTAGAAGAAATCTTTTTCAAATTTTGAATATAAAATTATCTTAAAATTCGTACAACATTCTGGCAGATTTAAAGGGCCAAATAACATCTTCAGTAATCTTTTTAATGGCATAAACTACACATGCAAGTCCAAATTTCACAATATTATCATGATTTTCAGACTACCAATATTTAATATGCCATCATAAATTTTCATACAATTATAAATAAAATTCTATCTACAAGTTTAGACATTTTATAATTTGAAATTTTCAAATATATAAAAAATGAGAGGGTTGAGAGGGTTTTCTTACTATGTTAGGTTGCTAACGATTTATCGTCCGAGTTTGATTTATGATTACGATTGTAAGATATGACCGTCCTGGCTCCATGATCGTCTTGCTGAAATTTCACATTAATCGGACGCGATCTCACCGTTGATCTTCCATTAGATTCTCTTAGAACTTTTAGTTGTTGATCATCATCTTAGAGTCAAAATTTGCAAGAGCTAACCCCAAAAATGGATTCTACATGTAGAAAAACCTAAGGGTGGTCATCCCCAAAGTCATAGAGGACCACTCAATTAACCTAACTGTACTATGATGCCTAGTAGCACCATGGGCCGAGAAATACTGGATAAAAATTCAATTCATCTTCTCCAACAGCTATAGCATGCACGAACAGAAAGACCAAAAATTTAGTTTCAAACCCACTACTTCAAGTTCTTGTATCTTTTTTGTCTTAACTCCGTTTTGTCTTATTTTAACGTCATTGGATTTACCTCATGGCCTAGTTTTTGTTTCACTCCTCATACGCCTCGTTCCGTCTCTTTTTTTACATGCCATTGGGTCTCTAAAATTTGACCAAAAATAAGATGTTTACTCCTGTCCCCGACTTTTCTTCGAACCATCTTTCGAACTCCATAACTTTCTTAATTCTTAACTGAAGGGCACACAATTACTCAAGTCTATTTGTATGGAACCTCGTTGGATTGGACGAAGGTCCCTACTCTGTACTGACGAAGGTCCTTACTCCGTACTGACGAAGGTCCCTACTCCGTACTCAAGCCTAGTTGTATGAAATCTCGTTGGACTGGACGAAGGGCCCTACTCCGTACTCAAGCCTAGTTGTATGGAGCCTTGTTGGACTAGACGAAGGTCCCTACTCCGTACTCAAGCCTAGTTGTATGGAGCCTCGTTGGATTGGACAAAGGTCCCCACTTTGAAGTGGGCCCTCTCTCTCCACTCTATGATGGGCCGAACTAAAGGATCAGTCTTGGCCCACTCCCCACTCCGAAGAGGGGAAGACCATGGGCCTGGCCCTAGCACCACTCCTCACTCCGAAGAAGGGAAGACCATGGGCCTGGCCCTAGCAGCACTCCCCACTCCGAAGTGGGTAAGTCCATAACATGGGATCCAAGGCTTCCACTCAACGACAACATGAGTGCTAACAGATCAATCAATACTGTAACAACCCCGATCCGTAATTAGCTATTAATCCGTAATTAATGATGCTAATGAGAAAATTAAAATAAATTATGTGTTTATTTTGTGTTTTGCATGATTTTGGCTTTCTATCTATTACTTGTAGAAATATATGTCTGGAATTCCGTTTTAATATGAAAATTGAAAACTTTATCGGCATCCAAAATCGAAATTAGTTACATTAATATGTTATTTGAAATTTTTAGAACACTATGGCAAATTTTATTAAAAATTGATTCAGAACGATTAATTAGGTTGTGTTTGGTTAGCCTAATCTTCCAATTAATGTATTTTAGCATCATAACTATATATTCAACACATTTAGCTCATTTCCCCTAATTCCTTGAGTGCAAAATTTTGGAGATTCATTTTAGAGAGAGTGAGAATGCAATCCTAGAGAGAGAAAGGTAGAGATTAAGGAGAAATTGAAGGCTATAGCTTGAATTGGTCAAAGATTATGCAAATATCTAGCTATTGAAGACTCAAGGTAAGGATTTAAGACTTAATTATGAGTTTAACCATCAAGTAGATTATTTCAAGAAGAATTTGTGATTATGTACAAGAAGTGGACCAAAGATGATGAATTTAGAGTTAATTCATACATACATGCTTAGTTTAGTTTAATTTCATCATTTTGAACATGATTCATATCATCCATGTTTAAAATATCTTGTTGATCACTTAAATTCATGTTTTGGGAAGGAATTTCTTACATGCATGAGACTTATGAGCTCAAATTGCTAGTTTCATGAATTTTGAAGCAAAGAGATTGAAAAGTTTTGCATGCATGTCTATTCCTTTACAAATTGAGCATGATTTCTAAGAATTTTCTCATGCATGTTTGAAATTCATCTTAATTATGGGAAATCATCAAGTTTCAAGTTGTTTTGTGGTATTTGATCATGTTTTGAGAAGCTCAAGATCAAGAAAATCCATGCATGTTGTGTTCATGAACATTCTTAAAGTTTAAGTTGAAATTGTGAGCTTTTGGCAAACTCTTGGGCCATAATTTTATGAAATAATCCTGAATTCATCATGTTTTACAAGTTTGCTATGTTATCTCAAGTTTTAGGGCCCAAGATATGTGTTTTGGAAGGTTGAATTTGAGTTTTGAGCTTGGTGATCAAATCTGGAAATTCCAAAATTTGCATCTACGCTCGAGCGTAGGAGTTCACGCTCAAGCGACCACTCTGAGTGCGTGCACTTTCGCTCGAGCGACCTAAAGTCCACTCGAGCGCGAATTGCAAGCTCCCAGAAGTTTCATATCTTTGCAGACCGCTCCAACGAGGGAATATGCGCTCGAGCGACCATCCTCATTTTGCATGTCCGCTCGAGCGAGGAAAGCTACGCTCGAGCGGGGACCTTATTTTCAAAAATTTTACCAAGTGTTTTTCAATGCATTTTGGCACCCTCATTGCAACTTAGGCATTCCTAAGACTTAATTAAGCCATGATAATGAGGTTATGGATTAGAAACACACTAAGTGAAGAATGTACTAAGTTATGAGATTTAAGAGTGTGTTTTGAACAATGTGTTAAGGAAGAACAAGAATCAATGTAACGTAAGCTAAGCCGTGATGACCACATGAATGTGTAATGATAAGATATGTTTGTGCTATGTACCTTTGTGATTGTAGGTCAAGATTCGAGGATTGATTGACCATTTACGGGAACCACTGTGAGTAACGTTATTGTAAAGATACGTTCATATGAATTATGTTCCAAATGAATTATGATAATGTGGTTGATGTGGTTTGGAAATACTCTTCGAATCCTGGAAGACGCCAATGATCCTCTGCTAATCACCTGCAAAAATACAAACTCCGGTCGGGGGTGCCGGAATTAGCACTCCGACGGACAAGTCAGTTCCCCTCCAGAAAGCTTGCTTACTAAGTTTTTAGAAGTGTTTTCTTACATACCTTTATTAGTCTGAAGCTCTTATATTTATAGTCATTTTTCAGCCTCGGGACCTGGGTCTACTTTTCCTTCTGTTTGTGTACTCTTCCATTTATCCTAACACGCTTCTTCCGGTATATTCGGCCCAAATATCCTACTCGGCATCTCGGCAGAGCAGAAGGGAGCCGTTCAACACCCGGCTCCCTGTGCGCATTAGGCTTGACCCCTTAGTTACTCGGCCCCACAATTGCCCCCCAAGCATCTTGTTAATGGCGGTTGAGCGAGGTGCTTGGCTCGATTCAAATTCTACATCTTGAAGTTCTTGGGGCTTCGACTTATTCTGTGATTGTTTAATTACTCCCCTTGAATCGTCGCCTCGGACTCCGTCGCCGTGTTCATGATTTATGTGGCCGGCAGCTAGATCGCTCTTCTAACTATCCTTGCACCCTCTCCATCTGCGATACTCTTCACTTCTGTAAGTTTTTTCCAAATTTGTTTACTCCGTCGCGTATTCTTACAATCAATAGATTAAGGCAAAATATTTAAGAGACCTTCTTTCCCCGGGGCGGGTTGTTGATTTTAGTCGTCATTTCTCCATCCTGACGATGTCCACTTATCGTTAGTGGTGACGCGCTCTCGACATGGAGAGTGAGGAAGAAACCTCGATTGTCTTTCCCCTTACGTCGATCGCAGAGGGAGTTTTCCTTCACCCGCTCTTGAAATTTCTTCGCCATTGGGATTTGATTCCTTCCCCAATGTAAATTTCTTTAGAATTATAATGGGTCGTGGCGGCAATCGCCTTGGTATAAATCTTGGCGTCCTTGCCATTCGGCCGTTACGCTCTGGCGAGATCTTACGAAACGACGCAGACGTTACTTCCTCGGGGCAAAGGACCTGATCATCGATTGATCACTATGCTTTCGGCTCGGAAAACGAGTCGATGACGTTATGGTCGTTGTCCGTGGCAATCGGGAATTCGGGCGGGAGGATCGTCGATCCTATTCCTAGACGTAGGGCGAACAGTCGCCGAATGTCCTTCTTGATATTGAACATTTGTATCGCCTTACCCTATTTTCTTGACCCTCACGGCTTATCTTATGCGAACGAGTTGAAAAAAGTCCTAGCTTCAACCGGACGTCGTTCTTTCGGACATCGAAATTGCTCTTAATTATTTGGCCGTCGCGGTCTTTATAAGCGGTAGGGCGGCTCACGTTCTGCTTTACTCACGAGCCTCGATTATCGACCTTTTAATTGCGGAAAATATTCCGATTCGAAGGGAAGATTTTCTCGTCGTATTTTGTCCGACTTCAAAAATTTGGCGGATAGGATTTGAAGGGCGATTTGGAGAATCTGGAGGTAGCCGAAGCCAGATCGTGATCACTTTCGGAGGCCGAATCGAGGGGGTATTGGATTAAACGATTCTCTGCTTTAATCTTGAGGACCGTTCTGTCGACGACGCTCTTCAACGAGCAGATAACGCTTCCGCCTCAGATTCTGATGGCATGGGTTAAGGTTCGCAAAGCTTGCTAAGAAGCGAATCGCGGAGAGGTTGGCATAAGGAGAGTAGCGGAGGGCCTTTCAACCGAACCGCCTTCTTTGAATCTCGGCGTTCGCTCCTAGTTCTTGAATCGAAATCCTTGCAAATTCTTTGGGGAAGTGGCAGCAGTAAGTCTTGAATCCGTTGTCGGGAAGCCGTTCAGAAGTTGAGGAACGTCGGAGAACGCTCTAGGGATCATGAGGTCGGTTCGGAAGATCGGCCTGCAAAGCGTCCTCGAATGGTGGGATCGGTGAGGTCGTGCCCTTTGTGATCCGACCGATGGTGAAATGTGCGGTTCCATCGGATGCCTCGGCACTTAATGACCTAGAGGTCGCGTTTGGCGTAACGCGTCTTTGTCCTTCCGTTCGACACGGAGGCTTTCGGCTCGAACCAGATCCGAATCGACAATGTTGGCGCTTGATCGGCCCTTTTGGTGTGTATTCGATTTTCCTTCATTCAAAGCGTTGTTCGCGTTATGCTTGTTTTGATTCGTTCTTTTGCGGGCCGTTGGTAGGATAGCGATGTGGGCGCCGCCATCTCGACGCCGTCAAGGAGATTAGTAAACTGCGAGAAGCGGCGGAGGCGGAGAAAAGGCGAGGGCGAGTTTTAAGAGCGAAGGAAGCTTCTCGAGCGAGGCTGCGGTGGAAGCTTCGTGATGCGGATAGGTTGAGCGGAGGCCGATAAGAAGGCCGACGACTTGGAAGCTGCACTATGCTTATCCAAGAAAGCCGTTGCTGGTCTAGAGGCCGAGTTGGCTGAGGTGAAAGCGGCGAAAGAGAGCGCCGAGTCAAAATTTTTGGCCGGGAAAGAAATTTGGGCTCGTAGTCTGTTGAACAGTAACGGTTTGAGAATCGGGATTCAAACATGGTTGGCAAGGCCCTTTGCGGTGGCGTTTATTGAATGTGCCAATACCGTATGAGCAAGTGGACATCGATCCATTGGAGACGGATTCGGAGGATTGATGTTTATGATACAGTATTCTGTGTCGTGTGGTTTTCGGTATTTTGTGTTTATGATACAAAGAAATGGGCGATACCTTTTGTAATTATAAGATGTTAGCAATTTCTGGCGCAATGTGATGATGTTTAGTAGTTTTATGGTATTTGTTTATTTTTGTAATTTATACAATGTTAAATCAATTCAAAACAAATATGCGGTTCCACAGGATGGCTCGGCTCGGCGTGGAAGGTCTAGTTCGCCGCGGACTAGATACGCCTTGCGTTAGCTAGGCGGCGTGTTAAGCCGAATAGTTCACGCCGGTGGCGAAGCATCATTAGGTATTCGCCTAATAGATTAATAACCGCCCTTGCTTTGGAGTGCTCGGCGTTAAAGCGAATAGTTCACGCCGAGTGGCGAGCATATTAGGTATTAGGCGAATAGATTAATAACCGCCCTTTTGGAGTGCTCGGCGTTAAAAGCGAATAGTTCACGCCGAGGGTGGCGAGGCATCATTAGGTATTAGGCGAATAGATTAATAAATCGCCTTGCGTTGGATCGTGCTCGGCGTTAAAAGCGAATAGTTCACGCCGGTGGGCCGAGGCATCATTAGGTATTAGGCGAATAGATTAATAAATCGCCCTTGCGTTGGGTGCTCGGCGTTAAAAGCGAATAGTTCACGCCGAGGGTGCCGAGGCATCATTAGGTATTAGGCGAATAGATTAATAAATCGCCCTTGCGTTGGCTAGGGCGCGTTAAAAGCGAATAGTTCACGCCGAGGGTGGCGAGGCATCATTAGGTATTAGGCGAATAGATTAATAAATCGCCCTTGCGTTGGCTAGCGCGGCGTTAAAGCCGAATAGTTCACGCCGAGGGCGCGAGGCATCATTAGGTATTAGGCGAATAGATTAATAAATCGCCCTTGCGTTGGCTAGGCGCGTTAAAAGCCGAATAGTTCACGCCGAGGTGGCGAGGCATCATTAGGTATTAGGCGAATAGATTAATAAATCGCCCTTGCGTTGGCTAGGCGCGTTAAAAGCCGAATAGTTCACGCCGAGGGCGAGGCATCAATAGGTATTAGGCGAATAGATTAATAAATCGCGCCTTGCGTTGGGCGTGCTCGGCGTTAAAAGCCGAATAGTTCACGCCGAGGGCCGAGGAACATTAGGTATTAGGCGAATAGATTAATAAATCGCCCTTGCGTTGGGTTTCGAGCGTGTCGATACATTTTATTCTAATGTTTAGGCACTTATCACAATATTTTGCATCACGCGTGAATCGTTGAAATGCCCCAAAGCGATGCCGCCACAAAGTGTCATGCACCTAAGGGGCTCGGAGTCGGACTCATTCTCGCCGAGGTTTCATGCACCGAGGGCTCGAATCCGGAGACTTATTCGCCAATCGTGACATCCACGAAGGCGCCCGAATCCGGAGACTTGTTCGCCGAGGTTTCATGCACCAAAGGGGCTCGAATCCGGAGACTTATTCTCGCCAATCGTGACATCCACGGCGGCGCTCGAATCCGGAGCTTGTTCGACCACGAGGTTTCATGCACCAAAGGGGCTCGAATCCGGAGACTTGTTCTGCCGAGGTTTCATCCAAAGGGCTCGAATCCGGAGACTTGTTCGCCCCGAGGTTTCATGCACCAAAGGGCTCGAATCGGAGACTTATTCGCCAATCGTGACATCCACGGCGCTCGAATCCGGAGACTTGTTCGGCCACGAGGTTTCATGCACCAGGGGCTCGAATCCGGAGACTTATTCGCCAATCGTGACATCCACGGCGCTCGAATCCGGAGACTTGTTCGACCAGGTTTCATGCACCAAAGGGCTCGAATCCGGAGACTTGTTCGCCGAGGTTTCATCGCCAAAGGGCTCGAATCCGGAGACTTGTTCGCCTGAGGTTTCATGCACCAAAGGGGCTCAATTCGGAGACTTATTACTCGCCAATCGTGACATCCACGAAGGCGCTCGAATCCGGAGACTTGTTACCTTGAGGTTTCATGCACGAGGGGCTCGAATCCGGAGACTTATTCTCGCCAATCGTGACATCCACGAAGGCGCTCGAATCCGGAGACTTGTTCGCCCGAGGTTTCATGCACCACAGGCTCCGAATCCGGAGACTTGTTCGGCCCGGAGGTTTCATGCACCAAAGGGGGCTCCGAATTCGGAGACTTATTCTGGCCAATCGTGACATCCACGAAGGGCGCTCCGAATCCGGAGACTTGTTCGGCCCTGAGGTTTCATGCACCAGAGGGGCTCCGAATCCGGAGACTTATTCGTGTCGTGACATCCACGAAGGGCGCTCCGAATCCGGAGACTTGTTCGGCCCTGAGGTTTCATGCACCACAGGGGCTCCGAATTCGGAGACTTATTCTGGCCAATCGTGACATCCACGAAGGGCGCTCCGAATCCGGAGACTTGTTCGGCCCTGAGGTTTCATGCACCAAAGGGGCTCCGAATTCGGAGACTTATTCTGGCCAATCGTGACATCCACGAAGGGCGCTCCGAATCCGGAGGCTTGTTCGACCCTGAGGTTTCATGCACCAAAGGGGCTCCGAATCCGGAGACTTATTCTGGCCAATCGTGACATCCACGAAGGGCGCTCCGAATCCGGAGACTTGTTCGGCCCTGAGGTGTCATGCACGAAGGGCGCTCCGAATCCGGAGACTTGTTCGGCCCTGAGGTTTCATGCACCAAAGGGGCTCCGAATCCGGAGACTTATTCTGGCCAATCGTGACATCCACGAAGGGCGCTCCGAATCCGGAGACTTGTTCGGCCCTAAGGTTTTATGCACCAAAGGGGGCTCCGAATTCGGAGACTTGTTCGGCCCTAAGGTTTTAAGCACCAAAGGGGCTCCGAATTCGGAGACTTGTTCGGCCCTGAGGTTTCATGCACCAAAGGGGCTCCGAATCCGGAGACTTATTGGACTTTGAAATGTTGAGCTTAAACATGTGAAAACGCGAGATCTTGGATTTACGAGGATATTGTGTACAAATATCAAGCCCACAGGTCGGGTCATTGATAAAATTTTCGTAGATGTGTTGAATTCCACGGCCGTGGCAGGTTTCTCCCTGACATGTCGACAACGATATGCCCTGTTCTGCGGAATCTATTTGATAGGGGCCGTCCCAGTTCGGACCAAGCTTTCCATCGGTCGGCCTCCGATCGGCCGGTAGCACCTTCTTCAGGACCAGTTCTCCTGGATTGTAGCGTCGCAGCTGGACTCGCCGATTGTATGACTTGGCGAGCTGCTGCTGATAGCGAGCCATGGATGCCAAGGCACGATCTCTTCGTTCTTCAATCAGATCCAGGTCCAAAGCAAGCATCATGTCATTTCGACCCGTGTCGAAGGCTTGCGATCTGAGGGTTGGTAGGCCGATCTCTGGGGGTAAGATTGCCTGGGTTCCGAAGCACAAGGCAAACGGTGTTTCTCCGGTGGATCGTCTTGGTGTTGTTCGATGGGCCCATAGTACACTTGGCAACTCTTCGACCCACTTGCCCTTGGCACTTTCCAGCCTCTTTTTGATGCCGTCCAAGATGGACTTGTTCGAAGCTTCCGCCTGACCGTTACTTTGGGGGTAAGCCGGCGTAGAAAAGTAAGGTACAATACCGTATTTGCCGCATAGCTCTCGGTACACGCCACAGTCAAACTGAGTGCCATTATCTGAGATCAATGCTCTTGGAATGCCGAATCGTGTAATGATGTTCCTCCACACAAAACGCTTAATGTCAGTCTCTCGTATATGGGTTAGAGCCTGCCTTGACCCACTTTGTGAAATAATGTTTTGCTACAATTAGAAATGGCTTGTTGCCTGGGGCCCTGGACAGTGTCCCTACAATATCAAGTCCCCACTGAGCAAACGGCCAGGGGCTAGTGATTGAATTCAAAGCTTCTGCCGGCTGATGGGTTAGTGGGGAAAACTTTTGGCATTGTTCGCATTTCTTGACATAATTTTGTGCGTCGGCTCTCATAGTCGGCCGATAATATCCTCGTGTTATCGCCGATGGGCAGAGGCGCCCACGAGTGTGCGCCACAGTTTGCCTTCATGTATCTCGGTGGCGGCTCCTCTACTCTGTCGGTGCACGACTCGGTATGGGCGAGAGGATTTTTGTAAAGTCCCCTTGTGGATCAAGGTAGTATCGCGAGCCTTGTTTAGACTTGTGTGCTTCTTTTTATCCTCGGGAGTTGCTCGTAAGAAAGGAATGCAGCAATGGGGTCCTTCCAACTTGGAGGCGGATTCTATGATATTGATGTGGGTCTCCTCCGGGGCCGATGCATTTAGGGCGAAGCCCACTTCGATGGTACGCTTGAGTTCGAGTTGATGGCGGAGGCCAAGCAAGCGGGCATCCGTGTGTATTTTGATCGCGTGTTATTTGGTTTAGTTCGTGATGGTCGAATTTCGCCCGCAACGAGTTAGCCGTTTTCATATAGGCCGCCATACGCCCATCCCCCGCCCCATATTCCCCTTTCAGCTGGTTGATTACCAACCTTGAGTCACAAAACACCAACGATGCGCCGTCTTGAGAACATGTGCGTTCATGATCCGGCTAAAGGGCTTCATATTCGGCCTCGTTATTTGATGCTTGAAGCCGAGCTTGACGGCTGTTCAATGATCGCGCCGTCGAGGACATAATTACGACGCTGCGCATTGCCCGTTGGTTAGGCGATCCATCGCGATATAATTGCGGATGTCCCCAACGTAGACTCTCCAATCTGGTTTTGACCGAACTTGGCCTTTGGTGGAGGTCCCTGAGCTTGAGTCGGCAAGTCCTCTGAATTCGCCACAAAGTCGGCAGCACACCTTGCCTTGATTGCGGTTTTGTGGCGAATGTCATATTGGCGAAGTTCGAGAGCCCATTTCGACACGCATACGATGTACGCATTAGAATCTTGATCGAAGGGGGAAATCATAGCACCTTGATCTTGTGTGCTTGGAAGTAGTGCATCGCTTTTCTTCTTTGCCATGACGAGGGCTAGGGCGAGTTTTTCTAGCGGTAGGTAGCGTGTTTGGCGTCCACCATCGCCTTGCTCACATAGTATCTTGGTATTCTTGCCCTTCCTCCTCTTTTAACAATACTGTTGGCAGCTGTCGAGACGGCCAGTATAAAATAAGGATCACCGGTGGCGGGTGTTGTTAGAAGCGATCTTGTCGGAGGTATGTCTTGAGGTCGTTAAAGGCGCCTCGCATTGACGGACCATTAAGCTCGCCTGGCGCAATGTCCGAAAGAATTATGCGCAACGATCGTGGATCGTGATGAACTGTTGAGTCGTGGCCATTCCCATCGACTTTTGGACTTCTTTGGTGAGCGGAGGCGGGTTCCAAAATTCGTGACTTGCCTCGAGTTGGCCGATTCCTCGATGGTTGACGATGTAGCCCAGAATTTGCGAGCCGATTCGAATGCACATTTGGAAGCATTGACTTCATTACGTACTTGCGTGGGGTGTTGAATGTCCTTTCCAGATCGGCTATATGGTTTTGTTCTTCTTTAGATTTGACCACCATGTCGTCGATGTATACTTCCATAGTGCGTCCGAGTTGTTCTTTGAACATCGTGGTGACCAGTCTTTGGTAAGTCGCCCCTGCATTCTTTAGTCCAAAAGGCATAACCCTGTAGTAGTAGGTTCCTCTTGGAGTGAGGAATACAGTTTTGTCTTGATCATCTGGATGCATGGCGTCGATGGTAGCCTCTATAGGCGTCGAGGAAACTCATGCGCGGTGGACGCGTCGCGATCGACGAGTTAGTCAATTCTAGGCAAGGGAAAGCAATCTTTGGGGCAAGCTTTGTTCAGATCCGTGAAATCGACACACACTCGCCAGGTGCCATTCTTCTTTTTCACCACCACTGTGTTGGAGAGCCACGTGGGATAGGTGACTTCTCTGATTGCCCGTCAAGCAATTTGTCAACTTCCTCGACAACGGCGCAGTGTTTCGCCGAGGATCGCCGCCTTCAATGACCCGGCTTGACCGAGGGTCGACATTGAGGTGATCCGCGAGACCGCTGGTCTATTCCGGCATTTCATACGGGTCCACGCAAAGACGCCGAGGTTGCCGAGTAAGAAAGTGATCGATTGTCGCTTGTCGGCTGGCTTAGGAGGCGCCGTCATAAAAACTTTTCCTGCTTCCATCGATGTCGACTCGGTCTAAACCTTCGCGGGCCTTTTTCGTTTGGTTGACGCCAACGTCTTCAGACTTCGACGGGTACCTCGACGGAGTTTACTTGCAGCTTCTTGGCGTCTGGCGGCGAGAAGGTAACATGCTTGGGCATCACCGGAGCCACGGATTCGCTCAACGCCATGCTCTGTTGGGAAACGTGAAATGGTGGTAGGTGCTTGGGACGGCTGCAGGTATGTAACCACGATCGCCCATGATGAGATTGTATGGCGATGGTAGCGACAACCAAGAATTTCGACCACCGTTCTCGAGCCAATGACGGTAAGCCGATTTTTCCCAACTGCATCCGGTTGGCGTTGAAGCGAATAGTGGGCGGAGCCGAGTTAGATCCGAATCGTTGAACCCGAGTTTGTGAAGGTTCGATAGTACATAATCTCTGAAGTACTTCCCTGATCGATAAGGACGCGTTCTACGATAAACCTATGTACGCGTAGCGTAACAACCAGAGGATCTACGTGAGGGAGTGTGACACCGCTCAAATCAGAGTCGTCGAAGGTGATGCTTGCCGCTTCTCGGAGCCGGGGACGCTTTGCTGGTGGTGGCCGCTTTTGAGGGCTTGGAAGTGATTGGACCGTATGTACCGTCAGGGCCATCGGCAGGCTGTATATCATATGGACGGTATCAAGCGGGATGCCTTTTGGACGACATGCGTCCTCTGTCACTTCCTCAACGTAGTCCTTTGAGGCGCGGGCGTCACGCAGATATACCGTTGGTCGCGAGGTCGCCGAGGCCCGCTTTGGGGATCGCCGCGAACCTTGAGTCTTACTGGTGGGACTTTGTTTTCTAAGGCCGTGTCGCGGGCGTTAGCTCGCCGATGATGCCGCCCAAACTCGCTTGGTCTGGTTCGCCTGCTCCATGGTCGCCAGCATCGCCTCTGTGTTAGAATCGTTGGTGAGCTAGAGTGCGGGCATGCCATTGTGACGGTTGCTTCCCGAGTGTAAATACCGGCGACATCGCCTCTTCGTCCGTCTCGCTCGGTGGCTATCGGGATCTTTAGTCACGTCTTTCATGGATATATTTGAGTATTCCTGACGGCGCCAATTGTGGTTGATGTGGTTTGGAAATACTCTTGAATCTGGAAGACGCCAATGATCCTCTGCTAATCACTGCAAAATACAAACTCGATCGGGTGCCGGAATTAGCACTCGACGGACAAGTCGATTCCTCCGAAAGCTTGCTTACTAAGTTTTAGAAGTGTTTTCTTACATACCTTTATTAGTCCAAGCTCTTATATTTATAGTCATTTTTCCTCGGGACTGGGTCTACTTTTTCCTTCGTTTGTGTACTCTTCCATTTATCCTAACACGCTTCTTCCGGTATATTCGGCCCAAATATCCTACTCGGCATCTCGGCAGAGCAGAAGGGAGCCGTTCAACACCCGGCTCCCTGTGCGCATTAGGCTTCGGCCCCTTAGTTACTCGGCCCCCACAGATAAGTTACCATTTCTGAAATGATATCTGTTTTCGTGAAAGAATGTTCCATGTTTGAAATCTATTATGGCATCCATAGATAGTCCCAAGTCATGAGGGATGGCATGTTAATGCGGGTCCATGACATACATGTGATTACGAGATCTCGTTAGCCACTTTATTGTGGTGATATGTGTTTAATCGGTATCCGGAACCGATTACTCTAGTCGGAAGACATTATGTGATGTGTTCTATGGGATGTACCATTATTATGTTCAGATACAAGAATGTTTATGCTATGATCTGTTTTATGCTTATGACATGTTCGGATTTCGTTCACTAACCCCTTTACCTTAATGTTATTCACTGGGCTTTAGCTCACTGTGTGTATATATATGTATAGGTGAGCATTCTAGTGATCAAGCCTGAGGGATTTTTTCTGGACCTGTGTCCTGCTGTTAGCCAACCATTGCGCCTCACGTAGAGGTTCCCGAAGTGTCCTGTGTTTAAGTTCTGTTGTTTCTGTATATATAAGACTTGATTTGATCTTGTTGGCTGTACTTAAGAGGCTATATGTATGGGTATAATGTATGAATGACTATTGAATGCATATGTAAAGTTTTAAATATTCCATTTCATATAAGTCAGCATAGCTCATTGGACAACTATTTTTTTTTATGTATTAGCTTCCGTTAGCCCCTTACTTCTGTTAATCAGTTCAGAGGCCTTCGGTAATCTAAGGGTTACTGGTCGGTTACGATGCTAAACCTATAGGGGCAAGTTTGGGTCGTGACAAATACCCTATAAAGTAAAGGGCACATGGTGCCAGCGAATGACGAATCTTGCTCCCCACTATCAAGGGATGTGCTACCATCACGGCTGAAGACCAGGCGTAGAATGAGGGAGCTTGATGAATAAGTCATACAATCTTTATAAAAGGTAACCTTACTCTCCTTGAAAGGGGCGATCTCTGGACTCTAGAAACAGACTGGTCTTCTCTATCTTGTCTCTATCAAACTCCAGTACTGATTCGACCGTTGGGGGGGTCTCCGACCAACCCCTAGTCGGGCAGCCTAACTATTTGTTCCTTGTGCAGGCCTTCACCCATTAGTGTACCAGGGTTAGTCCACAAAGTTCCATCTTACTTTATTGCAGAAACTGGTCTGCACATTTGGCGCCATCTGTGGGAATCGTTCTCTAATTGCTTTGTGACAAACTCCGACGATGGATATTAAAGGAACCTCGCAACCTGGGATGGGAGAGAAGACTCCAAGAACGAAGAGAACCAAAGACAAGGGTCCGCCTTCCCTCTAGGAACGACAACCGATGGACCACTTATCCAACCCTCTATACGGTGGAGCGACGTCATGCCGTCACCTATCAGTCATCTCTACGGCTGTTTGTTGAAAAGGACCACCGTGATCATGTCATCGACTCGATAAGTCTGGAGATTGAGGAGTTGCGGGCTCAACTGAGGAAGCAGATTGTACCTCAAGGTGAGCCAAAAAAGTCCGGAAGAGGACCATCACAGCAATAGAGGTACACTCATCTTCCACCTCCACGACGTGAACGGTCTAACTACGGTCCTGCTCGTGGTGAGCATAGTCGGCCGATTCTGGTACGCAGTGAGGGAGCCAGTAGTAGGATAGAGAATCCTCAAGAAGACTCTCACAAAAGACAAAAGTCCATCAGTCATTATTCAGCAATCTCTCCTCCTCCGCGCCGTCGTGACGAGTGACCGCGTGACTTGAGGACATGGTTGAACGACAACCAAGGGGATGACCGATGGTTGAACAAAGTAGCAGAACGGCGATTAGAAAGAGAAAATGGGCATTTAAATTGGTCTGTTCATCAGATAGAGCGTCGTGCTCTGGACCGACTAGTCTTTTCCCCCCTTTGCACTGAGATTGAAGTGTTGGAAGCTCCTCATAAGTACAGTCCACCGAAGTTCATCCTCTATGATGGGAAGTCAGACCCCTTGACTCATATCAGCCATTACCGCCAAATGATGTCACTTTGGAATCAGAACGATGCGTTCATGTGCAAGGTTTTTGCCTCTAGCCTTGGTGAGCATGGCCTCCGGTGGTATGACAAGCTTCCTCCTCAATCAATCTATGATTGGGCTCAGCTCTCCGAAGCCTTCGTCGCGCAGTTTGTTTCTAATAGCCAAATCCCGAAGGGATTAGATACCTTGTTCAATACTCGGAAGGACAAAAAGAAGTCTTTGCGCGAATATGCTCGGCGATATTGGGAGACATATGGCGATTTGGAAGAAGATGTTTGTAGTGAGCCGTTAGCAGCTTTATACTTCAAATAAGGCCTCCTCCCTTCACATAAGCTCAGGCAGTCATTGACAAAACGACCCGCCTCTGACTTGAAAGAGCTGAGGGCTCGAATAGAGGAGCGAGCCCGTGTGGAAGATAACACAACCTCTATACAATTGTCAGTTGCAGATAAGGGAGTTAAGGACTCTTGGTAACATAGAGCCAAACAGCCTAGGAGGGAGGACCAAAGAAAGAGGTATGGCCAAAATAAGCAACCGACCATGCAAACTGAAGAAGAAAGGAGTAGATCCTACGAAGCCATAACCACTGTGTTCACGGAGCCGATCTACAGGCTCTTGGAAAAAATCAAGGGAGAACCCTACTTCGTTTGGCCTCCTAAGATGATAGGGGACCCTGCTCAGCGCAACCAGGAGTGGCGGTGCACCTATTATCGTGAGAAAGGGCATAAGACGCAGAACTGCAGAGACCTTAAGAGGCATCTCGAAGACTTGGTTACTACCGGCCACCTCCAGCAATGGATCAATGTGGAAAAAATAAGGGAAAACAGGGACAACCCCCAACCCCTCTACCAGAGGACCAAGCTCCAAGGCTAGTGATAAACGTTATCCATGAAATGACCAACCCCCAAAGAGAGAATGCCCTTCGTGGCGAGATTCAGAAAGCCACGCACTTGCAACAAGTCATGTCAGTAGGACCATTGTTCAAGAAGTCTAGAACAGAAGCAAAGCCCTCTCAATTCAACATTGTGTTCTCCGAGAAAGATCTAGAAGGGATCCAACGTCCTCACATTGATGCCCTGATCGTCACTGTCGGTGTGGCGAACAAATTTGATGTGAAACGGGTCCTAATTGATCAAGGAAGCGCCGCTGACATTATGTATTATGACCTTTTCAAAAAGCTAGGTCTTGATGAGGAACACTTAATCCCTGCAGTCTCCCCTCTGGTCGGCTTCAATGGACAGACAGAGTGGCCGCTCGGCCGGATCACCTTGTCCGTCACAACAAAGTCCAAAGTGGTCCCTGTCGACTTCTTAGTGATCAATACTTTATCTCCTTACAATGCAATACTCGGTCAACCTTGGATTCATACAATAGAGGCAGTGCCATCCACTTACCACCAAGTAGTCCGTTTCCCAACAAAGAATGGGGTGGAGGAGATCAAGGGTGACTAAGTAGCGGCAAAGCACTGCTTCATCGCCGCCATGAAGTCTAAACAAGTATGTAAGGAAGTCCGGATGGTCGAACTGCCTGATCAGCCTGTACTGGAAGACGTTGGTAGATTACCAACAGAGAAGATGGTGGAGGACCCCGAAACGATCTTGGTGGGCGAAGGAGATCTAGACAAGTTCTTTCTACTAGGCACTTCGCTTCTCGCCAGAGAGATGGAGCAGTTGCTAACTCTTCTCCGCAAGAATATAGAAGTATTTGCCTGGTCTACTTATGAGACTCCTAGGTTGGACCTAGCCTTTGCATGTCACCAACTCAATGTCCAACCAGCAGCTCAGCCCGTAGTCCAAAAGAGCGCATAATCATTCAGAGAACATACGTAAGCGGTCATCCAAGAGGTAAACAAGCTTCTGGTGGTAGGGGTCATACGAGAGGTACAATATCCGAAATGGTTGTCTAACACCGTCGTAGTGAAGAAAAAGAATGAAAAGTGGAGGGTGTGCGTCGACTTCACCAACCTCAACAAAGCTTGTCCTATGACGCTTTTCCTCTCCCACAGATAGACCAACTGGTAGATGCAACTGCCGGACATAAACGGATGAGCTTTCTAGATGCCTACAGTGGCTGTCATCAAATCCCCCTGTTTGGCCCTGACCAGGAGAAGACAACATTCATTAGCCTAAGGGGCACCTACTGCTACAAAGTAATGCCCTTCGGCCTGAAGAATGCCGGTGCGACCTATCAATGGATGGTCACTAAAATGTTCAAGGACCAACTAGGCAAGACTATGGAGGCCTATATAGATGACATGGTGGTCAAAAGTAAATTAGCCGAACATTATCTGAGAGACTTGGAGGAAGTGTTCCAAATCCTGAAGTCCCATAAGCTTCGCTTGAACGCCTCGAAATGTGCATTCGAGGTTGGTTCAGGGAAGTTCTTGGGATATATGGTGACCAAGCAAGGTATCGAAGTCAATCCCAACCAAATCAAAGCCCTCCAAGACATCGAGGCACCTACAAAGGCTAGGGAACTCCAAAAGCTCGCTGGTATGGCCGCAGCATTGAATCGTTTCATTAGTCGGTCCTTCGATCGAATAAGACCCTTCTTCCAACTCCTAAGGAAGAAGGCAGACTTCGAATGGGGTGACCAAGGTTCAAAGCACTCGCAGAGTTAAAAAGTATCTTTCTTCCCTCATCTTTGTCTACTCCAATCCCCAACGAAGAGCTCTTTCTTTACTTGGCTGTTTCCGATCACGCTGTGAGTGCAGTCTTGATTAGAAAGGAAGGGAAAGAACAAAAGACAGTATACTATGTTTAGCAAAACCCTCTTGGATGCCGAAACCAGATACCTACCTCTAGAGAAGCTGGCATACGCCCTACTGATAGCTTCTAGGAAGCTTGCTCACTACTTCCAAGGACACATTATCAATGTCCTTACAGAGTACCCTCTAAAGTCTGTGTTTAGCCGAGCTGATTTCTCGAGCCAGACAACGAAGTGGGTAGTAGAATTGGGGGAGTTTGACATTAAATTCCACCCACGGATTGCTATCAAAGCTCAAGTGTTAGCAGATTTCGTAGCTGAGTTTACTCCAGGACCAACTAGCCCTTCCAAGGAGCTCGCCTTAGCAACCGAAATCCACAACACTCATCAAACCCCCGTTGAGCCATAGAAACTTTTCATTGGAGACATTTGGCAGCTGTTCGTTGATGGATCCTCCAATCAAAAGGGTTCTGGAGCAAGAATGGTCCTTATTTACCAGAGGGGTTTATTTGGGAGCAAGCCGACCGGGATGGAAGGCTTCCAACAACAAAGCGAGTACGAGGCTCGCTAGTGGTCTCCAAGATCAACACTTTAATGCAGAGGAGTTGCGCTTATAGCGACTCCCAACTTATGGTGAACCAATTGACTGGAGTATACGAAACTCGCGACGACCGGATGACATCCTATGCAGAACAAGCCAAGCACCTGATCCGCAAATTTCAAGCTATCGTGGTTGCGAAATTGGCCGTGATGGAAATAGCCACGCCGATGTTTTAGCTGTCTTGGCTCTTTCTGGTGGACTCGAAATGGTCGCAAGATATGGTCGAATTTGTTCTCGGTAGATTATCGATCCATCCAAATCGGCCCTTTGTAACGACCTTGGTCCGAAAGCTGGATGGACCTCTTCTTGCCTTCTTAAAAATGGTGCCCTTCCAGATGACAAGAAAGAAGCACATAAAACAAGGCACCGAAGTCAGGCGATTTTGGGTCTCACCTTCAAGCAAGCTCTACAAAAGTCTTACCTTGGTCCAGATCTTCTTTGTGTTCACCTCAATCTTGTGGAGAACTTTCTTTATGAAATCCAGGGGATCTGTGGCGCCACACTTGGAGATCATCCTGGCACACCGAGCCCTCACTCATGCGTACTGGTGGTCACAGATGCAAAAGACGCCCAACAGTATGTCCAAAAATGCGACAAGTGCCAAAGGTTTGCCCCACTCATTCATCAACCAGCTAAGAACCTAACTCCCCTCACTAGTCTATGGCCATTTGCACAATGAGGCCTGAACATTGGTGGACCTCTAGCAAGGGGTACTGCTAATAAAAGATTCTTCGTTGCTGCCACTAATTATTTCACTAGGTGGGTGGAGATCGAAGCCTTAGTAAGCATAAAGGAAGCTGACATGAAAAGGTTCGTTTGGAGGAGCGTCATTACTCGGTTCAACATCCCAAGGGCCCTACTATCTGACAACGGCACCCAGTTTGATGGAAAGTTTTTCAGGAAGTTCTGTTCTGACTTAAAAATTGAGTTCCGAAATTCTACTCCAGTCTATCCTCAAGGCAATGGTCAAGCTGAAACGTCTAACAAGACGGTCATCAATGGGATGAAGAAGCGTTGGAGAAGGCCAAAGGCAAATGAATGGAAGAACTGCCAAACGTTCTAGGGGCATATAGAACAACACCACGGCGATTGATAGGGGAGGCGACTTACTCTCTCACTTATGGAATGAAGGCCATCATCCCCTTGGAGGTCGGCCTTCCCACTATTCGGTCTGAAATCTTTGAACTAGCAAACAATGATGAGGCTATCGCCCAAGCTCTTGACTTGATAGAGGAGCGCAGAGAGGCTGTGCTCATTCGTCTGGCAGAATACCAGCAACAACTTACTAGAAGTTTCAATGAAAATGTGCTAATTCGCCAATTTCTACCTGGAGATCTGGTACTAAGAAAGGTCATGGATCATAAGAAGGTCCCTGGTGAAGGAAAGCTCGCCCTAATCGAAGGGCCTTACAAAGTTATCACGCTTTAGGCAACGGAGCTTACTACTCCCGACCTAGCGTGCAAGCCCATTCTTCGTCCTTGAAATGTTGCCATTGAAATCACCTTTTCCCTATGAACTGTGTTTTTTTTCATATGTGTCATACATATTTTCGCTCGACAATTGAGCAAGAACGGGTTACAGGTCTTAACCTACACCCTAGCCTGCAAACTCGACCCTTCGGTTGGAGTAAGGTGCCAAGTGGTATAGCTTGGTGGAATTTGTGCCAAGTATCGTTACTTGAAAGCAAGGTCCATGGTAATAACTCGCGCTTAACGAAGAGCCGAGTTACGCTCTACGATAAGTTAAGCTTGACCAAATCAAGTAAAAGCCGAACAACGAAGTACTTGGCCGAATCCAACTAGGTAATGTCTAAGGCATAAAGCCTAGTTTGCTCGATTAGACGCCCTATATAGTCTCGGAGCCTCTGCTTGACTGGGGCATGGAAAATTCTTTCCTCAAATTTTTCTAAGGCACAAAGCCTAGTTTTACCGAACAAATTGCCTCCTTTCCTACGACGTCTCTGCTCGGATTGGGGGCATCAAAAGTCATTTCTTCCAATTTTTCTACGGCAAGGAGCCTAATCAGACCGAACAGGCGGCCTCCTTCTTTAGAAAGCCCCTGCTCTGCCGAGGGCAAGCATAACACATGCAAGCAAAAATTAGAAATTGAAATTCAAGACATACAAAAATGCAACAAAGCATGGCATTACTATAAAGCATCCATTACAAAAAAGAGGAGCTCAACTTTACAAAACGACAATGTCTAACTAGCTGAACTCCAACACTTGCACACAAAAAAAAATAAATAAATAAGTGACAAAATGCAGAAAATAAGTAAAGGGCTTTCAAGCCTCATCACAAGACTACTCTTGCTCATTTAGAAATAATGCTCGGTAGACGAAGGGAGGAAACAAAAAGGGTGGCCTCCGAAGTCTCAGCCACTAACATCTCATTTGCTTTAGCAGCCCTTGCAAAGAGCGATCTTAGATGGAACAGGGATGTCCTTGAAGAAAGCAGAAGTCTCCTCAGTTCCAACAGCACGAAGGGCCCTTGTCCAATCCTTAGCAAATAAGCCATCTCGCAGCTCCAGCACTTGTTGGGCATAATCTGCTACAGCCCCATCCCAACCCTTCTGGATAGCCTCTTCAATAAGTTTTGCTTGGTTGGCCTTCATTGCCTCCAACTCGGCCTCCACTTCATCTTTTCTCTGTTCGACCTTTTTGTTGGCAGTGTCACGACCCAAACCCGGCCCTATGGGTTTAGCACCGTAACTGGCCAGTAATCCGAGATTACCGAAGGCCTACGATGTCTGAATACAAGAAAAGAATACGTGGCTGGCGGAAGCCAATACAGTAAATAACTAGTGTCCATTGAAATGTAAATCAGATGCCAAAAACATTTTTATGCATTCATACAGCTCAAACAGTACAATCTATATGCAGTCTATACAATCATTTACAATCAACAAGACAGGATCAAATCCTAAATAACAAGACAAGATAACAAGAGATAGCCTACACAAAGGTACAAAACAAGAAGGAGGCCGATAGGGGACACAAACACCCCAAGCCATAGCATGGCAACTCTAACCTCACAAAGGAGGCACATAGGTCGGCTTGACAAACTGGGGACCAATCCCACGCCTCCTAGCTCCGGCCCGTCAGCCGAGAACCTACATATATATATAAACAAAGGAGCTAAAGCCCGTGAATAACATACAACAGAAAGAGGTTAATGAATGTCCTTACAAGAATGAAATCGCCATTAAACAATTTTCAAGATTTCACCAATCAAGATTTCAATCAATCACCATATGTGGTACATCCATTAGCCTATAAATAGTAGGTCCAAAGGACCGGCCTTAACAGCACTCCAACAATAATGATGATCATCAATCAAGAAACAAGATGGTTCCACAAGGAAACCGACAGAGCTCAGAATAAGAATAGCCAATGCTAAGGATGCCACAATACGCTTCTAATACAGACATACATTCATTCTCAGAACAATATCGCTCAATAAACAATTCATTCAAGATTCAAAAGATAACCATTTTGAACATATCTTTACACAATTGTTACTCACAGAGATTGGGCTAATAGCAGCTAGAGCGCGTCCCCGAGAGCCAACCCTAAACAGTTAACAAATAGAACACACACTAAGTTCACAGTCGGAAGGATATAATTAAATCCCTAAATTTCCTCGGTGTGGTTCTATGTCTAAATCCTCATTAAGATGCCTTAAACTAGGCCTAAGAATGCCTAGGATGGGATGAGGATGCAAAAATGTGCACGTAAATCGGCCTGTAATTTCACGAAACAGGTCCCCGCCGAAGAAGTTCCTCGCCGAGCTGCATGCAAACAAAGGGACCCGCTCGAGCGTCGACTTACCCGCTCGAGCGGACTGATGGACAATGCAAAGTACTGGATGCGCGATTTCTCCGCTCGAGCGTGAAACTCTTCGCTCGAGCGAATCAGAAACACCAAGAAGATGCCGAGCAGATTTCGCCGAAGCAAGACTTCGCCGAGCGGACGGCCAAAATCTGGAAAATCCAAATTCAACCTCCAAGTTCCAAACCAAGTTTTGATGCTCCAAATTCGATCCTCTTGGGCCCATTTTCTGGAAAACTCTTTCAAACACATAGAATAACACGTTTTAAAGCTCAATTTAAGAAATCAAGGCCCAAGGGGGTTTCAATTAAACTCAATTTCAAACTAGTTTTCAAGAACAACATGTAACCATGGCTTGCATGAGTTTTAAACCATTTCAGAGCTTCAACTCTTGCTCCAAAGAGCTCAATCTTTTCAAAACAAGATGAAAACATGGATTGAAACATGATTATAAACATGCATGTGACATTTGACCATGAAACCAACTCCAAACTCACTAAATTCAACATGCATGCAACAACTAGGCTTCAATTCAACATATACGGACATTTACATGACTTAGCTCTACAATGATGCATGAAACATGCAAGATTTTGCTCAAACACAACATTAAGAAGGCAAGATCCTTACCTAAGTCTCAATTACAAGGTTTATGAGTTCAATTAGCAACTACCCTTCAATTTCTCAAGCAATTCTCCAAGGTTTTCAACAAGAATAATTCTCTCTCTAACCTCTTCTTTGGTCGGTTGGAAGGAGAAGAAAAGGCTGAGCAAATGTTTGATCAAGTGTGTGTAGGCTCAAGTGATAATAATAAACCATGGTCCACTCAAGGTGGCAATTACGTAATTAAATCAAACTCTTTAATTGACTTAATTTAATCTAATTTAATTATTCCTAATCAATTTTCAGATAAATATACCATAAAATCAGAAATATTCTACTGAGTCTAAAACTTCAAACGGTTTCTAAATCGGCCGCCGATAAGGCCTTCAATTAGCAGTTTAAACACATAAATGCAAACAGATAATTAAATCATTAAACAGATAGAAATGCAATATAACAGATAAACTTATTCAATTTCAGTTCGATCTCAATCAATCCATTCAGTACTTCAGTTAACCCAGTTATCAGTCATTATCAGTCCAGTTTAGCAATAATCAGTATATAATTCAGTGGTTATTCAGTAATCGGTACGAGGGTTGTTACAGGCAGCCAGAGCCACCATAGCAATTTTCTCAGTCTCCAACAACGCTTTCTCCTTAGCAAGGGCTGACACCCTAGCAATGGCAGCCTCCCCTTCAGCCCTTATCCGTTCTGCTTCAGCTGACTTCAGAGCAAGGTCGGCGTCGGATAGTAACTGCGTAGTTCAGTTGAAGTCTCATTTGCTCCAAACGACATCGCTCCAATAACATGGCCGTGCCACCTATCAAGAACCAAAATAAAACACTTAGAGAAATTTATTGAAAAACAACAAAAAAGCAATCAAATCATGAGAGGAATACTTATTACGATCACCATTTGAATAGATCCTTTGATTAGAGATTCAGAATCTACATAACATTCGACCATGTCCAGGGGTAAGAGTAATGTCTTGGACAGATGGAATGCCAAATCATGAGAATCTATCACGCTGTCAGCCACAGTGATAGGCCGACTTTTATACCCTAAGGGAGGCAGCCACTCCTCAGCCAAAGTTTGCTTGTCAGAGCCCTCTACAATGTCCTTTCCTTTACTCCTCTTCCTTTTGGAACCCCTCAGTTCTTCAGTATGTGTTGTACTATGTGGAGTAGGAGTAGGAGAAGGAACTTCCTTGGAAGTCTGTACGGACTATTTTGGAACCAAGACTCTTTGGTTAGCCAGTCGAACGGTCACAGTAGCTACTTCAGGAACAGGATCTGTGCCGTAAGCAAGAGTTGCAAGGTCAAGCTTTCGGCGAGTCATGCCTTCTTGATCGTCATGACGAGGGCCCCCACTCGTAGTTCCACTTGATGACCGAGTAGTGGCGGTAGTAGAAACACCGTTGTTATCACAAGCTTGTCGCCCAATAACCTCTCGGAGACTTTCTAAAGTAGTCAATTACACGAACCTTTCTCTCATTAAGCTTGTGCTTGTAAGTGGCCTTGTAATTAAGCAGTTTTGTTATAGATCGGTAGGGGTAGGCAAAGGCAATCTTAAGGTTGGCCAGATGTTCTTTGGTAGTCCGCCTCCTTGTCCAGGAATCACCTGACGAAGTCATACAACAAAAATTAAAAGTCAACACCAAAAGTGAGGAAGTAAAGCGTTAAGGACAAAAGCTAACCTGGACCACCACCTTTATGAGATATTCGCATTAGTCGGTCCTCTACACCGGCAGGATACTCGAAGTTCCCTCCTGCCGTGAAGAAATCTTTCGAATGCTTATTAGAACCAGGAAGGTCTAAGATCATTTAGGGGACATCGGACCGAACTCTAAAGTAGAAGGTGCCACCTGGGTGGTGAGAAAGGTTGTAACAATGAAGTATGTCCCATACTCCTAAATTAAGGCCAAGCAATTTGTTGAGGGCTATGAAGCCACTTACAACCCTAAAAGTATTCATGGCTATCTCTATGGGGTGGAGTTTGAAGTAATGGAAGAATTTGAGCCACAAAAGGTCCAAGGGGAACCGAACTCCCCTTTCTACGATGGCACCTATAGGAAAAGGCACAGTGTCATTGGTTGGAGTTCGAAGTGTGTTTAACCCCCCTAACACTAGTGTAACATCTTTGGGAATATGATACTTCTTGCGGAAGAGGGCTAGTTTAAACGATGTGTTCACTAGATTCCTAAACTTACTCATTTAACAAAATCAGGGGTTCGAAAGCGAAGAAACCACCAAATAACACGGGGCATGTCCAACAACAAAATTACCACAAGCAACCAAGGTGCAAAATGAGGAAGGAACTAAGTAAAACAAGATGGGTGACTTACAATATCGAACCAATGCCACCACCTGTGAAGCAAGGATAGCCACAGAAAGAACAAAATTTGTTGCGCAAAACCACAATAGCAAGATCAACCTGTTGACAGAGAGTTACCGAAGTAGCATCAAAATCACATTTATCCAAGTCAATGAGCGTATATCAAAATCAAATTGAAGACGGAGGAGAGACACATGTTTTAATATGATCGGACAACCAAAAGGGGTTCATTATATCACAAATCAAAATGAAACTGTGGGTTCATGGAATTGAAAATACCGAGAGTAGGTTTATTCTAGCAAAGGTCTAAATCAACAACAAATTATCACCAGGCACATTGAAAGCAACGAAAAGGCAACAAATTATAAGAACTTACAGTGCGAGTCGAAGCAATGGTGACGAGCAAAACTAGTTGAAAGTCGTGGACTAACCGGAACACCGGTGGACAATCAATGAGTAATTCTTTATGCGTTTGAAATTTCTGGGTTTCGACACGCCAGAGATGGCTTGTTGTGGACAAAAAAAAGCACCGCCAGAAACAATGCAAACGACTTCAAGAATCGCCACTCAAAACACGGCAACGGCATTGGACCAATGGAGAGCTTGAGGAAATATCCTCGAAAGAAACCACAATTGATAACCAGACAAAGCAAATGCGTGAAATCGAGTGGCTAGTAACCATCGAGGGTCTGCTAACCGACTAGAATAAATCAATAGTGGTGTGTCCCAGTCGAGCACCAACATGAATGAGAACTCTTGCATGCCTAAAGACGGAATTGCGATCGCTCAGAGAAGGCATCATTGGCAAGGATGAACTCTTACCAAAACTTGATGAAACATAATTCTAATTTAAGCACTAGCCAATTTGGTCAATCGACTGTTCAAGCCAGAGTGCAATCTCTTCACCATTTCTACGCCTCAATCCTCACCAATCAGTGACTTGTCGACTTCCTAGAACTCAAGTCAAGAAACAATGGATGATTTATAAATTACCGCAGGAGAAGGTGTTGAACAGCAAAGTGAAAGTTATGCAAAGATGCAAATAGGAAAGTCAAGGAAGAAGTTCTAGAAGAGTTCAATCAAAGTGCCATAAGCAAATTCTCATCAAGATCTAGGAAAATCAAGAGGCAACGCTTGAAGCTCCAACAAACCGGGTTTTAGAGAGAGAATGGGCTTCGTAATAAGAAAGAGAAAGGTTAAAAAAAAAAAAAGTATGGGTATTCAATTTCTCTCTAAAAAATTCAAAATAGCCCGCAATGGTGAAACCGTCCAAGCAAGAAATGCCACGCAGCCATACAGACAGACAAAAGTATAACTTTATCAAGACCAAGCTACTCAGGACCAAGGTAATGATC
Source organism: Camellia lanceoleosa (assembly GCA_025200525.1). Taxonomy (NCBI): domain Eukaryota; kingdom Viridiplantae; phylum Streptophyta; class Magnoliopsida; order Ericales; family Theaceae; genus Camellia; species Camellia lanceoleosa. Next base: position 146,686,442 of record CM045764.1, on the reverse strand, counting down.
AATCTTTTTAATATATATATATATTAATAATAATGTTCAAAAGTCAAGAAACATGGCCCAGGTAGCACTTATTCAAATTGTTTATATGTTAAAAGCCATGAACAAGGCCATACAATTAAAGCAATAATAAAGTTCGTGGATTTCGGGGCCCACCCAGCTAATCTATGCAAATTCAAGTATTTAAATTAGCAAACTTGGCAATTCCAAGTCAAAAGGTGGTCGCCAGGACAACAAGTCTACTCAAAATCTATGAGTGGGCTGAGATGACTATTTTAAAATATATATATATATATATATGTAAATAAATGAATAAATAAATAAATTTTTGAAGGCTGACGTAAAGTTTGAGCAAATTGGGCTGAGATATAAAAATGGTTTCTACTCAATAATTTTTAGTGCTAGCCAGGGGGCAAATGAAGGGCACACAATTACTCAAGTCTATTTGTATGGAACCTTGTTGGATTGGACGAAAGTCCCTACTCTGTACTGATGAAGGTCCCTACTCCGTACTGACAAAGGTCCCTACTCCGTACTCAAGCCTAGTTGTATGGAGCCTCGTTAGACTAGACGAAGGTCCCCACTCCGAAATGGGCTTTCTCTCTCCACTCTATGATGGGCTGAGCTAAGGGATCAGTCTTGGCCCACTCCCTACTCCGAAGAGGGGAAGACCATGGGCCTAGTCCTAGCACCACTCCCCACTCCGAAAAAGGAAAGACCATGGGCCTGGCCCTAGCACCACTCTCCACCCCGAAGAAGAGAAGGCCATGGGCCTAGCCCTAGCACCACTTCCCACTCCGAAGTGGGTAAGTCCATAACATGGGATCCAAGGCTCCCACTCAACGAAAACATGAATGCTAATAGATCAATCAATACCGTGTAAAGTAAAGGGCACATGGAGCCCACGAATGACGGATCTTGCTCCCCTCTCTCAAGGGATGTGCTACCATCACGACTGAAGACCAAGCATAGAATGAGGGAGTTTGATGAATAAGTCATACAATCTTTATAAAAGGTAACCTTACTCTCCTTGAAAGGGGCGATCTCTGGACTCTAGAAACAGATTGGTCTTCTCTATCTTGTCTCTACCAAACTCCAGTACTGACTCGATCGTCGGAGGGGTCTCCGACCAACCCCCAGTCGGGCAGCCTAACTATTTGTTCCTTGTACAGGCCTTCACCCATTGGTGCACCAGGATTAGTCCACGAAGTTCCATCTTACTCTATTGCGGAAACTGGTCTGCACATTAACAGTTTTACTTCATTCTTTCGCCAATCTCTTCAATTTACTTCGTACTTCATCTTACATAGCCTGTTTTTCTCATTTCTTCCCGGAATGGATTGTTTTAGCATGTCGAAAGTAAGCCGAAAACCAACTTTTAAAATTCAAAATAAACTTCTCTAACTTTGTTTCTTTCTCCTCCATCTTCCTTTTTCTTCTCTTTCTTCACGTACAACACTTTGTGAATAGTGGTTCTAGATGATAATGAAAATAGGTGATGGTGGTGGTGGCGGTCCGACGGTGTGCCGGTGGTGAAGAAGGTCGCGGGTTGGTGATAGTGTGGATTAAAACTGTGGCTATGGAGGTCAGGGGGAGAAGGAAAAACATAGATAAAGAAGGAGAAAGAGAGTTTTAAGAATAAGAGGTGGAGGGAGATGGAGAGAGAGAGAGAGAGTGAGTGAGAGATGAAACTGATAGAGAGAGATATCAAATTGGAAGAGGAGCAAAATGAGGAAGATGAAAAGAAATATAAAAAAGGAGAAATTGAACACTTGGTGAGCATGTTCACCACGTTGTCTTTTGATACATAAGATGATTACACGTTGAAGGTGGAAAGCGAGAAAACCTAGGGAGCAAACCCATGCTTTTTTTTTTTTTTTTTGATTGGGTTTTAGTACAGAAAATATTAGATTCCAGTGTAATTTGATTACAAAAAAATATAGAGAAAAATATAATAAAAATATCATAAGATTCAGAAATTAATATTGAGTAATAATATAAAGTTAAAATATATTTTATTTTATTTTGAATAAATTTTCAATATAAAAATATACAGACTATTAAATTCAAAATATTGTGAATAATTATTTAAGAAAATTAAATATATATATATATATTATTTTTATTATATAAAAATACGGGGTTTCACATTAGAGCTCAACTTGTATGTTTAATGAACATTAATTGTGTGGGAGCCGAGTAATTATAGAGTCGAAGTCTGATACGCACAGGGAGCCGGGTGTTGAACGGCTCCCTTCTGCTCTGCCAAGACGCCGCGTAGGATCTTTGAGCCGAATAAACTGGAAAGAGCATGTCAGGATGAATGAGAGAATACATAAACAAAAGAAAAAGTAGACTCTGGCCCCGAGGCTGAAAAATGACTATAAATACAAGAGCTTCAGATTTATAAAGGTATGTAAGAAACACTTCTATAAACTTATTAAGCAAGCTTTCTGGAGGAGAACTGACTTGTCCGTCGAAGTGCTAATTCCGGCACTCTAATCGAGTTTGTATTTTTGCAGTGACTAGTAGAGGATCGCTATGCCTTCCAGATCTCAAGAGTATTTCCAAACCACATTCACCATAATTGGCGCCGTCTGTGGGAATACTCAAATATATCCATGAAAGACGTGACTAAAGATCCCCGATAGCCACCTACTAAACCGGACGTAGAGATTTACTTCACTCCGGCGTACACTGGAGAGGCAACCGTCAGCAATGACACGCCAAGACTCTAGCTCACCAACGATTCTCACACAGACGATGCAAAGTATCATGGAACAAAGCGCATGCATCAAACAGAGTTTGGACAAAGATCATCGCCGAGAACGAACGCTTCGCGACCGCCTCAGAGAAAGCAAAGTCCCACTGTGCAAGACTCAAGGTTCTTGAGCGATCCCCAAAGGCGGGTCTCGACGACTAATTAACAATAAGAATATCAAGCGCGCCGCCAAAGGATTACGCTGAGGAAGTAACAGAGACGATGTCGCCCAAGAGGCGCCCCGCTGACACCGCCCATATGATATACACACCGCCGATAGCTCGATCGTACATACACCCAATCGCCTAAGCCCTCAAAAGCGCCTACCACCGACAATTCGCCCGAGGCGGCAAACATCACCTTCAACGACTCGATTTGAGCGGTGTCACACTCCTCACGAGATCCTTCCGTTGTTACGCTTACGCCAGACATAGGTTTACCGAGAACGCGCCCTTATCGATCGGAAGTACTTCAAAGATTATGTACTATCGAACCTTCATCAAACTCGGGTTCAACGATTCGGATCTAACTCCGCCCCTATCCTCTATTCGCTTCAACGCCAACCCGAGTACCCATTGGGAAAATCACCACCCGTCATACTGCTCGAGAACGGTGGTCGCAGAATTCTTGGTCGTCGCTACCATCGCCGCATAATCTCATCATGGGGCCATCGTGGATACCTACCCCGCAGGGCGCCCCAAGCACCTACCACCCGCAGCTACGATTCCCAACAGAGCATGGCGTTGAGCAGATCCGCGGTTCAATGGCCGTCACCCCAAGACATGTTACCTTCGCCGCCAGACGCCAAAGGAACCGCAGTAAACTCCGCCGAGGTGCCCAATGAGAAATCTCGAAGACGCTACGCCAACCAAACGAAAAGGCCACGGAAGGTTTAGACCGGTTGACATCGATGGAAGCCCTAAAAGTTTTTTATGATCGGCGCCTCGAGCCAGTAGACAAGCAAAGAATCGATCGCTTACTCTAAGAACCTCGACGCTTTTCGTGGACCCCGTGATGAAATGCCGGAATAGACCCACGGCCTCGCAAAGATCACCTCAATGTCAACCTCGCAAGCCGATCATTCAAAAGGCCGGCGATCCTCCGCAGAACACCGCCGCCGTTGTCGAGGAAGTTGACAAATTGCTTGACGCCGGCAATCGAGAAGTCACCTATCCCACGTGGCTCTCCAACACAAGGTGGTGAAAAGAAGAATGGCACCGGCGAGTGTGTGTCGATTTTACGGATCTCAACAAAGCTTGCCCCAAAGATCGCTTTCCTTGCCTAGAATTGACTAACTTGCCGATGCGACGCACGCCACCGCCGCATGAGTTTCTCGACGCCTATAGAGGCTACCATCGACGCCATGAATCCAGATGATCAGATAAACCGCATTCCTCACTCCAAGAGGAACCCATCGCATGTGGTTATGCCTTTTGGACTAAAGAATGCAGGGCGACTTACTAAAGATCGTCACCACGATGTTCAAAGAACAACTGCACCACACTATGGAAGTATACATCGACGGCATGGTGGTCAAATCTAAAGAAGAACAAAACCATATAGCCGATCCGAAGAGACATTCAAGACCCCACGCAAGTACGTAATGAAGTCAATGCTTCCAAATGTGCATTCGGATCGGCTCGCAAATTCTCGGCTACATCACAACCATCGAGGAATCGGCCAACCCGAGGCAAGTCACAAGAATTTTGGAACCCGCCTCTGCTCACCAAAGAAGTCCAAAAGCCGATGGGAATGGTCACGACTCAACAGTTCATCACCGATCTACGATCGTTGCGGCATAATTCTTTCGACATTACGCCAGGCAGTAGCCAATGGTCCGTCGAATGCGAGGCGCCTTTTAGCTGCTCAAGACCTACCCGACAAGACTTCTTCTAACAACACCGCCAACGGTGACCCCTCATTTTATATCGTTGTCTCGGCTGTATTGCCGCACAGATTGTTAAAAGAGGAGGAAGGCAAAGAATACCAAAGGTACTATGTGAGCAAGGCGATGGTGGACGCCAAACACGCTACCTACCGCTAGAAAAACTCGTCTTAGCCCCGGGTCATGGCAAAGAAGAAAGTCGATGCACTACTTCCAAGCACACAAAGATCAAGGTGCTAACAGATTTCTTCGATCAAGATTTCTAATGCGTACATCGTATGTTTCAAATGGGCTCGAACTCGCCAATATGACATTCGCCACCCAAACCGCAATCAAGGGGTGCTTGCCGACTTCGCGGGTCGATTCACAGGGGCTTGCCGACCAAGCTCGGGACCTCCACCAAAGACCGGTTAGATCAAAGCCGATTGAGAGTCTACGCTGGGGACATCCGCAATTATATCGCGATGGATCGCCTAACTAACGGGCAGCGGCGCAGCGCCGTGATTATGTCCCTAGACGGCGCTATTGAACAAAGCCAAGCTCGCTTCGGCCAAGCATCAAATAACGAGGCCAATACGGCCCTTTAGCCGGATCATGAACGCCAAGATGTTCTCGGCTATGCGATCGCTGGTGTTTTGTGACTCAAAATTGGTAATCAACCACCAAGGGGAGTATGCGCGAGAGATGAACGATGGCGGTTTATATGAAAACGGCTAATTCGGTCGGCGAAATTCGACCATCACGAACTAAACCAAATAACACGCGATCAAAATACACACGCGATGCTCGCTTGCTTGGCCTCCGCCATCAACTCCGAGCTCAAGCGACCATCGGCGGGCTTCGCCCTCAACTAAGTATCGGCCCCGGAGGAGACCCACGCCGATATCATAGAATCCGCCAAGTTGGAAGGACCCCATTGCGCATTCCTTTCTTCCGAGCAACTCCCGAGGATAAAAAGAAGCACACAAGTCGCTAAACAAGGCTCGCGATACTACCTTGATCCACAATGGGGACTTTACAAAAATCCTCTCGCCCATACCGAATGCGTGCACCGGACAGTAGAGGAGCCGCCATCGAGATACATGAAGGCACTGGTGCACACTCGGGCGCCCCTTGCCCATCGGCGATAACACAGGATATTATCGTCGACTATGAGGGCCGACGCACAAAATTATGTCAAGAAATGCGAACGATGCCAAAAGTTTTCCCCACTAACCCATCACCAGAAGCTTTTGAATTAATCACTAGCCCTCGCCGCTTGCTCTGGGGACTTGATATTGTAGGACCATCGCCAGGCCCTGTGGAACAAGCGATTTCTAATCGTAGCAACAGATTATTTCACAAAGTGGGTCGAAGCAGAGGCTCTAACCCATATACGAGAGACTGACATTAAGCGCTTTGTGTGGAGGAACATCATTACACGATTCGCATTCCAAGAGCGTTGATCTCGATAATGGCACTCGCTTGACTGTGGCGGTACCGAGAGTCAGGCGGCAAATACCAGATTGTACCTTACTTTTCACGGCCACCCCCAAAGTAATCTGGCCAGCGGAAGCTTCAACAAATCCATCTTGGACGGCATCAAAAGAGGTCGGAAAGTGCCAAGGGCGTGGGTCAAGAGTTGCCAAGCGTACTATGGGCCCATCGAACAACACCAAGACGATCCACGGAGAAACGCCGTCGCTTTATGCTTCTAACCCAAGCAATCTTACCTCGAGATCGCCTACCAACCCTTAGATCGCAAGCCTTCGACACGGGTCGAAATGACATGATGCTTGCTTTGGACCGGTTCGATTGAAGAACGAAGAGATCGCTACAACGCCCATGGCTCGCTATCGCCAGCCGCCAAGTCATACAATCGGCGAGTCCAACAAGGCCGCCACAATCCAGAGAACCGGTCCTCAAGAAAGTGCTACCGCCGATCAAGGCCGACCGATGGAAAGCTTGGTCCAAACCGACGGCCCCTATCAAATAGATTCCGCAGGTGAACAGGCATATCTACCGCCGACATGTCAGGAGAAACCTACCACTACCGTGGAATTCAACACATCTACGAAAAATTTTATCAATGACCCGACCGGGCTTGATATTTGTACACAATATCCTCAGAATCCAAGATCTCGCCACATGTTTAAGCTCAACGCTTCAAAGTCCAACAAGTCTCCGGATTCGAGCCTTGGTGCATGACACCTTAGGGCGAACAAGTCTCCGGATTCGAGCGCCTTCGTGGATGTCACGATACGTAATAAGTCTCCGGATTCGAGCCCCTTTGGTGTATGACACCTTAGGGCCGAACAAGTCTCCGGATTCGAGCGCTTCGTGGATGACACGATTGGCTGCATAAGTCTCCGGATTCGAGCCCCTTTGGTGTATGACACCTTAGGGCCGAACAAGTCTCCGGATTCGAGCGCCTTCGTGGATGTCACGACGGCTGAATAAGTCTCCGGATTCGAGCCCCTTTGGTGTATGACACCTTAGGGCCGAACAAGTCTCCGGATTCGAGCGCCTTCGTGGATGTCCCGACATGTAATAAGTCTCCGGATTCGAGCCCCTTTGGCGATGACACCTTAGGGTCAACAAGTCTCCGGATTCGAGCGCCTTCGTGATGTCCCGACATGTATTAAGTCTCCGGATTCGAGCCCTTGGCGATGACACCTTAGGGCCGAACAAGTCTCCGGATTCGAGCGCCTTCGTGGATGTCACGATTGTATTAAGTCTCCGGATTCGAGCCCTTTGGTGTATGACACCTTAGGGCGAACAAGTCTCCGGATTCGAGCGCCTTCGGATGTCACGATTGGCCGTAATAAGTCTCCTGATTCGAGCCCTTTGGTGTATGACACCTTAGGGCCGAACAAGTCTCCGGATTCGAGCGCCTTCGTGGATGTCCCGATTGGCGTAATAAGTCTCCTGATTCGAGCCCTTTGGCGATGACACCTTAGGGCCGAACAAGTCTCCAGATTCGAGCGCCTTCGTGGATGTCCCGATTGCCGTAATAAGTCTCCGGATTCGAGCCCTTTGGCGATGACACCTTAGGGCCGAACAAGTCTCCGGATTCGAGCGCCTTCGTGGATGTCACGATTGGCCGTAATAAGTCTCCGGATTCGAGCCCCTTTGTGTATGACACCTTAGGGCGAACAAGTCTCCTGATTCGAGCGCCTTCGTGGATGTCACGACATGTAATAAGTCTCCTGATTCGAGCCCCTTTGGTGTATGACACCTAGGGCCGAACAAGTCTCCGGATTCGAGCGCCTTCGTGGATGTCCCGATTGGCGTAATAAGTCTCCGGATTCGAGCCCTTTGGCGTATGACACCTTAGGGCGAACAAGTCTCCGGATTCGAGCGCCTTCGTGGATGTCACGACACGTAATAAGTCTCCGGATTCGAGCCCCTTTGGTGTATGACACCTTAGGGTCAACAAGTCTCCGGATTCGAGCGCCTTCGTGGATGTCACGATTGGCGTAATAAGTCTCCTGATTCGAGCCCTTTGGTGTATGACACCTTAGGGTCGAACAAGTCTCCGGATTCGAGCGCCTTCGTGGATGTCCCGATTGGCGTAATAAGTCTTGGATTCGAGCCCCTTTGGCGATGACACCTTAGGGCCGAACAAGTCTCCGGATTCGAGCGCCTTCGTGGATGTCACGATTGGTAATAAGTCTTGGATTCGAGCCCCTTTGGTGTATGACACCTTAGGGCCGAACAAGTCTCCGGATTCGAGCGCCTTCGTGGATGTCACGATTGTATTAAGTCTCCTGATTCGAGCCCCTTTGGTGTATGACACCTTAGGGCCGAACAAGTCTCCTGATTCGAGCGCCGTGGATGTCCCGACATGTAATAAGTCTCCTGATTCGAGCCCCTTTGGCGATGACTCCTTAGGGCGAACAAGTCTCCTGATTCGAGCGCCTTCGTGGATGTCCCGATTGGCCGTAATAAGTCTCCTGACCGAAGCCCCCATTTGGTGCATGACACCTTTTGACTAAGATCGCTTTGGGGCATTTCAACGCTTATGCCACGTGGTGCAAAATATTCTAATAAGTGCCTAAATATTACAATAAAATGTATCGACACGCCGAGCCTCGCAACGCAAGGGCAGATTTATTAATCTATTCGCCAAATATTCAACAATGCCTCGCCAAATTTCGAGTGTTAACTATTCTATTTAACGCCAACATCGCCAACGCAAGGGCAGATTTATTAATCTATTCGCCAATTATTCAACAATGCCTCGCCGCCCTCGAGTGTTAACTATTCGCTTTAACGCCGAGCATCGCCAACGCAAGGGCAGATGATTAATCTATTCGGGCAAATATTCAACAATGCCTCGCCACCGAGTGTTAACTATTCGCTTTTAACGCCGAAAGATCGCCAACGCAGCGCAGATCTAGCCCGTAGAACTAGACCTTTCACGCCGAGCCGAGCGATCCAAGGAACCGCATATTTGGTTTGAATTGATTTAACATTGTATAATTACAAAAATAAAACGCCACCATAAAACTACTAAACATCATCACATTGCATAAATTGCTAACATTTTATAATTACAAAAGGTATCAACATCCATTGTCAGATCATAAACACAAAATACCAAAGAACCACCGACGAAAGTACTTTGTGTATCATAAACATCAATCCTCCAATCCGCCTCCAATGGCTCGATGTCTACTTGCTCATACGGTATTGGCACATTCAAATAAACGCCACCGCAAAGAAGGGCCCTGTACAACCATGTTTGAATCCTCGATTCTCAAACCGCGAGACTCGGTCCACATATCCATGAGCCCACCGCTTCCGCTTCAAAACTTTCGACCAAGACTTTTTCGCCGCTTTCACCTTCGCTAACTCGCCTCCAGCAAAGAACGGCTTCGATAAGCAAAGTGGCCTAAGTCGTCGGCCTTCTTCGGCCTCCGCTCAACTTATCCGAATCACGAAGCTTCCACCGCAGCCTCGCCGAGAAGCTTCCCCGCTTTAAAACTCGCCTCGCCCTTTTCTCCGCCCGCTGTTTCTCGCAGTTTACTAATCTCATTAATGGCGCCGAGATGGCGGCGCCCACATCGGCTATCCTACCAACGGCCGCAAAAGAACAACTCAAAGCAAGCATAACGCAAATAACGCTTTGAATGAAGGAAAAATCAATACACACCAAAAGGGCCGATCGCGGCGCTAACATTGTCGACTTAATCCGGCCCAAATGGAAAGCCTCCGTGATCGACGGTAAGGACAAAGACGCTACACGCTAACGCGACCTTCGGGTCATTATGCCGAGGCATCCGATGGAACCGCATATTTTCACCATCGGTCGAATCACAAAGGTCACGACCTCACCGATCCCACCGCTCGAGGACGCTTGTCGACCGATCTTCTAAACCGACCTCATGAGCTCTAGAGCGCTCCGACGCTCTCAACTTCCGAACGCTTCCCAATCAGCTGGATGCGCACCCTTATTCGCTGTCACCAACAATTTTCAAGGATTGCGATTCAAGAGGGAGGAACGCCGAGAATCGAAAGGGCGGTTCTACCGAAAGGCCCTCCGCTTTCTTGCGGCTAACCTCTCCGTGATTCGCCTTCTTAGCGAAGCTTTGACAAAGCTTAACCTGCATATGCCAGCAGAGCCCGAGACGGAAGGGTTATTCAGACGTCAAGAGCGCCGCCAACAGAACGCTTCCCGACCAAAGCAGACGATCGTCAATCCAATACCTCTCGATTCGCCTCCGAGTGATCTCGATGCGCAGCTGGTACTCCCAGATTCTCCTAATCGACCCTTCAAATCCTATTCCGCCTCAAATTTTGAAGTCGACAAAATACGAAGCGACGAAGAAATCTTCCCTTCGAATCGGTATATTTTCCGCAATTAAAAGGTCGATACGAGGCTCAGAGCAAAGCAGAACGCGAGCCGCCTCTTCCTCGCTATAAAGACCGCGACGGCAAATAATTAAGAGCAATCGATGTCCGAAAGAACGACGCTGCCGGTTGAAGCTAGGACTTTTTCAACTCGCCTCGCATAAGATAAGCCGTGAGATTCAAGAAAATAGGGTATGGCAGATACAGATGTTCAATATCGCCAGGGCATTCAACACTGGTTCGCCTTCACGCCTAGGAATAGGATCGACGCGATCCTCCTCGCCGAATTCATTGCCACTTAACAATGACCATGACGCTATCGACTCGCTTTTCCGTAATCGAAAGCATAGTGATCAACTGATGATCTGTGTCCTTAGCTCTAAGGAAGTAACGTCCGTGCCGGCCAGAGGATCTGGCCAGAGCATAACAGTGCCGAATGGCAGGGATGCCGAGATTAACACCAAGGCGATGGTTCAACGCTACGACCCCCATTATAATTCTAAAGAAATTTACATTGGGCTGGGAAGGGATCAAATCCCAATGGCGAAGAACTGCCCTCAAAGCGGGTGAAGGGGAAAGTTTAACTCCTCTCGCGATCGACAAAAGGGAAAGACAATCGAAGTTTTCTTCCCTCTCCATGTCAAGAGTGCGGTCCGCCACTAACGAGAGGTGGACATCATCGAATGGAGAAATGACGCCTAAAATCAACAACTCGACCGAGAAAGAAGGTCTCTTAAATACTTTGCCATAATCTATTGATTATAAGAATACGCCGAGAGTAAACAAATTAAGAAAAGCTTCAGAGTCGAGAAGGGAAAACTTACAAAAGTGGAGAGTATCGCAGATGGAAGAGGTGCAAGAATGATTCAAGAGCGCCTAGCTGCCGGCCATATAGAGCATGAATTAAGGGACACTGTGCTCCAAGTCATAATGAATATGCGGCACGGCGACGGAGTCCGAGGCGCATTCAAGGGGAGTAATTAAACAATCACAGAATAGGTCAAGCCCCAAGAACTTCGGTTTGTAGTATTTGAAAATCAGAGCTAAGCACCTCGCCCAACCGCCAGACAAGATGCTTGGGGGCAATTGGGAGCCGAGTAATTATAGAGTCAAGTCCGATACGCACAGGAGCCGGTGTTGAACGGCCCTTCGCTTCCGCCAAGACGCCGCGTAGGATCTTTGAGCCGAATAAACTGGAAAGAGCATGTCAGGATGAATGAGAGAATACATAAACAAAAGAAAAAGTAGACTCTGGCCCCGAGGCTGAAAAATGACTATAAATACAAGAGCTTCAGATTTATAAAGGTATGTAAGAAACACTTCTATAAACTTATTAAGCAAGCTTCGAGGAGAACTGACTTGTCCGCTTGAGTGCTAATTCCGCACTTTAATCGAGAGTTTGTATTTTTGCAGTGACTAGTAGAGGATCGCTATGCCTTCCAGATCTCAAGAGTATTTCCAAACCACATTCACCACAAATTGTAAATTCAAAATTCATTGCTTGGTCTTTGGGTTTTAAATTAATCTTTGATTTCAAATGAAGTAAGAGATTGTTTATTTACCATGTTTATAAAGTTTTGAGTCTTGAATTGTGCAAAATGAAGTTAGTATTTGAAAGAAAAGGACCCAAAACATAGCAATTTTCGGACTATTTTTGTAGCATCAAGTAGACGCATGCTTGGGGCCCCACACGGCAAAAACAGGCAAAGTGGAGTCAAGATATCGAAATATATGCACCTGTGGAACAAGTGCGATGGTGGTCACCAAGACGTAGTTGGGACCTCGACGCGTGCCTCTTTTGGGTAGACGCGGTTTCATTTCCACTCTTCTTTTCCACCTTTCGAGTCTCTATTTGCATCGTTTAAAATGTTTTTCATATGCATTGCATTCATGTACATTTTGTTTAGACTTGAAAAAAAATAAAGAATAGAATAAAAACTGAACAAGAGAAAACGAATAGAGATCGAGTAATCGAATTGTGTAGTAGTGTAAGAATATGATTGTAACTGTGTTATGCTTGACTTTATTTGTTTAGGTTGGACGCCGAACCATTAGTACGTATACCGAGAAGCCCACTGTGAGTAACACTGTTTGTAAAGATATGTTCAATTGTATTTATTTTTCTGAATATTAAATTATATTATTTCCGAACTGTTACTTTTTATTGATTAAATGATGATCCTCTTTTTGAGCTGTATTCGTGGTATCCATAGTATATTGTTATCGTTATTGATATTGTTATTGTTATTGTTATTGATATTGAGATCTCTGTCAGTTTCAAATCTTGGAACTATTGTCTATTGTTTGATGGCTATCAATTGATTGTTTGGTCTTTCAGACCTATTGTATTGTTGCTATTGGATGTACCACGTATGACCTGTATGAATATGATTGATTGAATTGAACGATTAAACGATTGATTAACAAAAAGATATTGATTCAAAATGTTCTATTGATCATTGATTGTTTCAAATGCTATAAAGACATCATGCTTAACCTCTTTACATAGCTGTTATTCACTGAGCTTGAGCTCACGGTTTATTATATATATAGCTAATCAAGCACCGACCACTGTAATAGTGGCGCCAACTCAACTCTATTTTGTCAAGCCAACCGTTGTGCCTAAGGCTGTGCATAATTGTAATAACCCCGACCCTGATTAACGCTAATTGGAATTTAATTAAGCCCAATAATAATTAAGAGGAAATACGGGACTAATTTGCATGTGCATTGCATGAATTATGTGTTTTTATCTGTGCGGTGTCGGAATATCTGTTCGTGTTTTACACTTTAATTTGTAAATTGGAAGCCTTGTCGGCGCCTGATTCCGAAATTGATTGGTGGTTTGGACTAGTTAGATTTTATGTGATTTTATGGTAGGTTCAATTAAAATTCGATTTGGAATGTTTAAATCAAATTAAATAACATTTTAATAATGAACTTAGCTTATTTACAATAGTGCCATTGAAAGCCACTAACTAAGACAACCGTGGGACTTAGTCTTGGAACATTGGTTTCCATCAATTAAGAGGCCAAAAACGTTGGGGAGAGTTTGAGAGAGGAGAAGGCTTGATTTCTAACAAGGTTTAGCTTGGAATTTGAGGAATTGTAGCCAACTTGGAGGAATTAAGCCCCTAGACTTGAGATTGAAGGTTTAAGGTAGGAATTCATCCTCTCATTCATGTACTTGAACTAGTTCTTGCATGATTCTTGGTTAGATTAGAATTTAAAGTTGGAAATGAGTTTAGCATGTTGAATTGAAGTCCATAACATGCATGCATGAACATGTTCTTGGCATATGAAGTGGTTTTGTATCCAATCTCTACATGCATGTTCATATTTTTGCTTAAGTCCATGAATTCAACAAAATTTTGAGTTTAACTTTGCTTTGGATCATGTTTTGAAGCTTTGATTTGATTTAATCACATGCATGTCACTTTGTAGCATGCTCATGCATGTTCATGAAAATTTGGTTTGAATTGAGTTTGTTTGAAACACCCTTGGGCCTTGATTTTACAAGTGAGCTTTAAGATCATGTAATATTATGTGTTTACAAGAGTTTCCCAGGAAATTGGCCCAAGAGGATTGGATTTGGAGCATCAAACTTGAGTTTTAAACTTGGAACTCAAATCTGGAATTTCCAGATTTTGGTCGTCCGCTCGAGTGGGGGAAGTGCCGCCGAAAGGAAAATCGAGCTCCCAAAGATCTTGCATCAGGCATCATTCCGCCGAAAGGATTGACGCCGAGCGAGTGAGGATCGGACACGCCGAGCCGGGCGCCGAGCATAAATTTCACCTATCCAGTACTTTTTGGTCCGCCGAAGGGAATTTGACGCCGAAGGGCCCTTTGTTGCATGTCCGCCGAAAGGGGACCTGTCAAAATTTTGAAACTATTTTCGATACATCTTTGCATCCTCATTCCATCCTAGGCCTTCCTAGGCCATGTTTAAGGCTCCATACTAAGGATAAGAGGTTAGGTACACACTTAGAATCATTCATGTGAGTTTTATACAATTGGATTGTATGTTTCAAGTGTGTATCCGTGATGTGTTATGTAGGTCAACTTTTTTTGATCCGTGATGTGTTATGTAGGCAATCTGTTTGACCCTTTTGACTCGCTTCACCAGATCAACGCCCACTGTGAGTAATAACTTAATAAAGTTATGTTCAAGTTAAATTATTTTTAGTATATGAAATATGATCTGTTAAATGGAATATTATGTTTTTACTATGAATGATTGTCCAACAATAACAAACGGTTATGACGTTATGCTATGATTTCAGTATGTTACAAGTTCCCGGTCCGGAGGTTCCTCATGGAACTGACAAGCTATATGTACCCGGCTGGAGGTTCCTTATGGAACTGACAAGTTATGCTATACCCAGTCCGGAGGTTCCTTTATGGAACTGATAAGTTATATGTGCCCGGCTGGAGGTTCCTTATAGAACTGACAAGTTATGCTATACCCAGTCCGGAGGTTCCTTTATGGAACTGATAAGTTATATGTGCCCGGCTAGAGGTTCCTTATGGAACTGACAAGTTATGCTATACCCAGTCCAGAGGTTCCTTTATGGAACTGATAAGTTATATGTGCCCGGCTGGAGGTTCCGTTACGGAACTGATAAGTTATGCTATACCCAGTCCGGAGGTTTCTTTATGAAACTGACAAGTTATATGTGCCCAGCCGGAGGTTCCTTTATGGAATTGACAAGTTTACCATTTAATGTTTTACACTGAGTTGTAGCACTAACGGTTGAACTGTGTATGTTCTGACATGACTGATGTATTCGGTATATAGTTGAGCAATTATGAACATGCTATGTGTTGCATCATGATTCTAAATTTGTACGGACTCATTCATTAAAACCTTTACTCATATTATTCATCAGCTGCCACGCTTATATTATATATGTAGGTGAGCTGCACAAGACCGCCAGAGTTGATGGCCCTCGGGTTTGTTTTGGTCACCATTTGTTGCGCCTCATGAGGTTCCGCCAAGTCGATGCTATGGCAGTTTTGCACCTCATGCTAGTCTTTTGTACCTGTTTTGTTAAATGGATCTTAGGATGTACTTATGTAAATATTTTGTACATATGGGTGTACCTAACTAGCATGTTTATGTATATAAATAAATTTTGAATTTTTCGTTCCATGTACGCCAACACACTCATCGACCTTGTTTACTTTCTCGTATTTGCTTCCGCCCCTTAATATTGGTTAATGTCTTCAGAGGCCGAGGTAATCCACGGATTACTAGCCGGTTACAGCCGCTTAAACCTATAGAGGCGAAGTTTGGGTCAGACAACAATACCGCCTATAATGGCCAAAATCGCACCGAATCACTTCAATCACACCAAATCACAAGAAAATTTCAACTCGCGAGTGGGTTAGGTAGGTGAAAGGCTCAACACCGGCGGTCGGAGCGCAGGCGGTGGAATTTCCCAACCCGCAGTCTAATCGACAAGACCCACATATGTTTTAAAAAAAACACTGTTATGCTTATACACACAGACTTTATACTCACACAAACATAGAATAATTTCTCCATCAAACCTAATTGACACCTACCCACACATTTCAATTTCTTCTCATTCACACACACGAGATTCATCGTCGCTACTACAACATTACATCGATGAGTACACATCGCCGCCGCCGCTATGCCGATCGGCTCACCGCCAATGTTTTTCCTCACCGCCATTGGTTTCTCCTTCTCTGTTAATCTATTAGCCTCTCCTTTCTCACCGCCGATTGGCTCACCACCACCGTTAGTCTCGATGCTTTTGTCTAATAGTTTCTTTCACGCTTCTCGATGTATATGTTCTATATACATATAATATATATATATATATATATGTATAACATCGGAATAATTAGTGGTAATTTTAATTTTAATTTATACTTATTATAATTTTTATTTATAATTGATAATTTTAGTAATTGTAATTTTATTGTGTGAATTTAATTTTTATTTATACTTATTATAATTTTTATCTATATGCTCTCTCTCTCTCTGTTCTATATGCTCTATATACATATTGAACAGAGTTAGGAACACTTCAGTAATTGTAATTTTTATTTATACTTATTATCATTGATAATTTTTATTTATATGCTCTCTCTCTCTCTGTTCTATATGTTCTCTTTTATTTATAATTTTTATTTATATATACTTATTATCATTGATAATTTTTATTTATTTACTTATCATTCATATAAATTTTTTATTTTTATAAAAGGGAATGGATAAGGAAAATACAACTGCTGGTGGAAATCCTACACCAACTACAGAATCAACCACTGTTGCTAGTTCTACCACTACCACAATGCCTGCTAACATTTTTGGTAAAACTCATCCATGCCCTACTATTAATTTAGATAAAAAGAAATCTGAGATTTGGGAACATTTCACTTTACTTGATGATTGTGAGCCTGATAAACCTAGGGTTGCTTAAAAGTATTGTGGGTAGGATTGTGGTGCACGAGGAAAACAAGATGGGACTAGTAATATGTGGAACCACCTTAAGCAACAAAGTATGAAGTCTCATATTAGGAAAGTGGACAAAATAAAAACACTCTCTTTGTTAAAAAAGAAAGAGAGGAAAATGAACATGATGGTCGAAGGATTGAATCTCTCAAAGCAAGAGGATATGATGAAAAAATTTGTAGGATGCACTAACTAAAATGATTATAATTGATGAATTACCTTTATGCATATGGAGAAGGAAGGGTTTAGAAATTTTTGTTTAGTTATGGAACCTAAGTTTCTCACTTCTGCACCATCGTTGTTCGTGATTATTTGAACTTATTTCTTGATGAAAAGAAAAATTGAATAAAGTTCTAAGAAAACAACAAGTATGCCTAACCACTAACACTTGGGCATCAATTCAAAATCTAAATTATATGTGTGTCACCTAATTATTGATTGATAATGATTGGAATTTGCACAAAGAATCCTTAGTTTTTGTATAGTTCCTAATCATAAAGGTGAGACAATTGGCATACAATTAGACAAATGCTTGCAAGACTGGGGGATTGATAAGATTTTCACTATTATAGTTGATAATGCAAGCTCTAATGATGGTGCTATTGCATTTTTGAAGAGAAGAACCAAAGATTGGCCTTCCAATATCTTGGCAAATGAGTTTTTGCATATGAGATGCTGTGCACAGATAGTGAATTTAATTATTTGTGATGGTTTAAAAGAACAAAATCATTCAATTGCCAAGATTCGAAAAGCTGTGAAATATGTAAAGTCATCTCTAGCTAGGCTACAAACTTTTAAAAATTGTGTGGAACATAAAAAGATTACTTGTAAAAGTTTGTTATGCCTTGATGTTCCAACAAGGTGGAATTCCACCTATTTGATGTTGAAGGTAGTCGAGAAATTCCAAAAAGCTTTTGAGTGTTTAGAAGAGGAAGACCTACGATTCAAGTTATTTTTCATAGAAAATGATGATGAAAATGAGAATGATGGTGGCAGAGGCAAAGGGAAAGAAAAAAGATTCATTTCATATCCTAAAGAAGAAGATTGGGAAGCAGCTAGAGTCTTTGTGAAATTTTTAAGACTTTTTTATCATGTGACTTTGCAACTTTCAAGATCTTTGTATGTGACATCTAATGTTTTTTTTCATCAACTTGTATCGCAATCTAAATTAGTTCAATTGGGTAAAAGTGGGGATGCAAAGTTGTTGAGTAACATGGCCGATAAGATGAAATTGAAATACGACAAATATTGGGAGAATGTTGATAATATCAATTTCTTGTTATATGTTATCATGTGTTAGACTCTCGCTAAGTTGACATATCTTAAGTTTTCATTCAATAAAGTGTATGAAAATTACAAGGTAGAAATTTTAGTAACGAGGGTGAAGGCAACATTGAAAAGAATAATGTTGCTAATGTTGCACCTTCATTTGCAAGTAAAGCTCCTCAAGTGATGGAAGTTGATGAAGAGGAAGATAAAGATCCCATGACACTCTTTGCCTCTCAATATATTAACCATTTGGAGTCGGAAAAAAGTGTGGAGAACAAGTCAGAGTTGGAAAAATATTTGGTTGATGATTGTGTGGACCCAAAAGTTCCAAACTTTGATATTTTGAATTGGTGGAAGGTTAATGGCAATAAGTATACGATTCTCTCTCTAATAGCAAGAGATGTGTTAGCTGTCCCAGTTTCTACAGTGGTCTCTGAGTCAGCTTTTAGTACCAATGGACGTGTGCTTGATCCATTTAGAGTTCTTTGACGTTGAAGATGGTGGAAGCGCTAATTTGTGCACAAAATTGGTTACAGTCGTCATCTATTCCAATCAATCTTAGAGAATGTATGGATAATGTTGAACAATATGAAGAAATTAAGTCAGATAATTTTTTTGATTTGTGTTTATTTTAAATTAATTATTCAATATTGATTTTAGCTTTTATGTAATTTTGAATAATATTAAAGATATTTTTTATTTTTCAGAATTTTTTTGCATCATCTACTACACAAGAAACAACTATTGTTGAGAACTATTTTGTCTCCAAGTTAGTTTGGTTTTAAAGTTCTTGAGGTTAGATTTAATTCTTACTCTTGAATATTATTTTCTTGTATTTTTTTTATATAATGATTTTGATGATTGTGTTTTGTTATTTATTTATATTTTTTTTTTGCTTATGTCTACATATTAATGAAGTTTTTGGAGTTTAGTTGAAGCAATTGTGAAGGGTTGAAGTTATTGGGAAGTTTGATGAGTAAATTAATTTTTGAACTTTTGGATTATTTGTGGACTTTAATTAACTTTTCGGATTTTTTTTTTAGAACTATGTTGGATGTTGGACTTAGATTAACTTGTGAACTTTTAGATTGTTTGTGGACTTTGATTAACTTTTTAGAATTTATTTTAGAACTATGTTGGATGTTGGATATTGGATGTTGGATGAACTATGTTGAACTATGTTAGATATTGGATGAACTATGTTGGATTGTTTGTGAACTATGTTGATCTTAGATCAACTTTAGAAAAAAAAAATTTGAACTTTTTTCTAGTATTTAATGCCTTGTTAAATTGTTATTGTATAATTTGTTTGGAGTATTGGATTTTTAGTTTACTAGTTTGTTAATGTTTAATGTTATATTAAATGAATATTTTAACTTGACTATTTCAGTTACTTTATAAATTAGATCTTTTTACTCTTTGATTCAAAATTTGTAATTTCAATTATATTTTTTATAAACCGCCAATCCGCTTGAACCACCAAAGCAAATCTATCATTATTTGCCAACTGAACCGCCGATTTTTGATAAGAAAAATGACAAATTCTAATAACATTTTTATCAATTCGCCACCCGCCATACGATTTCTGTTTTTCTCCTAAACCGCACCGACTTGCACCATGTACGCTCCTAATTGTGCCTCATCACGAGGTTCCGAAGTAACACGTGTCTTGGCTTGGGTGTTTTGAATTCACCCTTTTGGATTATGATTATAAACTATATGTGTGTTTTGGTTTTCATACTTCTACTTTGGTGATGGGATTAAGTCCCGAAATTTGTGTTATGTTCTTATGTATGCTTGGAGTGAGGGCTTATAACTAATGTATCCATGACTTTGCATAAAACTTTATTTTCATTCAGGTCCTCACAACTCATTGGACGATATATGTTATTATTGATTGGCTTTTGTCAGCCCTTTATATTGTATTATTGTCATTTTTATTAAATAGGTCTTCGGTAATCACGGATTACTGGCCAATTATGATACTAAACCTATAGAGGCAGGTTTGGATCATGACAAAAAGGCTCTTGGAGAGGAGTATCAAAGGGTGGTAGCAGCTAGTGGAAGCCTTTGTCACCAAATTCAAGACCAATACTAGAACATCAAAAAATGTCGACCACCTCCTGGGTGTCAAGATGGAGTCAGGTAGTTCATTGAAGGCATACAATGCCAAGTATTAGGAGACCTACAACGAGATACTCAATTGCCCCACCAATTTGGCAATCGCCCAATACAAGCGAGGTCTACTAGTCGGACATAGACTACGAGACTTGCTCACGATGCACCAGCCCACTACCATGGAATCATTGATACAATGGATCAACGAAAGCATATCCGAAGTTAAGGAAAATGCAGCCACCACCACCGCAATTGAGAAGGCAAATTCGTTTGCAGCGAACAAACGTGTGGCTGAGAAGGTTCACTCGGTGGGGCAGGAGAACAACCGCCCTAATAATCGAGCGAGAGAGCAACACCGTGAAACTGGCTGCAATGATAAAAATAGAGGCCACAGGAATGACTGAGCTAATGCTCCACACAACGAGGAGGAAGATGCCAAGAGAAAGTTAAAGGCACGGACCGGTTTCACAACGGTCTTCAAAATCCCAATTTATCGCATCCTCAGGGAGATCAGATGTGAGCCATATGTCTGATGGCAACAAAATTAGAAGACGCACAGAGGGGTTTCAACTCAAGATACCGCTCCACATTACATGAAGAACGGGTGCACCAAACGAAGGATTGCGTGTCATTAAAGCAACACTTGGAAGAGCTGGTCGCAGCAGGGCACTTAGACCAGTATATCGATGGTGGTATGAGGGCCGCTCCACAAGGGCAAACCGAGCCAAATGGGCTAGCCATCCTGGATGCAACGCCTCAAGGAGTTATCAACGTCATTCACGAAATAATTGAGCCGACGCGAGTGTGCGAGCTTAGAGGGATAATTAAAAAGGCTGAGCACATGAGGGAAGTGCTCTCTATTCTACTCGCTGTAAAGAAGGGGAAGACCGAGGTGTAGGACATTATGACCTTTTCAAGCAAAGACCTGGAGAGAATTCAAACCCCTCACAATGACGTATTGGTGGTAATGCTTCGCATTAAGGATTTTGACATCAAGAGAATTTTGATCAACCAGGGAAGTTCGGTCGACATCATGTACTATGATACATTTAAGCAAATGAAGTTAGAGGACAAGGACTTGGCTCCAGGGATGTCTCCTTCGGTTGGCTTCAACTCACAACCAGAATGGCCAATCGGGAAGATCATTCTGCTGGTCAAGGATGGGTCAGTCACAAAGTAGGTGGAATTTTGGGTATTGAAGGTCCCGTTAACCTACAATCTAATCTTGGGAAGGGGCTAGTTGTACGCCATGCAAGCGGTAGCGTCCACCTATCACTAGGTCATGCGCTTCTCTACTCCAACTAGGCAGATAGAAGAAGTTTAGGGGGACTAGGTGATGTCCAAGCAATGTTTTGTCGCAGTCAATGGCAACCGAGCGGTAAAGGATTTCGTACAAATAATAGAAGGACTAGAAGGCAAGGATGTCCTGGAAGACGTGGGAAAAAAAGCCAGTTAAAGACTTGGTGGAGGTTCGGGTTGATGAGAATGATCTGAGCAAATTCTTTCTCTTGGACTCGTCATTGTCCAACACCGAGCGATTGGACTATGTCAACTTTTTGGTCTCCAATATTGAGGTCTTTGTGTGGATGCCTTACAATATGCCTGGCATTGACCCAAGCTTCATTTATCATCAATTGAATGTCTTTCCAAACGCTCGAGCAGTCAACCAAAGAATTCGGCACTCAGCTTTACACCATGCCAAGGTAGTGATGGAAGAGGTCAAAAACTTGCTAGAGGCTTAAGCAATTAAAGAAGTGCACTGCCCTATATAGATCTCCAACACGGTGGTAGTGCATAAGAAAAACGAGAAATGATGGGTATATGTCGACTATAAGACAGTCAACCGTGCATGCCCTAAGGATAGCATTCTCCTCCCACGAATCGACCAGTTGGTGGATCTTACCTCAAGTCACCGAAGGTTCAGCTTCCTTGACGCATACCGTGGCTACCTCCAGATCGCCATGTATGAACTAGACCGAGAGATTACATCCTTTACCACACAGAGGGCTTGTACTGCTATAAGGTCATGCCATTTGACCTTAAGAATGCTGGGGCAACCTTCCAAAAGATGGTGACCAAAATGTTTGCTCCTTTTCTTAGCCGCACTATGGAGGCCTATATCGACGATATGGTGGTCACAAGTAAGGAGGAATCTCAGCACATTAACTACCTAACTGATATGTTCGCCATTCTCAAACACCACAAGCTGCTGTTAAATGCTTGTAAGTGTGCTTTTGGAGTGGGAAGTCGAAGTTTCGATTTTTGTTCACTAACCAAGGGATTGTGTCACGACCCAAACCCGCCTCTATAGGTTTAGCATCAGAATCGCCAAGAATCCTTGGATTACCAAGGCCTCTAAACAGTATTAACATATAATAAGGGCTAGTGGAAGCAATATACAAAAATCATAATTGTCCAATGAGTCATACGATTTATATGAAATGTAATATTTTAAAAACTTAATATGCATAACCATAAGTCAACCATACATTATATTATACCACACACATTTCAAGATCTTCCATACGCATACAACATAATTAAAATAAAGTCCCACGATAAATGTAATTAATCAACACTTGAACCCAAAACACTTGAACCTCCATGTGAGGCACAAAGGTCGGCCGACAATGTAACAAAACTCTAGGCAAAAGCCTTCTGCTCAAACCTGAATGCTCACCTATATACATATATATACAAACAATGAGCTAAAGCCCATGAATAACATTAAGGTAAAGGGTTAGTGAACTAATTAACATTTCATACGATAAAACAGATCATAGCATAATCATAGTCATATCAGAACATAATAATGACATATCCCATAGAACATATCGAACATATCACATAACGTCTTCCGACTAGAGTAACCGGTCCCGTACACCGATTAAACACATATCACCACAATGAAGTGGCTAACTAGATTCGTAAATGTCATGGACCAAGATTTTCATGCCGCCCCCATGACTTGGGACTATCTATGGATGCCATAATAGATTTCAAACATGGATCTTCGCTCACGTAAACATATATCATTTCGTAAATCATAGCTTGATATATCACATTTGGAACATAATTTCATATAAACGATCTTTACGATAACGCTACTCACAAAGGTTCCAGAGATGGTCAATCACTTCTGGATGTTGACCTACAATCACAAGGGCACATAACACAACGTATCTCATCATTACTCATTCATGTGACCATACATGACTTAGCTTTCACTTTAATTTCCCATTCATTCCATGCTACATAACTTGTTCATATTGCCCATATACTCGGATCCAACACATATTTTCTAATTCACCTACTTATGTTATTTCTTAGCTTATTAATCTTTAACGGCTCATAATTCATGCCTAAGAATGCTCAAAAAGAGATGGGAGGAAGATATGCACTTAAAACATCTTTTGAAAACATATCGAAAATGAGTTGGTGGCTAGAGCTTTTTCCGGCTAGAGCCGCCAGAAGAAAACAGAGCTCGCCGAGCTAAGACTTTCGCCGAGCCACCTTTTGCAGAGTGTAAAATTCGAGAGTTGAAATGTTGGCTCGAGCCACCACTTCTTCGCCGAGCCAACTGTGAAATTCAAGCGTAAAGCTTAGCAACAATGGCTTCCAAACCACCTCCAAACCTTGGGGTCTTGCATGATTTGATCAAATACACAAAATAGCTTTAGAAAACCTCAATACAAGACCCTTGAAACATCTTTTTTTCAAAACTCATGGATGTAGCAAATTTAAACTCAAAAGCTCATGCATGGAGGGTTTTCAAACCAGTTCTTGATTTTTCTCAAACATGCAAATGATGAACAACAAATTCATGGATTCACAACTATGAGCATGCTCAAAACTCACATGCATGCAAGGATTTCAAACTCAAATCAAGATAGTAAAATCGAGATGTCCTACCATGAATACACATGCAATTAATTTACAAACCCAAAGACCCATTTCTCATTCTAATCTCATGTAAATGATCCATAAGTGAGTTGAAAACATGATGCATGGAGGAATAACTATAGAATTTAAACACAGAATTCTTACCTAGATCCTTGGTTTCAAACAATGAGAGTTGGCCTTCCTAATTTCCTTCTTGTTCTTTAAACCTTGAGCTTCTCTCTCTCTCTCTCTCTCTAGAGCTAAACTCCCTCAACACAGAGGACTTGAAGGCAAGAGAAAGACACACAGACTCTCTCACTCGGTTAAAGTATACAACACACACCTCACTTTTGAGCACACTACACGTGGATACACATGCACTCACCCAACACACATATACACATGGGTTTTGATTCCCTACACCTAACACCACCAATGCCTCAATCCAATAATACACTAATTCTCATCTTGGGTCAATAATAGGACTAGATTAGGTACCAATCATGCATTATTTAATTCAACACAAGTAACCTTAATTTATTCAAGATTAGCACAAAATTCGATTATTCAAAAATAGTTCCAAATAAGGCTTAATTTAATCACATGCGATTTTACTAAATCAATCAGCTTTTAATCAAGTTTGTCATGGTGTTCTAAAAATTCCAAATAGGCAATCCATGTGATCAATTCGGTTCCTGAAAGCATTCAGGCTAACAATTTCAAATTCAAAGTAGAAATCATGGCAAATAATTTTCAAATCAGATAGATATGCACAAATTACTACAAAGCACATAATAAACCCATAATTAATTTTATTCACTTAATTAAGATCCTTAATTACCGGTTATTAGCTAATTACGGGTCGGGGTTATTACAGATTGAGGCCGACCCTTCACAAATCAAGGCAATACAAGCATTGGAACGTCCAAATTATACGAAGGACGTACAACATCTTCTCGAATGGCGTACCACAATAAATTTGTCACCACCATCATATCGTTGTCGACCCTTCTTCTAGTTCTTGAAGTCAAAGTTCTCCTGGGATAACGAATGTGACAGAGCATTAGCCAACTTGAAGGCATTCCTCTTCTCTGCCCCCATCTTGGTCACCCCGCAACCCGGTGAGGAGCTCTACCTGTACTTGGCCGTTTCTCGACATATAGAAAGCACCGTGCTTGTCCGAGCTGAGGGAATTCAACATCTCCTTATCTTCTATGTCAGCAAAACATTACTCCCAGCCTAGTCAAGATATTTTTCGCTTGAAAAGTTGGCTCTAACTCTCATGATGGCCTCAAGAAAGTTGGCACACTATTTCTACGCCCACACAATAATGGTGCTGACTGAATTCCCACTCAAGGTGCTCTTTGAGAAGGTGGATTTCACTGGTAGAATTTTGAAGTGGGCAGTAAAGCTAAGGCAGTACGATATCAAATTTCAACCACGAACAGCCATCAAGGCACAAGCCCTGGCCGACTTTGTGGCAGAATTTGCCTCTAGCACTCACCCCATCTGTCTTATTGAGTCGGCGCATGAATCCAAGCAGAAGGAAATGGCTGGTGCGGATTTAGCACAGCCCACAGTTTTAATGCCACTAAAAGAGGGTGAGGTACAAGATATAAAACGGCAAGACAGTCTTGGGTGAGTGGAAAGGATCCCCGACCTATTGTTTGACAAGTTGTTTAACAATGCTAGAAAGTTGCATGCGTAACCGAATTGCATCTTGGACTTAAGAAATTCTCAAAACCCATCTGATTGTTGGAAATTGTTCATTGGTGAGATGTGGAACTCTTTATTGACAATGCCTTGAATAGACATGGTGTCGGGCTAGGGATTGTATTAACTTCGTCGAACGGGCTAACCATTGAGCATGCCATCATGCTTGGGTTCCTAAAGTCCAACAATGAGGCATTACGAGGCCCTCGCCGACTTGAAAAGTGCTTTGCGGATGAAGGCATCTGAGCTTATGGTATTCAGCAACTCTAAACTGGTAGTCAACCAGGTCTTCGAGGAATACAAAGCCAAGGATGAAAAGATGGCCAAATATCAAGAGTTGGTATGCGCTAAAATCAAAAAGTTGAGTGTTATAAGAATTGAGCAACTTGATCGCGAAGAAAATAGCCAAGCGGATGAATTGGCCGGCCTCGCATCCATGTAAACCTTCTTTTCCAACCCTTTGATGATTGAGTTCTTGCCCAGGCCCAGCATCGAAGAACCGGAGGCACCCGAAGTACTTTGCACCGACTTAGGGCCATCATAAATGGATCCTATTATTGCCTTCCCTAGAGATCGAGTCTTATCCACCGAAAAGAAGGAAGCTAACAAGATCAGGGCCAAGTCAGAGCGGTTTTGGCTCTCTTCATCCCAAGGCCTGCATAAAAGTCCTTTACCGAGACATACCTGAAATGCATCCATCCCGGCAAGGTTGATGCTTTCCTCTTTGAAATTTATGAAGGCATGTATGAAAGCCACATCGGGGGCAGATCCCTGGCATACCGAGCCATTTCTCAAGGCTATGGGTGGTCGTACATACAGGCTGACGCGCAGAAATATGTTCGCAAATACGAGAAATGCCAAAAGTTTGCTCACCAGATCCACTAGCCGGCTAGAGAGTTGCTCCACTTTACTAGTCTATGGCTATTTGCACTTTGGGGGCTGAACATTGTTGGACCGCTTCCAACAGCTCTGGGCAACCGTAACTTTTTCATCGCCACTACTAATTACTCCACCAAATGGGTGGAAGCCGAGCCGCTATACCATCAAGAAAAAGATGTAAAAAGTTCTTCGCAGTATCGTCATCACTCGGTTTGATGTCCCAAAGGCCTTCATCTCGAATAAAGGAACGTAGTTTGATGGGAAACTCTTCTGCGAATTTTACAAAGAGTTGAAGATTAAGTTCTATAATTCTACACCGGCCTACCCTCAATCGAACAGCCAGGTCGAGGCTTCAAATAAGACTATTCTGGATGGCCTGAAGAAAATGCTTGAGAAAACGAAAGGACGGTGGACTGAGGAGCTACCCAATGTATTGTGGGCATACCGCACTACCCCAAGACGCTCAACTGGAGGAACCCCGTTCGCCCTGGCATATAGCATAGAGGTTGTCATACCTTTGGAGATCTACATACCTACCATCCGATTTGAAAATTTTGAGCTTGACTTGAACGGTGAAGCTATTGCCCTAGAGTTGGACTTGGCTGAAGAAAGAAGGGAAAGGGCATTAATCCACATCGCGGCCTACCAACAAGAGAGACTGGGTCTTGAGAAAAGTGATGGGCAACATGTTGGTCCCTGGTGAGGGTAAATTGGGTGCAAATTGGGAAGGGCCGTACAAGATAATTGGTCTGGCGGATAAAAGGGGCATACCATCTGGAGGACTTGGACAGCAAGGCTATACCAAGGCCATGAAATGCGGCCAATCGCAAACTATTTTACTTTTGAAATGTAATTTTTCTTCATTTTTATTCAAACTTGGCCTTTTGGCATTATATTTAATGTTTAATGTGCAAATGGAAAAAAGCCACTTCTTCCTCTTGTATTATCTATTTATGTATTAAAGTGTTACACTATTGAACAATAGGGGCAATCCGACCTTAGTTACAATGGTTCATTGTGCAGAAAGTTGTCAAGATAGGGCACAAGACCGAGCTGACTTCGCTCAGTCTGGGCTGATTTTGCCTACCGTACAAACAGTCGGTGTCATCCCTGATTGTGATCGCTTATTCTAAGCTGATTTTGTTCATCCTTTATCGAGCTGATTTTGCTCACCTCCTTCGAGCTGGTTTAGCTTACCTTACTAGACAATTGGTGTTTTTTCTAATTAGTGATTTGATGCCGAGCTGATTTCGCTCATTACCCCGAGCTAATTTTGCTTGCCGTGGTGAAAGTTGGTGACTTGCCTAACTCCTGATTTGAACAGAACTGATATCTGCTCGGAAGGGTGTTATGCTTCCCCATATTGAAACTGGCTAAGTCCATTAAGTGAAATCGCGTTCATACTGTCAGAGCGGAAATAGGCTCGACTATCCAGCACACTTCACATTTGACATCGCTCATTACTCCGAGATGACTTTACTCGTTACCTCCGAGCTGATGTTCTCATCGTCCCCGAGCTGGATTTGCCCACCTGGAATGAGTTTGTGATGTGTCCAGCTCATGGATTGATTTTGCCCTCTCACCAAGCTGAATTTACTCACCGGGGAGACAGTTGACGTAATTCCAAACATATCTACTTTTTATCTTCCACAATTGAGCTGATTTTTGTTCGGGGGGATGTTGTCGTATAGCATGATAAAGTTAAACCCAGCAGTTTTCAATCATTCAGGCAAAGCATTCAAATTAGATAAAACACAGATATAAGGCAAGCAGAAAATTCATTCGTTTTCATTACTACTAAAGTTTGATTACGAAAGATGGGGCCACCAGACCGATTACACAAAAAAATAAAATATAATAAAATAAAATAAAGAAAGAGCCTAGCTACGCCCTAATTTACATCTATAGCGTCCTCCTGATTGCCTACTTCCTCAACAACCACATTTTGCACTGTTTTGGCGCCAGAGTTTACGTCTTTTTTGACATTTTGCTCGCCCTGGTCGCTACTCAGCGACGCTTCTTCAGATATGGCCGACAGTGTTGTGTTATCCGTTGCTTAGAGAGTTAGCTCCTCGTCCGTACTAGCTTCTTGAACCACTTCAATTAGCTTTTATTGTACAGCGGTAGCATACGCTTGCATGCATGACAGAATGAAGCAGGTGGGGATTGTTGAAGACCTCAAATTCCGGCGTCTCGCCATGTTTCTCCACAGTTGCTTTCCAGCCACATTGGAAGAATATATCTTTTGTTCCTTCTACCCGCCAGAAGCCTTTTTCGCCTTCAAATAAACTGTGGTCCTCTCATCTTCAACCTTCTTCAACCCTACCTTGTGAGTCGCTTTGTTTTTGCTTACCGGCAAGATATCTCACCTTCTTGGCTTGGACAAATTTTTGTTTGTCATCTTCGCCTTCTAGCTAGTTTATCGCCTAATCGTCCTCTCGACCATCACCACCTCATGCGCGGCCTTCAGTTTCTCTAGCTCAGCCGTCTTGGTCTTATTATTGATAATGGCCTCCCACAGACTTTACCGCACAGAGACCATGCACTCATGGGTGAGATAATTTTTTTGCGCTGCCTACAACGAAGAAGATGTAAGTACATAGAAACCGAACGATGACTTAAAACAAACAGGTTTGCTTAATTACCGGGACAATTGATTTCGCGGTCGACCTAAGGACTTTTAGTTCGAAAAGCTCATCATGCCTCTTCATGTCGACCAGAAGAAGCAAGCCCTTGGTCATCTGGAAATTGAGCGAGTAGTCCTTATCGGTATAGACCGAATCGGACATTGTCACTGCTCGGTCCTTGTACTTCAGCTCGGACAACCAAACTAAGGAAGCAGTGGAGTGGGTGGTTCGCTAGGCCGAGGTTCGTTTAGTATGTTTACCCTGCTCAGCTGAAGGGAGCTCGATGGAGTCCTCGTCGACAAGCCTCTTCTCGCTAAAGCTTGTCTCTGTCTCTTCTTCTACCGCCAAAGACCTTGTTCGCCGGGCAAGAGCCAACACCGCCGACTCATGTAGCTTACAGATGTTTGCCCTCCTATGGTTTCCACCGGCTGAGAATCGCTCGACTCGCCTGTGATCATGTACTTGATGGCACAAATTTTGGCCATCTCTTGCTCAACTATTAAGGGTATAAGTCTAATTCGTAGAAGGGTTATATCCGACTCTGGAGAGGGGGCACGAAGAAAATCGGTGACCTTGCTCTTACGTGGTGCTGTATGACAGTAGCTCGATTCGTATTCGAGTAGCTTTTGGGGCTCTCATTCCTCGGCTGGATGCCGCAAAGCAACCCTTGTAGCCTCTTGATTGGTGCGGGAGTAATTGTCTGCCAAGAGTTTGTAATCTGCAAAAAAGAAACAAAGGTTAGATCGGCAAAGACAAATCAAATTCAAAAATTAAACCGCGCTATGTTGCTCACCAGTGCTCCCGAAATTTTTGCGTATGTATCAGCCTGGTATGGGCACATTGGTATCTTCATAATTACCAGACACCCACAAAAAGTCATTATCATTCAACTCTTTGTCTGGCTTGCCTTCTTTGAGTTTTGCTCGACCCTTTTTAACCTTTAGGTACTAGCAAAAGCCCCCTTTATTTTTGCTAAGTGTGTATTGGTAGAATATCTTGGCGAGGCCGAGGTTTAAACCGAGAATGCAGTTCAACGGGGCCACACCATTTATTATCTTGTATGTGTTGTTAGAAACCTGGGTTGGGCACAACCTAGTCTACCTCAAAAACTCGTAGACTAGGGGCTAGACTGGGAAGCAAAGGCCACCTTCGACTATAGATACCATGGTGAAGGGGCAGTTTACCCTAGGGAGTCTCCCTTTTTGGCCAGCTCTAAGTGGACGACGTTTGGAATGTTGAATTTCTTGAACTCAAAATTACAAGCACTGGAGAACTAACCATAAATCAGTATTTCCCCATTTTTTGGTTTTATTTTGCATGATAAATAGCTCGGTCAAAATTGAATGGCTGTGGTGATTATGTGCTCTGTTTTTTAGCCTCACCGACTGTGATATTGATATGTGCCTGGTCGGTCCTAGTTCATTTTTGCATTATTAAAAATAAGTGCAAGTGTTAGCACGACATCAAGTGCGCGGCTTTCAAAACACGCCTAGCTCGACAAAAAGTTCTGCTATGCTCTAGTCCTAACTCAGTCCTCGTTTTAGCTCTGGTGAAGCCTCAAGATGTTAGGCGGTTTTGGGCTCTCATCCTAATCCCTTAACGCTTATCTCGGCTAGATGTCCTTATAGGCTTCCAATGCGATCAAAACCACTTTAAGGACCACTTAACCGCTTTTAGCCTAGTTCAATCCAATTTCTAGATCTAAAATTAGATTTAGCTCGGCTTGCCTGCACTTATGCTATCTACCCAAAACTAAGACTATATATTGAAATTAAGGGCAAGAGGGCAATGTAACAACCTCGTCGACATCGATTAATTATCGATTATTATCAATTAACCATCGATTACCATTAATCGAGACCGATAATGACCGATAATCGGATCAATAAAATATCGAATCGATTGATCGAGATTCGAGACTGATCGATTGACTACAACTGTTTAAATGCACAATCTAACTGTTGAACTGTCTAATTATCTGTTCATGTTTACATGTTAAAACTGCTAATTGAAGGTCTTATCGGCATTTAATCGAAATTGATTTATGTCTCATGATCACTAGAATTAATGGGATTTTATGGCATAATCATCGAAAATCGATTTAGTATGATTAAACTAGATTAATTTAAGCCAAATGAATAGAGTTGCTTTATTTACTAATTGCCATCTAGTGGGGCCTTTGTTTATTATTATGTTGAGGCCTATTACACCTTGAAGCAACATTTTCATCACTCATTTTGAGCTTACAACCTAATTAGAGAGAGAGAGAGAGTGAGGTGATTTGGCTTCAATTGGGAATTGTCTTGGAGATTTAGTAGATTTTGAAGAAAGATTGCAAATTTAAGCTTCCCTTCTTGTACTCAAGACCTAAGGTAGATCATTGACCTTCTTCATTGTATATTTGAGTTGATTTTGCATGTCTCATGTTCAATTTATGTGCTAAGCCATGTTTTAAGCTTAACATGTTGTATCGAGCTTAATTGTTGCACGATGTTAATATTGTTAAGTTTTGAGGTCATAGCTCATGATTTCATTACATGCATGTCCATATTTTGAAAGTAGTCCATGAATCCATCCGGTTTTGATAGGAATGAGCTCATTTGAGCAAGCTTTGAAGCATCAATTGGTTTTAAAACTCATGCATAGCATGTTTGAAGATTGTTCATGAAAATGGGTTTGATTTTGGATTTAATTGACTCACCTTTGGGGCTTGAATTCATAAATTGGCTTTTGAAACTTGTTATACATTGTTTTGGGATGTGTTTTCCAGAATTTGGGCCCAAGAGGTCGAGAATTGAGTTGAGAATGCTTGGTTTGAGCTTGGGAGGCAACTGAAACTCCCAGATTTCGCTTCTTCGCACGAGCGAAGGATCCCTCGCTCGAGCAACCAACATTTCCTCTGAGCCACGCTCGAGCGAAGGATTGGTGGCTCGAGCGTAAAAATCGAGCATCCAGTACTTTTACTGTTTCATCAGACCGCTCGAGCGAAGCCTTTGATTTTGCAACCTCGCTCAAGCGAAGGAAGGCTCGCTCGAGCGAGAGCCTGCTTTCAAAGAACTTTTGAAAAGTGCCTTCCAACAGATTTTTGCATCCTCATCCCATCCTAGGCATTCTTAGGCCTAGTTTAAGGCATCTTAATGAGGATTTAGACATAGAACCACACCGAGGAAATTTAGGATTTAATTATCATCCTCCCGATCGTGATCTTAGTGTGTGTTCTATTTGTTAACCGCTTAGGTTGGTTTTCGACGCCATTTAGCCGCTATTAGCCCAATCTCCGTGAGTAACAATTGTGTAAAGATATGTTCAAAATGGTTATCTTTTGAATATCGAATCAATTGCTTATTGAACCGATATTGTTTATCAATGAATGTATGTCCGTATTCAGATTGCGGCATCCTTAGCATTGATCGCTATCACATAGAGCTCTCGCTTGCCTCGTGGAACCATATCATATCGATCGATGGCCATCACTACCGTTGGATTCATAAGACCGGCCCTTTTGGACCTATCGCTTATAGGCTAATGGATGTACCACATATGACCGATTGATCAAATCGAAGATCAAATATGCTTAATGAACTGATTTCATTATCAGAAGGACATTCATTCATAACCCTTTACTCATTACGTTATTCACTAGGCTTTAGCTCACTGCTTATATATATATGTAGGTTCTCGCAGCCTGATCGAGCTAGGAGCGCGGGTTGGTCCTCAGCTTTGTCAAGCCAAATTATGTGCCTCACCGCGAGGTTCCGAGTTGCCATACTATGGCTTGGGGTGTTTTGTGTCCCCATCTCCCTCTTATCGCTTTTGTACTATCAGATAGATCGCCTCGCTTTTATCAGATCATAATCGAGGATTAGGTCCCCATATCAATGATTGTATATGATTGTATAGATCGCATCGCTCGAATCAGATGAATGCATGAAAAATGTTTTTGGCATACAGATTTTCACAACTCAATGGACACTAGTTACTTACCGTATTGGCTTCCGCCAGCCCTCAGACTGCTTAACTGTGTTATCGTTTCAAGAGGCCTTCTGTAATCTTGGACATCATCGCCATTTGTTAAACCCATAAGGCCGGGTTTGGGTCGTGACAGGCAAGGAAGCCCCATTTGTGTTTTGGGTTTCAGTTTCGCCTAATTTCTATGAACACTCGTTGGTTTTACCCCAAGAGAAGGGTATTGGCAGAATACCAACAACCCTAGACGAGAAAAACACGAAGAACACGAAGAACAACAATAAAAAAGAGGCAACAGTAAGAAGAACTTACGGATTAGGACGCCAAATTGAAACCCAATTGATCTTGACCTCTGTTGCTATGTCTGTATTGAAACAAGAGCGATGACAGCGACGGCAATGGCAACGGCGACATGAGATCAAGGGTTTAGGGTTTTACACAAAGGAGATGAACAATGCTGAGGAGGGGGCCTGACCTTTCATGTATATATAAATGATGCTGAAAGTGCGCCAACTTTTCAAATTTCAGAGATAGTGGGACAACTGTAGGGTTGCACGGAACCAATCAAGGAAGGCCATGTGGCATTGAAGTGTTGGGTTGTTAATATGACCGATTGATTGATGATAAGACAACCAGCACAAGTCTCAATGACCGACTAAAATGGACAACTCGATTAGAAATAGTAATCCCAATCACGCTCAGCTCGGAT
This sequence comes from Camellia lanceoleosa, assembly GCA_025200525.1. NCBI lineage: Eukaryota > Viridiplantae > Streptophyta > Magnoliopsida > Ericales > Theaceae > Camellia > Camellia lanceoleosa. The sequence continues at coordinate 146,652,314 of CM045764.1, read as the reverse complement.
GGAATTAAGGGGCAATTAAAAGGGAGATTTGGCAACAGGAGTCGAAGCTATACCAAAGATGACATGCGTTGAGCCGTGTAAGGAGAACCCGGGACGCATTGTTGGGCCAAGTCGGACCTACACGAAATGTGGTGTTACCGGTCAATCAACCTATACTTAACGTGGTGTTAGTCGAAGCCGACCCACCGAATGTTGCATCATGCCAAACCTAGCTGCTTAAATCGAAGTCAAGGCGAATCGCCTCAACACTTAGGTTCTAGGCAGCTGGACCACGTGACGACCAAGCTGTAGACGGCTCGAGCTGGGATTATTGAGACAGAGATGGTCCATGAGACCGCAGTCAATGGCCGAGGTGCCGAATGATGTGCCCAATCGGTTATGATAGACCGGTTAAGATCCAGCTCGACACGAAACAACCAACGTAGTGTTAGTAGTTCACAAGTATCAGCTCGGTCAAGCATCCCACATGGACTAATAAAGAGAAAAGAGAAATCCACTCCTGGTATGCGTCAATACTGTTTGGCAGTACGATAAACACTGTTTGGAGGTTTTGGTCTCTACACGCGTAAGAAATGTAGAATGGAGCATAGTCGCCTGTCCAGAGAAGGACAACAGAAGTAGTGTCACGACCCGCTCTCCGTACCCAAGGATTAAGCATCGTAATGACCAGTAACTGAGGTTACCTACGGCCAATTCATAAACAAATTAATAAACGCAAGCGGAAGAAATATTTAAATAAGGGTACCAAAATAATCATTGGAGTTTCTATTTTTATTACAAATATATTGACCAAAAAGGCTGATATTTACATAGAAAAATATCATAAAAATACTGTGTGAGTGTCTATTCTGCAACCCCGCATCTAAGACTTTCCAAAGCTATTTCTGAATTGCATGTTTCCTAAAAATTGGTAAAAAGCTATAAGTACATGACAGAGTGAGAAATATTATACCAAGAGTATAAGGGACACGAAATAATCATGGATCGTTAGTTAGGCCAAAACATTTAAGATAACTTAGTTTGGTAAATAAATCATTTAAGTAGCAGAAACTGAAATGCAGATATTATGTAAATATATCACCATAACCACTTGTATAGAACAGAAAGCAGAGCAGAGGTCACATAAGTGACAATCGTAACAGACGGGATTCAAGAAGTGACTCAGACGGATTCTAGAAGTGGCTTCCACAAGAGGTGTAGCACTTAGCTCAAGACAAAGACTTTGGTCCGCAGACGTAACGTGTCAATGGATCCATGATAAAATGAGGACCACAAAGTGGTCAAATAGAGGCCAATGGTTATTTAAGTCCCCCAAGGCATGGGACTCCCGTGGTAGTACTTACAAAACATAATTATATATAAGGTCATAACCAAATATTCTTTAAAATATAAATAAACATATCCATGGGTTTTCTTTTAAGCAAATAGGATACAGAAGATAAACAACGTAACTGAAATCTTTATAAAACATAACTTTTATTAATATATAAATAAAATATAACTTGTATAAAATCGATTTTGATAAGTCAAAACATACGAAAATATATTTTGGTGACTCAAGATAATATAACTCACCTTAACCTTAATACCTTACTCTTTCTTTCCATTATCAAAGACCCTTGTACCTTTCACTATTCTTTCATTCTTCTTCTCTCTTCTCTTTCTTTCCTCTTTCTTTTCTCTCTTTCATTTCCTTTTTTTCTTTCCTCTTTTTATTTACATGTGTTCTTCCTTAAATAGAGAGGAGAGAGCCACAACGTGTTGACACGTGGCAAGCTATCCCTTTCGCTAAGATTTAATCCATAATTATATAGATTCGTTCTTATCCTCAATAAATATTTAAGATAATTATCTTTTGACTCAATATTTTAATATAATTATATAAATAAAATAATTTCTAATTAAATTACATTTATCATATACCAACAGAAAATAAATTATTTATTTTACTACCACACCCATTATTATTATTATTATTAATATTATCTATATTATTATTATTTATATTTTGACTCCTAAACTTTTAATAATTATATTATTTTATAAAATTACACATAATAATATATAATAAATTATACATTTTTCGAACTGAGATTAAATAATATTAGTATAAATTCTACAGAATAATTAAAAATTTTGGTTGTTACAAGTAGTGCTACTACAACCTCTCGAGCTTGCATGGCTGGGCCTTGAAAAGGAAGAGTATGCAGACGCTGGAGGTAAGCAATTTCAACTCTCTCGCTCCTACAATGCTCTATCTTCTTCTTCTCTCCAAACAAGCTAACTTGGTCATCTGAGGGGTTTTCCAACAAACCCAATTCAAGCATCGGTAGCTCACCTTTATTTTGTTCATAATGCATTTAAATTCTAATCTGAGTGAAACGAGCTTAGTAGCAAGGAGGTACGAAGCAAATATTTCTCTCTCGTAATAACTACTAATTTGTAACAAATTTTACATCTTAAATCTATTGCATACTCATTTTTACTTGATATTGAATTAGAGGTTAAAAAGTACGTATGTATTAATTATAATGGAGCGGAACAATTTTGTAGATGGATTATAAATTTTAAAATTAAACCTACAATTAGCGGAGAGATTGGTACAAATTAGTGCAGATCGGTGCAATTTTGACGAATTAGATAGGCTTCTCTTTAGTCCTCAAACTGAACATATTGTTAGGCCTCTAGAGCCCACATCCTATTTTGATAATTCAAATCATGCAACGCTAGAGTTACAAGATTTTTATCCTCAAAAAATCATATTGATCAAATATTGATAAGTATTTGATTGGATCAAATTTCTGTCAACAGTAAATATAATTTTTAAAATAAATTATTAATAAAAATTTAATCTGATCAAATACCTATTAATATCCGATCAACGTAATTTTTATAAAAATAAAATCCTTTACACACTACGCATATTGCTTAATTCGAATTTTATTGAAAAAATCCGTCGTGAACTGTAGACAAGCCTAACCTGTTACACAACCATACACGACATGAATGATTGCACAAGCTCTCTAGTTGTCCAGCAAACCGCCATAAAATAGAGACATCTCTCTCTGTCTCTCTCTCTCTCTTTCTATATATATATATATATACATAAATTCAATCACAGTCTTCGTTGGAGGGATGTACCAGTGGAGGAAATTCGAGTTCTTCGCGGAGAAATTCGCCGGAAAATGCTCCATCCCAGACGAAGTCACCGGAAATATCACCTGCTGTTCGAGCAGCAGAGGGAAGATCGTCGTCGATTCCGACGATGGCACTGTAACCCTACTCGATCGGGGCTTGAAGTTCAACTATGGCTTCCAAGCTCACTCCTCTTCCGTCCTCTTCCTCCAACAGCTCAAGGTTTGATCCCCTTTCTTCCACCAATTGATTCATTTTTTGTTGAATTGGGTTTTTCAGAATGGGAAAATGTCACTGGGTTTTCAATTGAATTACAAAAATTGGGGCGTAATAATGGAGATTTAAGGTTTTGTATTGATAAAAATTGATGCTTGTGTGTGTTGTTTTGAATGAACCAGCAACGTAATTTCTTAGTGACTGTTGGGGAAGATGAGCGAATATCTCCTCAGCTATCAGGCGTTTGCCTGAAGGTTTTTGACCTAGATAAGATGCAGGAGGAGGGGA